>JAUTXW010004622.1:217500-842383 GCA_030620095.1 Kuschelorhynchus macadamiae
TATATATATATATATATATATATATATATATATATATATATATATATATATATATATATATATATATATATATATATATATATATATATATATATATATATATATATAAATATATATATATTTATATATATAAATAAATATATATATATATATATATATATATATATATACAGGGTGTTCCTTAATGACATGCTAATATTTAAGGGGGTGATTCTTAGACCCATTTTAAGAAAAAATCTTCATATGAACTTATGTCCTAAACGTCTTAACTTTTGAGATACAGGGTGCTAAAGTTTTCAGAAAAAAAATTATTTTTTTTAATAACTGTGATACTACTGTAGATATCTTTATGAAATTTGGTACACGTGTTCTATGCATCAAGATGCATTTTCTAATGTACAAGCAATTTTATTCTTTTTACCAGTGGCGTCCGTACGCGTTTTGCTTAGAATATTTTTGGAAAAAAAAATGGTACGCCACTGCTTTATCTTAAAATAAAAATTACTTTTGGAATTCTCGTTCATTTCTGAGCAAAGTCGATCTCTTGATTTTCTTTCGGCCGACGCATAGTTTTCGCTTAAAAAAATAAAAATCGTTTTACTTCAGGATCAAATCGTTAAAAATCTGATGTGGTGACTGTTGTGTGGATAGCGTTTTTTTTCTTTTTTCGTGCTATTCAGTTCATTTAATAATAAATATTAATTAATTTAGAAATAAGTAATTGATTTACTTTACTTTAGGATTGATTACTTTAAGAAACAATTTTTAAAAAACTTTCATGTGCCAATAAATTACAGCGGGGATTTCAGCTTGCAGAAAACAAAGTTTACAGAAACGGCTTAATTTTATTAATTATTAACAATACTAACATTAATTATAAAAATTGTTGGAAGTGGCCACCTTCACTTAATATGCATGCTTCCGCCCGTCTACGCATGGAATTGCGCACTCGTTCAAATATTCCCGGCGTATTCCGTATAGTTTCACACGAGGCAACTATTCGCTCTCTCAAATCTTCTACAGTGTTAACGGGAGTTTTGTACACTAGAGTTTTAAGGTGCCCCCATAAAAAGAAATCCAAACTATTGAGATCGGGGGATCTTGCTGGCCATTGCTGAGGTCCTCCGCGACCTATCCAACGATCAGGATAAACTGTATCTAAATGATTTCGGACAATTACGCTGAAATGAGCCGGTGCTCCATCGTGCATGTACCATATGCGATGCCTTAACGCAACTGGTACATCTTCAAGCAACCCAGGTAGTTCTTCTTCGAGAAAATGCAAATAAGACCGTCCATCAAGACGTCCTGGTAGGAAAAATGGGCCTATGAGATGATTACTAATAATTCCTGCCCAAACATTAAGCGAAAATTGTTCTTGAAAATGGGTTTCGGTTATGGCATGCGGGTTTTCTTCCGCCCACACATGATTGTTATGGAAATTTTGAATAGCATTCCTAGAAAAAGTTGCTTCGTCTGTGAACAAAATTTGTGACTCAAACTGCGGATTTAGTGTAATACTCTGAAGATACCACTGAGAGAAGTTCACACGCTGTGGGAAATCCCTGGGGAGTAATGCCTGTACTCTTAGAATATGATATGGATATAACAAAAAGTCAACTAAAATACGCCAAACAATTTGGTGACAAATATTCAAAGCTCTAGCGATCTTCCTCGTACTCGTCTCAGGATGTTCGTCGATTTCTTGCAGCACCGATTCTTCAACTTCAGGTGTTCTGACAGTTCGAGGTCTGCCTTCCGAAGTACCTTTATTGAAACTACCTGTTTCGCTAAGTCGGCGATGAATATTCGAAAAGGTTCGGCTATCTGGCAAAGCACGATTAGGATATCTTTCCTGATAAATGCGTCTGGCTTCTGTTGCATTACCATCTGCGAGGCCATATGCGTAATGCATTGCCGCCATTTCCGCATTCGTATAATTTATCAATATTTAATGATATTATTCGAAAAAACGGCGAAAATAACTTCAATAACTTCAATGAAACACTAAAAACCAAAGAGATGACACACTGAGATGGTTTTGAACACCAACAGCTTACTTTAAGTCATTTGACATCGACGTTTGTAAAAACGTAATTTATTCCAGGACTACTAGATTTATGGGTTTAAAAATTATTATTAGTTGGTATTGAGATATTATGAAGCAATTTTAACTCAATTATTTAATCAAGAACGGACCATCAGACGAGAAAACTTTTTCGTTTATGAACACATTCGATGTCATAATTTTCTTTCACCCGATAAATAAGCGATTTCCACACAACAGTCACCCTATCAGATTTTTAACGATTTGACCCTGAAGTAAAACGATTTTTATTTTTTTAAGCGAAAACTATGCGTCGGACGACAGAAAATCAAAAGATCGAATTTGCTCAGAAATGAATGAGAATTCCAAAAATAATTTTTATTTTAAGATAAAGCAGTGGCGTACCATTTTTTTCTCCAAAAATATTCTAAGCAAAACGCGTACGGACGCCACTGGTAAAAAGAATAAAATTGCTTGTACATTAGAAAATGCATCTTGATGCATAGAACACGTATACCAAATTTGATAAAGATATCTACAGTAGTATCACAGTTATTAAAAAAAATAATTTTTTTTCTGAAAACTTTAGCACCCTGTATCTCAAAAGTTAAGACGTTTAGGACATCAGTTCATATGAAGATTTTTTCTTAAAATGGGTCCAAGAATCACCCCCTTAAATATTAGCATGTCATTAAGGAACACCCTGTATATATGTATATGTATATATATATATATATATATATATATATATATATATATATATATATATATATATATATATTATATATATAATATATATATATATATATATATATATATATATATATATATATATATATATATATATATATATATATATATATAAATATATATATATATATATATATATATATATATATATATATACATAATGATACATCCAGCTGCTTATCTAATATAACTACTAAGATCATACTGACAAACAAACTAAATAAAAATATTTAACTTTAAATAAATTGAAGCAAATATTTAATATAATTACATACCTCAACATGTAGACTAGTCTGTCTACGGAATCTTTCGATACATAATATAAACAATATTATTTAAGCAAGCATAAGAAATTATATCGTTTACCTTAAGTTTTTATAGACACATAGTAGTTGTATCAGAGAGATACAGAGCCAAATTACATAAGAACATATATATACTCAGGAATCCCAAATGTGTTGTCTCTGAGAGTGTTCTTTTAGCAACTTACTATCAGTGGCGGCTCGCGGGTGAAAAAGTGAAGTGCCAATGAAGCAAGAAAATATCGCAATAATTTTTTTTCCAGAATTTTTTAATATGTGGTAGGGCTAGAATATTTTTTTACGACTTACCTAAATTTTGTATACCAAATCAATTCTTCTAATCTTCATAGCAGCAAATTTATTTATAACACCCTCATAAAATGGATGAGTTGCCCTAATCTCCTCCAGAAATTCCTTTTGAATTAAAATGTTGCCAAGGGCAGTAAGTCTTTCTTGAGATATTGTATTTCTTTAATAAGTTTTTACACATTTGAAGCAAGAAAAACTTCTTTCCACTGAAGCAGTTGTCGATGGTATTGTCAAAATAAGAGAAAATAATTTATATGCTTCGGTATAAATATATTTATTTTTATTAATTTTTTTCACTTGCTCTTGCAGCGATATATTCCAATATCATTGGCAAAAATAAGACCAAGCTCATTTTTAAGTCATTGACTTTTTGAAAATATTTCCCCATATTTTCAAACGGGCCAGTCGGAAAATTTAAACTATATTCGGAAAATTTAGCAGAACCTGCAAAACATGAAAATGTAAGTTTTTCACAGTCTTGAAATCTTAGTGTCATTTCCATTAAAATATGGTCCAATATTTCATAAAAAAGGGTTCTATACTTAGCCCTAATTTCTTCAGTTTGTAATGATTTATTTCTGTAATAGAATTTGCTTTATCAAACATGGTATTAAAAAAATTTTTATTTCTTTTTTTACAGAGCGCCTCAAGACAGTGTTTTATATTGGATATGCACAAATGAATGAAGGGACGTAGACGAGGGGGGGCCTGGGGAGGCCGCGGCCTCCCTATTTATCATGTGGTCTCCCCACTGGCCCCCCCCCCCATTATACAATACGCTCATACAAGCACAATATGTTTAACGAAATAAAATACTCCACAACACAAAATATCTCTACTAGTAAGAATCCCAAATATAAGCTGACTTACCTAATTAAAACAAAGAAAATATAAACAGTAATAATCGCTGTAACAATCTAGGTCTCTAGTGCTTTATGTGAGCGAACTTTCTCTTGTTTAAGAATAATAAAATTATTTTTGAGAAACAGAATTGGAAATGACAGACTATCAAACTTAACTATTTTATCAATTGAGAAGTAATTGATAAAAAACATAGATCTTCAAAGAGTAATAGATATTTTCACGGAAAATATGATAAGAATAAATTTAATTTTATGAATTGTTTTTTTTGTATTTTTTAGTTAACGGTTTATATTATTCATGTTTATTTTTTGTTAGTTTTAGTAATACTTCCACAACTACATTAAATAAAAGTGAAAAAAACATGTCTCTTCAGATGTGTTTAATTAAATGACTCTTGTATAAAATTTGTTAATTAATTCAAAAACCTAAAATAAATGTAGAAAATTGGCTTTAATTTTTGTACTGGCACATATTATTTGTTACAAGATCCATCATTAATGTAAAAAAATCTTTAGTAGGAAAGTATGCTACTTAATTACATTAAACACACTAATGACAGACCTTGTATATAGGCCCCTCTAGAACTAATTGTGCCCCCAACTGGCCCCCCCAAAATGAATGTTCTGTCTACGTCCCTGAATGAATGTCAAGCGATTTTTTTTGAAGAACGTCAAATAGTATGTCCGTGATTGAGAAAATGTCATTAAACACTCATGCCAGAACAGTGAATTCAAAATCGTTCATCTCACCTAAAAATCCTTTCGCAAGGCGGATTGATTTTTCATCAGATTTGTCACAGTTTGTAATAAATTCAAAGGCGTCTTTTAATTTATTCCGGTCTTGAACAATCACATTTACTAACTTCGAATTTGAAGTTGTAACAACACTATAAATAAATATAACACAAAACAACCACCGCAAACTGAACGACACGTGGGTGTAGTGTACTGCGCCTGCAATTCAACATAGTGTGAAAATCATAAACTCGACGTCATCACGTACCCGTTGTTATGGCAACACAGTAGGAAAATCGTAAATTAAACATACCACCTCCAGCAAAGTCAAAACGGTTTGCGCCACTGTTATAGTTGTTATAATAAAGTTCGATTGAAAGTTTTAAAGACATGCCGTCAATGGTCAAGTAAAATATTTATTCGAGATGTATAGTTTATTTTTTGCCAATTAGGTGAATAAATGAACTAAAATTTTAATATATATATATATATATATATATATATATATATATATATATATATATATATATATATAATAAATACAGTTAGATCTTTGCTTGTTTATTTTTCCTGGTGAAGTAGCACTTCACCTACTTCACCTGAATAGCCGCCACTGCTTACTATGCATATACTCATTCTCATCTTAATTATACCCTCCTATATTGGTTACAATACTAGAAACAGGAGAAACGTAGCATTGAACTATAACAGGACGACCAGGGCCAGATGCCACAGATGGGAGAAATTATTGCGGACTAAAGTTATTTAATAAATTACCTGAATCTATTAGGTTATTACCAACAAAACAATTCAAACTTAGAGTCCAGCAATATCAGAAAGAGAGGATCATCTACACCATCAGTGAGTTTAATGTCAGTTCTACTACGTTCTTACCTAAATACTAATAAAATATCCTTTTGCTGACCTCTACGTGATCTCGTGTATGGCTTGTTTATATGTTATATTTCGCTATTCATATTTATATGTGTTTGCTGGCAAACTTTTTAAAAAGTTGTGGAAATGCTATTCTTGCATGTACATCAGTAAATATAACCCCACTCCCTTAAAGAAAAAAAGTTTTTACCGTTAAAAAAAATGTATTAACGATACAATATCCAAGGAATCATCTTACTAATATTAACAAGTATAATTAGTCGTTTTCCTAATTTTGAAGAAAATTTGTTTTTATATAATTATTAATTATAATTAATATTTCTAACAATTAGCAATTATTTCTGTTTTCCATCTTTAAATTATGATTTTGATTTTAAAAGGAAGATGTGCTTGTTTGTGTCTTAAATTTTGCATTAGGTATGTCGCTGTGCATCGTGTATGCTTGCCTATTACATAACAAACACGTTAATTTGATTCATGTTCTAAATAACTGACACAACACACACATGAAAATTATTGAGCGTTAGCCAAATAGGACAATATGTTAGGAATAAGCAGGACGAACCATATCGCTTTTTGTTTGCAAAATATTTCACCCGTACAATTTATATGACTGTGAATTTCTTATGTACAGGGTGTCCCACGTAAGATAATCTACTGCCTTACTCAGAAATTATATGACTTAAAAAAAAAGGTGAATTTCTTTTACCCGGAGCTTTTCTGTTATGAATCTTTCCTTTTATTAGAATTAGTAAGTGAAGTGTGGCTCAATTTAGTTTCGCACATAGTCATTTAGTAACACATATATACTGTCTTCAAATTTTTTTCAGTGGGCGCCATTTTGGCCCAGCATTTTGGATATAATATTTTACAAGTTTCTATCTATGTCACACTGGATGGGCAAATGGAATTAGTTGTATTTACACCGATTTTTTTTTTAAATTGTATTAGTTTGTTTCGTCATGTTGAAATCGAACCAAATCACATCTAATTTTTGTGCAGAATTTGAAGTCAATAAATAAAAAATTAATTTGATTTTTTAAACATTTTTAATCCATCTTGAATTCGTACAAAATTTTAAGTCGCTCGGATAAGTAGTTTTTAGCTATGCCGCAAACAGACAGATAGAAAACATGTTTTTTGAGATCTAGGAACTCTAAATCGTGAAGATCTCTAAAAACCTAGGAGGGTGGTTTTTCACGATTAGAATAAGTAAAAATTTAAATACAGAAATTTCCTGCTTTAATTCGAATTTTTAATTTATTTTCATGTATACAGCGTGTTTATATTGCCCTGACCAGATACCAAATTTCTTATTTTAAACTTGTCACACTGTATATTTGTAGATAATTTAGTAGATCTTCTAAAGACAAGCCCAACAATGTATAATAGTATGGGGATCCCAGATGCTAATATATGCTATTGATATATTAGTATTTATCTTCAGGAGCTGAAATATATTCAAAGTGATGAAACCAATGAATCGTTTAAATATTTTGCTGAGTTTTGATAATTTAAAATTTTATTTTTAATGTGTGGCGCCGTATATTATCTCAGATTTAAATAGAGCATTGAATGATGAATTCAGCGATGTATAATAGCATGGGTTTTTGAGTCATCGTTCCTAACGTATAGACTATTATCTTCAGAACGTTTTCTTTTTTTATGTAAATAGTTACGAAGGGCTGGTCAATACCGTATATATTATCCCAATCAATAAAAGCTAACATATTTATTCTTAATTTCTTCTTTTACCTAGTAGGTTAGAACTAGGTAAAATGAATAAAAACAATAATTAATCAAAGTATTTAAAATACAGGGTGTAGAAATAAAGAAGAGACCAAAAAAATTAACTTTAACACCATATACCTCAAAAACTAAAAAAAAATAACATAAAATTTTAAATGTGTAGAACGGTTTAAAATATCGGATTAAAGTAAAAAACAAGAAGTTAGAATACAAAATGAGGAATCTGATTTTCTAAACAGTAACACCCAGTAGATTTTTGTAAAATGTATTATATCCATTTGGTAGGCATTGCTTACAATATAGTGTGTGTCAAATTTGAATGATTTATCTCCAGAGATGTACGAGGTCCATGAAAAAAAACCAAAAAAAAATTAAAATTTTGTCACCCTGTTTCAAAAAAATTACGTCCTTCATTTTTAGCCTTTAATTAAAAACACCCTATATATTAAATCCTGAAGGTAAATGCTAATATATCAGAAACGTAGCATCTAAGATCCATACTATTTATATTGTTGGATTTTACTTTCGATGATCTACTGAAATATTTATAAATATACAGGGTGTTTCATTTAAAATAAGAAAATTGATACCTGATCAGAGCAATATAAACACCCCCTATATATAAAAATATTATAACTTAACAACTCAAATTAATCTAAGAAATTTCTGTACGTCGCACCTCTTTTGAGATCAGATAGTAAATAATTTTACGTAAAACATCCTAATTTTGAAATATAACAGCCATGGCACAACAAAAACATATATAAACAATTGCCTATAGTAACCGGAAATGGCTTTTCCTTTCTAGATTAAAATAGGTTGGTTCTTTGAAAAAATGATCTGCTTAAAAGTTGGCAAATGTGTCCAAATTCCGGTGTTGTGTCTTCATTTGCAAACAAGTTATCGCTATTTGTTTATCCGGCGAAGCATTATATAAACAATAATTTTGCTGCAAAAGAGACCAGATAGAGAGCTCTACGATTTTGTTCGACAGTACTGAAATTTGCAAAATAGTGTCAAAAACGTATTAATTTGTAATTTCCACGCTCAATAACTATTTTATAGTATTAACATTTGCAACGTTTTATGTATCTACCCTGTAAAATGTACATACATTTTTTTATAAAGAAATAAAACTTATAAAAAATCACTAAAGAACGAAAAATAATATTTCATTTCATGTTGAACATTTTACCTTATGAACTCGGGGTCAAACTAATTCTTAATTTCTTTATCACAAAGACACTTGAATTGAGCTAGTTTTATTCGTAAATTTTTATTTAATTCTTTTTATTTTTTAACCGACTCCAAAAGAGGAGGTTATCAATTCCGCCCTTTGCATTGTATTTATATATGAAATTTTCAGGGAATATTCAGGGTAGTGCCGGAGCATTTCCATAGCAAGCATATTTAAAAAACATGTTAAAAATGGCGGAATGGTGTCATTTTAAATTGTTTACGTGACGCAACATTGAGCAATATATGTGTTCACCAAAATATCAGGAAAAAAGTATGTATGTTACCATTGCATAATAAAATGAAATGCAAATCCGACTTTTGCAACGAAACTTACATAAACATAACTAAAAAGGTTGAAATAAAAATTTGTTTAAAAAAATAAAACCGATTTTAAAAAAATGCACCAAAAACTGAAAAATAATATTTTATTCCATTTTAAAAACTCTAATCAGTGAAGTCGTCGCCAAACTAATAAAGACAGAGGACACTCAATACACAAATATAATTTTGTGATTAAGTAATTAAGAATAAGTTGGGCGTTTTAGCTAGAATAAAATACTATTTCTCACCTTTTAATGCATTTTTTTGAAGTTGGGTCTATTTTTTTTATAAAAATGTTTACTATGTTAACTATTACTGCAAAGTTCTGCTTAAAAGTTTTCCAGGACTAAACTGAAGATCAAAATTATCCCTGATGAACTATATAGATATAGCTATATCGGTTAATTGCATGTGAAATTTGGCCAAAATCACGATACGAATATTACATGAAAAACGATCTCTCCCCATATTGATTCAAAATCAGCAAATACTTGTTGTCAGAGATTAAGATGTTAGTTAACAAATTATATATCGTGCATGCATGTATATCCCCCTTTGTACCCTGAGTCCCCTTCCCCAGCTATACACTTTACTCATTTTAACAAGAAATGTTTTGTTCGAAAGTTGATATTTTCAACATTCATTGAATTTTATAATAACCGAAATATCCTGAAGAAAAATTGGATTCCCTCTTAGGGAGTATGTACCTCAGGATGTGGCGAAATGACTTTTTTAATTAATTACTTCATACACCATATTTCAAGGAAATATATTTAGGTAGATTTATCATAAAATCTCTTCGGTGTACAGAAATTCGGCGTCATTTCGTTATTTTAATTTTTATTTCCATATGCTTATTATGGAACCACTCTGGTCCGACCCTGAATACTTCCTAAAAATTTCATCTAAATTGGCCAAGCCATCCCGGAGTAATCTGTGTACCTACATAAAAAGTCGAATTGGCAACCTCCTCCTTTTTAACCCACCTCATTTGAAGACGGTTAAACATGAAATTAAAGCCAAACACCTGAATTTTTTTCATCGGACCGAATTGCTTTGCTCCCCGTCTCTCAATTTAGTACAATAAACCATTTTGTGTACTAAAATTAGCGATTTTACTTTATATACCTCCATATAACGCAAAATATATAACATTAATGTCATATTTGACAAGACTCATGTAGTATTTATTAATAAAATTACGTTAATTTGGTTTACGGAAACTTTCCAAAATTTGCGTAGGATCTGTAAAATTTATTTTACTAAATTTATTCTACACCTCAAAACATTGGAGGAGATACTTGCAACTTTCTATATCCATGCTGGGTTGCATATATAAAAATTCCGTGCAGACCTACGCAATCGGAACTAAGTACTCGTATCTTATTAGTTGGAATATTAGTCCTTATGTCAACCCAAAAACAAGGCCTAACCACAGCTAACCAAAAACACATTCCGATATTTAAAACAGGAGTATATATAAAAGTATAAATTGCCATGAAAAAAAAAACATGACCAGTCGTAGATGGAACCCAATACTTTAGCAACGCAAGCCAAATGCACTACCTGTGGCGCTGCTATGACTGTTAAGACAATTTCGATGACCTCACCAATGTTATTTTAATGGAAATGCAGAAGTAACACCTCTGTTACCTAGTACAAATTCATACACATATACTCATCCTAGAATAGATCCGCATCCACCTCACTAAAAAAAAAACGAGATCGTATTTGCTCTTTGAAGGGCCATTGTTCTTAAGGAGCCATCGAGCGAGCTACAAATGTAATTAATAACCCGTTGGTAGTAACCTTGCAGCCAAGATAGAATTTCTATTTGATTCCTATTGCATCTGTTCAAAAAGTGACAAATTTTTATTAAGGGAGAACTGCACGCAAAAAGTGAAAAACCAGCGACAAGGTCTAGTCGAGTTGAAAGTAAGATGAAAAGGTACCTACGCATTAAAAAAAACTTCCTGCACGTCCGACCTCAAAAAAATGTGTTATGTATAGGTAATTTAAATTACTTTTCGGTTAAAAATGGATTCAAAAGGGTTCACGCGCTGCAGAAATACAAAGACATAAGTACGATTTACCATTTCAAATTTTGCAGTTACGTAGACAAAGGATCAATGTAAGGCGGTAAAGAGCCATTTTGTGGAAAAAAAATTATATGCGAAGGCATGTGCGTCAAAAAGTGATCAGAAAATGGTCGAAAATGGACAAATCTACTTTTATTTTATAACTCTAGATTCGATTTTTTCATAAAAATTCGCATTTAGCGCCCAACTATACATATTTACCTATTAAAATCACATTGAAGCTAATATATATCTCTTATAGTTTTAACATAATATTGCAGCGGCGGAAGGCTTGCAAATGATCCACATTACTGCGTGCAGTTCCCCCTTAAACGAAAAAATTTGACATTTTTGTTCGAATTCTATTTTATGCAATCCAACATGGCATTAATTTTGTGTCCGATTTTTTAAATTAATTGCTCAGATTTTCTAATAGGCCTTTAACCATCAATAACCCTGTACAGTGTTACACAATACTTTTTTTATACGTAAGTGTGGGCGAGTTTTAAATTTTATACCCGTATTGTCTTTGGTTTACTACTAAAGTGTTATATCAAATATGCAATAAATATTAATGGAATGTATCAAAGCATACATAAAAGTACATTTAAAAATAAAAGTCCGGATGGGAAAGCTTTTGTCAGCAGTCAGAGCGAAGATTTCAAGTAATAAGCTCACATGTAGAACCACTATATAATGAAGAGGAGAGAAGAGACGAAGAAATAGAAATAGAAATACCAGACGATAATAATAAACAACAAAACCCCAAAATACGCGACGAAATCCGAAAAGTATTAGATTACGTGAATCCTTTACGCTACCTGTTCACTAGAATTTATCAGACTGAAGAATTACCTAATGATTGGCTTGCTTCTGTAGTCATAACATCAAATACAACAATGTAAAAATGATAGAACTATATGTCTAATGAGTAGGTTATTAAAGATATTCTTATACATATATTACAGAAGAATATATTTCAATCTGGAAGAACACCTGGACAACTTCCAACTTGGTTTCAGAAACGGCGAGTTAAAGAGTACTATTTAGCTTTCAAAGAGTCGGAGATTTAACCAGTGACGTGTACGTGCGCTCTTTAGATTTCGAGAAGGTATTGAACATAGTGAATCATAAGAAAATTCTCAGAACAACAGTAATACATAGCCAGGATCTCAGGTTATGGCTAACCTATACAACAAATAAAAATACAGTTAGAATAGAAAATAAAAATTCTGGTTAATTAAATATATAACACGACAGGCTGCGTGGTCACCAATATGGTTCAATCTTTACTCAGAACATTTATTCAGGGAAGCTCTAGAGGATAGCGAAGATGATCTATCAATTAATGGGACCTATATAAATTATTTTAAATATGTTGATGACACCTTCTTAATGGTCAGTAACACATAAGGAGTAATTATGGAATAGAAAGCATTAGCCAAAAATATGATATGCGCCTTAACATCAACAATATCAAAATAATGATAATCGATCACTTACTTATACGGTCACTTTTGGAAGACGCCCAGCACTATTATATATATATATATATATATATATATATATATATATATATATATATATATATATATATATATATATATATATATATATATATATATATATATATATATATATATTTGGTCATTTCAGTCTTCAATCGGGCGCGAAACAGAAAGCTTCGAAAATGCCAATGCGATTTTGGCGGAACGTCAGCAAAATGGTTCTTTTCAGAACGAGAGTGATGAACGTATGTGCACCCGGAATGATGATATATATAATATATATATATATATATATATATATTATATATATATATATATATATATATATATATATATATATATATATATATATATATATATATATATATATATATATATATATATACAGGGTTACTCACGCAACCCGTTCATTAAAAGTTTTTGATGATGCCATTTAGATAAAAATTTCAAATTTTGGGATTAAGGTAAGGGGTACTTCTTTTTTGAAATATTTTTAACTTGTCACTTCCGGTTTAACCGGAAGTTGGTATCAACTTGCTTATTTTAAATGGAACATGCTGTATTTTATGATATTTTTGGATTCTACGGAGAATTTTAATGCTATTTTACGTAGCATGTCCTATACCTAGGTTCAAGCGTTCTTGAGATACTTGACCTTGAACCAAAAATGAGCCTTCGGGGTACCAAATTTTAAAATCTCATATTTTTGTAAGTTTTGAAAATAAAATCTTCATATTTTGCAGACGATCGGTAATGTTATGTTTTAATATTTTTATTACTCGCCGAATGCCACCACTGTTATGATTTAATAATTTTAGTATTTTGTATTAGCACTGGTAGTAAATGTAAACACTTCAACTTGTTTCAAATCTCTCTATTATCTTCTGTACAAGAGGGACACTTCTTACTTCTAACAAATCTTTTCTCTTACTGTGTCTACTGACTTAATTCTACTGACAATATAGTACTGACATAATGACTGACCTGCTCTATACTGACTACCTAGAACTTATTTTTATATGAATTCCCTAATTTGAGATGCAGTGGCGTATCTGTAAAATTGATTAAAAAAGGTGTCTATAAAAGTAATTTGGGGAGTATTTGCTACGCCACTGCTTACTGTACTACAATGGTTTCTTTTAATGTTTTTATAGCTGAACCTTCCCAAGCTTTATCGACATAGTGTAAATGAGTTTATGATAGGTTTTTTCGGGTATAATAATATTTGGGGCGGAAGAACGTGCATAAAATAGAATTTGAAGTAGAATTTAAAATACATATTGTTTACTTAGAATTTCCCTTGCAATAAACGACCATTAAAGCAGCTTTTGTCGGAAGGTTCCGCCGAAATATAATGTATGTCTAAATATTGCATTTACGTGTCAAACTATCTCTAGACTAATGAATATATAATACTTAAGACTATTCACAAATAAAATGACTATAAAATAATGGGGTCACAACACCTCCCCCCTAAATGAGAGATTTTATAATAATGAAATTGTTAGAAAATTTCGTTCCTGAGTTAAAATATAAATTATGATACAAAATATACATCCTTGTAATTGATACTAATATTTAACAAAAGTATTATGTTCGAAATGCTTTTACAAAATTTGCTATGAACTATGTTCTTATTCTATATTATACTAACCTATATAATATTGAAAACTGTTTTTTTTATAATAATTAGGCATTCTAAATCTACTTAGATTCTACTAAAGAAATTTATTACTTATAATAAAACATAATATTATTACTTATCTAATTGATCGTCTTGAGGACGTGTGACCAATAGCTCTGCGAGGCGTGTATGATATATCTGGTTGATCGTCCTCAGGGTGATCATCATTATTAATTCTATTAGAAGTTTCACTAGTATACTGAGCTATATATCTATTACTTCTCGGGGATGGTTCAATGGTTTGATTTACCCTTACGCAAATATTTGGTATTATTCCACAACAGGAAGTTTTTCTTATACATTTTGAATATATTTTGTAAACAATAAATAATAATACAACAACAGATACAATGTAAGCTAAAACAGAACCAGAAATATTATATGTTGACAAAAAATTATTTTTTTCAAGATTTTCTGTTAGCTTTTCTATGTCGTCTAGTTTATGGCTAGCGATGTTCAGTTCAGGAATGTGCTTTGAAAGAGTCTTATAATTTTCGTTTATTAAAATTTCTGTCAGGTCAATGTTATTATTTTTTATTTTTTCACAACAGTCCTCACTTATTTCTGATGGCGGAACAAACTCACTAAATATTTTCGACTGAAAGGCATTACCGTGAGGCACGAGCATCGTTGAAACACTATACGCTTTACACTGTTTTCCTATGGTGACACTGCCACAATTTTTTAAAATAACGTCTACTGGTTTATTTTGATTAATACATGAAATGGTTAATGATTCAGGGCAAGGCACTGCAAACAGCCAAGTATTAGTTGTAAGTAACTGAATAAAGATACCTCTATTAGAATTTAATATATGTTTTTCGCATACTTCTGGAATTTTATTTGTTACTTGAAGTAACTTCATTTCACAGTTTTCCACTAAATGAGCCAATGAAACTGGTTTTTGTTGCTGACAAATCATTTTATCATCCGTTATTTTTATAAATTTATTATATTCGAGATCAGAGAAAGTTATGAACTGCTGTTTTGTTTCGTCTATTGCAATGTATTTAGAAGATGGTTGAATCAAAACAAATTGGTTAGTGGCTAATAGCTTAGGAAAAGGCGATACCTTATATAGGTAGAATAATTGTGCTTCAACTAAAGGAATATTAATTATATAAATTAAATGATTATTTTCAAAGTAAACTTTTAGTTCAATCGTTTTTAATATAAGATTAGAATGCATTATATCAAGAGGCACAGCAAAATCTAAACCATGGGGAAGAGAATCCGTAACTTGTTTTAGTTCATCAATTAGGCGAACTGGTGTTAAAATTGCTGGGTGTAATAAACCCTTTTTGGCAATAAGAATTGCATTAATCTAAGTCATTACTTCGAGTTGTAGTTGATGTAACATCATATTTGTCAGCGTAATGTGTTCTTCTAGATTGCCTTTTAAGTCTAAAAATTTAATATCTTTTTTTGTTTTTTTCTAATTGTTTGGAAAGAATTTTAACATTTTTTAAAATGTTTTCATTAAAATCTAAGGTTCCAATAGTATTGTTGAAATTTGTTAGTGTAGACTTGACAAGTTTAGTTTGCTCTTTCAAAAGAGCTAATGCTGAACCCTCATTTTGCGATAAATCTGAAATTTTGCTATCATAATATTTCGCGTCTTCTTCGTCTAAAGTACCGAATAGAATTTTTGTAGCCTTTCCGATAATATTGAACCATCCTCGTTTATTTCTACTTAAAGTACTATAACCTATCAATTGATGTAAAGTTTCTAAATCTGAGCTAATTTTATCAAAATTATATTTAGTTGACTTTAAAAACGTGTCACAAATGGATAAGTGGTACTGAAAATTTTTATGATTACATAATTCAGAGGTTATTTTATTGTAGTTTTTTAGAGAAAGAAGTTTATTTATAATGTTGTTAAAATCTACATATGTAATTAGCTTCCATTTGTTATTATAGAGTCGCAGTTCTCCAAGTTTTTCAAAGTGTATTCCTGGGTTGTGGTCGTAATATGTGACATTATAATCGTCGCTATTATCAGAACGAAAGGTATTCAGAGATATAGTGATACTGAGTAGTATTATTCTGAAATAGGAGAAAACATAAAATTTAAAAATACTATCTACATACATTTATATTTTAAATTATTTTCTATAATACATTTATACATGTTTTTTTTTTTGCTTTGTGTTAATCATAAAACTGTTTTAATCTATTGGCATGGACGCATTGTTTGTTTTTGCCTTTCTGTATTATAAAATTAACGTCAGAAGTTTTATCTATTATTATATAAGGTCCAATCCATAAGGATGTGAGTTTTTTGCTTCTGCCTCTTCGCACTGATTCGTCATAAAGTAGCACCTTATCACCTATTTTAAAATCTCTAATTTTGCAATTTTTATCGTAATTTTGTTTTGAAACGCTTTTACTTTTCAATAGATAGCCAATTGGCTAGAATATTGTAATTTTTGTTTAAGATTGGCAACAAAATCATCATATGTGTATTGAGTTTTCATAGGTTGAATAATTGAAGTAGGTAAATTAGGGGTATAGCCAAATAAAAGTTCAAAAGGTGAAAAGTGGGTTGCAGTATGCAGAGTTGTATTATAAGTAAATGTTGCAAATGGAATCCAGCTATCCCAGTCTTCCTGACTATCTTTGATAAAATGTCTTAAATACTCCTCTAAGACTCTATGAGAACGTTCTTAAGCTCCGTTGGATTCTGGATGATAACTAGTAGTTTGAACCTTTTTTATTTTTAAAAGTTTGCAAGTATTTTTAAAGATTTCACTTAAAAAATTTGAACCTTGATCGGTAATTAGAGTTTCAGGTAGTCCATATAGACAAATTATTTTCGTTACGAAGTAATAAGCTACTGTTGAGGCTTCTTGATTTTTTATAGGGACATTAATATTATACTTTGTCAGGTCATCTTGGAAGGTAAGAATATATTTGTTACCTGCTTCCGTTTCAGGTAAGGGACCAACAATATCGAGAAAACATCTTTCAAAAGGTTTAGTCGCGGTTGAAGTTATGACCATTGGCATTTTTGTTTTTCGCGATAATTTGTTTTTTTGACAAGATTCACATTTTTTTATAAATCTTTTTACGTCTTTTTTCATGCCTCTCCAGGTATAAAATTGGGTTAATTTTTTATGTGTACGGGCAATTCCTTGATGACCGCCTAAAGGAGAGTTGTGGAATTCTTCTAATAAGGTTTCCTTTTCAGATTCAGAGGGTTTTATTAAATTATTATTGTAAACTGTTATATCTACATTAGAGTTTTTAAAAATATATCTTATCATGGGATAAATAATTTCCCATTTTACTAACGGGTTGTAATGATATTTAATAAATGACAATTTAAGTTTTTTGTAACTTACAAGATTTTTTAACTTTAGTAGACAAGACCATATATTTTCATAATTTGTGTCATTTAAAATATTTTCATTATCATTGAGTAAAAATATATTACAGTCGTTGTTTTGGTACTGAGAGACGGAAGGTATTTTTAAATCGTTTTGAACGTTATATGATGCAAGAAATTGTTTAATCTGATTATTTTGTTCCAAAATATTAAATTGCTCTTTGTTAAAAAATTTGGGAAAAATAATATTATAGGATCTGAATTATTTATCTGAAATAAATTAGCGTTGTTTTCTTTAATTTTGTGTTAATAACAATATGTCTTTGCAGATAATTTAAAAATTTTTGATAATCTGTTATCATGTCAGCGTTTACCGTTTTAATCATTCTACTTAAGGCATCAGCATTTATATTTAACTTTCCGGCCTTATAAATAATTTCGAAATTGTATTCTTCCAATTTTAACCTAAATCTTGTAAGACGCGACCCAGGGTCTTTTATGTTAAATACATAAAGTAAAGGTTTATGATCCGTAACTATCTTAAAATTTGTTCCAAAAACATATGGTCGAAAATGTCTAACTGCCCAAACAATTGCCGCTAATTCTTTCTCTGTCGTTGAGTAGTTTTGTTCGGCTTTATTAAGAGTTCTACTAGCATAAGCTATAGGTCGATCATTATTAACTTTTCCTTGTGATAAAATTGCACCAATCGCATAATTACTTGCGTCGGTAGTTATAATGAATTCTTTTGAAAAATCTGGGTACTGTAGTACAGGAGGAGAAGTAATGTTATTTTTAAGCGTTTGAAATGAAATATCACAAGCATGGTCCCATTTAAATTCCGTATCTTTCTTGAGCAATTTGGTAAGAGGTTTTGAAATTTTCTCAAAATCCTTTATAAATTTTCGATAATATCCGACAAGCCCTAAAAATGATTTTATCTCTTTTTGATTTACTGGTTGAGGAAACTGTAAAACACATTCTACTTTTGAAGGATCAGGTTTGATGCCATAATCTGTTATAATGTGACCTAGATACAAACATTCTTTTCTTAAAAATTCACATTTTAATGGTTGAAGCTTTAAATTATGCTCCCGAAACCGTTCAAATACCTCAATTAACCTTTCATTATGTTCTTTTAGATTATTAGCATAAATTACGACATCTAAATAAATAAAACATTTTATGCCACTAAGACCGCTTAAGACCGCATTCATTAACCTCTGAAAGGTTGCCGGAGCTCCTTTTAGGCCAAAAGGCATCCTATTGTAAACAAAATGCCCCGTAGAAGTACTAAAAGCTGTCTTATTTTTATCATTTTCGTCCATTTGAACCTGATGAAATCCATTGGCTAAATCTAAAGTTGTAAAATAATGCGATTTTCCTAATTGGTCTGTAATATTAGGTAATGGAAATGCATCCCCTGCAGTTATTTCATTAATTTTTCTAAAATCTACGACCACGCGAAATTTAGGTAAACCTGATGAATCAGTTTTTTTAGGAACTACTAATAAGGGACTATTCCAAGGACTGTAAGACGGAGAAATTATTCCATCCTTTAACATTGCATCGGTTTGTTCTTTTATAACCTCCCGATGTTGAAAAGGTAATCTATAGGGTTTAATATTAATAGGTCCCTTAGTAGGGTCTGTAGAAATTTTATGTTTTATTGTGTTTGTACAAGAGAGTTTATCACCTTCTAAATAAAAAATATCGATAAAATTTTCACAAATTTCTAGAAGTGAGTTAGTTTCCTCGACATTTAATCCTTCTAAGTTGAGAGAATGTTTCAATTTTTCTAAACATTCAAAGTAATTTATATTCGTGTTATTTTCAATATTATTATTATTATGACTAAGCTCTATAATGTCAAATTCACCTTTAGTGATAGGTTGTACGTTAACTCTGGGTAACGCAATTGTTAAGGGTTCATTAGATATATTTAAAATACTAATTAAACATTTATGATTATGTACTTTGGTCAAAGAAGAACCTATATAGAGATTTTCAGCAAGTTGTTTCGATTTTACGATACCTTCAGTACCTGAAACGTTGACCAAAGCATAAGTTATCATTTCACATCTTGGGGGTATAGTCGTTAAAGTCTCTGAAGGCAAAATCTTAAAGCAATTGTCCTCAAAATAAACAGTTTCTTCTTCATAATTAATTTTAGTTTTATATTTTTGCAAAAAATCGCGGCCTAAAATTCCGTCATTTTTTATAGGAATGCTATCTGGTACGATATGAAAAGGATAAATTAATATTTTATTATCTTTTAATTGGATTGTTACATTATATAGACCTTTCGTAAAAACCGGTTCTTTACTTATACCTTTTAGTTCAATAATACAGTTTTGATCTAGCTTTGAATAGCCTTGTAAAATCGACTCCTTTAATAAACAAACATCAGCCCCTGTATCTAACAAAATTTGCAATTCTGACTTTTTAGTGCCCAATGAAGTTATTTCAATTATATCTAACTGTTTACAATTATTAGAGAATAATACTGACTTAGGAGACATATTATTTGAATTATTACGAGTTGGTTTGATTTTAATATGTTCTAGTGGATTCTTATTATTTGAACAGCTACTGTTTATACTGATTGAACTTTTTACGAAGCGCTTGGCGGGCTGTTCACAACCAAGGCTTCGTTGTCGTTTCCCGAAAATTCTTGGACAGATGTAGTGGGTTGTGGAGGAGAAATACTAAGATTGTGTTGGAGGCTACTGGGGGGTAGAGATGTTATAGTTTGTATTTGATGAGAATTATTGACAGGTTCATTATTATAGTTAGGACGGTATCGTCGCTGTTGTTGAGGTATCTCTGAAAGCATTTTAGGTCTGTTTGAACTACGGGGATTGGTATAATTTTGACGATAATTGTTCCCATTAAAATTATTGTTAAAATTTCGTGAATTTGTATTTTGATTGTAATTATGATTATCGTTTCCCCTGTAAGAAAAATTACTTCTAGCATTAATAGGTTGTTCCCCGTTATAATTTTGCCCATTTGAAGAATTTGCGTTAAAATGTTGTTGTGGACTGAAGCTTTGATAATTAGGATTATTAAAATTATTTCTTCCCATATTTTGTTCATATTGTATAAGTTGCCTACATTGAGAAGTTATATGATTATTTTTATGACAGAACATACACAAAAGTTTAGGATTTTGGTTATTAAAATTTCTATTTCCCTGACCCACAAAACCTACATTTTTAAAATTTGAATTTGTTGCTCTAACGTTGTTTTCGAGTTCCATTTCGATTGCTAATGATAATGCCCTGTCTAAATCTGTTGTGTTTTCAGCAATTACTCGAATTTGTATTTTTTCATCATTTAGCCCTTGTCTAAACGTGTTTACTAAAATTGACTCTAAATTTTCTATTAATACCTTAGCAGAATTATGTTCATAATTTAAATGACAAGTTTCTTTATATTTATTATGCAGGTATCTTAATCTATCTCCATATTCTGTAACGGTTTCCCTAAAGTTTTGTTTTATATTCATTATTTGAGTTAAAAAATGAGAAGGCCGTCTTTTATCCGTAAACTGTTCTAAAAGAAAATCTCTAATTTCGTCCCAATTTAAAAATTCTTTATATTGTGTCACCTCTTGAGCTTTACCTTTTAATTTAGTACCAAAAATTAATTTAGCTAATTTATTTTTTTCATTTTCTTTCACAATATGCATTACTGCGTCACAGTTTTTTAGAAAAAATTGAAGAGAATTTCCATCGCCGTAGCCGTCAAATGAATTTATTAAATTTAATACATCAATTGCATCTTTTCCTTCAGCCATTTTTTTGTTTGTTAAAATTATAAAGATTAAATACTAATAAAAATTTTGGGTAAAAATTTAAATATAGATAAGTTATACGGTCGATTATTCAATTACTTTTTCAACACACAACGTATTTGCAGTACCTTTCACAAAATAAATATATCTATATAATTTCAAAAATGCATAACATATAAAAAAAAACAAATAGTGTCACCACAACAGGAAAATAAAAGAAAAAAACTTACAGCTTCATCCTTAGTTAGCTGGAACGTAAGGCGAATTTCCTTGTTTTCTTTCTTCTTCTCGAAACTTGTTGCGTACTGGGCGCTCCTCCAAGTCTGTTGAAACTTCCTGTCTTTGGTATACCGATGTGGTTTAACTGGTGTGATTCCTGCTGTGTACTAGGCGCTCCTTCAGAAAACACGGGGTAGTATATCCAGATCCGCTGCCACCAATGTTATGTTTTAATATTTTTATTACTCGCCGAATGCCACCACTGTTATGATTTAATAATTTTAGTATTTTGTATTAGCACTGGTAGTAAATGTAAACACTTCAACTTGTTTCAAATCTCTCTATTATCTTCTGTACAAGAGGGACACTTCTTACTTCTAACAAATCTTTTCTCTTACTGTGTCTACTGACTTAATTCTACTGACAATATAGTACTGACATAATGACTGACCTGCTCTATACTGACTACCTAGAACTTATTTTTATATGAATTCCCTAATTTGAGATGCAGTGGCGTATCTGTAAAATTGATTAAAAAAGGTGTCTATAAAAGTAATTTGGGGAGTATTTGCTACGCCACTGCTTACTGTACTACAATGGTTTCTTTTAATGTTTTTATAGCTGAACCTTCCCAAGCTTTATCGACATAGTGTAAATGAGTTTATGATAGGTTTTTTCGGGTATAATAATATTTGGGGCGGAAGAACGTGCATAAAATAGAATTTGAAGTAGAATTTAAAATACATATTGTTTACTTAGAATTTCCCTTGCAATAAACGACCATTAAAGCAGCTTTTGTCGGAAGGTTCCGCCGAAATATAATGTATGTCTAAATATTGCATTTACGTGTCAAACTATCTCTAGACTAATGAATATATAATACTTAGGACTATTCACAAATAAAATGACTATAAAATAATGGGGTCACAACAGTAAATATTCTTAGGTTTCTATTTTTTTTATTGAATTTGTCTATTTTTATACAGGGTGTCCTAAATTCAGCGGCAAACATTCACATTTTCAAAGCCGCTAAAGTCCGTTTTTTTAAATGGGACACCCTATAACTTTATGCACTATCAAATGTAGAATTTAATTTTCTATCGAACTGTATTAAGGTTCCCTATACCTATTCGTAACCATTTTCGAAATAATCAGGTTTTTATTAAACTATCATATGTATTTGCTAAATGCTTACACCTTTCCGTAGTAAGCCATGGAAAAACAATTGTTGTGCTTTTCTATTCAACATGACAGCTGATTTGAAACTTTTAAATTAAAATAAAATAACACTCAAAAGCTGATATTCTCAATTTATTTTATATTCGCGGAGAATGTTACAAAATATTGGAGAGAACGTGCCATGTTTTTAATGAAAAACATCCTCATTTATGGCATCAATGAACAAGAGAAAATTGAAGAGGATTGAAACGAAATTTTTTCGTTTCGAAAAAGTTAAAGTTATAAAAAATGTAATAAATTGTTTACATTATTTTTAACCATATCTACTAAGTTCGAGACTGTTCTAAACTTGTTTTAGTGAACTTAAAAATTATAGCAATCTAACAATCAACAATAAATAAATAAAATAATAAAATTGAATTATAACAAATGTTCTATATGCTGTTCGTTCATTTGAAGACACATTTCAATTCTTCTTTGTACAGTTGCTGTGGCCCGTTGAATTTGTCCGTTTTCTAATTCGGCAAAAGTCCAGTAAATCTTGTTGGTTATTTACTGGGGAAGCATAGACTTTACCTTTGATAAATCCCCATAAATAAAAGTCTAGCGGTGTTAAATCAGGCGATCGCGGGGGTCATCTCCAAGGGCCATTGGGACCAACCCAGCGATCTTCAAAAATTCGAGATAATTGGAGATAAACTGCAGCGGAATCATGTGCTGGTGCCCCATCTAATTGATACCAATAATTTTGCAGCTCACCAATAGGAATTTCTTCTATAAATTCAGAAACCGTCCCTCGTAGAATTTCCAAATACTTATCACTGTTTAAATTGTCTTCATAAATACAGTATCGCACCTGATCATTTAATACTATACCGAAAACATTGAAGCTAAACCTCTCTTGAGAACGCGTTATATAATATATATATATATATATATATATATATATATATATATATATATATATATATAACGTCCGATTAAAAAACTAACTACACCGAATTGTAGAGGAGAAAAAGTGCCAATGGTAAAGTGAAAGTTATTTTTATCTATCATTTCAATTTAACCTAAAATTTGAGACATTTTGAGAAAAACTGAAAAATTGAATCACTACTTCCACATCATTTTACACGAGATATAACACAATAACTGTAGATATACCCCAAAAACCAAATCAACATATTACTCGATTTTTGACGAAATTTTGGATTCTCGTCCCTTCTACTTTATAAATTTACTATTTATTTTTGTTATTTTGGTCAAATAAACTGAAAAAATGATATCCCCGAAAACTTGCTAATTGACATTTTTTTTCAAATCAAGAAAGTTGATGATAGTCGCTCGAATCTGAAAGTAGCGTTGGATTAAAAAAAATAACTTCACCAACTGTTAGAGGAGGAAAAGTGCCCAAGGGTGAAGTGAGAGCTATTTTTATCCATCGTTTAAATTTTACTAAAATTTTATAAAAAATTTATTGAAATTAAATGATATATTTATTGTAAGCCAGAACATAAAAAACTATACAGTAAAAGAATTAGCAGGAAATAGGACACCAAAGAAAGAGTTTATGCTTTATTCTTTGCTGTGCTATTTCCTGCTACTCCATTTATTGTTGTGTAAAAAAGCAGGGATGATCTAAAAAAATGCTATAAATAACAAAGAAATTGTTTATTAATTAACTATTGGTGTAGAGTGAACTGTTGGAAATGTCTACCATCATGCTCGATACATAGACGGAGTCTTTCTACTGTAGAATTTACTGTAGGTGGTATCATCTGGATTGCGTTTCTAATTCGATTGATGAAGTCCTCCCTTGTTGTTGGTCTATTTTGGTACACCAAATCCTTAAGGCGACCCCACAAGTAAAAGTTTAGACCCGTCAAATCGAGGGAACGAAGGGGCCAGGGAAATATACTGCCCCTACCTAGCCAGCTTCCGGGAAAACGCCCATCTAGGAACCGTCTGACATTGTTTGAGTAGTAAGCTGGGCAGCCATCATGTTGGAAGAATAGGGTGTCTAAGTCGATGAACTCAAGCAAAACTGGAAGTTGATTTTCGAGAAAATCTAAATAAGTGCGTCCATTTAGTGAATTATCGAAAATTATTGGGCCGATAATTCGGTTGTTCATTATGCCGCATCAGACATTGACGCTCCAACGACCTTAACTCTGGACTTCTTGCATCCAGAGAGGATTGTGGTCCGACCAATAATGCAGGTTATGCAAGTTCACTTTCCCACCGGAGCGGAAAGTAGCTATATAATAAGTAATATGTGGATTTTCGGGTATACAGATTTCAATTTTTGAGTTAATTTAATGTTTTATGGAAATCTAAAGATGATGTGGAAGTAGCGATTTAATTTACATCATTTTTTTCTCAAAATTGTTCATATTTTAGGTTAAGTTGAAACGATAGATGAACATAACTTTCACTTTACCATTGGCACTTTTTCTCCTCTACAATTTTCTTAATTTAAACACGGACCTGGTTTCACTATCTTATACCCTTCATAACCATAAAATAACATGTGACAAAAAAGTCATATCATACCCTTTGATTGTTTTAAGAAAATCCGTATTATTTGAGGAATTCCAGAAAAACGCCATCTAGCGACCAGTAGCTAAATAAATTTGGTGACCGTTAATAGCAGCGCAAATAGAGCGAGAAAAGCTCTTTTTTTAGGACCAAGTTCAATAATATCGGTTCATTCAAAACAGAGATATCAACGTTTTAAACAAAAAATGTTTGACCTTTCCCCACCACTTTATTACTGAAAATAGAAAAAAATGATAAATAGCCAAAAGTTGCGCAACTTATTGAAGAATACTACGCTTATATTTTCGACACACCTTAACTATGTAAATTCACAAAAAAATCGACATTTACGATTTAAAGTTTTTGTTGCGCCCCCTATCAGCAATTTTTCGAGGTTAAAAATAATTTCCAGCAATTTCTCTTGGCCGATTTACTATATAATTTTTTTTCCCGAAACCGTAAGACAAGTGGTTACTCAGATACGGCCGGCCTCTCTTCTTAGTTGTACACGCGGTACAAATACTTTCATCCTATCGGAACTCATAAGTGCGCCGATCGTAAGAAACATTAAATAATAGAAAAGAATTGATTTCAAAATTTAAAATTTTGTCAGTTTGTTTGACATGTGACCTAGATATGAAAAAAATTGTAGTTTGCAGCCATCTATGTTATTTTTAAATATGTTCAGATTATTTGTTGCGTTTAGATTGACAAACAAAAATCTTTTTATGATCGGCGCACTGATGAGTCCCGATATGATGTATTTGTACTGTGTCTATAAAAACTTAAGGTAAATGACATAATTTCTTATACTTGCTTAAAGAATATTGTGTATTTTATGTATCAGAACATTCCGTAGACAGACTAGTCTACATGTTGAGGTATGTAATTTTATTAAATATTTGCTTCAGTTAATTTAAAGTTAAATATTTTTATTCAGCTGCGAAAAAGCCATAAAAGATTTTTGTTTGTCAATTTAAACGCAACAAATAATCCGAACACATTTAAAAATAACAATATACATGGCTGCAAACTATCATTTTTTTCATATCTAGGTATCTATTCTTTTCTATTATTTAACGTTTCTCTCTTACGATCGGCGCACTGATGAGTCTCGAGAGGATGAAAGTATTTGGTCAATTATTATGTGTTGTTTATAAAAACTGTCGGATTGTATGTAATTTTATTAAATATTTGCTTCATTTAATTTAAAGTTAAATATTTTCAGTTGCGAATAAGCCAAAAAAGGGGTCCGGTAAACTATCCTGACAGACCATTTTTGAATTTTTTTTTTTCCAAAAAGTACCCATTTGTAATATAAGATGCAAGAGTTTTCCTAAAAAAAAAATTTAATTGAAAATCACACTCGGTCACAATTTGACAGTCTTAAAACGAAAAAATTTAGCAACATTGCCAGATTTTGTTAAAGGAAATGAAATGACTGAAAATTATTTGGACAACAGAATTGCGATTATTTAATGTTATTATTATAGTTTTAATGAAGGTTTTGTTGATGAACCTGGGCTAACGTTAACGGGACAGATCCACCTAACAATATAGTTGTTGTTACAGAAAAAATTTTCAATATAGACCAGATTTTGTTAAAGGAAACCTAATCTAATTCGCATTTATATTAATTATAAGTTTTGTTATAAAAAAATTTAGTTTTACGTTTTGTATCATCACTTATAGGTATTTCTTTAATTATGTATATGGCAACGCCGCGAATCAAATCAAAAACAATCATGGCGATGGGAACAATCGGAAAGATGTTTGAAATCAAAATTACCTTTAAATTGTATAATAATCACATTTTAAAGTAATTTTTGAGTGCTGATGAGAGTTCTCCACACATTTTCTCGATTTGGACTGCTAGAATTGTGGATAAAAACAAAAAGTAACAAAAATAAACGAGATTAAAGAGTGTCAACATAGTTACCGAAGCCCCAAAAAAGATTTTTGTTTGTCAATCTAAACGCAACAAATAATCTGAACACATTTAAAAATAATATGTATTACTAAATGTCTATGTAGTGAACTAAATTGGGTCACCCTTCACTATTCTTATTGGAAGGAGAGATTAAACGTGGAAGTTCTGGGTAAAGGAAATATACCGATTTTTTTATACAACATTTACACTTTCAAGTTTATGAAATACCTATTTTTTGAATTTTGAACCACAATTAAGTTAATGAAAAACTAAAAAAAGAAATAAAAATTTGTAGGATGTAGTACCCGTAGCTAGCACTTTTGAAAGGGCTATTTTAAGAGACGACAGACCGGAAAAATATGCGATCTGCGACACGAATTCTGAATAGATGATTTGAACTGAAAAATCTTCCCAATATAAAGCTAACCCCCTCTTCCTCTTTGTAGAGCGTTTTTCAACAACCAGAGCATCCTTTATAAGAGAACGCTACCTTAGTGTAGTCAGTTTGGAGAAATTTTTTTATGAGATCGACAACATCGCATATTTTATAAATAAATAACCTTGTCTTCGTGAGTTCAGGATATCCTTTTTTTCTATTTTTGTTTACAGGCACTAATTACAATGACTTTTGAACTGTACTGTTTAATATTAATTCTGATAACACTGAATTGTCGATATCAAATATGAAAATAATTTTGGTTCATATTCGCAACCACGATGTTATATAATATTATTTTCAATTTCAGATAACTCAGGAAATTAAGATGAAACTGGTTTGACGGATTGAGGGGAAAAGTCGACCAACAAGAGGACATTCTAGTTACAAAGGTGTTCTTCATTAGTAGTGGAAAATGACACAGGAAAATCTCAAATTGGAGCCCCTAGGGCCGAATAAGTAAGTTCTATTATTTTCTAGTTTATATGGCTGCTTCTTAAGGTTAATAAGTTTTAAATATTTCCGTTGGGCACTTGTAATCCACTTATCTAAATATTAGATAAGGGTTTATATTTATTGTTAGAATGAATTTTGCTATATATAGGAGTAAATACACAGTAAAGTTAATAACATTTCAGAAACGACACATGTCACATTTTCGGCAATTTTAAGATATATCAAATAGTATTAAATTAACCGTAGATCTACAGAAACTTCACATGTCGGAGTTGTACTAAGGAGCAAAGTACCTTACCTAGCAAAATACCTTACTAAAAATTTAGTTCCATGTAGAAACAGCGTATATCTTGTTTCAATGTATGTTTTTCTTATTTTTCGCAAAATAACGTCTTCCTGACATGTGCCGTTTCTGAAATGACCAATTCAATTATGATCGGGTTTTAATAAAATACATACATATTTTTTTTTGCGTTTTTGCCTATTATTATAGGGCTTATTCTAATTGGAACATAGCAACGAATTATTTTAAGGATACCATAAAAATGTATTTCAGCAAGACAGCAAGAAATTGTGTAACACATACTTTAGTGGGGTGGCATCCGAAAGAAGCGGGTCCTTTATCGGGACAACAAAAACACATAGTTGAAGTCTTTAAAAACATATTTTTCTTTTCCTCGGGACATTACATAACTAATCTAACTATTAAGAGAGAAAATTTGGAAAAATAATACTTAATTTTCAGCCGAGTGCGGAAATCCTTCGAGTCTCAAAACGATAACTTTGACACGAGTAACGTACAGGTGTCTCATTTTCTCTAAGGTGTTACGCGGTTTGTTCGCGATACCATGCTGCTTTTTGATAAAACTAAAGATGCCACAAACAGATTTGGTCTAGCCGCCATAGTTTCTGTGCTACAGGGTGATTTTGAAAATTTGCCAATTGCAGACACCGCCTGTATTTCGACTATTGTGAAATATATTAGAAAAGTTGAAACGGTTTATTTATTTATTTATAAATATTTTCACGGAGAAACCAGTGGTGTACTCAGCTTTTTTCCGGGAGTCACAGTTTTTAAGATATTGACATAACTATATATATTAATTATTTCATTTCATTTATCCATATTCACCTAGTGATTTCCAAAAATATAACAAATTCCATATTTATTTTAATAACGTGACATAATGCTTTTTTCCCTTTTTCCTATAAGCTACAATGGTAACGGGATTTAAGTGACTAGGGCGGCTCGTGGTTTTAAGGACTGGTGAAGTGCAGCGTAGTTAGGTGTACAGAGCCGCAGGCGAACATTTTTCGAGGTTAATTATCCATAGCTTTGAAGCGTTTTTTAATATTTAGGGGAAATAATATGTATTTATAAGATTTTAAATACATTTTTTTGTTCTTAAAAAACAGTTATGTACCTATACCTCAATGCTAATTTCGATCCGATTCGATCGATGCAAAACTGCTTCTGCCTCCGATGATCCGAACGCACTTTATAACAAGCGAATAAGCGCCTGCAACCTGCAGCAGCAGTTTTATGCCGGTCCAATCTCTTTGGCTTACTTATCTAAGCGCGAAAGCCGGCGTAATTTGTTACTGCTGATTGTGATTCCTAAACGGGTCGCTCTTATCAAAGGTGTTCAGTGAGTTTTTGAGTATATAATGAACTAGTTTGATAGAAAATAATGGTATAATTAAGTAAATAATGTGAATTTATATAAAACATGCTACATTTTTATAATAAAAATGTAGATTATAAAATGCTTAATATTTTAAAAATATTTGTATATTTAAGCAAATTGATTGGAAAATGCCTCCCTGGCGAGTCGCCACTGGGGTAACCATAGCGACGTAGGTATATTGAAATAGTTAAAACGATATATTTTTTCACGCAGAATCCAGTGTCGTACTTAGATTTTTTTCTACGGGTTCGATTTTTGACATAATGTGCATTTTTTAAAATGGGACACACTATATATTTTTCTTTCATGGTATTAGGCTCACTATAGTGGCAGCTCGTGGGTAAAAAAATAGGGGAAGTGTTAGTTAGAGAAAAGTAGGACAGATAAGGTCTAAAATGGGCAAAGCATGCAAAATATTTTTTTCAAATATCCACTACTACACAGCCACTTAAATTCAGAAAACCAAGAATTTCTTAATTGAATATTATAGGATTTACCAGAATTTTTAAGTCTTTTTTAGCACTAATTGCCAGCACACTTGTTTGTTGACCCGTAATTAAAAGGTCCTTTTTGTCATCTTCTTTCCAACGGGGAAATAGAGTTTCTCACAAACTACAAACAATGTCACTAACGGGCCCAAACGAATTCATTTTCAACCATACACACGCGTCACTCCTCCACACAATCAAATAAAAGACCGCCGATAAATAAAATACTGAATAAAGCGCGATCGCCGCGATCTACTTTACTTACAATGCGAACGGAAGCATTAAACCGCGGTTCTTCTCTAGAGGAGCGGTCTTCGTACATGCGATATTCTCGTTGCCATAGCAACTCATCACTTTCAGGCATTGTTTTCATTTCTCGCTGGAAGATTTTTACGGAGCTCGCACGTGGCTCTTCCGTTGGTGGATCGAAACAAACGAGTTTGCTGCTGGTGCGGTGAGCGCACATACGGGTTTGCTTTAATACACTCAAGTATATCATTTCGTTTTGTGTTTGCCTCTAGGTTTCTGATGATTGGCCAGCGGCAATACTACGAATGGATTAAATTTAACATTACAATTATTGAAAATTTTTAATGAAATGAATTCGATTTAATATTGAAAATTAGTATATTGTATTGATTTTTAAAGTGTGTTAAAAATAATTTGCCAGGTTTTTTTTGAGGAAGAGGCACTTCCCCTACTTCCTCCGAATAGCCGCCACTGGTTAACTGAAAGTTTTTAAAAAATATAATTTAGTCTATATTTATTTTTTTAATAACGCCTCAAAATGCATTTTTCTATTTTTCTTTCATAGAAGGCCGTAGGTAGCCATGGTAACTCAAATATCAAAATCATCAATCAGGCCTCTTTCGTGATTGGGGAGAAGATTTTTGTTATATCACAAATATAAAATGACTGACTCTGAATTAACACATTTAATGAAAAAGATGTCATAATAAGAATATAAAAACGTAACAGATTAAGATTAAAAAATTGAATAGTTTTGAAAACATTTGTTCACAAATATTGTTCAAATTGATGACCATTATATCTTCTACATATTTGGTAAAGTTTATGTCTTCTTTTTATGTTTTTTCTAATATAAGATTGTCTCCGTATTTGTTTAAAACCGTTTTCCATGGCCACTCTGATTGTTGTATGTTTTCGTATCCCCTTGCATAAATTTTATTTTATGAATAGTGCCACAAAAAAAATTTAAAATTTAAAGATTAGAGGAATGTTGTGGTCATCGAACAGGTCAGTTTATCCATATCCATTTCCTGGGAAAATGTTCGTTGAGCCAGTTTAGGATTATTCGAGCATTGTGGGCTGGAGCCCCGTCTTCCTGGAAGAATTTAGTTGAGCCAGGGAATATCTTCCAAAATTCTAATTGCGTTTTCTTCTAGGATTTGTAAGGATCTATTAGAGTTTAGACTCCCTTCATACATTTGGTATATTATACTCTCATGAAAGTAATGCAGGAAACATTAAATCCAAACCTTCTGCCGCCTGGTATTGATATCATATTTCTCAAAATATTCAAAATTTTGGTTCTGAGCCTTATTAACAAACAAATCAAACAATAATAACAACAATAACAATAAACAATAATCAATAACTAACAGGAAAAATTTTAACGTCAATAACGCCAACAATAACACTAAGGGCGGCGCGGGTGAGATCATTTTGTTCTTTGCGATACCATGGCCACCGCCGCCTACAAAAAAAAAATTAAAAAATGTATTTTCGGCGTTATTTATAAAAATAAATAGGTTGTCCCATTTAAAAAAAGGAAAGTTATGTCAATATCTCAAAAACTGTGACTGTGACGGAATAAATCTGAGTACACCTCTGGATTTTACGTGAAAAAAAAAAATCTATAAATATATATTTTCTAATATATTTCAGGAACTATATATATATATATATATATATATATATATATATATATATATATATATATATATATATATAAAATCACCCTGTAGCACAGGAACTATTAGCCGAAATTAATATGTAACGATCCCTTTTTATTTTTATGTATATTGTAATTTTTTCGTAGCTGAATCGATTTTTCCTTGGTGAATATATTTTTGTAAATATATTTTCAGAGAAACGACAGAGGTTTCTGAACTTCTGGATAAGCGGTAATTAAATTATTTTACAATCATATCTGTTGGGTTAAGGTTACTAGAGCTTCATGGGCATACAAAAAATTAGAATTCCAACTGTAAATAACTGAAAAAGTTTTTTTGACCCTCAATATAATTTAAATCTTGGAAATTCCCTTAAGTTTATCACTATTTCGGAATCAAGTCCTAACAGAACCAACAGTAAATTAAGTTTTTCATTGTCAATATTAATAAAATCATGAAGCCGTATACTCACTGTAGTGGCAAGAAGAATTTGTAAGACATAAAATTATTTGATTTGGGATGAATATTATAAAAACTAAGGCTATTCGTACTATGAAATATTAGTACAAAACTGATTAATGTATAATATACCAAAGTAAAGATGTTGGGATTCTTATTTTTTTGATATCCATCCTCTGGTATTGCTGCTTAATATTATGTATAGATACATATATTGTGTTTAACAATATGGTGGCGGTATTTTTTTTTACAGTAGTGAAGTGAAGGCACTCGCTTTTGAATATGCTTAAATATGATCACTGCAAAACTGTTTAGCTTTTTTAAATTTTCTATGTTGTACTTATTTTGAGAGAAGTATTGATTAATGTTAAGTTTTTATTAAAACTCTCATTTGCACGATCACTAGAGTTTAAATAGTAGTCTACTAATATGATTATAAGTTGCTTAAAAAATTAAAGGTACTAGACTGTCAGGTAATTTGTAAGAAACTTCTTCTTAAACTCTGTGCAAAATGAATTTTATGAAAATATGCTATTTTAACAAAATACAAATTATATTTATACTCTTTACTACTATAACAACGATTACTTTCATTTATAACCATTATAGTTTTTTAAGAAATTAGGATACCATCTTAAAACCAGGAAGAAGAAAGATGTAGTTTTATGATATGAGATCTAAAGTAAATTAAATGATAAAAGAAAGAACTTTCATAGAAACAATATAGAAGTAATATAACGTTAAATGTACGGCTCAATTACTCCTTTAAAACTACTCTCAAATTTGGAATAAAATATTAGTTTTCACTTTTTAGTACATTTTTTTGAAATCGGTTTCAGTTGTTTATAAAAATTTGTATTTCATCCTTTTTTCTCTATACGAGTTTTATTGTAAAAAGCAGGTTTAACAATGGTCCACTGCATAATATTTTTTCCTGATATAATGGTGATGATGATATAATGAAAAAACTTCTTGCATTATATCTTGGCGCAAAAAAGAAAATGGCGCCATTCCGCCATTTTAAACATTTTTTAAATATCCTTACCATTGGCCCATTCCGACATTATCCTAAATATCTCCTGTAAATTTCATCTAAATTGGTCAAACCATCGCGAAGTACTCGATGTAGAAACAAAAAAAAATCAACAAAATGGCTGGTATGCTTGTTATGGGACTACTCCAGCAATATTCTGAATGTCCTCTGAAAATATCATTTAAATTGGTAAAACCATCTCGGAGTAATCGATGTACAAACATAAAAAAATACACAGGGTCAAAGTGATAACCTCCTCATTTTTTGAAGTCGGTTAAAAATTTTAATGAATTTCATAAAGAACGTTCATTTTTCGAAAATTTCTAATACAATACTATCACATTGCACGTTGCACATTTTCATGGTCATCATGTATACATAAAATTACCCAACGGTATAGCAAAAGAGATACCTTTTAGCAAATGGGGTTGTATGTCTATTACATACCTTAATGCTTTAATTTGAAAAGGGTCCCGTATACCTATGTTTTTTTAATATTATTATGTATTACAAAAAAATCGGTAAATTCCTTTACCCGGAACTTCCAGTGTGATCCAAGTTAGTTCAGTACATAGTCACAGTATATATGTGTTAGATATACTGTCTTTTAATTTTTATTGAGCGCTATTTTGTTTCATCATATTGGATTCCTACCAATATGTTTACCATTTCCATCACTTTACTTTTGGGCATAATTTAAATTAAATTCAATATTATTCACATTTAATTTTTCTGCAAAATTTAAAATCAATTGAACAGGATTGTTTTATGATGTTTTTTAAAAATTTTATTTGGCTGTCATTTTGTTTCGCCATCTTAAATTGAAACCATATTATCAGTCTTTACCTACTCCGTTGAGATCCCAGATATTAAGTTTCTGAATGGTTTTCATTAACGATCCATTTTTTGTTATGTTAAAGTAGTGTATTATTTGGGGTTAGGATCCAGTAAAAAAAACAAACGCCCTTTTTTAAATTGCCGACGTTTCGCCAATTTACTGTTGCGTCCTTAGAACACGTAGATTTTATATCCGGCATGAAATCCATATAAGCCTTTACCTACTTCTTTGGTCCGCAGATATTTCCTAATTCCCAATAATACACCACTCTAACATAACAACAAGAAGATCGTTTACGAAAACCATTTAGAAATTTAATATCTGGGAAATATCTGCGAACCAACGGAGTAGGTAAAGACTGATAATATAGGTAACATGCAGGTTAAACAATTTATATGTGTCTTGAGGATGCAAAAATAAAGTTGCGAAACGTAGACAATTTAAAAAATACTTCTTTTTTACTGGACCTTAACTCCAAATAATACACCACTCTAACAAACGTTTTTTAACATATTGGATTTTTACCAAAATATTATCAGGCCATCCCCATATGACCCTTAATTTTTGGTCAAAATTTGAAGTCAATCTGGTAAGAAGTATTTAAGCTATGTCGCCAACTGACACACAGACCGACAGACGCATCGACGGAATTGATAAAACATGTTTTTTTGGCATCTAGGGGCGCTAAAACATGAAGATATGTAAATCCTGAGAGGGTGATTTTCTTCACGGTTACAAACATTTTATTTGGCCGCAACTTTGTTTCGCCATCTTGAATTAGTAACACCGTTTTACTAGTTGGGCCCTATACCAAAATTAGTTATGGCACACAATTTAAAATCAATCCATTAAGTAGTTTTTTACGCTGAATTTTTAAATATTTTATTTACCGCCATTTTGTTCCGCCGTCTTGGATTCGTACCAAAATTTTACCAGTTGATTCCAATATAATACTTGTAGTTTATACAAAATTTGAAATAAATTGGAAAAGCAGTTTTTTCATAATAATTTTTTTAACATTTTACTACGCCGCCATTTTGTTTCGCCATTTTGGATTTTTACCAAAATATTACCAGGTCATACCCATATGACCCTTAATTTTTGATAAAAATTTGAAGCCAATCGGGTAAGTAGTCTTTAAGCTATGCCTCGAACGGACAGACAGACAGACCGACGGAATTGATAAAACATATTTTTTTGGCATTTAGGGACGCTAAAATGTAAAGAGAGGGTGATTTTTTCTCGATTACATACTTTTTATTTGGCCGCCATTTTGTTCGGTCATCTTAAATTACTACCATTATTTTACTAGTTAATCCCTATACTACAGTTAGTGATAACACACAATTTGAACTCAAATTATTAAACAGTTTTTTTGGGCTAAATTTTTAAATATTTTATTATGTCGCCATTTTCTTCCACCATCTTGGATTCGTACCAAATTTTTACTACTTGATTTCAACATAATACTTGATGTATTAGCAGAATTCGAGATAAATTGGATGAGTAGTTTTTTAATAATAATTTTTTTTTACAAAGAAACACGATTTTAATACTTCACTTTTACGAGGGAAGTAAAAACGAATGAACGGATTTCAAATCAAAATATATGGGACCACCAGAGAAATATCCTCTACAATTTGGAGTTTGACTTATCAAAGCCGTTTAGATAACATGCGCCAAAAAAAAAATACATACAGGTCGAATTGAGCACCTCCTCCTTTTTTGGACTCGGTTAAAAAGACAACTTTACTAATTTAACAAAAACCAAATTTCTTTTGCTTAAATATGTACCAAAACTTCACAACACGTACCTTACTCTTAAAAGTAGAAAATCTCCTTTTTCACTCGTAAAAATGCCATACTCAGGCTTAAAAATTCGATGACACACCTACAAGCATTTTCGAAATTTTAAAGAAAGATTATTACAATTACAATTTGTTATGTATAACAAATGCTCTTTTCACACGAATGTGACTCTTTGGTTACATGAGTTTTTAAACATGTTAGAGGAGTTCATTTAAATTCACTATGTATCCTCCATTTCTTAGTGACAATGTAATTTTTTAGAGCAAAAATATTTTCGACAATTTGAAATTGAAAAGTGGAATACCAGCAGACCCTAACTGAGAAACCAGCAACCATATATATTTTTATGAAATAAAATACTTGACAAAATATGACTTAGGCTGCATTTTGCACATGGGAGCTTACCAAATAACGAAGCAATTTGACCTTTTTGTTTTTTTTTTGAATATTTTCATAGCAATTGTAGATTTTTTTTTAATAGCTGGAAAACGAAGCTTTTGTCGAACTATGTTTGTATAAACTTTTTTATTTTTCTGGGCTTTAGAAGTCACCCCTACTCATTTATGAATCGCCCTGTATAAGGAAAACTTTTTTGAAATAAATAATGAAATAATAAATTTCATTTCTACATGCGTTATAAAAATTAAAGTGATACACATAATTATCATTACAAGCGAATTTTTCAGCCAACTTTGATGTCTTGTGATACTGAAGGGATTTCAAACAGCAGGTCAGATTTTGAAAGGTCTTTTCATCGTTTTTTGAATCATTGGAACAACTTCTTTCATTTTGAGTGGGGACTATAATACGGGGCGAAACAAAAAAACGTGCATTTTGAAAAAAAATTCACTGCCTTTGTAGGAAGACCATGCTGATATTTTTTGAACGTAACATTTCATAGATATTGACCATGCTTCGGAACGTTTTTGGGATTTTGGGAATATCTACTATGGTTAATTTTAATTTTCTGTTTCTACCCCAATTTGCTCTATTTTATAAAGTTATTAATCAAATTAGTCTTTGCTAACTAAGTCCTCTCTTCTGAAATAAAGAACTGGCCCTGAAAACATGTACAGTGGTTTATTTAGGAACTTAAATCAACAACAAAATCAGTTCTTTGATCACTAATATGATTCATATCAAAAATGAGAACAAATATTCTGGAGTGCGTCAAACCTCTGGCCTTAATTCTAACGGCCCACTAAATTCGAGTTACTCCGTATATTGGAAGTTTCCATAGTACCTAAGTTACCCTTTTAAAATCAAGAGTGCCAGTTAAAACAAGATTTGAAACGATACCTATCAACGAAAGTTCATTGATTGTTACTGTCAAATTAACAATATTGTAAATACTTTGTTGTATTCAAAATCCGTTTTCTTTAAAAAATAGAAAAATCAGCTTAACACTCCAACTACTAAATTATTAATACTTGTGCGTCAAGGATTAAATAATTTCATTAAAAAATACCACGACTAAACCAAAGGGAGATGAAAAATGCTGTAAGGTAAGAAGATATAATTTTTATTTTTTCCGAATGTGTAGAAGCATTATTTCAAAGGTTGGGAGGATTCGGGCCATTCTGTTGAAGAAATAGCAACTCTTTATTACGCCAGCCGCATGTCTGTTTCCAAACCCTTAAGCAAGTACGCGATATCTGCGTGGCATATCGTCGTTGAACAGGACGACCCAGGATGAACAGTCGTAGAGACGACCAGCGTACACTGCTTGCTGTAAACCGTCGAAGAATTCTTAATTCAAGTCGCCGGTTATGAATCCTATAGAGCATGTATGGAGTAACTTTAAGTTACGTTTGAATAGAATTGGGAATGAATATAAAAATTTAAAAGAAGTGTTGGACGCGATATCGCGTCATTGGGGAGCTATTTCTCAAAACTTCATTGCTGGACTAGTGTTTGTACCCGAGAGAGTTAGGGCCGTCACACAGAAGTCATTTTTGAAATTCTAGGTGGAAAAAAATCACGAAAATATTTATCGAAAAATATATCCCTAATAGCCTTATTTCAAAGAAAACATTGCATGAAATCGTTTTTTTGCGTAATTAACTTTATACCTTATCAACTATGGCCATGACTTTAAACAAAAGTGCATAAAATATTTAATATGAGTGACATGTCAGTTCAGTGACCTTTTATTAGCGAATTTGCTTTGTTCATTGTGATAATCCTATAAAGAATTTTTAAATTGTGATTGTGCAGTACGAAATCAGAGGGTAAGTACTTATTTTATTTAAAACAATATTATTAAAGAACGCACGTACATAGTAAAATAAACGATATAACGAAGTCGCTGTAAATCTTTTGTGTTTTTCGCAAAAAAAATATTTTAAAATACTGCAGAACATGGTGTTTATGCATGTTTGTTCCAACAATATTTTTTATCGTTAATTTGGTCTATTACCTTTCGACTCATGCTAGATCTTGTTGCCAAGAACTGCCAAGATTTGAAATATTTTTTTTTCAGAGACTATGTCAATACGAAAATATGACATGTTTACCATTTGGTGCGAGCAAAAATCGCTGGACGACAAAAACGCTTCCGTATTGAATTTTGTTTTGAACAGGCTTAATATAGACCAATCCCGGGATGTTAGATACAATTTAATAAAGAAATTGGTGAATTCCTTTAATAGTTCTGTCGCTAAAATGTGGAAAAACAGTAATCGCACTCGGACAGTATTTGAACATAGACATCTAGACTGGCTGAATGAATCTATAGAGTTTTTCATAGAAGATCTACAAGAACCAGGTCCAAGTAAAGGTAGACCCTCTAAATCTTTCACAAACCTTGGCGACAAACGAAAAAAACAGAGAATAATGCCATTGTTGGAAAGTTATTCTAATGAGGAACTATCATTTGCAACTCAAAAAAGTCTTGAGTTGTCAGGCCGTAAAAATGCATCTAAAATAGTCCAGGAAGTGTCAGAACATTCACCAGAGAGAGCTACTAAAATTAAAAAAGCAATTAATAATAAAAAATATAAGCCTATTATTAAGTATTCCCCAGAAGAAGCTCTTGCCCTTTACGTTGATGGGCGATTCACAAAAAAATCCTACACTTTAATGCAGGAGCAAGGAGCGAAGTACCGACATGCCAACATTTACCCTAATTACAACATTCTTCTGAGTGCTAAGAAAAAAATGTTTTCCAACTGAAGATTCTATTTTAATCACAGAAATATCCGCCGAAATAAATTTGCAAGAACTGGTCAATCATACTGCTAAAAGAATTGTTGAGTCGCAAAAAACTGTTATTTCTACTTTTCCGTTAAATCTGTCAAATAAATTCAATTTTCTGTATAAATGGGGATGTGATGGCAGTGCTGGACACTCGACCTACAAGCAGCAATTAAGTGACGAAAATGTTTTTTCAAGAAGTGATTCAATCAGTTTATTTTCCGTATGTCTCGTTCCACTGCAAATGACTGCAGAGAATAATAGTATATTCTGGCAAAATATTCGACCATCATCTACCAGATTCTGCAGACCAATAAAATTAATTTTTGCGAAAGAAACACCACAACTATCAAAAAAAGAAATAGAAAATATTGAAACCCAGATAAAAAATATTAAACCCACTGAATGTTTTGTCGAAGAAGGTCTAATAATTATTAATCATTCATTTAAACTAACTATGATAGATGGAAAAATATGTGGAGTGATTTCTAATTCTTCACCGCAGACTTGTGGCATCTGTCGTGCTACACCTAAAGTAATGAATAATCTAGACTATATAATGGCGCTTCCATCGGACGAAACATTGTACGATTATGGTATCTCGACTCTTCATGCCTGGATAAGGTGCTTGGAGTGTTGTCTTCACATTTCCTACAGGTTGATGTTAAAAAAATGGCAGATACGGGATGAGAACGAGAAAAAAATGGTAAAAGAGAGAAAAGAAGAAATAATTAAAAAGCTAAGAGAAAAGTTGTGTTTGTTGGTTGATATTCCAAAGCAAGGCTATGGAACAACCAATGATGGGAATACAGCCCGAATATTTTTCCGTAAATATCAAATTACAGCATCAATAACAGGTAATTCTTTTTTCAATTTCATATTTATAAAATTTTCATGATTTGTATTCTTTACTTTATAAACCGTTAATGAATTTTACAGGGATGGATGAAGATTTTCTCAAGCGTCTATATGTAATCCTGACAACAATGTATTCTGGGTATGAAGTGAATTCTGAGGAATTTACTGAGTATTGCAAAGGCACAGCAATAATGTTCGTCAACCTTTATCCATGGTACAACATGCCTTCGAGTCTCCACCGAATACTGATTCATGGCCCTGCAATTGTGAAATCTGCACCACTTCCTATAGGAATGTTTTCGGAAGAGGCCCTAGAATCCCGCAATAAGGATTTTCGAAGATATCGCGAGCATCATTCGAGAAAGTTTTCAAGAGAGAAAACAATGAATGATGTGGATGATGACGATGAATAACTGGGAGCTTGAGTTTGAGCTTGTGGTTATAGTTTGCATCAAATATTAATAATTAAGACATATAATTAACACGTTTATATTTTTAATAACTTCATTTTGTACCTAATATTCAATTTTTCATAAATTATATCCACTTGCTTTTAAAATTTGCCAAGCTTTTATGGATTTATAGGTTCTATGTCCACTTTGTATTTTAGAGCAAGAAAAGTTACACAGAGTTAAAATAATATAATTTGTGGTAAAGACTAAATTATGTTACATGTTTTATTTCTTGTTTTATGTAATAGTTGCTCCAATAAAATTAAAGCAAATAGCATAATAAAAATAAAATTCTTTTTTTGTGGTTAGGAATTTTAAAACAGAATGGGGTATTTTGATTATAATGGTGATTGATTTTTTTGATAATGGTTTAACACCCTGTATCATGCAAATTATACAAGTCAGAACCTACATTTACCTAAAGTTTTAGTCTTATAATCCATCAAAGATTCACCACTTGAGGTTTATAATGTTTATATAGATATTTAACAAACCCATTTTGCCCCCCCTCCCCTCCCCCACCTGGATACGTCATTGGCGGGAAGAAAAAAAGTAGGGATAGGCTACATTCATCATTTTCAATGCGAGTAGTGAGGTGTATAATCATTACACAGAGATATTCTCATATATGATTTATTTCCACCTAGATTTTTAAAAATGACCTCTGTGCGTCACTCTAAACAGAGGCGGCCCAACAGCGAGGTTTTCCATCTAATCAATATTTTTGTTTGAGGCACTCCGGAGTATTTGTTTTCATTTTTTCTCACATGAATTATAGTGAACAAAGAACTGATTTTGTTGTTGATTTAAGGTTCTAAATAAATCAAGGCGAGTTCTTTATTTCAGGAGTCGAAGAATAGAAGTCAGCAAAAACTAACTTGATTAATGCATTTTATAAAATAGAGCAAATTGGTGTAGAAATAGGAAATTCAAATTTTTCGAAATAGTGGATATTCTCAAAATCCCAAAAACATTCCAAGGCATCGTCAATATCTATGAAATGTTACGTTCAAAAAATATCAGCGTGGTTTTCCTACAAAACGGGGAGACCGTGAATTTTTTTCCAAAAATGCAAGACTTTTTGTTTTGTTCTGCATTATATCCCAGGTCAAAATTTAAGAATTACCAATGATTCAAAAGACGATGAAAAGACCTTTCGAAATCTGATTTGCTTTTTGAAATCCGTTTACTATTTTAGGAATTACAAGGTAACAAAATTGACTGAATTGTCAATTGTAACGGTAATTATGTGCGGCACTTTATAACGCCTTTTTTCTGTAAAAATATTGGCAAATATCATAAATTGTCGTATTGCTTAGGAGCATCGAACCATATGTATCTACTGTATGTATTTTGCTAAATCTCATCGAAGTGGTCAAAAAAATAATCATATCCTACCGAAGTATCAGTTGTTTGTTGATATTAGTGCGGTCTTGGTATATACGTCATGAGTTTAGAATTGGAGCAAAATTTAATACCAAATTTATATACAATAAAACAGCGAAAATGTTGGTATGAATTTAATATATTATATAAATATTCAACATGTTTTGCTTTAAGTCAAATCGTTTAGATTCTATAATAAATATGTTACGTAGGAATTGGTAGGAATAGAATAAATATTATATTATATGTGAAAAGTATTGTTTATATAACTATATATAGTTTTACAACATGCACTTTTAGTAACTAAGAAACTATTCTATTTGATTTTTTACTCTATTTGTAATAGCCATATAGATATCGAATAACGGACACTTTGTATATATTTTATAATAATTTTTGGAATAGTCCATTTCACGCCTATATTTCAAGAGAGAGGTTAACTAGAGCTTATATAAAATTTCGGTAAATCCACAATATACAAGTAATTTATTTTTGTTATCAAAAGGCTCAATTTGTAAAAAATGTATATAACATAAATGGAGTTGGATTTTAAGTCCTCTTTCTATCTATAAATAAATCTGTCTCATTCAATTAGGATTAATAAACATCCTTGCCTTGACCGGTTACTGGCATCAGCTCTTTTGCAGGGCAATTTGCCAAATATTTATTCTTCGGCAGTCTAAGCAATAACCACTCAAATTATGCCTGCTCAAATTTTGATCGCTTATATTTTATTAAGTATGAAAAGCTTATTTTAGAACTATTAATTGTATCATGTTCTTTTGATAATAATGTCATGTCTTTAAATTTATTATTTTATTATATTATAGCAGAAATATTTTATTATAGAGGTGCCCCACTGAAAACTTACCACTTAGGTCTTGCTTTTGGCTAAATAAAGCAAACATTGTTCGGACTAATTAAATAACTTTGTTTTTCAGAGGAAAATATTTTAATTTATAAGTCTGGTGTTTCGTTAAATTACCGTCACAATGACAATAAAAAATCACGGCCGGGGTTAGCGAAAAGGGCCTTTTAGGCCTAGTTGCTGGGCGTGCCCCCCTCATTTTACTACTACTACTACTACTACTTCTACTACTATTTGACTAATACCGACCGATGCGGTGTAAGTGTACTATTAAAAAGAAAGATTGGATCAACAATTAACCGCTTAATTATTATAATCTCACAAATTTCTAAACATCAGTCATTATCATTTATCATGAACAATGTGTTGGTACTCTTGATTTTACAGGGATTTAATTTGCGACTTATACTCGGAACACCTGTAATATCTCTCATTTTTATTCTACTTATAGTAGGACCTATTGCAACGTGCCCCAGAACCTCCATTTTAACCGTTTCGTTTTTTCAGAGAGTTTTTACAAATGGCGTACATACAGATACAGAGATGCTGGTTCTACATTAAAATTAAGACAGCCTCAGAAACATTTAATCTCCGGAGAGTTATATACATTTCTTGATTAAGTCTAAAGGAAAATGCTGTGCTTAATCCGCCATCTTAAAAATGGCGACACTAATTAGGTTTTTTTACAGTAGCAAAAAAACCGCATGTAGAAGGTTTATTTTTTTTTCAGTAATTTGTTTTTATTTGGACAAAAATGCTGTGAAAAGTGTGATTTATTAAAAATTTTATTTGGCCGTCATTTTGTTTCGCCATCTTAAATTCGTACCATATATTTACCGTTTTACCTCTTTATCACACCTAATGCTTGCAGAATTTGAAATTAATTTAATAAGTTGATTTTTCGGGCTGGTTTTTTAAATATTTTATTAGGCTGCCATTTTGTTTTGCTCTTTTGGATTTATACATTTTTGTGTAAGATTTGATTTTTGTGCAAAATTTGAGGTAAATTGGATAATTAGTTTTTTTAGTAATAATTTTTTAACGTTTCACGGCATATCGGATTTTTACCAAAATATTAACAGGTCATCTCCATATGACCCTTAATTTTTGACGGACCGACGAAAGTGATTAAACATATTTTTTCTCATCTTTTGCTAAAATGTGAAAATATGTAAAACCTGATGGGATTCTATTGTGTCTTATTTAAAAAATAATTTTTATTGCTATTTTGAAGACAATAAAATTCAGTTTTTAAACGTTCTATTAGATACTAAGACGTAAAATTTGGTATGCTTATTAAGTTACCACTAGAAGTGTATTTTCACAAATGTTTGTCAAAATGTATTGAACATAAAATTATGAAGAAGATTCAAAAAATCTTTATGTCATGTGGTTTTTAATGTTTTGTAAGTTATATATTGGACATAGATATGTAAAATCAGCGCAGTTTTGTCAGAAATTTGAAAAGAAAGAAAATTATTGTATTTTCGTTCCGATTCGAAAAAATTGAAAAAAATTGTCAAAAACGCCGTTTTTCTACAAAAGTCAAAAACATATGGCACCTGCTTGTTGCTCATGCAAAACTCAAGATTTCTTTCCTTTGTGATCCGACCAACATGTTTATACAACAAAACCCGAGGGAACGAGCAGTTCCTTTTTTAAAAAAGCTTTTTGGGGACTTTATGAATTTAAATTAAAAAGCTGAAAAATAAATGTATACACGTTCCGTTTATGATTTTTTTTCTGATATATAATATTAAGATATGAAGAAAAAAATATTTTGGGTTAGGTGAGGTCAAATCAGGGGGGCAAATATGGTCTTAAGATGTTTCTGCATTAAGTGAAAAACTAAATGTTATTTTTTTAAATAAATACTTGGAGGAAGAAAACATTTTTACAATAAACAAAATTAAAGCATACAAATACTAATATCAAAAATCTTAAGCAATATTAATTATAGTCTTTTCATAGATAAGCCATATTAAAGTATATTTTCAAAAGTTCTACACTTATTTTCGTCCAATTTCAGAGTTTTAGATCGTATTTTTTTGGAAAAAAATTGGAACTCATTTGTCTGTATGTTTCTAAGCACTGTCTTATCAGTGGTTCTTCTGGCATTACTCAGTAGTGTCAAGTATGGGTGGCAGTTTCTCTATTATAATAGACTTAGGCTACAATATCACATTTGATACTTTTCTTATGTACAAGAATTATTATGAAATTATCAAAATTAAAGAATATTTTAAAGTATGTTTTAACATTCCGGCGTACTGATTTTACTGATGTATCCGCGATAACTGAGTGCAAAAATAATTTAAGTTCTGGAAGTGGTCATAAGACTTAATAAATATCTCTCTGAGCCAAGTTGTTACACAGATGTGTAATGATTTTTTACTTGGATAATTTATCGCATTGAACACTTGAGTGACAAATGAATGAGATAGAAATTTATAGGTTTAAAGATGTTGTTCAGGTGGTTGAGGTAGACACAATTTATTTGGGTCATAAAATGGGGTCAGTCTCGATTTAGATGGATGATAAAGTTGGGTTAGACGGAATTTATTTGGGTAAGAAAAAGCGTAGCACATGTGGGCTAACTCACCCGGGTAAAAGTGGCGTAAAACGAAGGTCTTATGACTACTGCAGTCCTATTACAGGTTATACAGATAATTTGTTTCTTTTTGTGCTCAATTCATAAAGTCAGCTTATTTTGTTTCATCTTTAACTCAAATTCAATCCAGGTTATTATATGTTTTGGGTATATTTACTTTACATATTTTACATATATTTCTTTATTTTGCTCTTCTTTAATTTAAAACATGTTTTCTATTTAAGAATACTTTTTTATAGAACATATATCACCATTTATAAAGTAAATAAAGATTTTGGAAAGCTATGTATACCGCTTATTTCGGTATATATGGAAATCTGTCTTACTAAATTTTTCAGGTGAATGTGCATAATTTTCAATGCTTTAATAATCGTGAAATTGTACGTGTATATTCATTTTTTGTATAATATTTAGCAAATGTTTCTCTTACACTACGCATTTAGATGCTTCTTTAATGCTTTGGCTTACACTCGCATTTAACATTCATTTTTGCACATCAAATTAAATACATTATTTTTTAGGGATCCAAATAAGACTGAAAAAGGCATAGGGGATGATTATGATCCCCACCTTCACAGAGAAATTGATAGCCCTACTACGTAAGTATTTTGATAGATATTTAAAAAGTGGAAGATGTTTAATTTATTTGCATCTTACTGAAAATAATTTCTACTCATGCAATGTCTAGAAATGCATATGCTCTAGAGATTCCTAAAATTACTGTTGTTGACAATAAACCTACTGCGATGCAGTGCTAATTTAACATCTAATGCATCATTAAAATGATAATCTTTTTAATGAAAATAAGATGTTTTTAATGGTTCTGTTCAAAAGAAATTGAAATACATTATTTCTAATGCATAAAATAGTGGATCACTATATTCTGTATATTTATATGTTTGTAAAAGTTTCTAGTATACAAGTGTTTTAAAACTTTTGGCAGATAACCTTATATAAACATACAATCATATATTGTGTTTTTTTCATACTTGGAAAACAAAATTTTTATTTGCAAGAAATTTTCTCTATAATGTTTTTTGTCAGATTGTGCTACTTCGTTTCTCGGTTAAACGGAATTTCCAATGTATTTGTGAGTAACAACAAATTATGTGATAGTAAATTTATTTCTGCAACTATGTATTTTCATAACATTAATAAACCGTAAAACTAAAAGTGTGGCAATTAAAAAAAAATCGGCAAATTTCCTTTACTCGGAACTTCCCTTGTTATGATTTTTTTTCATTTGTTAGGAATAGTGAAGTGTGACTCAATTTAGTTCAGTACATAATCACAGTATAAGATATGTGTTACATATACTGTCTTTTCATTTTTATTGGGCGCCATTTTATTCCATCAAATCGGATTTCTACCAATATTTTACCATTTTCTTTCTACCTATGCCACCTTCACTTTTGGGCATAATTTAAAATAAATGCAATAAGTAGTTTTTATATTGACACATACCGTCGTTTTGTTAGGTCATGTTGAATTGGTACTAGTGTATCCCATTTTCACAAAGTCAACTGAATTTTTTTAAACATTTTATTTGGCCGCCATTTTGTTTCGCCATCTTAATTTGAAACCCATATTATCAGTCTTTATCTACTCCGTTGGTCCGCAGATATTTCCCAGATATTAAGTTTCTAACTGGTTTTCGTTAACGATCCTCTTGTTGTTATGTTGTGTATTATTTGAGGTTAGGATCCAGTAAAAAAAAACAAAAGCCCTTTTTTAATTTGTCGACGTTTCGCAACTTTATTGTTGCATCCTCAGGACACATAGATTTTATCCTAACCCCAAATAATACACCACTCTAACATAAAAACAAGAAGATCGTTAACGAAAACCATTTAAAAGCTACCGACCAACGTAGTAGGTAAAGACTGATAATATGGCTTCCATGCAGGATATAGAATCTATATATGTGTTCTAAGGATGCAACAATAAAATTGCGAAACGTTTACAATTTAAAAAATCTTGTTTTTTTTTACTGGATCCTAACCCCAAATAATACACCTCTCTAACATAAACAAGAGGATCGTTAACGAAGATCATTTAGAAACTTAAAGTCTGGGAAATATATGCGGACCAACGGAGTCTGTAAATATTGATAATATGGGTTTCATGCAGGATATAGGATCTATAGATCTGTCCTGAGCATGAAACTATTAAGTTACGAAACTTCGACAATTTACGACGTTTTAATTATTTTTTTTTACTGGATCTTAATCCCAAATAATAACACCACTCTAAGCAAATTTTTGTAACATTGTTCCGCCATATTGGATTTTTACCAAAATATTACCAGATCATCTCCATATGAGCCCTAATTTTTGGCCAAAATTTGAAGTCAATCGGGTAAGTAGTCTTTCAGCTATGCCGTGACAGACAGACAGACAGACAGACAGATAGACAGACGGACCAACGGAATTGATAAAACATATTTTTTGGCCTCTAAGGACGCTAAAAAGTAAAGATGTGTAAAACCTGAGAGGGTGATTTTTTCACGATTACAAATATTTTAGTTGGCCGCCATTTTGTTCGGCCATCTTAAATTAGAACCACTATTTTACTAGTGATCCCCATACCACAATTGAAATCAAACCATTAAGCAGTTTATTTAGGCTGAATATTTAAATATTTTATTAAGCCGCCATTTTGTTCCGCCATAACATTCCAACATAATACTTGATGTTTTAACTGATAAACTCGATGAGCAGTTTTTAATGATAATTTTTTTAACATTTCACTAGGCTGCAATTTTGTTTCGTCATATTGGATTTTTACCAAAATGTTACCAGGTCATCCCTATATGACCTTTAATTTTTGACCAAAATTCAATCGGGTAAGTTGTTTTTTAGCTATGCCGTGAAAAGACAGATAGACAGGCAGGCTGACCGACGGAATTGAGAAAACATGTTTTTCGTCATCTGGGGACACTGAAACGTGATAATCTGAAAAAATCTCGGATAGTGATTTTTTCACGATTACAATACTTACCTTTCACGAGGGAAGTAATTATCCGTTAAATGTATTACATATCTGCCTGAAGTGAGTTGAGTAGTTTTTGATTTTCAGTTTTCAAAAAGCGTCTTGCACATGCATAGCAAATCAAAATCTGATTTGAGCATTTGCATTTTCAATTTAATTGCTCGTAAAATTCTAACATATGTTGCAGCTCATCGTCAGTTTCTTTTTAAAAATCTCTAGATAGTGTTTTAGTGAGTCGGTTGTGGATATATTTTAATTTTATTTTACACATCAACGTCTCTACAAGAATACTGTGATTTCTTTCTGGAACATATCCCTCAGTAGCGCGGGAGTACTGATCCATTGTGAAAAATAACGATAGCGATATCGCCCTTTATAGAACTCAGCAGGCCGTCGTAGACTAGCCAGCCCCTTGTAGGTCAAATATAAAAAATGGAATTACAGAAACAAGTGTTCTGCTGGGTAATACTACCACGAGCATTGGATTCCATTGTTGACTCCCGGCTTTCATAAAAAGCAATGATTTGGATACCTTTGAATTTCACGTTCTACCAATGTCCAGTTGCGTATTAAGGGGGGAGGGGGCAAACATTATTCAGACATTACCACGATTTTATTAGCATATTGACGTAAAGTACTATTTACCACACCCAGTACGGTAAAGTAGTACTTAACAGTAGTAAAACGCAAATAATTTCGCTAAGTTATTATTTACCTCACGGTTGAAGGTAAAACCATTTTTACAAATACATTTTTATTTTAATGAAACAAGAAAGTCTTCCTGTATATATGATGTGTATGATATAGAAAAAGATTATAGCAGAGCGTTTTGACTAACAAGTCATCCTCAGTGCTACCTGTGAATAAGTATAGCGAATAATGAAACCTTTCAATTCAATTAAATATGTCGGAAAAAGGCTAATAGCCGACAAGAAAAACGGTTGGTTTAAATGATATACTTATTCGTCAGTAAAACAGATGGAAAAGATACATGATCAATCAATCATTGTAATATAAAACCGAGGGGGAATCCACTAACAAAAAATCTCTACACAATTTTTTTATTTTCTGTATTTTCTCTATTTTTGAAGTATTTTCTCGTATCTTCTGGTATTTTCTTGTACTTCCTAGTTTTTTGTCATATTTTCTTTTTACTTGAAGTATTTTCTTGTTTTTTCACTATTTTCCTGTAGTTGCAATTATTTTGGGGGTATTTCTTAGTGTATTTTCAATTTTTTTTGTGTGTCTGTTCTCACAGAATAATCCAATATGACTTTTGAAATTCTCTAAAAAGATTTAAATCGAAAATCGCAAGAATAAGATCAACCACTTTCGTGTTAGGTTTTGCATATGTCATGTCATGTTTTGTACATGTAACATTTAGTGAAATTATTTGTCCTATTTATTGTTGCCTTAAACCTGTGACTGTCAAGTTATTCCTGATCTAAATTTAAACCTCTTTACTGAATAGAGCTCTACATTTTTATTTTGCATTACATTAAAATTTCTACGTCTTAAACATGTCTCATTAATCTAGTGTAAAAGCTGGAAAATGTATTTCAATACATTGAAACCAGATTATTTCTTTTGTCACATCTTTCTCTTGTTATGACGTCATATCGGGATTTCCAATTTGATTTGTGTTTATTTGTTAATTACAGATAAAAGTTTCAATATCATAGCCTTCGAGACGTTATTTTTATTTTTAATCCCATGTCAGTTTGGCAACTCCGCTGATTTTACCTCCTTTTAAAAACTTCAACCAGTATTCTGTCTGTTCCATCATGCCCTAGAAGATAGGTGCTGCACTTAAAAATTGGTGTTCGTTAGAGTTTGTTTTTTATTTTTTGTTACATGTACAGTTTTAAATTGATTGACCATGTGTCTTTTCTGTTTGTTTTACTGACGAGTAAGAAAAGAAACCTTTTTTCTTGCTGGTTGATTATATAAGATCCAAAAAGATTATAGCTCTGCTGCTTAGTTTTCAATTTTTGTTTTAGCAATGCAGAAACCCTGATCCATTTATTAAAAGGATGTCTTGGGACTGGAATATTGGCCATGCCAGAGGCTTTCAAGTTATCTGGTATGATAAACGGTATTATATCAACGTTCCTTATAGGTGCTCTTTGTGCATATTGTCTTCACGTTCTGGTAGGTATAGCCATAACTATATAATTTTTTTTATTTATAATTAATTTATTATAAATAGATATGAAAAAAAAACAAAATAACATAAGCACAAGATTTTGATTGAAATTCTATACAGTTCCAAGAATAAAAGTTGTGATTAAGGAGCTGCTTCTTAGAAAAGGCGACAAAAAACAGTTCGAATAAAAATTAATAAGCATTTGTTTTCCCTTTTGCTTTTTTTACTTGGGCAGCTCTAAGGTCGTAACAAATGGTGTCGGAAAGTTTTGGAAAAACGGATATTATAGGCATCATTATTTTAAGGATCAAATCTTTAGAGCTTAAAATAATTTTTGTGGTTTATGGAAACGCGATTTAAAACAGAGTAGCAACATTTTAGCACTCATTTTTGGAGCATCTCGGCGTAGTTTTGATCTCTCTTATAGCTCAGTACTATAAATTACAACCCAATTTTTATTACGTTTTACGTGATTGTGTATGATACAGAGGATAATGTGTCTATAATCATAATCATCTACAGGCTAAAGGAATGGACCAATTTTCACGTGTATGATACAGAGGATAATGTGTCTATAATCATAATCATCTACAGGCTAAAGGAATGGACCAATTTTCACGAATGATCATGTCAAATTTCGCACTCCTGATTATTGAAAACATTTTAAAATATTGCATAATCGGCAAAATGAGCTCAGTAAAATATAATTGTCTTCGTAACAGAGATAAACTCTAAACTAGACACATCTACAAAAAAAATTTTCAAAAGTGTACAGGGTCTTTGATTATATTTACGTGGTTATCTGTAGCCTTTATTTTTAAAAATAGAAACAATTTTTGTATAAAACATTTTTTCCCATATTCTATTTTGAGAATATTCAATGAAATAATTACTCGTCGGCAAGAGTGGGGTAAACATAACCTATATTTTTTTAAATGAAACACCCTGTATATTATACGCTAAAACGAAAGACCTTTTTTTTCTGATTTCAAATATGTATATATATGTGTATATTTATAGTATTTAGATGAGCCATTTTTGAGATATTTTAATTTAAATTCTTAATTTTTTGCAAACATTTTTTATAGTGACAAAGAAAACCATAGAAACAATAAAGTGTTTAGGCTCATAAATTTGACGTCTTAATATCTTGAAAAGTTGACGGTTCTCATTTTAAACTATTGAAAATAATACATAATATTTGTTGGTTGATTGATGGGCTATTCAGAAGAACAAAAACTCGCTATGGTCCAGCTTTATTATGCGAATAATAATAATGCGAGGATAGTACAAAGGGAATATCAATTATTATATCCTCAACAATGGGTACTATCCATAGACACCATTAAATACACAGTAAGGAAGTTTAGCGAAAGGAAAAACTTAATAAGAAAGAAAAGAACTGTAGCGCGAGATGAAAACGAAGATTTAAATATACTACTTTTTTTCAAGGTAATACTCCTTACTCTTTTTCTATTGAATTAGCACTACCTACGTTTATTATAATTTTAGAAAATCCTGAAGGATCAAGCTCGGATGCGGCAGCTGAACTAAATAAAACAGATTACAAAATTTATTCGACCTTAAAATTTTCCAAGTTTCATCCTTTTAAATATATGCCTGTCCAGAATCTTTCCGAGCAAAACATGAAGGACCGATTGGCGTATGCTTTGGAAATGGGTAGGCTTCTGCAGCAGGATCCAGAGTTTTTCAATAACATCCTGTTCACCGACGAGTCTTCCTTTACTGCAGCAGTAGTAGTGTTTAATAGAAAGAACAAACATTGTTTTGGTCTGGAGAAAAACCTCATCAAATTCAGGCGGTTAAGATTCAGTGGCGTAGGTCTTTGAGTGTTTGGTGTGGGATACATTGAAACAAAATCATTGGTCCAATATTTTTGAATGGAAATTTAAACGGGGAGCGATATGCCAATCTTCTTCAGAACCAAATTGACAATCTCTTGGAGGATCTACCAATTGGCTAATATAAACGCCTTATTTGGCAACAAATTATCTAAACAACCGTTATGATATTTGGATCGGTAGGCATGGTACTATAAGGTGGCCAGCGAACAGTCCCGACCTAAATCCTCTTGACATTTTTATGGGGGTTTTTAAAAACCGGATTTATTATTTTAATTATTTTATTTAATATTTATATTATTTAAACGTACTTAGACAAAGAATAGAAGGTGAAATATTTAATCTAAATAATTATTATCAGAACTCTATTTCCGCTTCTATTAATAATAAAATGAGGAATAACTTGATTAAATGTGTTGAAAATCAAGAAGGATATGTAAAAAATGTATAAATTTGTAAAACTAAACAATTTTTTTATTTTATTGTTTCTATGGTTTTGTTTGTCACTATAAAAAATGTTTCCAAAAAATTAATAATTTAAATTAAAATATCTCAAAAATGGCTCATCCAAATACTATATATATATATATATATATATATATATATATATATATATATATATATATATATATATATATATATATATATATATATATATATATATATATATATATATATATATATATATATATATATCTGAAAAAAAAAGGTTTTAGCGTATAATATACAGGGTGTTCTATTTAAAAAAATATAGTATGTTTACCCCACTCTTTCCGAAGAGTAATTATTTCATTGAATATTCTCAAAATAGAATATTGAAAAAAACTACAATTTTTGTATAAAACATTTTTTTCTATTTTTAAAAATAAAGGCTACAGATAGCCACGTCAATATAATCAAAGACCCTGTATTATTATTCAGAATTGAACTATGAGGGAGGTCAAAACTACTCTTGAAACGTTTCGAAATAATTTGCTGCAGTGCTGAGAGATCGGCAGATCACCCAGATTTAAAATCTAGTGATCACAAAAATTCTTTCCAGACATCTTCGCACAGATCAATCGAAGAATAAAAATCCATACTCAAACATGTACGAAAGCTTTTACGGCTTGAGTCAATTAAAAAAAAAGAGGCATCTTCAGGGGGCTTCAATGTAAAATACTCAGTACCACCAAATGAGCTCCGCTCAGCCGATAGATTAATGGGTTTTCACGCATGATGCTTAAGATTGCCTTCGGTGATGTGTATATAGGTTAAACACCAGCATTCAGCAGGATACATGTATAAAGTAAAAGATATCAAGATTCTGGCATCAGAGTAGGGAAAAATTGAATAGCGACGCCGGCTTCGTGCCTCAGTATGCAATCATTACATTATGTTAAGACAGGTCCGATGTAAATACCTCAACTCTGCTCATCGGATCTCATTTAGTGTTTTAATCTTGTACAATAAAGATCCCTGAGGATGGCTTATAAATCGTAAGCGAAACGTGGAAAAGTAATTTTAATTTGACACGGTCTAAACCCAAAACCGTGATTTCTTAATCCATATAAAATAAACGAAGTGCATAATATCCGTGTGGCAAATGTTTTGGCACTATCTTATGACTCTACACTCCAAAAAACAGTTAAAAACTGCTTTAAATAACGACATAGCATAGGTACCTATAGAAATTAACCAATCACAGTATTAGACTATATACGTAGTTTGTTATCCTTGTTTGATATACGAATCTTCTGTAAGAACGGATCTTCATGCTATGCGCTATGCCGTATATAAATCCGTCTGTGATTACCTACAGTGCCAGCACCATTCCTTGTCCCTACAGTTTTTATTTGTGATAATCTAATTTAGTATAATTTTCTGTAGGTTAAAGCGCAATATGTGATGTGCAAGAAACTTAAAGTAGCTTTATTAACATACCCTGACTCCATGAAAGTAGCCTGCGAAATGGGTCCGACATGGCTTAGAGGTTTTGCAGCATATGCACCGTAAGTTAGATTCCATAATTGTTACTTTATTTCAGCTAATATTCGCTGGCTCATAATACTTACCTTAAATATAGAACGTGTCCCAGGAGAGCTGAAAAAAGAGTTGTAAATGATAAAAAATTTGACGCTTTGTAGTCTAGGCCTGCTTAATTAGAAAGTGATTTCCGTCATACTTTCATTTTTGAAAAGTCAATCAGGCATTGACAGGGTCAGTTTTTTATTTTCTGTGTATGTAAAGTACATCATCTGTAAAAGACATCGAAAGAAGAGGGAACGTTCTTTAAAATTGAATATTAGGCCTACCTGTCGAATTTTGAAGAGATCGGTCGACTTTAATAATTTCGTTATACCGTTCCATCTAAATGTGACTCTTTGGGATTTATGTTTACTCAAACAGAAAGTACCGTTTGTAATATTTTCGTATTTAATGGCGAAATTATTTAAAGTCGTCCGATCTCTTCGAAATGTAGTCATTTTGTCATTTTTCCTTATAAAATTTTTTGGTATCTTTTACAGAAAATGTATTTTACCTACACAGAAAATAACAAAAATGACCCTTTCAAGGTCTGCTTGACTTATTAAAAATGAAAGTATGACTAAAATCACTTCCTAATCAAGCAGGCCTAGACTGCCAAGCGTCAAATTTTGGTTAAGAAATTTTTGATCATTTACATCGCTTTATTCACCTATCCTGGGACACAGTGTATAGTAAGGGGAGACACAACTTTCCATTTATAAAATATATCTGAAGTACTTACACTGTTTTCTCTTTGCAGGGCAGTTACGAATTTTTTCCTTATATTCTACCAGATGGGCATCTGCTGCGTCTACGTGGTATTCGTAGGCAAGAATCTCAAATACGTCGGTGACGTCTACACAACAGAAAAATTTAGTCTTATTATCTACATGTTGGCTATTTTTATACCGTTCGTTTTAATTATTTGTATAAAAAATTTGAAGCTCCTCGCTCCGTTTTCAATTTTGGCTAACATCATAACCTTAGTTACGTTTGGAGTTGTGTGTTACTATATTTTCCAAAATTTGGATAACTTCAGTGATAGGCCCGCAGTTGGTGCTGTAGTAGATTATCCACTGTACTTTGGAACCACTTTGTTCTCACTTCAGGCAGTAGGCGTGGTAAGTTTAGCATATTTAAAGCTATTTAGCAGATCTACATGCACATACTAATTTTCAATTTTTTATTCCTAAAAAGATTAAAATAAGTATTTGGTCTAATTTCAGTATTATTATTTTTATTTCTTAACGTCCACCTTTTGCTATTTTATTATTATATACAATTCCACACAAATTATTTTTTTTATCTTTAAAATTGAAGGGTTTATCAACTCGATTGATTTAAAATCTTTATATTTCAAATTAAAATACTTTGAAAAGTAGAGGAAAGTATATTATAGATATTATATTATTACATAAATATCTCCTTCGTCTAGAAATATTAAAAGAAGAAACGTTCCAGGAGGACTCACTTGAATTTTGAATTTAAGCTCTTATTTTTATAAATAATTGTTTGTATATATATATATATATATATATATATATATATATATATATATATATATATACACATTATATATATATATATATATATATATATATATATATATATATATATATACATTATATATATATAAGTTTCAAAAACAAAGAGAAATACAAGTAAATCATTATAGGAAAGTCCTGCTAAAAATGTTGCGTTTCAATATTTTCCCAATAAAAATCAACGTAATTATTTTAAATTATTTATTTGGCCTTATTATTATAAATGTAGTATTAACTCGTAGCTTTCAAGTATAATGTACTTGTACTTTTTTTACTTTAAATAGCTTTATATTTGTCTTCTTTAAAAGCATATTTGCAATAATAATTATTTCGAGATAATTTTTCAGTACGATTGTATCTGCCGATACTCGGTGCAAATCCATAATAATATTATATAAAATGTAAATACAACTATTTTTTTACAAACAATTTCACTATATTTGTTAAACAATACGTAAAATGTTTCACTTCACACTAGCTTCTTTGGACGTTGTAATGGAAGTCTTTGCAAAAAATAAATAGGTTCTTACATTTTACATAATAAATAATTTTTTAAAAAACCTGTCACACCCACATTTATGTTTTGATTAAAATTTTCTTATTTTTAGGTAATAGCTTTGGAAAATAATATGGCTACTCCAAAGAATTTTAGAGAACCGTGTGGTGTCCTGAACGTAGGAATGAGTATTGTGACTGTGATATACGTAGGAATGGGTATGATGGGTTACTGGCGATATGGTGAAAAAATAGAATCCAGTATAACAATGAATTTTCCTATTGAGGAAAAGTAAGTATTTTTAATTATTTTCAGGGATGTGTACTATACACAAGACACTTTTTGCGGTGAGCCGCCAAACTACTTCTAATCCACTTTTACCAATTTACCACTTCTTCTCATTACTATCAGTATACCGATTTATTTTTCAGATCAGATTTTCGATAATTTGAAGTGTAAATTTATGGCTTTAATGATGCTTTTATTAACAAAGCTGAGGGCCACCAGATCTATCTAACAATATACGTTTTGTTAAAAAATACTTGTTTGAATATAGACCCGGAATTTGGTTGGCGAGCTATAGCGCGCTTTCTTTACAGCAAATTTAGCTAATCCTAATCTAACCTAATATGCATTTTTATTAATTATAAGTTTTGTTTAAAAGAAGTCATCCGTCTGAACGGGGACTAGAACACATAATAATATGTGCCGCATCCGAAGACGAGTATCCTACCACCGAGCTGGGAAGTCCATGCTGAACATTTACCAAAACTTATTTATAGTTCACGGAAATAAACGACGAACAATAGGAAGCACATTAAGCAATATGTGTTGTGATTGGTGGGCTGCGAGGCAGAATAGGGAATAATGTTAGGACTAGGTTACGTGCCGGACCGCGACAGCCCGGAGGCATCATAATTAAAGCCACAACACAACAGTCGGTTGGGCCTTATAAATTTTATTGCATAAATCAATCTCAAACGAAAGTCACAAGCAGAGCTGTGATAAGTACTCGACCAAAGTACTTAAAGTAACCAGTATTAAGCACTTAATTTTAAAAATCTACTTAAAATAATAAGTACCAGTATTTTGTAAAAGTATTTAAAATATTCAGTATTTAACTCAAAAAAGCTAATTTAAATTTAAGAAGAAAGTACATGCTTTTATCTAGTTTTAAAGTACATTTGCTAAGTACCTAAATTATACCTAAATACTTCAATCAATCAATTCAATTTTTTTATGTTAATAAATATTGATAAACCTTATTATGTCAGATCTTTTTTTTCATAAAAAACACGACTATTGCTCATATATTTGAACAATGTTTTAGTTTTAGAAAAAAAAATACATAAAAAATGCATTGTATATGAAGAAAATTTTTTTTTTTAATATTTAATATAAACAACTAAAGAATGTTGATTTTTTCTTTTCTATAACATATAACGATATATTATTATAACTATTAATTTTAATAGTAACAAAAAAGTATTTAAACCATTTATACGTAAAATTCTACAATTTTAATTCGAAACTTTTTCTAGCTCTTAACCATTTTGAATAATATTGAAAAAACATTTTTTTTTCACCCTTATCCGGAAGTGGAGAAAATAATTCTTCCACTCATCGTTATTAGATACCTTGAACTAACTTATATCAAAAAATCAGACAAGTTGACCAAAATTTCGATTCAAAAGTTCATTTAATTGGAGTATTTCGACGTCTCTATTATAATTAACATGTAGCTACTGGGTCGACCGAATATCCAATTTTGCCAGAATCAGGGTACTAATAACTAATACTAATAACAAAAAGCGTCATCTATGCATATTTGTGTTGGCGTCATTCCACTATTTTTTATTTTTTCTCAAAATGCTTGCACTCCGGCACTAGCCCGAATAGATAATTTCTGAATATTACATCTAAATTGGTGAAAGCATCCACAAGTAATCGGTGTACTGAGCTTTCTTTTATATTTTCCCACCTAGTTATAGCTTCACTAAGTATAGGAGATACAAAAAAACTTTAAATACAAAAGTTGTAGGATTTTTCTTCTGTTATCTTTTAAGAATATCGAACATTTCCGAGAACATTTCTAAAAATTATTGAAAAGTAGAAAAAATTAGTACATCCTGTATTTTTTAAATGGAACACCTTGTATATGATTTATTTAGTTAAATGGCACTTGTCATGATAATTACAAATATACCATTTAACTTAATCTTTAAAGATACTTGAACTAAAACCTTGCCATAAGACGCAATTGTTAGAGAGGGAGGGAATTCTCTTCTAAATGGGGACTCAATAGGAATACATTGCTTCTTATGTCACAGTTTTGTCAATTTGCTCTGCTGTCCTTGAAGATAAAGATATATTTATAACCAGTACCCATTAAGAATACAAGGTTTCCAAATGGTCAAACCTCAGGAAAATTAGTAAGAAGCATGCTTACACCAACATATTTCTAAAGCTTTGGAGGGGGGGTCCATACCCCCAGGACCCACCACTGTCTACGTGCCTGGAAGTGCATCACTGTCTGATTTTGTTTTGCTTAATGCAATTTTAATCAGTTCAGTTCTAACCGGTAACAAATCTTGCCAGGCTGTGGTTTAGCAAGAATTTAAAATGCCTATACGTTATATTTGTTTTATCTTGACTACAATTCGTGTTCGTCCCATCAAGTAGCGACAGCATTAAATTTGGCCTAAAAGGTAGACATTACTGACATTAGTTTTCAATGTCTTGCATTACGCTGCAATCATTTTCCGGACTGGCTTAAATAAGTTTTATTAAACGTACGTACAATTTGCAATAGATATAAGAACATTGGACAATGAGAAGTATATGTGGGAGAAATAGGATGCCCCATATCCATTAGACTTAAAGAACGATGTTTTAAAAATAAGGAATATATTAAATTTGCTCTACCTGAATAGAATGTTACCACTAGACATTTAAAACTTGTAAAAGAAACCAAGCTTTTAATATCAATTCTAGGATTCTATAAAGAGAATCTATTGAAATATTTAATTCACATGCAAAAATCCCATCTTTTGGATCTCAACACAACCATGGTACGACTGGAGTTTTTTGGAAGTTGGTTAGCTATAACATAACTATGCATTTGATGAGAATAACTGATAGCCTTCTATTTCACTATGATATTAAAGTTCAACAACGAAAAAAGTCAGCGTACAGTGCTAGAGGAAAGCTTTCCACGAGCAAGCAACGACACTCTAGCACTGTACGCTGATGACAATGCAATCATGACTAGATCTACCAAAATCAGCCAAACCAAAATCTGTCTACAAAGACACCTAGATCTTTTATCACAATACTTTCATAAATTGAAGCTTAAAATAAATCCCGTTAAATCACAAGTAATATCGTTTACTCAGAAAATAGCATCAAATAGAAACGGAATAAATTTAATGATAAACAACAATATATTTGAAGAAAATAATGAGATAAAATATCTAGGTATAACCCTGGATCAAAAATCAACTTTTAAGAAGCACATAAAAAAGACCAGGCAGATAGCTCTGATAGCACGAAAATTAATCGGTATAGCCATGGGAAACCACCTAAGTTTAAAGCTGAAAGTCCAATTATACAAAGCTTCTGTGAAAAGTATTCTATATATGCAACCTCTATATTGCCATCTGCAGCAAAACACATATTAATAAAATCAATACAGTAGAAACTTCCATTTTAAGATATATCTTAAACAAAAAAAAACAATTAACAACCAGCAAACTTACATTATATAGTAATAATAATAATGATGCAAAGAACAAGTTATCATCGACTCTGTGGTACTTAAGCAGGCACAGAAAAAGCAGCGCAACATACTGCTTTTATAGACTATAAAAAGGCGTTTGACAGTGTACCACATTCCTAGCTCATAGACGTACTACGAATATACAAAATTCACCATATGATCATCAATTTCCTGGCTACAATCAAACACCCGTATAGAACGAACCTGAGGATCTATAATGGGGGTCAATCTCACCGATGAGATACACATCAATAGAAGAATTTACCAAGGAGACAATGAGACTGGTTAAGTCCACTTTGGTTCTGCTTAGCTATAAACCCACTCTAAAGGTTGCTCAACAATAGATGACAAGGCTTTAACATCAAAGCCAATAGAGACAACTCCCACACCATATCCCACCTTCTATATATGGATGATATTAAGCTGTATGGTGGAAACCATAACCAACTAAAAAAGCTTATTGACGTGCCATACACCTTCTCAAAAGACATCCATATGGAATTTGAAATGGGAAAATGTAAAGTCATTAATGGTGATGTAGCCGTACCCAATGCAGAAATAGTTCTGGCGATGAACCAAGGAGAGACCTACAAATACCTAGACTGCTCCAGGATAAGCAAGGAAAGTCAAAGCTGAATGATCAGTACATTCAAAGAGTGCGAGTTCTTCTGAAGACAATTACACGAAATTTATCATCAAAGACCAGTCAGTTGAATCCGAGGTGTCGAAAATGTAGCGAGAGATTAGAGACTATACAGCATATAACATCTGGCTGTACTTACCTAGCAAACACAGACTACCGCCAGCGACATAACCAGGTATGTAACATCATACACCAGAAGCTTGCCAATAAATACGGGCTCCTGAACATTTTTGTGCCTTACTATAAATACCAACCAAGTTTAGTGTTTGGAAATAATGCCTTCAAACTGTACTACGACCGGGCAATTATCACCGACTGACGGGTGACGAATAATCGGCTTGTTACTGTTAAATAGGAAAACAAAGACAGCTTATTTGGTAGATGTCGCTGTACCCAACAATAAAAACATGTTGGAGAAATATCGAGAGAAAAAGGCCAAATATGCGGAGCTGGCCATCGAGATACAGCAGATGTAGCGACTGAATGAAGTTCATGTGATACCGACCATCGTATCATCAACTGGACCAGTTCCAAAAACGCTAGAAGAAAACCTGAAAATTATAGGATTGCATACTAACACCTTCATCGACATCTAGAAGGCAGTCTTGCTCAGTACTTGCCACATAGTGAGAAAATTCTTACAGGACAACACAAAGAACGAATAGAAACCAGCCCACTCCTTTTGATGCATGCATCCGGTATGGGTTTGGAACCCAACATTTGTTGAGAAATTGATTACTAATTTCAATAATAATAATAATTATTATTATTGGAGTCTATAATAACCTTATATTAACTCGCAGTTTGTTTATCAATTGGCCAAAGTCTGTCGATGTTGAAAATTGAATTCTTTATATTGTAATAATAATATAAATAATATTACATTTTGTAAGTTTTTGAAAGAGAAAATAGTTTTTGATATGATCTAAGAGAGAATGACTGGTGGTTCTAAATATTTGACCATTATAATATTTAATTTTTAGACCTCATCATTGCATTTTATTATTAATTAATTTATAAAATAACTACTATTTACTATGGTTTTGTGTTTTAAGGTTAGCCCAAGTAATAATTATATGCTATTCCATTGCTATCTATATATCATATGGGCTTCAAGGATTCGTTCCAGTCCAAATTATGTGGTCAAATTATATAGCGAAAAGAGTGGAAGATTCTAGCGAAAGGATGAAAACATTGTACGAATACCTATTGAGAATAATTTGTGTAATTATAACGTGTAAGTACACCTTGTTCATATTTTCATTATAATAAAGAAATTAAATAATAATTGAATTAAAATAAAATGTAATTTTTGAAAAATTTATTTAATCGAAAATTAAATACATAATATTATAATTTCAAAAATCTTTAATATTTAAATTCCTAATCGATACCACAGAAAAAAATAGTCTGGTTCTTCGTATAACGTTAACTGAAAAAAAGATGGTCCAGTGCATACTTCTTTTTACTTATTTCTGAATTCAGTAGAAAATTGCATTATTACTATTTTTTTTATGTATGCCTGGCTATAGAGTGTTTCAGAATAAAACAACATATTCTTCTTTAAAATATGACGAAAAATTCTGAGTTCTTAAAAGTTTTTTTTCTAAGATACAACTCTGTAAAATAGCCGTTTAATTTCGAAGATACCGTGTATATCTGCTATATATCTTTCGTGTTGTAATGTTGGGAAAGAAGAAAAATTCACTAACTAGACATTTCCATTTGAACGTATTAACCCTTGCCTGAACAACTCCGGTGAAAAATTAGAATTATCTAGATCATGGGTTCTCAAATTATTGTTCTTACGTACCATTCATATGTATCACAGACCAGTCCCGTACCTCCAAACTATTAAACATTTCGTTAATATTGGGATGACGCCTATTGCGTACCACTTTCAGAATCTCAGTATATCACCAGTGGAAGCCATATTTCTAAAAAAAACCCTACCAGTACTGATGTGGAAGAACGGTCTATAAGACAAAATTAGAGCAATATTTTAAAATGTAATGGAAGGTAACGGTTCTTTAACAAGTAAATAGAGCATAGTAACACAGTTTAAAACAATTTAGAAATTTGTTACAGTGGGCGCTACGCCGCCACTCTCAATGTCATGCTTAAATCCACTAACCTATTTATGATTTTTCTATAATTACCTTTGCTTTGAAGTATAATCTGGCAACAGCGTGGTCGGTTTATTATATTCAAAATGTGTTTAATAATTCTCGAGATATTAAAATATAAATGGTAAACAGTTTTTAATTGTTTCTGTTTTTTTTTGCATATTATACGCAGTATTAAATCTGCACTAGGTACACTTGGAATAAGTTTATGATAAAAGTATAAAAATGTATAATAATAACATAATAAAAGAAAAAACAGCTAAAATTTAGTTTGTGTTAGTGCTTTTATTTACTAGTTCATAACATACAAACATTTTAAAAAATATATACAAAACATAATAAATACTACCTGGAATATAACACTTATATACAATAAAAGCTCATTTAGTTACTTGATAGGGTATTAAGTCACAATAAAACAAGAGAAGGGACTGTGTTCGGTTTAAGCCTGGTTTTTGTCGAAACCTTTTGCAAAGTTTCATCTGGCAGTAAATGATTCTTCTCTCGAATAATTCTAAAAAATGTAAGTAGTAAACTACAAAATACTGTGAAGGAACCCAATAAGTTCGTCGAATTGCATTCACCCATTTGGCCTCTATAATAGGCGTTTTGACACAAATATAGCCCTATTTTTTTGTTGGGTTATTATAACCCTAAGAACTACTTTCCCCGAGACTGTATAACCTTCTTATTAGTTCATTATCCAGCACAATATAAATTACACACGTTATCAAAACAATATAACATTATATAACATGATAAAATTAAACTCAACCACGGCGGACTCTGGACTCGGCTGTATATCGCATGTTATATTTATTTTAAAAAGAAATGCAAGGAACATTTAATTTAAAAAAAAACTGTTATCGCTTACTCTACTGTTTTTTAAAACTGATACATGGCCTTAATATGTTTCCAATAGCTAATCTTTATAAAAAAAGGAATATTTAAGTATACGATCACTTGTTTGCGGGAAGTGCTTTTCACGGCTTTCAGAAAATAAAATAAGTATTTTTTATTTTCAGACACACATGAAAATGTGTGGAAGAATCAAAATATTACTGCCCTTCACAAAACAGACATCTGTTATAGTAACTTTTCGCCCGCAGATGAAGAAAAAACCAATCTGCCAAAAGTCATTTGCCTATATCACCGTAACTGTTCTCTAATGTATTAAGAGAAAACCTGCACACATTTTGACCCTCTCTGAGTATGTTAACTAAGAACATTTTTGCTTTAACATTTTATTATTTTAGAAATAGCAGTTTCTGTCTTTTGTACATTTTTTTAATATTAGAGGTATCTTAAAGAAACTTAACTTGTATCCCTTCGCAGTCAGGATACGGCCCCCCGTATTTACTAAAAAAGTTTAAGAGTTAGACCAGCTCTTGTTGCCATGGTACTTACAACTCTTAGTTCGCCAGTTACAAACGTAACGCTTATGTCACAGTAATTTTGTTATTGTGACATTTAAAAATGTCTTCTTAAAAATTCGGCCAGTTTGACCTATTTGGATGAACTTTTCAGAAATTAATATTTATTTAACCTAACTACCTATAGATAAAAAGAAGATCCTAAATCGCCTATGGAATCCGCTAATGACACCACTTTAGAGTGCCTGCATATTTCAGATCTAATTTTCGATGACTTCAGGTTAGCTTGACATGAACAAGTTTTTTTTTAAATCGCAGGTTCCGAGTTGGTTCCCGCAATCAGAAAAGTGGTAGATATATATGGGAGATTCGAAATTCGGAATTTTCCGTACAGGTATTTTTGTACTTAATCGTGTTTGTTAATTATCAGACTGCCTTTTTGGTCAGCACAGGTTAGACTGGATTGTCGTAAAACGGGCTTTATCACACATTTTGTGTCTTCACCGCACGCGGAAGTTGAAAAGTACAAAATTACGTGTACAATGACAATCTCTCGACAGTAATGAAATACTTCCCTACTCGGTATCCCAACTAACAAAATTTTCTTTATAAGAATTGTATAACATGTTACAAGATGGCTCCTGGAATTTACCGTACTGAAAATTATCGTGCTGAAAAAGGCCAACTTTTATAAAATATTTTATTATTATTAGATTTGGAAAAGAAAACTCTAGAATCTATATAAAATTAATATGGACACTTGTAAATAATGTTAATAAAATAGTTTTATAGCCAATTCTCAATATGTGTAATAACATAAATTTGCTATACACGACCCGTCTGTTCTGAGAACATTTATGTCACAACAAAGGAATCACGTTATAGCAATTTTATAATCCTCTATACCATATATGGGCAACCCCCGGCCCTCAACCAGCTTTAATCCGACCCGCGAGAGATTCAGAAATTTTAAATAACACGCAAAAAAATTAAAGATTTCGCACCCATAGTTTATTTATAATTACTGTCAACCAACCTAAAACTGTATTCTTCAAATTATAAAAACTAAAATCGATAAATAAATTTATTATTCGTATGCAGTGGAACGCCTCAGACCGAGTTAGAAATAGTCGTTAGAAAAAGACAAACAGATAAATATTCGGGAAGCCCTCCGATGACCTTAAAACGCTCCGAGCGATGCGTTAAGAATAGCAGTCTCGAATTTAAACCTATAACTGTCAAGTTAAACCTGGCCTAAATTTAAACCTCTTTAGTGAATACAGATGTGCATGTCTTATTCTTTGATACAAGTACAATTTTAAGAGTTATTTAATGTTCTTATTATAATTCAATATTTTGGCTCTGTTAAGTTTTCGTGATTTGAATTGAAAATCTCTATATATATATATATATATATATATATATATATATATATATATATATATATATATATATTATATATTTTAGTATATTAGGGAGACTAAATAAAAAGTTATTGAATAAGCAAATATGCATAACTTAAAGAAATAAAAAATAAACATATGATAAAAAAATAATGGACATAAAAAGAATACAAAAAAAGAAATTATTATTATTTCTTTAGGCCGGTTAGAAATATTTACCTTATCAAAATATCGTTAGATTTTCTTGCTTTAATTTGATTATTTTACTGTCTTTTTGATTTGTAATTCTCTTTATACACCTAAAATTTTCTATTTTTTCACTATTTTTAGTCGTCCTTGCAATGACAGTACCGCTACTAGGACTGTTTATCTCGTTGGTAGGATCGTTCTGCCTATCAGCCCTTGGAATTGCTTTCCCAGCTATAATCGAGTTGTGCGCTTACTGGCCAGAAAAATCTAATCCAAGGACATTGCTGTTCTGGAAGGATATGCTACTTATAGTTATAGGTATTATTGGTCTATCAGCTGGGAGCTATAGTGCCATATATGCGATAGCGCAAAAACTAGCATCGGGAGATTACTAGTCAAGGAACCAGATCGAATTTAGTTGAATTGTTAAATTTGTAATTCGGAAACTAGCCTTATTTTTCATTGCTATATCTGTTTAAAGTTGGATGTTCTTTTTTATATATTGTTTATCCTGTTAATGCTTAAAATGCACTCCTGCCAATCTGAAGGCAGGGACAATGCTTTGCAACCATATGTCAATCATGTAAAAAACAATCTCATCAAATCAGATACACAGGGTGTTATAAATTCTATGGGATAGCACTGTCATTTTAAAAACAGTAAGATATACGAGGTTGGTTAAATTACTGGTTAAATTTCTGCAAATTTGCGCAGTTTAATGTCGAATAACATGTTGATAAAGTTGGAAAATTCCGACTACTTCCGAAGATACCCGTCAAAAACGGAAAAATCCTTTTCCATTTTTTTATTCAGGCTGCGTTTGGTGGGATATTTCAAATCAAATATTACATCTGTTATAGTCATTTTTCCTCTTCTACAAGATGGGCATTCAGATTTAAAATCAGACGTTGCGTCTTCGAGGTCTCATCACCAACTATATTTTTTAAATAGATTTTTTATTTTATTTTTTAAAAAGCCCTTGACTTCTCAAATTATGTAATGCACTTATATATTTAGAGTATTTAAAATCGTTCTTCGTGAATCTCTGGTTTTCGGTATTTCTCTAATACATTGTCTCTGCTGTTAAAACATTAATTCTGGTATATCGTTGGTTTTGGGAGGTCGAACGTTTGTTAAAAATGAAAATATCCAGGTCCGTATTTAAAACAATGAAATAGATGATGAGATTTCGAAGGCAAAACGTTGGATTTCAAATCTCGGTGCATCATGTTGTAGAAGAGGAGAAATGTATATAAAGGTATAAAATTTATTTTGTAATATGTCTTCAAATTCACCCTGGAAAAAAAAAATAAAAAGAGAAATGCCATGGTCAAGTCTCTGGCAGAAGCAAAGGTATGATTTGGTGATTTGCTTGAAGGCGATTATTTTACGATCGCAAGCCGCTAAGTTACACCTTTGCCTACTCTTCCTAAAGACTTGACCCATAGCAGGACTAACAGGATTGGTTTTTTACGTTAGAATGGTGTTGACTGTTTCGCTTTAATATGTTGGGGAAGGCATTGTAAAAAAAACCTGATGTTACACCCTGCTCCACCCAATGCATGTAAAAAAATTTCAACTTTAAACATTTTTATCATGTAATGTATCATTTTTTAAGCTGTACTTGAGATTGTTGATACTTTATTACTAAGCATTGTCCCCGCTAGTGCGACGGCAGGAAGGTTTATCGTGGTTAAGAAACACAAAAACAGTAGAAAAAACTATAAATTAATTTAAGCAGATTCCTGCAAAATTAGTGATGCTAGTTTTTGTTCTAGTAAAATGTATTCCGATTTTTGGAGACATTTTGCATTCGTTTTACAACATAATATCCTTAGATTTTTTAAAATTTTTATAGGGTCTGAGCAAAATTGTATAATTGTTAAACCGTTGTTTACTAGGCAACTCTTTTATGTATAATTTATATAAAATTTTAATTTAAATATGTTTTAAAGCCGAGGTTTGGAATTCGTATTGTATTTGTTTTAAATATGAAAAACCTTTAAAATCGTATAATTTTTATAAGAAGTTCCATTTTAAGATTTTACTTTATACATTTTTATTTCATGAAGCTATAATTTAAAATTGTATGGAGTTTTAAATCAAATGTGATATTAATCGATATTGTTGCTATTAACTTTTTTCAAAAAAAAAAATTTAATATGATATTAAGTGTAATTTTAATCACATACAGTTTTAGCGCATGCGTCTCTACGTAGTTTTTTAGTAGACAAAAGCGCTAAAACGACTTATGAAATGAATGCTCTTTCCAATTTTATTTATTTGAACGTTTTATATTAAAAAAAGTAGCATCTATTTACTCAAAATTGAGTAGTAAAAATGTTTTAATATTTAGGTTGGTAATAATTTCAAATGTTAAAACTAAAAATCCCGCTATTTGACGTCTATAATAGTTTTATTGCAAAAATCAAGTGGAAAAAGATTGTTATTACCTTGAACTAGAGAATTTTTTTTTTTTTTCGGAATTTAAGGTAGAAATAAAGCTTTTGTAGAGATTTTAGAAACATGAACTAGTAAACTAAAAACGTGCAGATTTTATATCTCCTCAAAAATTTAATGGCAAATTGGTAATGTTCTCTTCGGGATTTTCAATATTTACCTAAATCAATGAAAAAAATAGTATTAAGTTATATCCCAGGTTTTATGGGAATGATAATGATTAAGCTTATAAAACTATCTTATTTTTCGTTTTTGGGAACGTCTGATCTACTAGACGAATAACTGGAATTTTTTGGACTACTCTGAAATTTCTCTTAAACCTGCTTATATATTCGGTTGATTTAGGTAAGTGTGAAAAAATTTATGAAAGACATGTTAAATTATAAAAAAAATATATTTTACATAAAAATATTAAAAAAAAAATTGGTTTACCCTTAAATTATAAGAAAATACATTACTCTGGTCACGGTCTGTTGAAAATTGTCGTTTTAAGTTTTGAGTTAATTTACAATATAGTGTAAAAGTAACAAACAAATGGTAATACACGAGCATTAGTACGCACCATTATAAAATAAAATATTTGAAGTAGATACTACTTAATATTGTACTGTAAAATGTTGTAAAAGCTGAAGATAGATGTTGAGCACATTTATATACCTACAGTGTATTAAAAAACATTAGCATTTCTTGAGAAAGCATATAATTTCTCAAAAATTCGATGTTTCACTATCTGCTATACACTGGCAATCGTTTTGGATGCACTGTTTAGATTAAACTAGTTTTAAGAAGCACACTATTTTTGTAGTATACATTTTCAGCTCAAGTAGCACGTTAAAAGTTTTTTTTTTTAATTTTAATGTATTTTACATAGTGTAGTATGTTTACATGATAATATAGCAGTAGCGTTGTTGTATCGAAATCTAAACGACTGATTTATATATATTTAACGAGTAAAGAAAACTATCAAAACTGATTAAATGAAACTTCAGCCAATTTTTTATTTCTAAATTTTCTGATGTTGTTTGCTTTCATGTTTGACATTTTAGTTAAGAAATACGTGTTACTGCAATTTTTAACAAAGTTTTGTATATCACAATTTTTTTAAAATTTTTCATCAAAATCCTGAGGGCCAAACTAGAAATTTAGAGAGTACCTATTGACAGCTCTTACTAAAGTACTTTTTTCCACTCCTATATTAACAATTATTCTATTTACAAGTTTCATATTCTTAACGAAGGGAGTCACATACCTTTATATTATGGAGTTGTTGTTGTGTTCTCTTATCTAACAGTGTTCATGGGAATTCCTGTTACAAAGTCATTGTCAATCCGTTTTGCTGTTGGGGCAGCTTAGGATCTTTTCACAAGTATTATTTTTATTCCATACCTTTATAAATTAATTGAAGGTGCCTTTGGACTGCGAGTATAAGTTAATCCAACAAATCTTTACTTGTGTAACAGTATACAGACATTATGGATATTTTGTAACTTTTCAGCTTAAACAGTGTGCTGGCCATTCATACAAACGCACAGGCTTTGCGAATGAAAAGCCGGTTTTTAATTTAGTTTTTGATCCCCTTGTAAAAACGCCTTCCATTCATCGGTGTGAAGTAAATTTCACTTGATAGACCGGTTACTAATTCTTAGTGATTTTTTTTGCGTTTCTTGTAAGTAAATCCAAAAGACAATATTTGCTGATTCTTTTGTTTCAAAAATTGTTTAAGATTAACATTAAGAACTATAATTTTTTTATACATTATGAATATAAGAGTGAAAAAAATGTCTTGATCTTTTCTGATAGGACATACTTGCATCCCCGGATGAGGCGGGAGTAAATAAAAATTCTAAACATAACTGGTTGTTCCAATTATGAAACATTGGTAAAGTGATTCTAAAAATGCAATCTTTTTATCCTACTTCTAATAAAGTTTACTAATTTAATTATATAAAGAAAATATATATGACGACGAAGAACATTTTCTTACACAATTTCTAAGCATATTTTTGATGGTTAATTTATTAAGTCGTTTTCTCAAATTTATTTATTGAGTAAAAAAATTTGAGGCGACAACTAAGTATAAAGACTTTGTAAAAAAAATATAATCGTTAGCCTATATTATACAAGGTCCATTAATGAGTCGAACTAGTTTATTTTTTAAATAAAATGAAAATAATTTTTCAAAATATGTTACCGAGATTTTTTGTCAAATGTTCCAATTGTCGCTTTTAATAAACGTATTGAAGACTCTTGTTTCTCAGTAAATTATTTACGATTCCAAAGAATTACCTGTCATTAGATCACCCCTCCCATTTAGACTTTGGAGTTCAACCATAGATCCTGGTGGCATAAGTGAGAATTTAAAGAGTCAATTCGAGAAGAACTGTTTATTTTTTTTTTGAAAATAATATTTCACAATATACCATGATTTTTAAAACATACAATGTTTACAGATGGATATTCTCATTTATTGTCTAATTTCAGATTATTTTCGTCAATAACCTAATAAAATGTAGTGTCATGAAATATTTTAAACTCTGAAAACTTGTATTGTAAGCAACCTATTTTGATACTGCTTTGACAGACGTAAGTGAAAGTTACTCAACAAGGCACTGGTAGACCCTAACGACGGGACGTAAGTCAACTTACATCCATAGGGAAATAATAATCTAAAATTATTATAAGTAGCTTTATTTTTAATTTCATCAACATATTACAAAAATCTGGTGATATTAATTGAAATGAATATTAATGGTACAATTATTATAATTATTCACATTATAAACAAAATCCTACATTTCTAACCAATGTTTCTGTCACTGTTGAAGCACGGCAAGAGACTTCTGGCTGGTTCTTATTGCATAAAATTTTATTCGCTACTTTCTTTTTATTATTGAGGCTCTCAGCTACGTAACTTTCCGCAATAGTAGCGGATTTCCATCCATCATGTCGCTTGATAGCTAATACATCAACTCCAGTATTTGCTAATAAAGTTGCCGACGTTCTTCTAAAAGAGTGTCCAGTATACATTTTGAAGTTCTCAATTGACGAAAACGTATTTTTCCCGACAGGCTGGTTTAAGCACTTTCCATTTTGATATCGCCTAAAGAAGCGCGGATTAATAGTTGTCATGTGGGATCTGTATCAATATACTTTTGAATTATTTTAAAACGACAAACCTGAGTGTCGTTACTTTTTGTCACTGTAAATGTACGTGACATTCCATTTTTGGAGTCAAGAATGGTCACAATTATGACTTCTTGACTTATTTTAATATTGTCCATTTCAGAGTGTCCATTAGAACGGGACGCTCCAGCAACTCCCATTACCATTACGACCTTCATCAATAAGTATATATCATCGGGGGCTTCAAGCATGAACTTATTCACATCTTCCCTGTTAAACACATTCGATTTTTTGGTTCTATAACCATTATTTTTTCTTTTCAAAAATGCTCGAATGTGGATACTTAGAAATATCTATATTTTCCTCTATAAAAAGGGTGGACTTCAACATCGAATACTCACACCATAAGCTTGATGGGGACTTCAATATAGCACTTTTTTTGAAATCAGTAAGAAAGGATCTTTAAAGATAACGCAAAATATACCGGGTGTCCCCTTTAAAATAACGAAGCGGATGCTTATTTGTTAACTTTCCGATCGTCTTTTGTTTGTTTTTCTTATAAAGTCTAACGATTCCGATAAAATAAAAAAACTTTTGTATTTAAAGTTTTTTGATATCTCATACAATAAAGTCTCTAGGGTACCGTTTAAATTATAACCAGACACCCTGTGCCTGATGGATTTTACATTCGAAGTATAATCGGTCAATCATCCATGCAATAAAATCAAAATTTTATGGGTTCATAAATAATTTCAATAAATATTTTGTTCTAAGATTATTTTTTTATTTAAAAATAAACTAGTTGGGTTATATTCACGGACCCGCTATATCGTCCATTTCTTACAGCCAAAATTTAGTGAATATATTTTGTAAGTTATAGCATTAAATGAAATTACATTTCTTTAAAAATTGTCAATGTAAAATTTAAATTTGAAAAACTTATTTACTGAATTAACTTATAGATTAGATAGTCTAAAGATGCAGACAGACTTGAATAGGTGTGAAGAGCGTATGTTTTCTGTTATGAATTATTATTTAAAATGATAAGATATATTTTAATATTAAATCGCATTCCATTGCAATTGTTAAATATCGAGTCACGGAGTCAGGGGGTGGTAATTGAAGAAACGCATTGATCTTGTTTCCGTTGGTGTGGACCCACCTTGCAAATTCATATTCACACTATAAACGCATTATTTTCGTCACACGCTTATTCAGGTCAGTACATACCTTTACGCATATGGAATAATTTATAAGTAGGTAACATTTATTTCGTTATCTTTTTTAATTAATCTATTTTGTATAGTCTATTAATATAACAAAATATTTAGTTCACTCTGCAAAGAGAAATAATGTCACATTATAGCTATTACAACCCAACTAGGCAATTATTTAGTTTGAGTTATAATATTTAGATGTTTTATCTTCATTGTGTTTTTAGTCACACGTAAACTAGAGAATAGAAAATAAGAAAAGGTGATTAATATAAAATATACTCATTTTAATTTTGTTTGCCTTATACTATGGTTTTAAACTAAATCTGTATTTATTTACGTTATATTAAGTACAAAATTATCTAATTAAAAATATTTAAATGTTTTTTAATTTGTGCGTGATTTTTGTAAATAAATATTTTTTATTAAGTTGATATTTTTATTTAATCTTTTAGGCTAAGTATGTAATTCTTGCTAAATTACTTAATTTTGCTTCACGTGTTTAACTAAAAATTAATTATGGGTACCCAGGTCCGAATTTAAAGCTGCAAAAGAATAATGATAATAATTATAATAAATTTGTTTATTTCCAATAATTGACAAAAACATTTCGGTATAAAAGATAATGTATATGTTCTATGCAAATAAACAAGGAGAAACCTATAACTATAAGCTCTTGCAACACTATTTCCAGGGGGGGGCAACAATGTTAAAAGATAACTGATCCAACTTGGTATATTAATATAACTCCAAAAGCGGCCGGAAGAATGAAGATTCGATTTTGTCCAGAGGGGAAACAATTTTTTACCCAATTCATATAATATATAATATATATATATATATATATATATATATATATATATATATATATACTATATAAATACAATATTTTCATTATTCAAGTGGGGCCTCTTCTTGCTCTTCCTTCCGGGCGCCTATACCCATGACAGAGACCTGGCACATGGGCATAGCACAAAGTCCAAAACAAACGCCATATTTGATTCGTACCAATATTCTACCAGTTCCTTTCTACCTATGCTACACTTGATTTTTGGCCATATTTTAAAATAAATTCAATAAGTAGTTTTTACATTGACACACACCGCACAACGCCATTTCGTTACGTCATATTGAATTTTATTAAAAGTCAATTGAATAAGATATTTTACGCTGACATTTTCAAAATTTTATTAGGCCGCCATTTTTTTTTCACCATCTTAAATTTGTACCACAATTTTACCAGTATATTTTTAACATTATCCCACTTAATGTTTGCACAAAATTTGAAATTAATTTAATAACATTGCTGATTTTTTAAATATTTTATTACGTCTCCATTTTGTTTTACTATCTTGGATTTATACCAAAATGTTACCAGTTCATTCCTACGTAACACTTGATTTCTGTGCAAAATTTGAGGTACATTGAATAATTTTTTATAAGTATTTTTTTTAATGTTTTACTTGGCAGCCATCCTGTTCCAGCATATTGGATTTTTACCAAAGTATTACCAAGTCATCCCCATATTACCCTTAATTTTTGAGTAAAATTTGAAGTCAAGTTTTAAAGCTATGCCGCGAAAAGACAGACACACGGACCGACGAAATTGATAAAACATATTTTTGGCATCTGGGGACGCTAAAACGTGAAGATATGTAAAGCCTGGGAGATTGATTTTTTTCACGATTACAAACATTTTATTTGGCCGTCATTTTGTTTCGCCATCTTGAATTAGTACCACAATTTTATAGTTGATCCCTATACCACAATCAGTTATGATATACAATTTGAAATCAATCCATTAAGTAGTTTTTCAGGTCGATTTTTTAATAATTTTATTAAGGGGCGATTTTGTTTCGCATCTTGGTTTCGTACCAAAATTTTACCAGTTGTTTCCTACATAATATTTGATTTGTGCAAAATTTGAGTTTAACTGTATAAGTAGCTTTTTAGTATTAATTTTTTTAACATTTCATTTTGTTTCGCCATATTGGATTTTTATCAAAATGTTACCAGGTTATTCCCATACGACCCTTAATTTTTGACCCAAATTTGAAGTCAATCGCTATACCGCGAAGAGATAGACCGATAGACAGACCGACGAAATAAAGAAAACATGTTTTTCGGCATCTAGGGATCCGGAGATGTAAAGATCTGAAAAATCTCGGATTGAAGTAAAAAAGAGGCAATTCAAAAACCCATTTGTTTTCACCCATTCTTGATATCTATTAAAGAATTTAGCTAATTAATGTCTAAGTTGATAACATATTTTTTCAGTTATTTTTCGTAAATTTTAAAGTAGGCTAAATTTTTTATTGTTATCGGTAGATTGTTATAAAGACGAGGAGATAAATATTTATAATTTCTTTGTCGCAAAAAGGCAGCTGAGCGTTTTCGTGTGCTCTATTTCTGGTATTTTAATTGTGGATTATTTATAAAAGTTCTTGTGTATTTTTATGTTGGTGTAAGAGGATTTTAAAATACAACAATTTTCTAACAGAAAATACTTTTGCTTTTGTAAGTAAGCTTATTGATGAATAAGCAAAGGTTATGCTAATATTATCTGTAAAATTCTTTTCTGTGTTACATCAAGCTTTCTTAAATTAATTTTTAGGGCTCCGCCCATTCCAGCAACCCTTACAAAGTTCTCGATTCTGTGCGAAGTATATAATACGTATAGGATTTTTATATTTAATAGTTTTTTTTAAGCACGAAACTTGAGTATTATAGTATATTAGTTCTTAGTGTATTAGTAACATTATCAATATGTTCATTCCATTAAAATTTTATTGGCGTCTTGTTAGATATTTCTGATATCAGAAAATGGGAACAAAAAAAGTTTTATTGAAATTAAGCACTGCCAAATTCGAAAAATCATTTAGTACCTTTATCTTTAATTCGGTCCAATTTTTCGCTGTATAAGAAATAACTGTGTCGTCGGCAAAGCTCGTATTTTGCCACATTTGGGAAGTAGAAACAGGCAATTCATATGTACTGCAAATAAAGTTGGAGCCAAAACTGTGCGCTGAGGTACAACACATTCCAAAATTGCTTCTTTACTACTTGATTTCCGATTCTAACCCGGCCTCGCGGCATTGGTATGATAATAGCTTCTCATTAGGTTAAGTTCTTTACTTTGAAACCGATTTAACAGACGATAGTCATCAACCGTATCGAAAGCCTTAGTGAGATCTTGAAATAGGCAGTGGAGGCTATTCAGGTGAAGTAGGCGAAGTGCTACTTCACCAGGAAAAATAAGCAAGCAAACATCTAACTATATTTATTATATATCTCTTAAAATTTTAGTTTTTACATTCATTTATTCACCTAGTTGGTAAGAAATAAACTACATCTCGAATAAATATTTTACTTGACCGTTGGCGGCATGTCTTTAAAACTTTCAGTCGAACTTTATTATAACAACTATAACAGTGGCGCAAACCGCTTTGACTTTGCTGGAGGTGCTATGTTTAGTTTACGATTTTTCTACTAAGTTGCCATGACAACGCGTACTCGACGACGTCGAGCCCAGCGCCATACAAAACTCTCGGTGAATTGCAGGCGCAGTACACTGCACCCACGTGTCGTTCACTTTGCGGTGATTGTTTACTTTTATTTCCGCGGATTTCGCTGCAACCGGTGAGTTCCTTTGCAGTTAACTTGACGGTTTTGTGGTGTTGTTACAACTTCAAATTCGAAGTTAGTAAATGTGATTGTTTAAGACTGGAATAAATTAAAAGACGTCTTTGAATTTATTACAAACTGTGACAAATCTGATGAAAAATCAATCCGCCTTGCGAATGGATTTTTAGGTCAGATAAACGATTTTGAATTCACGTTTCTGGCATTAGTGTTTAATGACATTTTCTCAATCACGGACATACTATTTGACGTTCTTCAAAAAAACTCGCTTGACATTCATTTTTGCAAATTCAATATAAAACGCTGTCAAGAGGTGCTCTGTAAAAAATGAAATGAACATTTTTTTAATACCATGTTTGATAAAGCAAATTCTATTACAGAAATAAATCATTACAAACGTGAGCTCGCTAAGCTTTCACCTGAAGAAATTAGGGCTAAGTATAGAACCCTTTTTTATGAAATATTGGACCATATTTTTTTGGAAATGACACTAAGATTTCAAGACTGTGAAAAATTTACATTTTCATGTTTGGCCGGTTCTGCTAAATTTTCCGACTGGCCCGTTTGAAAATGTGTTACAGTTATATGGGGAAATATTTTCAAAAAGTCAACGACTTAAAAATGAGCTTGGTCTTATATTTGCCAATGAGAGTAATTGGAATATATCGCTGCAAGAGCAAGTGAAAAAAATTAATGAAAATAAATATATTTTTACTGAAGCATATAAATTGTTTTCCCTTATTTTGACAGTACCATCGACAAGTGCTTCAGTGGAAATAGGTTTTCCTTGCTTCAAATGTGTAGTAATATAAGTGTTAATGAAGCAACGAGTATTTTAATTGTGTGTTCAATACATTAACTTGACAAAAAAGTAAAACGAAAAACGCATTCTCATTATTAGCATACAGAAAGTTATTCCAACACTAAGAAAAAAATATTATACAAATTCATCAGGGCTGGTTTATTAAAATCCTAACTCGTATTTATTTACCATTCAAGCCCACAACTCTTAATGTGATAAATGGGACATTTTCTTATCTGTCAAAATTTTTCCAAAATGTAGTCTAAGTCGGGATATTTTAATTCTTAATTCTGAAGAAACATCCAGGCGATTTCTTTGTTTTGTCTTTATTGCAACAAATGATGAGAATCCTTGTTCACACAGATATGTTGTGCAAAAGGGAATTAGGTGTTTCAAAGCATCCAAAACTGAAGCAAGTCATTGTCTTTGAAAACAACTTTCACATCGTTGTTGCACGACAGATCAATCAGTTGATCTTGCTCTTTTTCTGAAAGGCTGGAATTTTTGTTAACATCTTTGCTGTCAAAAGAGTTTCTAATCCAGGATTTATGATTATTCACAATAGGAAAGTATTCTCGAAAACTAACTGTTAACTCACGCAAATGTTCACAGATAAATCTGAGCATTTAATAGTCTAGCTTTGATAAAATTAATAATTATGACAATATCGTCTAATGTTGATTTTAAAATCATTAAGAGTGTTAAATACCGGCTCGGCCGTAGTATGCATAAGCTCTCGTAAGATCAAGAAATCTTCATGTATTTTGCCTTCCCAGTCATAACGAATAAAAACTAATAAGTTTGCTTTGTTTGTAATGTATGTGCTTTCGTCCAAATTTATTGAAAACATTTTACAAACCCGGAGTCTTGATATTAATGTCTGTTCTATATTCAAAGACAAATCGGTAATTCTGCCTTTTATAGTGTTGTTTGAAAGAGGTATTCTTTGCAGTTGTTTTGCCGCAATTTCACTAATCATATTCTTACACATAATTTGCGCAGCAGGAAGGAGTAACTCCTCAGCTATAGTATGAGGCTTACCACATTTGGCAATTTGAAACGAAGTGAGAGTTGCACTTTCATTTCCAAAAGCAACTTTAGTTATTGTTCTTTGACTTTTCTTCAGCTCTCCTAGCTTCAGATCAATTGATTTGTTGATCGATTCGGGGTGTTTTGTCAAGTGACGTCGAAGTTTCGCTGGTTTCATGCTTTCGTTTGAAACACCGAAAACACATTGTGGCTTTGGCTCCTCGCCGACACTCGTTCCAGTAAACCCAATTTGCAAATAATCCTCATTATACCTGCGTCTTTTCACATCAGATTTAACAGTACTTTTTACCGATGGTACACTTCCTAATTCAGTGGTCGAATTCTGAGATGTACTTGCCTGTTGGTCCATAACTAACGACTCATTACTAGCCCCACAACTTTCATTACGTGATGTTTTACAAGAACCACTTTTTAATTTTAATAGCCCTTGTGGTCTCTGCGGACCCCTGAAAAACTGACGGCGGACCCCTAGGGGTCCGCGGACTACAATTTGGGAACCACTGTTTTACAGAATTAGATTCAAGACACTCAATACATACATGTCTTTTTATTAGTACGTAATTAAGAATTAATTTGATAAAATATTTTTGTGCTTTTTTATAAAGTTGGTTTTATTTTTTTATAAAATTGTTTATTTATATTGTATTTGCGATAGTGTTTACAACTTCAAAATTATTTCTGGTCACTAATTACTGTAGTTGCAGCTTTACTAAACTGACACTTAAGAAAAGGACTATAAGTCAAATTAAATTACATTGACATTTTGGAGGTACAACCAGACGCTGCGTGCCTATACGGAAATTGTTTCAAGTAAAATGACGACTGTAGATGATGACTATAATCCTCATCTTCACAGGGCTGAATTACTTGCCCATCCTACAAAGTAAGAAAATATGTTTAGCTTTTGTAAGTTTTAAATCTTATTAATGCTTTTACTAGAATTTATGTCTAGATACAATTTCTGGCTTTGCCACATAAAATTAAGGATATTGTCTACCTTATAAATTTTTTGATAATAATTCATTAATTTTTTGTTGATACCAATTATAAATATTTCAGCAGATAATTGTGAATATATATAAAAAAATACAATGATCATTTATTTTTATTGAGGACATTCTTAACCTATAAGCCTGGGCAGTGATGGATGTTGTCGATATAAATTAATTTTGGAAATGATAGTTTCAGCAAAGAAATAAAAACATATCTATACAAATATTTTATTATTCGCAAAAAAAATTAAAGAGGGTTAATTGTCGCTAAAAAGATAGGAATTATAAGGAGGTATGCCATATCTTGGTCAAAGTAAAACCAAGGTTAGTTTGAATGGATATAAATAATCGAAGAAATCGATTCAGTATCGGTCAACACTCGATTGTGAATGGGTATAGGTATATGTTTTACTACGTCTTTGTTTCGTGGATGTAAATTAATCGTTTTATATTTTTTGCAATAATGATGCTTTCAACATTCCTGACATAATCTCTTTTCTTGTTGGACAGATACAATTAATACATCAATACTTAGCTTTGAACTTTAGGCTCACACAAAATCCGTATTATGAATACCAGCCGCTCCCGATTCCTGAATCCACCAGCAGAGTGAGTAACAGATAAGACTGTCGATTTGAATAAATCAGATATTATGATTATAGATAAACTTAAAAAAAAACCGGAGCAATATTCGATATAACGGTACCACTTCAACATAACAAAAACGAAAAACAAGAGAATACAAAAACGTAGCAATCGAGCTTAAGCGGAGATTCTAATCAGTAACAACAATCCCTCTGATTATTTCTACTAATGGCTTGGTGTCAGCCTATCCTATTGGACAAATCCAAAAAGCAACAATTCTCGGAACAATACATATTGTGGAAACATTTTTAAACGTTGAGGGTTGAAATGAAAATGTGTCTTTCTCAATGCATCTTATAACCTTCAAAAATAGAACAAAAAAAAAACAAAAATAATAATAATAACTAAATAATTAAATCGAAAACTTAAAAAAGTGAAATAAATTTCAGTTTATAGGATTTGTATATAGTTATTACTAAGTAAGTATATCATGTATAAAGTGAATATTTCAAATAGTGGAATTGTGTAGTAAAGGGGTTGACGATTTTTTTCTTGAAAAATTAAGTTTTATAGTAGATAAAATGATTGCTGTGAAACGAAAAGCAGGCACTATGACTGTGGAATATGGAAATCCAGGTTAAAATACATGATTTACATTTCTCTACCTTTTTAAAACGTACTATAGTTTAAGTTAGTTCAATTTTGAATATATTAGTTTGAATAAGCTAAAGTTAGTTTAGACTAGAACGGCTTAGTTTAAATTGACTTAAATCTGCTTTGAGTTAGATAGTTTGCCATAAATAAATAAAATATATGAAAATGGTACCAACCACAGAAATTATTCTTATTTCGAATAAAGTAGATTTAACATGAAAACTTTTAGATATTGGTGGCCACAAAAAACGAAATATCTAATTTCAGGTTCACACTAATTCAAATATTTTTGGACCTATCTTGCCTTCAGAAATGTCACTGCTGATCTTTGGACAACGTAAATTAGATGTTATTTATCTAGTTTTTAAAGAAGAACCCAAAAGTTCCATATGAATGATAATATTAATTAGTTTACCTGATTATTTTTAGCAACCTTGAAACTCTTTTTCACTTAGTCAAAGGATGCCTTGGAACAGGCGTTTTGGCAATGCCAGAAGGATTCAAGTTCGCTGGTATGATTGTAGGAATAGTGGGAATGTTGGTAATTTCAGTGTTTGCTACCTACTGTATCCATGTACTGGTAAATATGTTTTATTTCATTTTTATAGGTTAGGATGAAACTTAGTGGCCTTTAACCTAACAAATAAAATCTTCTTCCTAAACCAAGCGTATAGATATTTTATAGCTGTTTGTGTAGATTGTGGAATTCTTACCTGGCTATTTACAGTAAATAATCGCCACAGCCTTAATATATTTAAACATTTTTCTGAAAAAATATATAGCGTTACTTTTGTTGTGGTCTTAATTTTATCCGCTCCCCGCAAGGGGGGTTTTATAAAACATTAATTAAAACAAAGGTTTGTTGATATATTTTATTATAAATGATATATCAAAAGAACTACATATGTTATAAGTAGTGGTAAAACTTGCACCTTACAAGTTTATAAGATTCAGCGCCTAAAAAAAAGGTCACAATTATTTATTATACTTAACACATAAATCATTCCAGTGCTACTGCAGGCCATATAGTACGAAAACCACTGAATCACTGAATATAGTATGAAAATCCTAAATATTTTGGGAACTTCATTGGATGTTGGACCAATCATCGTTTTATTCCAGGGGAAATAAATTTGGATTTCAGAAAGGCCGACAGTGGAACAAATATATCAAATCTCTTTTCCTTGCTTAAGTCTATAATCCAGAAACAAATAGTAATAGATATATCTCCTCTCATAGATTTGAAGCAATATCGGACATAAGGATTACTCCAACCGAGATAGAAAAACTGTTATCTGAGCTTGATATAGGTAAGGGCATACCCGACGAAGTGTTAAAAGTTATGTTTTCACTCTCTATATCTTCCTCTTTATCATATATTTTCCAAATTCCTTAGCTCTGGAGTGTTCCCTGATATCTGCAAGTTTCCTTATGTATCTCTTGTTTTTAAATCTGGAGAGCAAAATGACATAACGAATTACAGACCGATAAGTATTCTCTCAGCTATACCAAAACTATTTGAGAACTGTATTGAAAAGATCCTGACCAACGTCTTTGAAGTAATTGTCAATTAGCAACATGGCTTTGCATCATCTGGGTCGATCTATCAATACTAACCTAAACCTAAACTAAAATAGAAAACATCTGTGGTACCCTAAGGATCCTACTTGGGGCCTCCCTTATTTAGTTAATATGTTAATGACCTAAGTAACTTGCTCTCCTCTAATTTCCTGCTGTTTGTTGATGATATGAAGCTGTTTCGATGAGTACCTACCATCTGTTCAAGACACTGTTCTCTTAATGACTCAATATCAATAAATGATGTTTTATGAGGTTTAATCGATTAAAAAATATAAATCCTGCTGATTATTTTACTAATAATGTTGCTCTGCTGAAATGTCTGATCTGGTTACAGATTTGAGTGTTTACTTGGATACCAAGTCAATAAAATGTTAGGTTTTATTAACAGAACAACTAGGTACTTTAAGAATGTATTCGCTTTAAAACTATTATATACAGCTCTTATAAGATCTATCTTAGAGTGCTCATCGTTTGGACGCCATAATACCAGATACATTCAAATTGATTAGAACATTAGCAAGATAAGTTTATTAAATATGCAAAATTTAAGCTTTTTTCGTAATGGAATCAACCTCGATGACCACCCAAAAGGGTAGACCCTATCAAAAAACGATATTTCTGAAACTAGTAGATATTTCAAAACTCTATATTCTGAAACGTGCCTGGTAGAAAAGCGTTGATCAGTTTCCGAGAAAGTCGCGAAAAACTGAAAAATTACCTTGCTTTTACAAACGTCAATAATTTAGGCAATTTGATACACATAAATTTGAGACGTTGTACAAATATAACCTACGTGATGCTAAATATGTGTGCAAAATATCAACTCTGAGACTTTATTTGCTAACGGATTATGACTAACGGGAGGCTTTGTTTAAACAGTAATTGCTATACAAATGTTCCAATTTACTTGAGTGACTTACTCACTGGAAATCTGCAAAATAAAACGTCAAAAATGGCCTCAAAATACATTAGTTTGCGTATACTTTTAAATGATATTTACTTTTGAATATAAACATTTATAATGTTTTTAAATATCTAGTACAATGTAAAATAAAAATGAAACTGGGTATTCCTGATTTCTGTTTATCGGACTTAATTGCTTTACCACCCGTGTATAATATAGCACAAGAAACCATTTGGTATACAAAGTTCGTTATAAAATTAATCCTAGAAATTTACGAAATTTGATTTGAACTGAATCCGTGAGATTTCGACTTTTCGATAAATATCATGCCTTGAAGGCATTCGAGGAGAAATTTGCACCCATGTTGGCTTAAAAAGTCTTAGTTTATAGTATTAAGAAACTACTTATCGAATGGACTTCAGAATATAAAGTTTGAAATAGGGATAAACTGGTAAAATTTTGTATGAATCCATAATGGCGAAACAAAATGGTGGCGTAATGATATTTTTAAAAATTCAGCACCAAAAACTACTTATCCAAGTGATGAAAGCGAATTTACCGATTTTTTCGAATGGTTGGCATTCGGCGTCTCGAGGCTGCTGCTTTTGATATAGGATTCAAGTAAGTGGGTTTGGAAATTTAAATAACGCAATTTTGTATATTCTTTAAAAACATAGCCATTTGTAGAACTAAGCAGATTAATTTAATTTTTTTGTATGAACTGGAATGCTGTTTCGGTGCACCCCTGCTCGGAAACCCCGAGCGCAAATATGCCTTTTCTTTAACAGTTGTTATTAACTTTATATGATTTATAAACTCCGAAATTGTACTCAAATATATCTATTTATTGGTATATTTGCAGATTCAGCTCTTAACGTATGTCCCGTAAGTTTTGGCACAAAATTGAGGGGCTTGAAAATAGGTTGTAAAGATAATATATCGAGATGGCTTTGGAAACAAAAAAATGTTTATTTGCTTGACATTAGTTTGACAAGTCATTTTTTAAAGTCAGTTGCATTAAAATGTCTTATAAATTAGAAATACGAAAAAGTATTTATAATTTGGTTGGGCAAATTCCTAAGGCTGAAATAGTTCGCATTTTTCAAAACCAAAATATTTCACGCAGAAGTATTTACCGTACTATAGCCGAATGTGAAGAAGGAATTCCATGTTTAAATCTTCCAAAAAGTGGAAGACCAAGAAGTTTCACGCGAGAAAGGACGGAAAGATTGGTAAGAAGAGCAAAAGACAGAGTCGGAGTTTCTACAAGAAAATTAGCGCGTCAATTCCGATCTTCAAAGAGTACAGTATGGCGGGAATTGACAAGAAATGGTCAAAAATATCGAAAAAGACGAAAGTGTCCTAAATATACCGAAAATCAATTAGCACGGATACCAAGATGCTGTCGAAATCTTAGGCGTATACATTTTTCAAATGAGAAAGTCATTATTTTGGACGATGAAAAATACTTTACCCTTGCCAACTCGGAAATCAAAGGAAACGATGGTTTTTATACGGACAATATAGAAGAGTGCCCAAACAATGTTAAATATAAGGAAAAAGCAAAATTTGCTGATAAAGTTTTGGTGTGGTGTGCGATTTCGATTAGAGGGATATCCAGACCTTATGTGGGTCGAGTTAGGGGGGAAGCTTTGGATGCGGAAAGGTATATTGACAACTGTCTTAATAAATTAGTTCATTTTGTACACCAACATCACGTGGGAGATGATATAATGTTTTGGCCCGACTTAGCAAGCTGTCATTATGCAAGAGCAACTCAAAATTACCTTCGTCAAAATAACATACCTTTCGTACCAAGACAAGATAACCCCCCTAATTTACCTCAGGCCCGCCCGATTGAAGATTTTTGGGCATTGTTATCCCGCAAAGTGTATGATGGAGGGTGGCAAGCCGAAAGTCATTTTATCAGGAACAATTACGGCGTAGAATTTTTAGAAAGATAGGCGAAATTGATGTTGAAGTTGTCCAGAACCTAATGCGAGATGTTCGCAGAAAATTGCGTCTAATTGAGCAGCACGGCCCCTTCAATTTAATTTAAATTATTAATTTTGTTAGTTACTAAGCCGTTAATTATAGTAAATATTAAAAGTTTAACCAAAGCTACATATTAAAAGAATATTTTGTTTTAAATTTTGTGCCAAAACTTACGGGACATACGTTATTGTTAATAATCAAAGGTAAAAATCAGCTATTCGTATATCAAGTAGGAAACGTTATAGATGTTTTTATTTAAAAGCTTTTATCCACGAATTGATAAACCAATTAATACATTTTTGATGTTTTATTTTGCAAATTTGTATACTTTAAACAATTACAAGTGGTAGTGTCAGTCGCGGTAATTAAAATTAATCCTCGTAGATCTCTCTATATGCTCTTGTTTGTAGCAAAATTATTTATATGTAAATAATGCCTCCCGGTATAAACAAAATCTCGTTAACAAAAAAAATAACAAAATTGATATATTGTACAGATATTAGGCATAACGTAGGCTATATTTGTACGAAGTTTCAAATTGCATAAGTTACTGATATTTGCAAAAAAGCGATTTTTTTTGGAAACTAATTAACGTTTTTTTCACCGAACATATTTTAAAAGATACGGCTTAGAAATATTTAGAATCTTTAAATGAATTATTTTTTATAGAATCAAAACTTTTTAAAATACAAGGGAAAAACAATTTTCGAGACTTTAGTTAATTGTTCATGTATTTTCCCTAACTATTTTTTGAATGTTTTTTTTAAACATCATGATGAACTGAAACAATTCGCGATTATTGATAATGTCACTTAAGATTATTACAAGTAACTCGATCAAAAAACAATTACAAGTTATTCACAGTACCAATAATTATCGAGCAACCAGTTCGCAAACGAACTCTTAAACATGAAACTCTAACTACCACCATGCGCCGCTTAAATCATAACTAAAATGTGCTTGTCGCTGGGGTTGTGCGACAAAACTGTTTCATATCATCTGGTCACCTCGGATGTCATTCGCCATGTTGCCGCCACAGCCTTTAATATCCTCTATGTTGCCACACAGTTGGAAAATTCACATGTGTCCACGAGGACGGATAATTAGATATAGTAGCTGAAGAAATTCTAACATAATCTTATGATGATATTCATTTTATTTATTTTAATTGAAATTGTTTGTTACTTTAACATTGTCGTTTAGCCTTTGGGGTTCTCCTTTTTTCTGGTACTTGAAGGATGGACTCACCACCGAATTAAATTTCCATAGTGAAAATAGTTAAATTCTTCTAAATGTATTACAAAAGTATCATCTATATATCTAGATTGAAGTGAAGCAGAGTTTAAAGGGAAGCAATTTTTAAAAACTTGCCTATTTGTAATGTAATTCGATTCTTCGATCATTTTTTGCAAATTCGTGAATAACGTCTTTATAAAAACGTCGATGCTCCGACATATTTTGGAGAAGTTTACTTTCAATGGACAACAGCGCTGTATGCGAAAGTCTCTCCTGTCCCGTTGAATTTCTCACGAAATTTTTTATACGTTTAAGTAATGAAAAATTGCGTTCTACTGATGAACTTGTGGCAGATATTGTCAATACTAATTAACACAATTTCGACACTTCGGTGTAGGCATCTTTCAGCTCCTTGTCTTTTAAAAATTGCATTAGTTCCTTAGCGTTATTTTTTGCGCTAATGTCATCAGTTTCGTAAATCACTTTTAGTTCAGATCGCAGTAACACTCGGTCGAGGAACTGGCCATAATGAAGAAGAAGAGATTTAAACGTATCTTCTGGAAAAGTTTTTTCTTTAAATGCATCAAAATTGCAGAGCTCGAGGAATTTAAAATCATTTAAACCGTTAAATCTATAGTTTATTTGTTGCTGAATTTGATCGATTATTTCATAAAAGAGGCGTCTGTATGATGTTTGAACATCTCCCACCTTCGAAGACGCTTGGCTTATGGCTCTACATTTAACGTCAATAGGTCAAAGTCATCTGTTTTTTGGCTTAACATGGACTTAAAATCATCCACTTTTTTTTAGGCAAAAAGCAATATCATTTGTTTTAGTTTGTAATATATTAAAAACATTGTCCAAGAATGGCAATATTTCTGAAAATATGTTCAACAAATAATTAAAATTAAAATTTCGTTTCAAACAGTCCAAAAACCCCCTCTAACTATTTATTGCTTCTGAGTCCCATGTTTCGTTATTTTCTAAAAATTTTCTATTATTTCTATTATATTGTCAAATAGTTTCTTCTATTTCTATTATATTGTCAAATAGTTCAATCACTGATTCATGATTTTCAGATACTGTTAACACAAGTCTTTCATTATAGTTCCACCTAGTAGGAGCTACTTTGGGCAATCGTTTCTGGACAGTGGAGTCCAAAGCTTGTGTACGTTTTGTTGATTTGGAAAAAAAAGCAGCCATGCCACTTAAAGTAACGAAAAATACTTTACATTCTTTAATGTGATTGATGGAATGGGATAAAACTAAATTTAATTTATGAGGAAAACCATGGACAAACACAGCACTTGGGAAAGTTTCTCGAACTTTAGCTTGCAGACCCCTTAATTGTCCTGCCATCACTGCAGCTCCAGCATAGCTTTGAGCAAGTAATTTTTTCTCTCTATTAAATTCTCTAGTAACGTTATAAACTACGGTATATAATGCATCTGCTGTACGATTTTCGGACACATTCTTTAAAAAAAAATAAAAAAATCGCTCTTGAATACTTCCGTCTGTTTTAACGTAGCGTATTACTATAGATAATTGCCTAAAATTAGTGATATCAGTTGTTTCGTCCGGAAAAATAGCAATGAACCGCGCCTCGCCAATCTCCTGCTTAATTATTTTTATAACAATGGTTGCAACAGCGGAAATTAAATCATTCTGGATTCGATTCGACGTTCCGCGAAAAACGCTAGACTGCTCTAAATGATTTTTTAAGCAATCATCATATTTAGCCATTAAACTAAGTAAATCTTGAAAATTTCCTCTATTTGAAGAAACCCTTGTTTCGTCATGACCTCTAAATCCCAATTCGTGCTGTCCGAGAAAACAAACAACATCTGTTCAGGAAATATTAAGTCTTCTTAATATTTGCCTATTTTTATCGACTAGTCCATTGTGTTGGCGGTGACTAATTTCCGACTGTTTATTAAAGGCATGTTCAGTTCTGGTTTTGCTGAAGACTTTTTCTTTTATGAAGGCCTGCAAAAGCGCTTTGGACATAATGTGTCTTTTTACAGCTTTATGGAAATTGTTTAAATCGGAAAAACCAGTTTATAGAGATCTTTTTCATTTTCAAAAAGTAAACATGACCAACAAAATAATTTACTTATATTTTCACACCCTGTTAGCCATTTAAATTGTTCGTATTGTTTTTCCGGATAAAAATTACTAATACAGATTTTCTTTTTGTGGTTAAATTTTTCATAGGCTGTTTTGCCCTTCATTTGGAAATTATTTGAAGCTTATCAGCGAAGTTTAATGTTGAAAATTCCTTTATTATTAAGACACACACCACACATTCACACACACTCTTCTTAGTAAATTCTCCAACATTTTCAACGTTCTTACCAACAGCCGAAGTTGACGGTATTTCCATATCCACGTTCGTATTATTGTCTTCCATATCGCACGACGGGACGTACGTATCATACAACACACGGATAGTCGTTCAAAGAAAGAACCTACTTCAACGATAGCTTCCGCCCCCACTTAAAGCACGCGACTGAAATGCAAAAATTGCAAAGCCGGTGGAAAGTTCAATAACCTCTAGCTCGATTCACAGGAAATTAAGCATACAGGACTTGGCTGCAGAGAAGCTAGCGGCCCTCATAGGTTCTATTCGATTCTATTGTTCGGTCGGAGTCAAGGCCGCAGTTATTATAGGCTTGATAGTTAAGATAATATTTTAGCATTTTTAATATAAACTAAATTAATGGTTTCCTATTTCAAAAATTACATTTTAAATGATCTTTTGTAATTTTTTTTGGGGAAGCACTGCTTCCCTTGCTTCCATGGACTGCACGCCCCACCACTAGTATTAAGAGCTAGCACACCCCAACTCACTAGTATTCAGAGCTATTTCGATTTCTGATCAGGATTCTTTGACATCGGAAACATCAAAACTGACCGAAGCTCTTAGAGGGAACGGCTATAGCACTGAAGATATTACGCGTTCAATTAAAGGATATATTAAACCAACTCAGCCAAAGGAGAATGATAAAGAGTCACCATTAGGTAGTGTTGTTCTTCCCTACATATATGGCACTACAGACAAAATAGGACGATTACTTCGGCAGTCCAACATACGTACAATCTTCAATACACATAAGAAGATTGGACAATGCTTGCGATCCCCGAAAGATCTTGTACCTTTCCAAACAGAAGGAGTTTATAAAATTCCTTGATCCTGTGGAGAAGCGTATGTGGGAGAAACAGGACGCTCAATATCAACTAGACTTAAGGAACAACGATGTATTAAAAAGAAACAAATTGTTCAATCTGCTGTAGCTGAACACCAGCATAACACTGGCCATTTCATAAATGTAAAGAAACCAAGGTTATAGCATCGGTTCCAGGTTTTTATAAACGAAAAGTTAGAGAATCTATTGAAATATTTAAACATCCAAAAAATTTCTATAGAGACACGGGTTATGGTCTACATCACACGTGGAAACCGATCTTAACACAGGGTCACGGTTCCCCCTCAGTGTTCAGATCTCGTGGAGTAAAGATCCCTGAAGATACCTCGTGCAATCTAAGGCGAAACGTCGGATAGTAATTCTAATTTGACACGGTCTAATCCCAAGAACCATGATTTCTTAATAATGGCAATAAAACTAATATAAAAAGAAGGTTATTTTAGGTTAGAAGCCAGTATATATTGTGCAAAAAGAAGAGAGTAGGGCTACTAATCTATTCAGATTCCCTAGAGGTAGCCTGCGAAGTCGGACCAGAATTGTTTAGAAGTTGCGGCAAGGTTGGCTCGTAAGTAGTGTCGCTAATTCATTTAAATACAGTGTGGCATTCGGCATACGAAAGAAAGGAGTTAAAATATTACAAAAAAAATCACTTGAAATATTTTTAGGGCAGGACTTTTCATGTATTTTATTCAATTTCTAAAATTAATTTTTTAGCAAAAATGTAGTTTATTTTTAAAATGGTAAGGGCGGTAGAGTAACTTTTTGATTAAATGGGATAACTAGAATTTGTAGGAAGGTTTTAGTCCCATAAAATAATAATTATTTTTTAAATAAACTATATGTTCAATATTCATCATCATCACATACCGTGCGTGACCGGAAATCGATAACGATATTTTTCTCTTAATTCGAAATTATGCCGAAACTGTCAATAAAAAATTTAATCTCAAATGTAGTATTTAACGTACTTTTATTAACTTGAACGCCTTTTAAACAAAATAACAATATTTTTGTAAAATTTAAAGGAAATATGTTTAAAAATACCGTCGTTTTAAAAAAATTGTCTTTTTTTTTAACTTGTCAAAATCCATCGATGTTGATATTTGATTTATTTTTAGGTTTCTAACAAACTTTTTTTTGATATTCTACCAGTCAGGATCTTGCTGTATATACTGGGTGTTCTTTGGCAGCAACTTGAAATATGTTGTGGACGTATATACCACCGAAAAATACGCGTTGACCTATTACATGTTAGCGCTATTCATACCGCATTGTCTGATTATGTGCGTTAGGAACTTGAAACTGCTAGCACCGTTTTCATTGGTAGCTGATGTAATCACCTTAGTAACGTTTGCTTGTGTATTTTATTACATTTTCATAAAATTGGATTCAAAGTTCACAGAACGACCTGCAGTAGGAATGGTGAAAGATTTTCCACTGTTCCTTGGCACAGTGCTATTTTCATTGCAGTCCATACCCATTGTAAGTATGTATTTTTTGTTTATTATATTATACACAGAGTAGTTTTACTACCATTTTAAGGGGAAAGTATTGTAATCGTGAAAAATCTCTCTCAGAGAAGAATATTTCCGTCTGTAAGTGGCATAGCTTAACAATTACCCGACACATTTTTGTCAAAAATCAAAGGGTGTATGATTTTGGTATAAATCGAATATAGCTGAACAAAACATTTTAAAAATAATTATTAACAAACTACTTATCGAATGGACTCCAATGTTGCACACACATTAAGATATAAACTGGTAAAAATTTGCTGTGAAGCCATTATGGAGGACAAAATGGCCGTCTAGTAGAATGTTTAAAAAATTAGTAACAAAACACAATCTATCCAATTGACATGAAATTTAGTACAAAAGTAATGTGTGAAACAGGGTTCTAAAATTTTAGTGCCAGTTTTATAAACAAGCCCTATGCGTAATTTAAAATAAATTCTTTCCTTTTCTCTAAAATTTAAAGTCAATTGAATAAAAAGATCTTTTACGTTGATTTTTTTAAACATTTCATTTGGCCGCAATTTTGTTTCGCTATCTTGAATTCGTAACACAACTTTACCAGTTTATCTCTATATCACACTTGATGCTTGCACAAAGTTTGAAATTAATCTAATAGTAGTTTTTTTCAGGCTGATTTTTTAAATATTTTATTAGGCCGCCATTTTGTTTTGCTTATTCTCTATATTCTTATATTCTCACCAAAAAGTTATCATTGATTTTTGTGCAACTTTTGACGTAAATTGGATAATTAGTTTTTTTAGTATTTTTTTAACGTTCCACTATGCCGCCATCTTGTTCCGGGATATTGAATTTTTACCAACATATTACCAGGTCATCCCCATAAGACTCTTATTTTTGACTGAAATGTGAAGTTACTCTGTGGAGTAGTTTTTAAGCTAAACCGGCACGACGAACTGTGGAAATTAATAAACAAACATCAACAAACAAATATAGAAACATCATATTTGACCGCCATTTTGTTCCGCCATCTTGAATTAGTACCACAGTTTTTCTAGTTCATCTCTATAATACAATTAATAATAATGGCCCACAATTTGAAATCAGTTCATTAAGTAGTTTTTTTTTCAGACTCAATTTTTAAATATTTTCTTAAGCCGCCAATTTGTTCCGCTATCTAGAATTCATATCAAAATTTTACCAGTTGATTCCTATACATAATACTTGATTCTTGTGCAAAATTGGATAAACAAGCAAAATTGGAGATAAATTGGATAAACTTTTAGTAAGGCGGCTATTTTGTTTTGCCATATTGCAGACAGACAGACAGACCAATGAAATCTAGTAAACATGTTTTACGTGACCTAGGGACCCTAAAACGTAAAGATTTGAAAAATCTCGGAGGGTAATTTTTTTCTCGATTAACAGTACTTCCTTTTTATGAAAAACAGTATTGAATAACATATAGTCTATGTTAATAAAGTTATAGAAAATAAATAATAGTAATAATATAAAAATAAATTAAAAACAAATTAATAAATCGGTAAATTCGCCTGTACCCACAACCCCCCTCGTACAGAATTCCACTACATGCAGATATCACATTTTATGAATCCATATAGTTTGGTAATAACCAGGAATGGGCAATAATAGAATTTGCTTATTGCCTATCGAAAGGTGAAAATTAACCTACTTATCGATAGTTCATTGCTACGGCATGATTGTACACCTATCGATAACTATCGACATATCGCCCATCCCTAGTACCAAGTTGAAATAAATTACCCTTAAAAGTATTTATTTCAAGTAATTATATTCATATAATCTTTGTTGTCTGTACGTAGCGTAATTCTATACCAGCGAATTTCTGTACCAGGCAAATATATAATTTACAAAGAGCTAGAGTCCAGTCCGCATTTTTTATAATAATAACGCGAGACCTAGTTAAAAGCTACTCTGCTTAACCCCTAAAATAATAAAATTAAACAAGGAAAAAAACTAAAGTTAAGCAATAAATTGTAACAAAAACAATGTTCAAAGCTTGAATAATTCGCCTAAATTATTACTAAATAATTTTTTCCCTACATTATATTTATAGGAAAAAAGAAACAATTGAAAAAAAGTAAACAACAAATAAAAAATAATATTCAAAAAGAATAATACATAGTGTTTCAACTTTTTACGAAAACTGTTCAGTGTATCTTTTCAAAGTATCATTGAGTCCATTATAAACTTTTGGAACATTTTAGGAAAAAAGATCTTGTCGAGAGGTTTTGAATCTTGACAAAGAAAGTGAGTTAATATTTCTACGATTTACATTATATGGTCATTATGACAAAAACTGCAGTTTCAAATAGTTTTTCGCCCAAATCGGAAACGACAAAAACATCGAGTCTAGTTTTTGTATTTTTGAAATGGATATGTATACAATTTTACAATATCTTTTCAACTAAATGTGATTTTAAGAGAGTTCCTTCGTCAATGGTTATCTAAAAATTGTTTCTAGATTTTTCGAAACATATTTTCAGTTTTTAAAAGGGATTTTAAGAGGATTTTTCTTGACGGGCTTCCAAAAATTATAATCTAAAAACGATTTTTTGAATTTTCTAAATTGCACTAAGAAGTAAAAATATGTTTTGATTTTTTTTCTTTGGCACAAACAACATGATAATTCGATTTGAGTGTTACAAACTTTTTCAATAGTTACTGACAAACCTATTTCAGAATGATTTAAAATTTCATCTACTAATTTTTAATTTCTCTGCTAAAAATTAATAGTTATCGCGTATCTAGATGGCTTGGCAAATTGAAAATAAAAATAGAAATATTTTTGTGAAAATAGACAACAGTTATATAATTAAATTTAAGGCATATTTTAAAATTATAATTTAGTATATTGGTCTTTCTAAAAAATAAAAAACTGACAAGGTATTTTCGGATTAATAACACAATGTGAAAATCGTTGTTAAAACTATAACCAAATATAAAAGAAAAGTAGCTGTTCTTTTTTTTAATATCTTTTTTATTCCAATTTAATAATTTAATTCTGATAAGTTTTAAATGCTTTCAATTGTCTTTTAATTACCTTTAAATACTGTTAAATAATTTTTATTTTCTTTAAATACCTTTTTCAATATTTTAAATCCTATTTAATACTTTTAATCCCTAATTAATTAATTTTGTCATCTGCGCATCCCTCGAATAAAGGATATTGAGCAGTAATTCGTCATTTTATTTCTAGGTCCGGACTTGTGAACTGGACAAACCCTAATTATTAATAATTCATTAGGGAATTCTCCTGTAAGAAACACATTGTTAACCAACCTGACCAATTCTTTAGTAAACAGTATTTAAGTTATATATCATGGCCAGCAGCTGGTTCGAGAAGAATATTCAATAGTTAAATAAACAGAATTTTTGCGATTAAATTCATTCAAATTCAAAAGTTTTTAAAATTTAAGTTTGTTTTTTCAGTTTCTCTATCTTCAATAATCTTACCTCCTATCTCTGAGAAGTGTTTGTTAAACAAGTTAGTAATGTCTTCAGGATCATTAGCTATTTCCCCATCAATCTCTGGTTCATGTATAGAGCAGGTTTTTGGGTTAGGTTTTAAAAAGGTATTTTAAATATTCCACTGTTTTCTTGTATTCCTATCCGCCTTTTCCCATTTATTATTAAAATGCAGGGATTCTGAGTTTTTTATATTCAAGTTATCTCACTTTATTTCATAAATTTTGTTCTTTTGTTTTATTAAAATTAACAAATGTGAAGTCAGTTATTAGTTAAAGGTAGACGGGATAGAAAGAGAAATAAAACACCAATGTAGAAAACAAAGAAATTATCCTATGTATTGCCTGTTCATATCATACAACATAAATAGCCTCAGCCTAGCCCCATAAGTAAACCATATGTAAAACCCTAATGAGTAAGAGAGAGAAAGAAAAAGTATGCCTTAAAGAAAGACGGATATATACGATTATGTCAAGCGCGGCAATCACGGGGTTTTGGCGATCGTGGCGGTCGGGACGGAATTAGGATCGGTTAAAACGGGTTAAAACTCTCCGAAGAACGGTAATACAGGAGCCTACTTAGGTTCCCACTCACTAATGCGCGTGCGCAAGTAGCGCTATGTGGTGAGAGATACTTACACTGCGATACCTTACCAGGTTACTTACCAAGGGCAATCGATATAGGAATTCTATCACTTGCTCGTACGTGTACTTATGAATGAGTGGGTGTGTGTAAGAGAGACACAGGTAGGACAGACCAGGCCAGAACTCGGACCCAGTGACTGGCCTGAAGGATGGGATCTATGTGTGTAAGAGAGAGACAGGTGGGACCAGACTGGTTCAGAACTAAACCAGTAACTAGCCTGAAGGATGGGATATATGGGTAAGAGTGAGATATCCTATATGTGTGTGTAAGAGAGAGACACCTATACCAATACACCACCTGATACTACCTTTCCTATACCTACATACATCCTGGCGGCATGGCAATACGTCGCGACGCGACGGCTGCGGGTGTCGGTCAGCGGAGACAGCGCTGGCTACTTACTCTTACGGGTAGTCGACTAGAAGCTTCGAGCCAGTGGAACTCTACCGGTCTCTTACGGTGCGAACGCGCCTTTAAATGATTTGTGGACTCCTCCAAATGTTCGCGCCGGTCCGAGGTGGTGGTCGCGCTGCTTAATTCGGCCGCGACGTGACATGATTATTGCCTGATGATTTGCTATGTTGATTAGCGCGGTATTTTATATTATTCTCGAGGAAATGCACGCGGTTTTCCGTAGTGAGTATTTTCCTGAAAGAAACGTATTTTTACTACGATTAATAAGAGAGATATGGTTTTAAAACGACGTACGATGCATACATTCCCCAAAAAAAGTAGTAACTTCTTTACACTTGTTTACATCATTCTTTGTTTGCTTAAGTTTCACAATTAATAACGAATCTTCAATATCATCTAATGTTACCTGGCTGATTTCACAAATTCGATAAGCTCTTGTAATCCCAAATACAATAACAATCTTGGCCATTAAATAAACTTCATAGGGAGCATTATTTCAAAAATCACTAATTTGTGTACTCGTAAAAATCGCAGTTTTCTTGGGCCTGTAACTTTTCCAATTTTGTTTCAGAAAGGTAACTCATTCATTGCATTATCATTGGATTGTAACATTTAGTCACTGAATAATTCGACCACACTGTTGATGGCTTTTGTTGTTGTGCAAGTTCCGAAAAATAAGCCAATAACACTGCCTCCGAGAAAGATCTGCATGTCTTTTTCATCTTCCATTTTATAAATCTTGATTACGCGGTTTGGTAAATTTTCTGCGATTTAGCTGGTAATAAGTTTTGTGACGTTGCTTTCGCTGCTTCTACTAACTCAGGTGAAGTCAGAGAAAACTCGGAATCAGACATTTTTTAATTTTATATTATTCACAATAACTACTAAACAACCATTAAGTTCGCAATTTTTAAATCAAATTATATAAATAAATTGACACATATTTGATTACTTTTAAGGTTTCCTTAGCAACCCAGGTCTAATTATTGTACAACAGCCCACCAGTTTAAAACTTCAAATTTCACATCGATAATTTTCTGACTTCATTCAACTATTTTCAATATTAAATCGCCGACTTTCCCGTCACAGAAAAAAATAGTCTATTATACATGTGAAAAATATTAGATTCTAGCTCTCGGTTTTTTTGTCTACACACAACCTCGAGCTAAAAACTAATACTTTTTCCCTTTTATAATAAATAACTATTATTTGGCATCTGCCAAGAAATTCCCTCATCAGATTGGTTATACAAAAGTGTCAACAATTCGAAGGTTAAGTCGACGTAATTTTACCTTTAAGTGTTTGTTTGGACCCCTCGGAAGGTTCGTATGAATTTTACATGTCGAGCCCATTTATTTTGTGTTAAGCAGGTCAAAAGCTACTATATATAAAAAAATTCAGTAAATTTCACTGAAGCCAGTTTTCTACAGGGTTTGTGAGGGATCCGTTAATATTAATAGCAAATGTTTTTAGTGTATATCTGTAGAGAACAATATGGAGACTCCGGAATACTTTAGGAAACCATGTGGGGCACTTAATTTAGGATATTCCTCATTAACAGTCGTTTATTTATTTGTGGGTATTTTTGGCTACTGGCGGTATGGAGAAGACATTAAGTCAAGTATAACTATGAATTTTCCACCAGAGGATATGTAAGTTATGTTGATGCATATATTTCTTATTTTAATTTTAATTTGTTACACAAATTTTATAGCAGACTTAATTAAAGTACCTATTTTCGGAAAATACTGGATCAAACCTTTCGAAGGCATTTTAACAAAAACTCGAGCAAAAACTATTTCAAAAATCACTACTTGCATTGTCTAAATTGTTTTTATTGTCAATGTTCCATTTTTATCTCTTATTAATGACGCAAATTTTTAACAGGGCCACAAGTTTTATTTTAACCGAATGCAAACAGTGTTGAAAACAAAAACTTAAAGGTATTATCTGAACCGCCAGGATTTAGTAAAAAATAAACAAATGACAATTGAAAAGTAAAAAAATTCTCAATTACTTTGTTATTTTAAATGGAACACACATATGTATGTGTCATTACATGGATCTCCTTTTCCTATTATAAATATAGGTTTAATGCCTTTATCGCAATTGAGAAAATTGGCAAAAATCTTGTAACAAGGGGCTTTGATTCTGCATTTATGATGATGGTTCCCATAAAACATTAAAACTTTTCAATTTAACACTTTTCCCACGTTTTAAAATATTAAACAATTAAAAACCGTTTATATAGAGTGGCCCAAAAGAAACCGGAATTTTGTTTTTCCCCTGTAACTTATTTGTTACTTGACCGATTTCATTTGTTTTGGGCTTGTTTAAAAGAGAAATAAATAAGTTAGAGGCTCAAATTTAAATTTTTTACGTTTTAAAGAAATTCAAGCGGATGCGCCTAAAATTTGCCATAATTTAAAAGGCGTTGGAACTTTTCTGTGACACCCTTGATTTCAACAGAATATTGAAGCCTATTCATTTCTACTTGCCCTCTTAAAAAATTTATTGTATACCGGCTGGTATGGCACCTAGCATCAGCCTAAAATCAGTGCTTTTAGTTTAAAACATAAAAATAGTTTATGCAAAAACTAATGCTAAAAAGAAAACTTTAGTTTAAAAAATACAAAGAAAATACCTCGATAAAGATAAAGTCTGGTGTCAGACGTTCAATCTCAGGTACCATTTGCATTAACACAAGTTCACAATAAGTATGTGAATCCAGCCTTATTCCTTGCTCAGTAAAAATTAGTTCTGCCTTTTAATTTCTCGAGATTGCCGCTGATACCATAACATACTTGCCAAATTTCTCTTCTTTTAGTAAACGATTTAAGGGCACATTTGTTTTTAATAAACCCATCGGAATACACAACTGGTCGTTTTGTGAATTTTTTAGTAGTTGAGAAACCGTTAGGCTAGTACTAGTTGCTCTTTCTGGATTGCTAAGATTCTTACACAATCTCTATTTTCCTAAATTTTTTAATTGTTAATATTAAAGAGAACAGTATTTATCTATGTATACACTACCTGTGTTCGTGCAGTTCTAGGTCTGGCTCTAGTTTCTCTTCTCTAAATTGATCCAGTCTCTCTTAACTTTTTTACAAAATCATACAATGTACTTTTTCTTAATTGTTATTAAAGTGCTTTAAAATTTCACACACAATTTTCTTATCACAACTTTTTCTTCAAAAGACAATACCATAGTTATCTACTTGCACATAAAAAATAGCTATGAATAAGTAAAATGCTTTAAAATTATTATTATTTGACAGTTGCAGTTCGTTTGTTTTTATCTTTTTTTCTGCAATGTGCATGGCCTACTCATACATAAAGACTTTTATTTTTGTTGAGACAAATTTAATGTAAAATATTGCATTTTGGTAAATAGCTGATATTTCACGTGTTTATTGACCGATTTTGCTTACCGTAATCTTTTATTACTCAGAAATGAATAGGCTTTAATATTCTGTGAAAATCAAATATATAGAGTGTAACAAAAAATTACTAACGCCCTTTAAATTATCGCAAATTTTAGGCGCATCCGCCATCTTGATCTTAAAATGTCAAAAATTTATATTCGAGACTCTAGCTCATTAACTTCTAAACTAGCCCAAAACGAATAAAATCGTGAAGTAACAAAAAGTTACAAAGGAAAACCCAAATCCCGGTAACGGTAAAAAACATTTCATTTGGCGCATTGAACGTTATAACGACCTTTAGTTAATTGCTGATATCTCACGTGTTTTTTGACCGATTTTGCTCACCAAAGTCTTAAATTACTCAAAAGTGAGTATACTTTAGGATTATGTGAAAATGAAATCTACAGGTTGTCACAAAAAAGTTCCAACGCCTTTTAAATTATGGTAAATTTTAGCGCCCATCATCTTGAAATTCTTTAAAATGTCAAAAATTTATGTTTGAGCCTCTAGCGTATTGATTTCTCTTTTAAACAAGCCCAAAACAAATGAAATCGGTCAAGTAACAAAAAAGTTACAGGGGAAAAACAAAACTCCGGTTTCTTTTGGACCACCCTATATATTAATATCATTGCCTATGGAAATTATAAAACATTTTAAAAAGGACGTAAAAGCAAACTCCGTCGCGCTGTTGCCAGATTGTGTTTTATGGCCTGTTTTGAAGTCGGCTGTGGCAGCAGATAATCCGCCCTCGAGAGATCAGAGGTTGGAATTAAGAACAGCACGTTTATCACATTTTATAGGGGGCCACTACATGTTTTAATTATTCTTAATTTCCAGATTAGCTGAAGTCATCATACTAAGCTATTGCTTGGCAATTTTTGTATCATACGGCCTCAATGCATACGTTCCCATTATGATACTTTTAGACATATATATATATCCAAGTATGGCACAGGATGCTAGTGATAGATTGAAGCTCGTAGTAGAAATGCTTTTAAGATTTGGATTTGTGGTTTTTACTGGTAAGTCATAAATATTTTATTTTACTATTTAGCTGATAGTAAATAAATCTATAACATAGTAAGATCAAGTGGTAGTTTCCACAGGAGAAAATTCCGGAAGTTTTTCTCATGAATTGGATGAATTCCAATTTTAATTTGCTACCTCGAAAAAGATGGGCTTCGAAAAGAAAATCGTAAAAAAGTTAAACAATTTCGCACTTTTTTTAGTTTTCGCTTATATGTCAAAAACTATGCGTTGGATCGGAAAAATATTTCTATACAAAATTAAGTAGACAAAATATTCTAAAAATTGAATATATTAACTTTATTTTTCTTAAACAGGGTTCAGGTGTTAGAGCACCCTGAAAAATAGCGACTTATTAGACCCCTGGGCGAAACGGCAAGGGCGCAGTTTCGCCGTGTTACTAAGTTCAAATGTTGTAGTTTACTCTCTTATTCAGAAATTACTTCGAGATATAAGGGAAATTTTATAAAATAATACAAATATACAAACATTGTCAATGTTTATCAAAACATAAAAATCCAAGTATGCACAATGATGTTCGATCACACTACTTGTATATTTGACAAACATTGCAGCGCATTTACAACTCATCACCCTTTGATTTATTTGCTTGCAACCGATGAGAAATAGACAAGGGCTGAATCTAGTATATTTAGTATAAGTAGGCCATTTACATGACATGACAAGCATTCACAAATTACAAATATATGTCAAATACTCTTCTATAGAGCATTAAATATTACACTGATTATTTTCCAAAACCTTCCTCAACTGGATGTTCTAAACCCTTAGTTTCAGGTTTTTCAACTGGATAATGAATTATGTTATGCGAGAACATGATCAGAAAAGTTCATCTTCAGTAGTGAGGTATAAAACGATAAAATATATAACAGATAAGTTGTATTGTGAAGTATTAGTATCAATGAAGTAATATCTGTTATCATTGATATGGATACTAATTTAAGTCTAGTTTTTTAGGTCTGGATATGGAAAGTCCAGGTTGGGGCGAGTAGTCTTCGTCAGTAGAAGATCCGGGCTGGTCCACTTGGAGTAGAGTCCATGGTGGTTTCTCAAATGGAAGAGACATTTTTATAGTGAAAATGTGAATAATGAAGTTATAATTCAATACTAATGATGGGAAATATTCTATGAATGAATGTCTCATCCACTTTAGACGGTGGTATTACATCTAGGGGTCGTCCTAGTCGCCTTTGTGCAGAAGAGACCTGCACATCTACATCTACAACTGAATGAAGCTTGGTCTTCAGTGCGAAGCGACATGTTCAGACATCGATGACAGGTTCGACGACCGGGACGAGTCCCCAGTTCTTACACTATTGCCCATCATTAGTATCGATTTGTTCACATTTTCACTATAACAATGCCTCTTCCAGTTAAGGAATCATCATCCAGCCTTCGCCAAGTTGACTTGTCAGAACCTTCTTAAGACAAAATAACTTTCAACCCGGGCTTTCTCAGATTTATTGGACTTAAGACAAAATAATCAATTTGTTATTTATATTATATTTTAAAAATTCTATTATAAATAAAATTGTGTATTAAACTTATTTCATTTCGCTTTTATTCTTCTATGAAGCCCGATGTAAAAGAATAAACTACAACATTTGAACTGATTAATACGTAATATTTTATACTATTCATTCAAAATAGTTGTTTTCAGGTTTGATATAGTGAAATTAGAGCCTTATCGCCGTTTTGCCCAGAAGTCCAGCTCGCTCTAGTACCTGAACCATTATTCAGAAAATCAAAATTTATGTATCCATTTTGTAGGAAATATTCTCAATTTTTCAATACAACGGATAGTTTTTAACATAAAAGTGAAAAACTGCAAAAAGGGCAAAATGTTTAAGGTTTTTTGTAATTTTTTTATGTGAAGTAAACCTTTTTCAACCAGGCAAATTTAAAATTAGAATTTAGCACTTGAAAAGACATGAAACGCGTGAGAAACAAAATTTCGGAATTTTTTCCTGGATCTGGCCATTCTGTGCACATTTGACTGCATTAACACAACTAAACTAAGACTCAGTTAGGTTATTTTACTTTGTCAAGTTAGTAAAAAACAAAACAGCATTTTTTTAAATAAAGGGACTTACAGTCAATTTTTTTATGCCACTGTTAACCTAAATAAAAAATAATGGTAGATGCTATTTTTTTTAACAAAAACTTAAACAAGTTCAGAAACATAAGGGCAAGAAAATAATTTAATACTTAGTAGCACGTGCACGTAAACAATGAACTTTATATTTCTGATAATACTTTGCTATTTTAGAAGTGTTTTTTCCTGTGTATGTAACAATTATATAATTACAATTATCGTTGGATGCGTTACTAGGGAAAACTAAGTTAATTGAGTTTCTTATTGACTATTTTGCCTATTATGTTGAGATTACAGCCATTATTTACTGCAATCCGTTTAATTAAATTAGTAAATAATGGCTATAATCCGAACATAATAGACAAAATATTCAATAAAAAACAGTATAGAAAAAAAGCAATTAACTTAGTTTTCTCTAATAACGAATCCCACGACAATTGTAATTCTAAAATTTCTATATAACAGAGAAAAACACACTCCTAAAAGAGTAAAGTATTTTCAGAAAAATAATACTCACATAACCTGTAAACCTAACCACACTCTAGGTAAATATTTAAAAAAACAATAAATCAAAAACAGACAAACGCCAAAAATCAGGGGTATATGAATTATGTTGTGGTACTTGTAACAAAGTATGTATAGGACAGGCAGGTATAGTTGGCGCATTACCTTTCTGGAATGACGTCATTTTTGGTTATTTTTGTTTGATTTATGTTAACTGACAGTGACAAAAACATTTTGAAAAAACTCATTGTCGTTTCTTTACAACAGTCAATGCCGGTTTTGGTTATGTGTCTTTCAGAATATATTCGTCAAAATTGACATTGATTTGTTGTGATTCTTTTTAAACTTTTGCAAGATGCCGCGAAGATATAATCAGCAATCACAGCTAATAGTTTTGAATATCTTGGCTTTTTTTCAATTGGAAAAAGAGCAAGCTAAAAATGGAATCCTTCCGCAAACTGATAATATAATTGAACGAGCTTCAAATGCAACAAAACTTAGCCATACAACAATCATAAATATTAAGAAAAGAGGAATAACGAGCGATGAATCCTTTACCTCCAGAATGTCTCAAAAGCAAAAAGAGGTAAAAACAAAAATTACAGATTACTTAAAGAACAAAATAAGAGATAAAGTTTATGTTACAATGCAGACTTTGCTTAAAAAACTAAAAGAGATAAATGAATATTTTAATTTTTCCATCACCTCGCTAAGAAAATACGTAAAAAGTATTGGTTTTAAGTGGAAGAAATCAAATAATAGAAAATACCTGATGGATTTGCCCCACATCGTCCACAAGAGAATCAATTTCTTGAGGGAATATGTCAAAAATCAAAATCTAGGACAAGATGCTTATACCACCGTATTTATTGATGAGTATTTATTGATGATGATGATGATTTATTGATGGATTTTTAGTAAAGGTTCGTTTAGAAACAGCTGGCAGGATAACACTATGTCTACAAGTTCTAAAAAAGCTAATGAAGGTCATCGATATATTGTAGTTCACGCTAGATCAAAGGAAGGATTTATTAAGGAGGCCAGTTTAATATTTAAAAGTGGACTAAAAAGCGGAGATTATCATGACAATATGAACAAGCAAAATTTTGAAAATTGGTTTAAAAATCAGCTGGTACCAAATCTTCCTCCAAAAAGTTTGATAGTGATGGACAACGCAAGCTATCATTCCGGCCTTTTAGAGGATATTCCAAGAAAATCATGGACAAAGCAGAGATTGATTGGATGGTTAAAAGAAAAGAACATTGACTTCCCAGAGAGGGCCATGAAGGATGAAATATGGAGCATTGTAGAAAAAAATTGTAACATTGAAAAAACATTCTACCTTGACGAATATGTGAAACCTTTGGGCCACAAAATACTAAGACTTCCTCCATACCATTGTCAATTTAATGCTATTGAAATGGTATGTTCTGAGTGTAAGAGGAAATACGACCAATACATTGCTAGTCTCAAGGGGACACCATCGGAAGTTTTGGTCATGTGGGAAAAAGCGATAAATGAAGTATCTTCAGAGCATTGGAAAAATTATGTCAGCCACACAGAAAGGGTAATCCAAGAAGCTTGGAAGACAATACAGATATGTGATGCTTCAGACATTGCGCCACTTGTAATTAGTACCGACGAAGACAGCAGTGACGATGAAGAATTTAGTTCTGATTCTGAACACAGTGAAGGGGAGTAGTTTTTATTTTTAAAGTTAGTTAGTTATACATTAATTTCTCTCTTTTAGTTTTTAAAGCAAAGTCTGCATTGTAACATATTCATTTTTAGCATACACGCAATAGATCATATCTCTTATTTTGTTCTTTAAGTAATCTGTGATTTTTGTTTTTACCTCTTTTTGTTTTTAAAACATTCTGGAGGTAAAGGATTCATCGTTCGTTATTCCCCTTTTCTTAATATTTTTTCAGTATTGTCTGTAATTGAGAATTAAAATAATTTTGATGAAAATGGGTAACTGGCGTCAATTTATTACATTGCAAACAAAGAATAAGACTAAGATGAAAGAATTTATATTAGTAAAGTCTTATTTGCAAAATAATTTTAGTTTTTGAAGTTATAATAGTTATTTTTGTATTAAGTGTGCAAAATGAGGGTTTTTTTATGGCAATGAGAGTGTTAATTTTTTGCCAGCCACAGAAAATGCCAATTTTAAATTCGCTTTAGCCAGTGCTGAACGCACCCCTCCTATCTACATCACTGCATACGTTTAGGTTAGGAATCATCGCTGAAATATAAATAATATAAGAAATACGTTATTTGAAACCAGCGTGACGTCATTCCAGAAAGGTAATGCGCCAACTATAGACTATTTCAAACACGTATCAAAGAGCCCGAAAGGTCTTATATTAAGGGTAAAATGGATTCAAATTATGCCAAACATTTTCTGGACGAACCACGATTTTAACAATGATTATAAAGTTTTGCATATAGAAATAGAAGATTAAACTATGTAGAAATTCTAGAAATAAATATACGTAAAGCCCGACATATTTTGTTCAACGACCAGCTGGACTTTGGTTTAGATAGGTTCAGATAGGTAGATATAAGACAGAAAGGTTGAAAAATTTTGAATTTGGATATTAGTTTGAAATAATGTTCTGACAAAGACTCAGTGTTGTCGAAACAACTGTCAATATTTGTAATATAGTGGAAATTTTCTAAACATTTGTTTATTTGTACTTGTATTTAAATCTATTAAATCATTGATTTTGAGTTTTTGAGGGGAGGATTCCCATTTCTTCGTCAAAGCTTGAGTGAGTTGATCTAAATTACCTGGCTGTGGATCCAGCAGAGAGAGCTACCTGTTATTCAATTCCATATAATATGCTAAATGGGATTGAAATCGGGTGACCTCGGTGGCCAAGTTATTCCTGAAATGTTATTATTTTCAAAAACTGTATTCAATGTTAAAAATGTGTTCGAGCATTATGATCTACATATACAAACTGCAATCCGAAATTCGGTATAAACGGAATTACCTCTGGCAATAAACAAAGATCTCGGTATCGTGTAGAGTTCCTTGACACACCCCGTAAAATATTAATTTGGTGCGGCCATTATTAATTATCCTTCCCAGACACTCTGCGTTCAATCATTTCCTCCGGATACCTCTCATTCGTTTCCCTCCACACAACTGATCGACAGTCGGTTCGAAGTTAATATCCACAACCGGCGAAGTCTCCTATATTCACGACCTAGAAAAGGACAAACAACCCGTCGCCTTTCCATTAAATCTTATTCGTGTAACCCTCTTCTAAGAGTTTCATTTGAAATGTGACGTCCTGTTGCTCGTATGCAGTTATCAATTTGTGTTGCATTTTCTGAGGGTTTGTTTGTTTTTTGATTTATAAAATCTGTTTTTGTAGTAATCATAATCATGTTAAGAGTATGTGCTCCACTTGCCGATACCACTGTTCGCCACTGACTGTTGGCAACTGTAGATTCGAACTTAGACTTTGCACCGTCGTGTCGACCAAGTTAAACTACTGGTTTCAAGACTGAAACCAGACACTTATGGCACGGACCTTAGCTCAGCGAAAATGCTACAGTTCTCCTTGGAAGTAATAGCAGCCCCGTTAACTCACATTATCAACGTATTTTTTTTGTCTGGCAAATGTCCCTCACTCTGGAAAACAATTTATGTGAGACCTATTCCGAAAAGTCATTCCGTGCCAATAACTTCTCTTAATGATCTTAGACCTATTAGCCTCCTCTGTGTTCCTTTAAAGGTTGCTGAAGGAGTCTTACACCAACAGCTTTGTGACTATTTGGATGAGAGTGGAATTCTCCCAAAGACTGGTTTTCGCAAGGGATTTGGAACGGCCACGGCATTGAACCATCTTGTTGATGACTGCTCTGTATGATCGGAAGGTGGTCTCTCTTACATGTTTGGATATGTCCAAGGCCTTTGACTCTGTTAGTTTTGAGTGGCTTCTGGCGAAACTGAAATACTATGGCATAAATGGCCACACTCATGATTGGTTGAATAGCTATCTCCATGGACGCGAACAAAAACTATTCTTAAATGTGCGGGCAACACAATGGTGTCGGATTTTGCTCAAATAACTTCCGGTGTTCCTCAGGAATCAGTGCTGGGGCCCCTTCTGTTCTCCATTGCGTAGTTGATTTACAGTTTGCGCCTAAAACATGCCGAATTCATTCTTATGCTGATGACGTCCAACTTTTCTGCAGTTTTGCCCCAACTTCCATGAGTATTGCTGTTGAGCGACAAAAAACGATGGTTTAATACTGAATTCTGAGAAGAGTCAGCAGATGTTGAATGGTTCGCCTTATTTTCTGGGAGATGCAATTGGGTTAAGTCTGGAAATCGATGGACGTAAAATTCCTTGTAGTAGGGCTATAAAGAGCTTTGAGCTACTTCTTGATTCAAGGCTTAAATTTGAAAATCATGTCTCGCTGGTGTGTCGTAAAGTATTCCTCAGTCTTAAATCTCTATATAAATTTAAAGATCTACTGGATGAGAATTGAAAGAAAATGCTGGACAACTCTTTGGTTTTGTCTCATTGTTATTGTTTCACGAATAAGAGTCGCATGAAGTTACAGAGAATACAGAACTATCGCATCCGTTTTATAACTAAAAACAAAGATATTCTCATATCATCCCTTTCTATGTAAAGCTAAACTTGTTCAAATTGAGCGAGTGGTTCATTTTATCTGTTTTGTGTTCAATGTGATCAACTCTCAGGCTCCAAAGTATTTAGCTGAATCACTTATCAGAAGAAGCGGGGAGTTTATACCAACTTCGACATCCTTCGGCCTTGAACCGAATCTTTTCGAACAGGCTTCTTTTATCTCGCACCCTATGGCTACAACCAAATCTCAAGACTATTGCCAAGTATGATTTCTAAATCCAAGCTCACTGTGAAACGAACACTGAAGCAGGAGGTCAGACAAAGTTTAAAAGCTTTTAATCTTGTTATATTTTAATTATGTCTTTTTTTGAGTTTTGTTTTCCTCTTAATATTTTCATCTATTTTGACATTTGGGGCCTGGTTGTTAATACAACTCTCTTGTGTACCTTGTCCTTTTGTGTAATAATGTATTTTTTTTATCTTTACACAATAAATGTTTTTGATTTTGAATTTGAATTTGAATTATACAACAATACATTAATTATGTATTTTTCAGGTTTGATTGCTACAACAATCCCTTTGTTAGGACTAATTATTTCCTTGTGTGGTTCCGTGTGTTTGTCAGCACTCGGGATCATATTTCCGGGATTGCTCGAGATGTGCGCCTATTGGGAAGAAGGTGCGTCAAAGCCCAAAACGTTCCGGTTTTGGAAAGACGTCGTAATGGTAATAATAGGAGTGATTGGATTAGTCTCTGGATTGTACAGTACTATACGGGCGATGTATGAACAACTGTCGTCAGGCAAATATTAAAATCACTAGAACCGGAAATTTTCGTGAAAAAGAAACTGCTTTTTCCCCTCAGGTTTTTTTTGTATAAATATGTTGGTGGTATCACACAGGAATGAAATCTTGAGTTTTTGCATTGCACAATAACCGGAAGCAATTTTTTTACTTTTGTGAAAAATTGGGGTTTGTGGCATTTTTTTTTATAAAAGCATTAGTAGAGTAGTGTATATGATTCTGATCGTAAATTTCTGGATAAACCTGCTTTAGAGTAGGAGTAGATATTTGCGTCATTCTTACCCATACATTGGAGTTGATCATAAGGGACAAGTTCATTTGTGCTACACTTAAAGTTAAAAAAGTCTATTATAATTTAAAAAAAGAAACAATTGATTATTACGCAACGAAGAACATTTCGTAATGAGTATTTATCGCATAAATATAAATTGAAATATAAACGTCCAAAGTACAGCAACTTTACCGCGCAAAACCAAACCGTGTTAAGTTGATGGTAAACAATACAATTTTTATGAGAAGATTTAATAAATTATAGAACCCTAACAAAAATATAACTTCAAATTTAAATGTCAAGTTGAGGTTATCCTCTAGTCTTACAGGAATTGAACATTTTTTTTAATCGGCATCAAAAATGAATAAGGTTGCTGGTTGGACCTAATCTATTTATTATGTATTTACACCGATTACTCCTGGATGGTTTGACTAATTTAAATGATTTTTTTCAGGAAGTTTTCAGGGTAGTGCAGAAGTATTTCCATAACAACTAATATGATAAAAAATTTAAAATGGCGGTATGGTGCTGGCAAGTTTGTCTTGTAACTCCGTTATCTCAACCAAAAACTTTCTGAAAAGTTACACGATTACCTTCTATTTTATCTCACATACATTGTATGTTTCTAAAATGAGGCTACTTGTATAATTTAATAATAATTTTAATTTAATTAATAATAAGGCATATTAACGTTGTTCTACCAGTCAAGTAAATGTGAAATATTCGGACAGGTAACAGCAATTTTCATTTAGCTATTTCGTTTCTCTACCTAAAAAGCGATTGTACTAAAAATAAAACGAAATAATTACAAAAACTTATTATTAAAGAAATACAAATAAATTATAATTAATTATATTTAATACATTATATTTTAAGTACTCATCAAAATATCAATACAAAATTTTATTAAATAAAACATTCTACTTAATTTGTTAATAAAAAAAATAAAGTTTTGACAAATTCTACTTTAAAGAACATAAATAATTATAAAGGAACTATAATTACATATTTTTTTAAATAAAATAAGTTTTCCCTTATGTTAAAATAATGTTCTTTCAAAGTATCAAAACAGTGGTTATTCTCAAAAGGAAAACGAAATAATTACAAAAGCTTATTTTTAAACAAATAATATTGAATTATAAATATTAATATTTAATTTTTTAACAAGGTAAATTTTATTTGATATTTAAAGAATTAATGGTAATCTTTTATCGAAAAAAAATAAAATTTATTTTAATTAAATATAAAATATTATTACTTGAGGTAATATAATAAATCTTCATTTGAATTTTTTTTGTTGTTGGTTAACACACAATGAGTTAAAAATTAATTGCAGTATTACAACATACTTGATTTTCTCTCAAAAAAATAATATCGCAGAAGACTTAAGCATAAAAAAAGAAAAGGTCCACACTGTGCAAAATATTTAAGATTAATTTTACATGATAATTTAAATTGGTTTATCACTAAATATAGAATATTCTGGAAAAATAACTGTTTTCAATGATAGGTGCATTATATAGCTATAGAGATTATTAAAGGTCTATATTATATCAAATATATAATGCTTACCTTCTTTCAAATTTCAGATATTTGATCCCGCTATGGGATACATGTGGAGTAACCTTCTTCAATAAAACACAAAGAGTCCAAAACAAAATAGGCAAAATATAAATAATAAAACTCCAACTGATACAGTTTATGAAGCAACTGGTATATAAAAACTTAAACATATTTCTGGAATAGAACAAAATAAGTATATGTATAACATATGAACCAACATTATTATTGTAATTACATTATTAATAATATTATATTAATGTTATAACAACATTATTAAGTGTAATACAGAGTTGTATTTTGTAAAACAAATGCATGAGTATGGGACACCACACCCAGTGTGCTAGATTATTTAACCCATGGTGGTGTGATTTACAGACAAAGCATTAGTATAAAAAAAGATAAAAGAGAGATATGAAAAATAATTACGTGTATAGAGGCTATACTTATGCTTTTGTAAAAAAATACCAAAAACGCCATTTTTCAAAAAGTAAAAAAATGCCCTCCGGTAGTAGTGGAAAGCAAAAACTCACTACTCCCTTCCTTTCTGATATCAACATGTTTAAACAAAAAAAAACCAAGTTTAAGAATTGTTATTTTTCCCCAAACTTTCCGGTAGATTGCCTCCATTAAAAAGATTACTGAAAGGATAGGTTTACTCTAGGCCTACTATATTTAAGGTTTTATATCTATTTTTATTATTAAATGATTAATCATGTATCAAGTATTTTATTTCTTCGTTTTGTTTTATTTGTATCTAATTTAAAAAAAAATCCAAATATGATCTTTTGAAAAAATTCCATCGAATATGCTTTTGAGAAATATGATGAGCGAAATATATGACAAAAAAGGTTTTTCTACCGAAAAATTCTCCAATAACAGTTCAAAATCCTTTTTGTCATATTTCTCGATTAATAATTCTTTAAAGCTTTTTCAATGAAACTGATTTTACTCTAGCAACTTCATTTCATCCTCAGGAGTGAAGTAAAAAAGTGGCGCTTTCATACTTTTAAAAAGTTAGCAATGATCAGAATCGGATTGGTAATAAGATCTTTTACCAAGAAATTTGATAAGGGTATACGATATGCATTTTATATCTACAATATTTATATATATATATATATATATATATATATATATATATATATATATATTATATATATCTATATATAAATTATATATATATATATATATATATATATATAATATATATATATATATATATATATATGGCGGCATATATATATATATATATATATATATATATATATATATATATATATATATATATATATATATATATATATATATATATATATATATATATATATATATATATATATATATATATATATATATATATATATATATATATATATATATATATATATATATATATATATATATATATATATATATATATATATATATATATATATATATATATATATATATATATATATATATATATATATATATATATATATATATATATATATATATATATATATATATATATATATATATATATATATATATATATATATATATATATATATATATATATATATATATATATATATATATATTTTTTATTTTTACATTTAACATATATATTCCATATATATTGACCGCAAAATATTTATATCCTGATTTTAAACCCCCTGCCCGAATTATATATACTTTTGGTATAACATGTCTTATCCCGAATATTAATAATTTCTGTAAATAAAACATTTTAGGATTTTGCACCAATATGCAATTAATTCAAAGCTAAGGTGCCTTAGCTTTGAATTATTATCGTCATTGCTAATGAGACACCTTGATTGAAACACCAGATCGAAACATCATCGCTTATAAAGTCACAAAAATGTCAATCGAAAAATGTCTTTAACCGAAAGGGAAAGGCGATCGGGTCAGGTCTTACGAAGAAGTTAAAAATGTATTTAATGACACATTTCCAAACAGAAATCCCATTTCAAAATTCACCGTTTTAAAAACTGACCGACGATTTGAAGAGAGTGGAAATTGCAGACATAGGAGACGATTAGGGCGACCTAATTTAGCAACAAATAAAGAGAAAAGTTTAGATATTTTACAAAATTTTGTGGAAACCCCCTCTTTTTCGTTAAGAACAAATTCTCAAGTAGTTGATGTCTGCTTTAAATCCGCGCATAACGTTTTAAGAAAACATTATGCATTATATTATCCTTTCAAAATTTATTTAGTGCAAGAGTTATTGGAAGGCGATTTATGAGAAGATAATGTAATTTTGTGACATTATGATGTCAAGGTGGAAGCAAAATAACCCATTTTTCAATTTTCTAGTCTTTGCAACTGCAGATTTTAGGCCGATAAAAATCCCTATTGGACGAGAGAATGTGATACACAACGTCCTGAAAAACAGAATGTATGGGCTGGGCTCGTTGGTACCCACAAGATCGGGCCATTTTTTATTGAAGGAAATTTGACATCACAGCTTTACCTTCAGCTCTTGGAAAATCAAATAGTGCCTGCTATCCAAAACGTAATGGGTCCGAATTATGCAATTACATACTTCCAACAGGACGGAGCTCTACTGCAATTTGGAGTAAACCTGCGCAAATTTTTAAATAAGACATTTCCGGACAGGTGGATTGGAAGAAGAAGCTCTATCGAGTGGCCGCCTAGGTCCCCTGATTTAGCGCGAAACAACTACTTTTATTGGGACACTTAAAGAATAATGTTTATGCAACCAATCATCAAGATCTGGCTGAATTACAGCGTCGAATACTGGATGAAATGGAATTAATATCACCAGAGATGATTTCCTATGCAATTCATCAGTTTTATTTTCAATTAGCTCACTGTCAAGCAGTTCAGGGAAAACAATTTGAAAAAGTCTTTATTTCAAAGACTGTTGATACTAGGAATGAAACATGTTATACCAAAAGTATTGGAAATTTACTTAAAAATGTAAAAATAAAAGAATATACAGGGCATTCCATTTAAAAAAGGAATCGCAGAAACAGCTATTCCGCTGGCTAATACCACGACTGGTATTAAATTACATTGTTGGCTCCTGACTTTCGATGGAAGTATTAATGTTAATATCTTTCTATCTTACGTTACACCAACGTCATAACAAGGATACTCTCTGATCTCTGTCTGGAACAAAATGAGCTCATTAGCTAGCCCCCCCAGGGGGCGTGAGACCATGTCTCATTGCTTGGGGAGTGACGAGCCCACGGTCCTGAGTTACTGGGTAGACAGAACACACCGCCGGCGCCGTAGTGAACACACCGAGTTAAAACCTTGGTCGCAGTGAAGACAATCCATCTAGGGAAAGCGTACCCGAACAAACCTAACATAACAAATATGATGTCGGAATTGCAAAACTTGTTACCTCAGGTGAGTAGGACCGAAGGTCCAGAATCCCACTCTACCTCCATGGAGGTAGGCTGCCCCACGGATTCTGAGGGGGGCAAAAAACCGACTACCCTCTATCCCTTGGCACAAAGCCAGGCCAAGGGAAGATTCAACTTTACTGGCAGCACATCGCTTAAGACAAATATAAAATCAAATAATTCAGAATACCCAAAACTTCCCTCTACAAGACAAAGAATCTCTTCCCCCAAAATTATTACAGACAATGCTCAATTTGATCAATACTTCATAATAAAAAGAACAACCGACAATTTTTCTAACATTTCCCCTTTCATACTCTTCAAACATATTACTAATGATATTGGAGAAAATCTTAACATTAAAAGATGGCTCACTTCTAATTAAAGTACATACCTTGGCGAATATCCCGTTACTTCGGAAACACACAAAACCCTTAATCACGTCGTTCCTTGCTGAGATCTCCTTGAAATGTCAGAACAGGAAATTCTCGATGGCTTTACTGATCAGGGAGTCATCGCCGTCAAACGCATTTTGAAGAAAAAAGACGGAATACTAGATCCTACTACCTCCTTAATCCTCACCTTCAAACTACGTAGCCTTCCCTCTTCAGTCCATGCAGGTTGGATAAATCTCAAAGTTCGTCCTTATATTCCTCAACCTCTAAGATGCTTTAAATGCCAAAGGAACATTAAACTGCACTAATGATCCTTTATGGCGGCAAAAAAACCTGACCAACCCTCTATCCCTTGGCACTCTCCCAAATGGCCAGGCCAAGGGAAGATCGCTTATGTTTAAAGATTGAACCTTTAATTTTTTGTGAAACTGGCAGCATACAGGGCGAAAAAGAAAATTTTGCATTTTGGGACCCCCCTTGTATCTCGGTTATCCTTTAATTTAAGACAAATATAAAATCAAATATGTATAGTCCAGAAATTGATTTGTCCTTTTAAAAGTTTCTCAAAAATATATAATAGTATGGGTCTATTTTAATAAACAACAACAGAAATCCTAATTTTTATAATCATCATCCCAAATTTTGCAGTAGGCCATGGAAAACAATGCTGCCTTTTATTTAAAGTCGTTAACAATATCTACATCCTAACAATAAATCAAAATATACGTAATTAAATCTATTTATCAAAATATGTATTGATAATTTCGCACCAAAAAAGTACCACCTACCTAGTTTTATGTAACACAAGAACAAAACAGTAATAAATTATTATGTAACAAGTCTTTCAGCAAAAATCAACTGTCGTATAAGAACTACAGTAACCAAGGAAATCAAAAGAACTGTTCAAACTGATTTCCATTTTGTTCTATGCATGCTTCGCACAATTTTCGTATTCGTTTTAGGGAATTAAGCAAAATAACGGGATGATTTTGTAAATAGCGAAAATTTTCTCTTATTGCATTTCCTAAATCTTGGACATTATCATAGTGGTCTTTGTAGAAGGAAATCTAAAATCGACAAATCTGGGGACCTAGGGGGCCATCTTATAGGTCCATTTGTTCCGATCCATTGATTGGTAAAATTATTGTCCAGAAATAATCTCGTCATTCCAGAATTGTGTGCAGGAGCACCGTCCTGTTGAAAATAAATTTCGTTAATTTGCGCTAGAGGAACATCGTCAAGTAATTCAGGTATAGCTGCCTCTAAAATTTCTATATAGCGATTGGCTGTTAGATTTCCCTCAAATATATAAAATTTTATATGTGTTCCTAATATGAAGCACGACATATTTAGACCAAACCTGCCCTGCTGTCTTCTGTGAAATATTTGGCGTTGATTTTCCTGGGACCAGAATCTACTATTGTGCCTACTGAGTATGCCAGAATTACTGAAATGTGCTTCGTCTGACCATATAACCTTCCTTTCAAAACCATATCGCATCTTTCTCGAAACCAATTGCAGAAGACTATCCGACGCTCTGCATCCCCTGGCTGTAAGTGCTGCACGAGCCTAAATTTTTATGGGTGGTATTTGTGCTTTTTTAGAATTTCTTGAACTCTAGTTTTTGGAATCCCTATGGTATTTTCACTGGCCCTACAAGAGTTTGTAGGGTAAGCTTCTGCATTAGCTAAAACCGTAATTTCCTCAGCCACCCGATTTTCTTTATTATATGTTTTCGTACGAGGTTTGATAAATGATCCGTGATTAAGTAAATTCTTTTTTATCCGATAAAAAGTGAATATATTAGGTTGCCTCCTTTTTTGATATCTAAATAAAAATTAAGCAATAGTATTTCAACATACCTAAAAATTAACTATTTACCTGTTAAAATATATCTCAGAAGCCGCTTCAACATTTTCATTACTTAATATAAAACAAGCTAACATATCGTACTTTTCATAATGTTCGAAAGTTTGGTTTTCTTCCATAATAATACAAATATATTTTTACACAATAAATAAATACAAAAAACTAGCGCTATATTTTATATACACGTACAAAATTGGGAAATGTCATTTGCATCCAAGAAAACAAAAGAAAACGGCATCGTTTTGCATGGCCTACTGCAAAAATTTGGGATGATAATTATAAAAATTAGGATTTTTGTTGTTGTCTATTAAAATAGACTCATACTATTATATATTTTTGAGAAGCTTTTAAAAGGACAAATCAATTTCTGGACAAATATACAGGGTGTCCCATTTAAAAAAACACAACTTTGGGTCATATTTAAAAAATAACAACTCAAATGAGAAATATGACTACGCCGCTGAATCCAGCGTAAAAAACTGCATAAGCAGCAATTGTTCCTTTGCGTTAAGTTAAAGGATAACGGAGATACGAGGGGGGTCCCAAAATGCAAAATTTTCTATTTCGCCCTGTATCTCATAAACGAAGAAGGCTATGAAAATTTTATTTACGGCTTTATGAGTTTCACAAAAAATTAGCTCAGGTTCGTGAAAACCGCAAGGTTCTATCTTTAAAAATAAGCGACATACACTGCTTTTGCAATCAAATCCGGACACCCTGTACAAGCACGAAAGCAACATCCAAAAACTAAAAACTACCGATAAACTTTCATATGGCGATGCTAGAAACATACTCGCTTCACAAGACCCCAGAAAAAACAATCTCTTTTCATCAGTCGGTAAAAAATCAAATACCACTCTATTTCAATTCAACCCTGAATATTCCGCCAAAACTACTATTTCTGGAGACGACTCTTACCACACGTCCTCCTCACAAACCTCCTCCTCCCCCCCTTCTCAACTCCTCAAAACCTTCTCCCACACCAATCCCATCCTAGCTCCCCCTCAACTCACAAATCTTTCTCCAACACAACCTACACTCTCATCTTCCTCTTAACCCTCCACCACAATAATTAAATCTTACATATCCAAATCTAATCATGACTCCTATACAAGAAGAGGATCAGACCCTTCTTTATCCTCATCTTCTTCTAAGAAGAGCACTCAATCTTCCTCTCGCTTAAAAAAGAAAGACTCGCATAAAGATCGCCATAAAACAAATAAATAACTCTGTTCTATCCTATCTTTTTACAATTGAATCTTTATGGCCTTATTAATAGATTGGAAGACCTTAAAATAATTATAAACAACTTCAAACCACTCATAATCTTACTACAAGAAACGAACTTAGCCCCAAATAAAAATATCTCTCTTAAACATTTCAACATTATTAGGAAAGATCGCTTGAATCCTAATAAAGCGTCCAGTGGAATAGCAATTCTCCTATCTGGCCAATTTGACTTCGAAGAAATCCAGCTAAATACTCTCCTGGAAGCGTCAGCTGTGAAAATTAAACATCACAATATCACTTTCTGCTCCTTATACATCCCACCATCCTTCCACCTAGATGTAGAGTCGCTGAACTCACTAATACATCAACTCCCTTCCCCTTTTATCAAAGCTGGAGACTTTAATTCCCACCATTCCATGTGGGGATTTAACCATAACAATCATAAGGGTCTAATTGTTGAAGAGTTTATCCTAGATAATTCTCTTCACCTATTAAATAATAGATCACATACCTTTATATGCTCCTCCTCTGGTACTCTTTCTTCCCTAGACCTCACTATGGGCACCCCGAATCTTTCAACCAACTACCAGTGGGAGACATTGGATGATTCCTACGGCAGTGATTACCTCTCTATCATTTGCAGACCACTAAAATGGACTCCAACTATAAATATCAAAACAGTTTACAACCTTTCCAAAGCAAGCTGGAGAAAATATCAAGAATCTTTTAATTGTCCTAAAGAAATATCTTTTTCTATAGACGACATCATAGAAAATATGGTAAACGCCATTATAAAATCTGCTGACTCCAATATCCCTAAATCCTATATTTTCTCAGATAACCCTCCCCTTCCGTGGTGGAATGAAAATTGCAAAAACGCTATTCTTAAAAGAAAAAGATCTCTCTCTCGCTTTAGACATAATCCATGAACACAAAACCTTATCCTCTTTAAACAAGCACGAGCTAAAGCAAAAAGAGTTACCAAACTAGCTAAAGAAACTTCATGGAATAAAAACATATCCTCTATAAACTCAAATGCTTCCAGCCAAGAAATATGGAACAAGATAAAAAGACTCAAGGGTCGACCTACAAAATTAATTACAGGTATATATGATAATGGCACATGGACCTCCAATTCTGAAAACATCTGCGATGCTTTTGCTAAACATTATCACAAAATCAATAAAACAAAAAAATAACGAAAACTGTTCCATATCCAACAATGAATCACATCTAGACTTTAAATGTAACACTGACTACTCATATCATCTCCCGTTCACCTTTGAAGAATTAAACCACTCTCTTTCATGTTGCAGGCAGAGCGCCCCTGGTCCAGATAATATACTAATATCCATGATTACAAACCTCCCTAAGTCTGCTCTTCTCTTCCTACTTAATATCTACAATCATATTTGGTCCTCTCACATATTTCCCTCTTCCTGGAGTCACTCAATCTTAACACCAATTCATAAACCTAATAAACCCCGATGTCATGCAGATAACTATAGACCAATATCTCTCACAAACCATCTTAGTAAGATTATGGAAAGAATGGTCAACTTTAGACTCATGTGGTATCTGTAAAAAAATAATCTCCTAGACATCAACCAATTTGGATTTTGCAAAGGATTTTCCACAACCGAGCACCCGGTTGGTTTTGAAATTGACTTACAAACCAATTTTCACAGAAAAAATCATTTAATAGCAGTATTTTTGGACCTTACTCATGCCTTTGATATAGCTAGGAGGAACAATATTTTTGAAATTTTTCTTTGAATGGAATATTCGATTACCTCGAACCTTCCCATATTCATACAAAATTTTCTCCACAACAGGTCTTTCCAGACAAAAGTTGGTCACACTTTATCCAAATCATATCCGCTAGAAAATGGAATACCACAAGGATCAGTTCTTAGCCCATCACTATTCATCATAGCATTATCCAATATAAGAGAATACTTCCATCCAGATATCACTTATCGCCTGTACGCAGATGATTTAGTGACACACCCCAGAACTTGTGAGAGACAAATCCAAATTACACTCAACTCTCTTCACAATTGGTCTACCCAATATGGATTTCAATTTTCTCATTCCAAATCATCTATTACTCATTTCTGCAGGAAAAGGAACTGCAGCAAAATGAACACACTTTTTATAAATAAAAACGAAATTCCATTGCACTCAAATCCCAAATTCCTAGGTATGATTTTTGATAATAAACTAAATTGGATACAACATTTTAAATATATAAAATCCAAATGTGCTAAAGATATTATGATGCTAAAAATGCTATCAAATTCTGCATGGGGGTCTGACACAGTCACCCTATTACATATCTACAAAAGCAATATCAGATCTAAACTTGATTATGTCTGTTTTATATACTCCTCTGCTAGGCAATCTTACATAAAAAAACTGGACTACATTCAAAACCAATCCTTAAGACTCGCACTTGGAGCCTATCGAGCCAGTTCTATTCCCAGTATACATTGCCTATCTGAAATCGAACCTCTTCACTTAAGACGATTACATTTACTTTTCAAGTACTCAAGCCATCTCTGGTTTAAAAAACAGTCTCCTCTGCATCAAAAATATTTCAAACCTTCCATTCCGTTACACTCTTATTCCTCCAATGAAACCGTAAGCACTAACATCATATTCCTAAAGTCTTCATCTACATATGGTCTTATCTGAATTCCCCCGCTGAAAATAATTGCTACTACGTCTTTCCTCATTGGACTCGTAACCCCCCTCACATAAACCTAGAGCTCAGAAGATATGACAAAAACAATAAAAGTCCTGAAATAATCAAAAATCACTTTCAATTAATAAAAAATAAACAATATCCAAATCATCTTCACCGATGGCTCCAAATCCCCCATATATGTAGGTGCAGCTCTACATTCTGAAGATATATCTCAAAATTTTAACCTCAGCCAACACTGCAGCAAATACACCGCTAAACTGTACGCCATAAAGCAATCTCTACATCATATACTAAATTCTCAAAAAACAACTGGGTAATAGCCTCTGACTCCCTTAAATCCCTCAAAAACTTTTTTCTTCACACTCTCCGATACACGATATCCACAATCTGATCATTAGGGCCGAAAGACACAGCTCCAGTTTTTTCCTTTATTTGGATTCCAAGTCATATCGGCATAAAGGGCAACGACCGCGCCGATTATCTTGCTGAAACACCCGCATCCACCTACTTCAGAAACACTAACATATACCTTGTCTATGAATTACTTCCACACATCCAATACACAATGGGACCTCCAAGAGGGCAACAGCAAACTGAAGATGCCTCGGGCAATCGAAGGCGAAATGTCGGATAGTAATTCCAATTTGACATGGTCTAATCCCAAGAACCATTATTTCTTAATTGATCAAAGCCGTGAAAGCTTCCATTCTATGTTAACCAATTATATATTGGTTTAAAAAACGTAACTTATTTGTTAACGCTGCAAAACTCGCACCCTAATAATTTGCACCAGCACTCGTTGAAGATAATTTCTTTCAAATGCGACTTATAATGACGAATATGTATTAAATCTATTTTAGCAGTTTATTGCTATGAAACGCCAACCGCGGTATTAAAAATTATCAATTTTGACAGGTAAGATAAATAATGTGACCAATTTTTTAATTGTCATTGCATTATTTTTCGAGCAAAAACTTTTTGTCATCTCAAATTTTAATTAAATCTATTATTTAAAAAATCCCATATGATCCGGATTTTACTGGTCAGAATGTATAATGTTCTTAATTTTTTTCAGATAAGTTCTAAATCACTTTCTATAGCAAAATAATTTAAATTATAATTTTAGTACGTATATTTTTAAATAAGGTCTTTTAAAAAGAGCGGGTACATATGAACTTATAAATATTTCGTTTATATATTAGAATCCATTCATTAAGATTTCATATAGACATACATATAGGATGATCGCGATGTTTTGTCCGCTAAAGAAGTTAGGTGAAGATGAAGCATCTATAGGTTCCAAGGGAACAGAATATTGTCTTTCCCATATCGCGGAAGTGTTTGGAAATTTGTCAATAGCACAATTTGTCATATTTGACATAATAGCGCTGCCTTCCACAGCATAGTCGAGGAGCTTGCCATTAGTACACAAACCTAGTGTTAATGGGAATCCGGTTACATACTTGGTGGCTGCTACAGCTTCTTTTGCGATTTCGATCGGAAAGTGTAAAATAGCAATGTTTACATTAATAGAAACGACAGATAAGCAACCCGCTTGCCTTATGAAAGGCTTTCCCTTACAATCTTCAATTTGGTTCCAATATTTCTTTACAGTTTGGTGAGTTTTATTGAGATTGGCTATAGTTTCCTTAATAAGTTTTACAACTGCGTCGGTTTCGCCAGTAATACATTCTTTGACATCTTTTTTAAGTTCTGGTGAAAGAGCTTTAAGTTTCGTGATGGCTGTCGAGGTGCATTCTGTAACGTCGTCACCTAAAAATATAGATTAACAAATAGAGCCATAAGTAAACTGATACATGCAAATTTTTGGACATAATTAAAGCTTCAATAATTTCAAAAAGTACAAAATGTAGAGTGTTAGGGGTTTAACTACAAATATTTTAACCCATAAAAAATATGAGCCATTTTGATTAAAAAAGTTTTATAACAATTGGTCTATTCCTTACCAATTTTGAGGAAAATGGCCTTGATTTATTAATTTTTAAGCACAACATTAACATATTTGTTTATTTTATTATGTAAAACAATTATTTAATTATAGAAGTGCAGACATTCTGACAGGGTTCCACTTAATACATTTGATTTAAGTCAGGTTATAAGTAAGCCTACTAGATTTAATATGTCAGATAATACTAGCACTTTAATAGACGTAATTATCATAAGTCAAAATTTGCCATACACCGGATACAGCTTTAAAGATGAAACCTAAGCCATTTATTACTCCCATTTTTACTATAGAACGTGGTAATATTTCTTTTACCTTATTGTCTACTCGTTTTTGGGTAAGATTTAATAATTTTAAATAATTACTAACGTCAGCGTGTTACTCTTGATGTGTGCTTAACAGCCTTGTAATATTATTTCATTTTAAATGCAGTTTGTGTATTTCTGTAATTAACAGGTTAAGTCAATTTAAGTAATAATATGGATCATAGTGCAGGTATAATTTTTCATTATTGCATTCTCTAGCTTAATCTGTAAAATACAGGGGTTATTGTCTAGCCGTCGCGGCCTCGCACAGTAGTTCCGATTGTGATTCTAGCGGGACGAAATGCTTAACAAGCTGCAACCATATCAGATATTTTCTGGACTTTTTTTATAATGTTTTAACAAATATACTGTTAAATAGCGTTGTTATCAATTTTACATATTTTGAAAGCCTTTCGGTAAGTGAAAAATTGGGAAAACCAAACATTAAGATTTTTTAATTTTTGTAAGTATAATTTTACTTTACGCTATTTATTTTTCTGCTAATCTTAAATGTTTTTCTCATATTGATTTGGAGAGCTTCTGTACTTGAAGCTGAAGGAACGTAAAATGAGAAATAAAAATGAACTTTACTTACATGGTTTTATTTTCATTAAAGGCTTACATATTAAGACTACCATCCGAATCTTCATCCAGTTCATTAAATGACGGGTCCACCCGAAGAATTATTACGTCTGAGGGCAACGTTTTATCTTTTTTCTGACGTTTTATACGGAGACTGCTAACTAAAGGGTTCGAAGAAATGAGTAGCATGTGAATTAAGTCCTCCATTGTACTTTTTCTGCTGAGCTGTCATATTTAATATATAATTTGGCCGTTTCGAAATCATAATCTTCAAATCTAGCAACATCTATACTGTAACCACTGGCTATTGTTCTTAAAATAATTCCAAAGCGTTTGATCAGATCTTCATTAACACATGTGATATCGGCAGATAAAGGTGGGTTACTAAAAAACTTTCTGGCCGTATTTCCATCGTTTATCGTACCGAATCCAGGGTTGGGTGTATCGACATTTCATTTTTAAAACGATCCTGGATAATTTTTTTCTATGAGCAACTACTTTCTTATGTTCTTTCTTTACTTGCCAGCATTGTATATACAGCCGATGTGCTATATGTAGTAGACATTCAAAATATTTAATCCATTAATGTAAACTGGACATTCCCAGCTCCAACGCTCCATGTGTTGGTGTTCGGTTTCTAACCAATTTTCAGTTATTCATTTGATTTGGAGTTGCCCCACACACGTGGCAGTTTTATGTAGCCTGGCCCGAAAGAACGCTACAAATTTTTCAATCAATCATTGTTAACACCAAGTTTGATATTACGGATATGTCTCTCCCTTCCACTTGCACAACAGTCGGTTTCAACTCCAAAATTTGGTGCTTTACTGCTGCAACTTCTTGACGGATTAATTCCGATGTCTCTTTACGCATAATAATTTTTAAAGGTCGGCAGTATTTAGTAAATGATGTTCGAGGATTTTGCCACAGTATTATTTTTTTGTGTTTCCCTGAAGAAGTTGAAGCTTCTGATAAGGTGGCCATTTGTAAAGGCACTAAAGATACAACAAAAATAAAACCATCATCATAAGAGTCACTAGGTCGTTCAGTAGGAAGCTTTTTGTATCTGCTTTGTCCAGAGGCTCCATTGCATCCCCATTTAATAATAATAATAATAATAATAATAAATGCCTTTTATTTGCTCAAAAAAAAAAAATCAAAATACAAAATAATTTCACGTATGCCAATTCCCGGCGCAGTCTAGCTTTTAATAGCTACTCTACTGAACCTGCTACAGAAGCAAAAAAAAATTAACTCATAATATAGTGTACGAATAAGCATACGGCTAAACTAAGTATTAAATTGAAATAAAACAAAATCAACTATTTTACAAACAAAAACAAAAAAAGAAGCAATATACAGATAAACTAAGTATTAAATTGAAATAAAACAAAATTAACTATTTTACAAACAAAAACAAAAAAAAAACAATATACAGATAAAGTAAGTATTAAATTGAAATAAAACAAAATCAACTATTTTACAAACAAAAACAAAAAAAACATGCAATTTACAAATTTAGTAATTTTTTCTTATATCTATACTTAAAGGTGGCGACATTCAACTGCAACAGATCACTGGGTATTGCATTAAAGTATTTCACGGCATTATAAGAAAAGCTACGTTGAAACAGAGTACTCCTATGACGAGGCATAGTTAATCGTTCTGCGTCCCTAACATCCCTGTTATGAATATCGCGGCGGTAAATAAGTCTCTCACGAACTGAAAGAGTGGTAGCGGGATCATTAATAACTTTTATCAAAAATGCACAAAAATGCAACTCTCTACGAGCATCCATTTTTAACCATGTAAGTTCCCTATATAAATATGAGACGTGATCGAATTTTCTTAAACCATATATATACCTGACGCAAGTATTTTGAAGTTTTTGTATGCGAGTTTTACTTTCGTTATCCAAGCAAAATCCATAAATAAAATCGCAATAATTAAGGTTAGACAAGACCAAAGATTCACAGAGATTCTTCCTTAAATGTTTACTTAAAATATGTCTATTATTATAAAGCATTTTCAGCGTGGTGTAGCATTTTTGGAAGATCTTTTTTAAGTGCTCCTTAAATCTTAGCTCTGTATCTAATATTAAACCTAAATTCTTAGCACTATCAACAAACTGCAATCGAGTATTATTAATAAATATGTTTAAGGAATTTTTAAGGAAGTTTGTATGATTTTTATTGCCAAATATTAATAAATAAGATTTTTGAGGGTTTAATTTTAGATTATGTTTTAGAGAAAGCTCACTGAGGGTTTTAAGGTCATTATTCATATACCGTTGCGTCTCAAGGTAATCTTCAGTATCAAAGCAGCAATAAATCTGCGTATCATCAGCAAATGCCTGAACTTTGCAGTGCGATAATGCCTTAAGTATATCTGATGTATATACAAGAAAGAGTAGGGGACCAAGGATCGAACCTTGTGGTACTCCAGAAAGAGTGTTCGCTGGATCCGAGTATTTATTATCCGAAAATATTGTTTGCTGCCTGTTGCTCAAATACGAGAAGGTAAGCGATAATGAATCACTACAAAGTCCATAATATTTTAATTTTGAAATAAGAAGGTTATGATTTATAGTATCGAATGCTTTTGAAAAGTCCAAAAGCGCTAAAATTGTGCTCATTTTTTTATCGTGAGCTCGAATGATGTCATCAATAACGTTAGTTAGAGCTACTTCTGTGCCACATTTTTTTTAAAACCCACATTGTACCTGTGGAACAATATCGTTGGAAATAAACTAATTGTACATCTGATCGTTGAGAATTTTTTCGAATATTTTAGAAATTGCGGGGAGAATACTAATTATGCGTAAGTCATTAAAACTTGAAGGGTTAGTAGATTTAGGTAGAGGTTTACCAATAGACGCTTTCCACTGATTAGGGAAATAACATAGCGCTATACAACAGTTAATAATATGCGTAATATACTTGTCGATATATGGGCTGCAGTATTTGAGCATTAAGGGGGATATTTCGTCGACTCCAGTTGCGTTGGTTTTAATACTATTGAGAGCCTTATTTACATCTGATATATTTGCCAAAGAAAACGAAAACTGCAAGTTATTATTATAAATATTATTATTATAAAAAGTTATTTTTTCTGAATAATCTGAAACATTTTGAACAAAAGCTGAAAAAAAGTTATTTATTTGATTAGGATTAGACAAGGTTTTAGGAATTGAGCAGTTTTTATCCGAGCATATGTTAAATTTTTAAGAGTCCTCCAAGTCTTTTTTAGGTTGTTCTCACCGCATACAGAGTCTAAATGTTTCTTTTTTTCTTTACGAATTGCAGATAACGTGAAATTTCTCAAATATTTATAATTTGCCAAGTCACGTGCGTCCTTTGACCGTTTAAATTTCTTTAAAGCACTATCTCTCTGCTTCATAAATTCTTTTATATTGGATGTTAGCCAGGGGGCCTTTGGCTTAGTTATACGTGTTTCTCTCATGGGGGCATGCTGACCAAATAAATGTAATATAAGATTATTAAAAAGTTCGATTTTTTTGTCAATATTATTTTCATATAGTATGCTATCCCAAGGCAGAGCTCTCATGGTATTAAGAAAATTCGTTAAATTAAAGCCCCTAAAACAACGATAGCGTATTATTATTGGTATAATGGGTGCTTTATTCAGGTTTGCAACACAAAATATCATTTTATGATCCGAAATGTTATCAGCTGATATAACACCACAGGCAGTAATTAAAGAGGTGTTAGTGACAAAAATTGCATCAATTAGTGTACTTACCGTGGCAGATATCCGGGTAGGTTCATTTATTATTTGGGTGAGATTATAGTTTTCGAATAACGAGATTAGCGGATTTTTTAATATTAAAATCTCCCAAACAGAAAATTTCATCAACAGTTGAGTAAATACAAGAAAAAATGTTATCGAAATCTTGTGTTATTAGATTAAAATTTAGTGCTGCATAAATGCATATTTTTTATTTTTAAGCCTCAGTTTAAAAACAAAATACTCCAGTTGCACATTAATATTAAACTCGAAAGTGACTAAATCAATTGCATATTCGTCTCTAATATATGCCGCCACACCCCCTCCCCTTCCAGTTCGATCTTTTCTAAAAAAGTAGTACCCCGGAACAGAAAAAAGCTCCGAATCATCACCATCAGATAGCCAAGTCTCAGACAGTAGCACAATGTCAAAATTATTTGTAATTATTAGTGTTTTTAGTTCATCGAAACCCGTATACATCGACCTTACATTCAAATGTCCCACCTTCATATTAAAAAAAGAATGTAGATTAGTAAGTAAATATCCGTAAAATAAAACAAACCAAAATAAATAGTACGCTCAACTTATTAAAATTATTTTCTAAAATATATCCTGTATCTAAAATATATAGAAGACACAACCAAACAAGCAAACAAAAAAAAATCAAAAGTCATGACAATTGTTTTTCCCTGGTAATTACCAATGACAATGTCGAGTTAAACAAATAGTCATCATTTACAGTACTTACGCATGTATGCCCAGCGTGGGATAGAACACTGCACCACTACTTTCTACTTGAAGCTAGTCAGGCTAAGAGTCTTAAATTTAACACTATATATCCTGCTGTGTTGAAACCCTCCTACACTCACTGATGGTCTTGTGCCAATTTACTTTACTTTCTTTGAAGATCCTTTGAAAGTGGTTGCTGAATATTTAAATTTTGATTCCCTTTAGAACCCAGTCTGGTAACTCAAGTTTTAGGATTTGTTGAGAAGTTTTAGATTGGCCATTCGATAGTTTGTCCTTGGTACCATTTACTTTTGGGTTGGCCACTTGTGTTTTGTGATCCAAAAATACCTCTTCCGTAGGGTCTTCAATATCGATTTCAGTGGTTGTTGGCGTGGCAGGAGTGCTGTTGTTGGGAAATAATTTTGCTTTTTCTATTTGGCAGTCCAGAAATCCACCTTTTTCCGTATCCTGCAAAGTTTCTACGGTATACTCTTCTCCATTAACGATTAACTTATTCTTGAAAATCCTTGCCTGATATTGCTTCTCCCTTGCAATTTTTAAATGCTCGTATAGAATTTTTCTCTCCAACCTTTGTTTGGGTGTGAAATCAGAAGCCAAACTTATCCCTGAGTTTTTTAGGTTTTTAACGTTCTTAAAAACTCCCCTCTTTGTGATCTCGCTAACAAACCTCTCTAGCAATGGTCTGTGTTTTAAAGGTTTTCTGTCTCCGATCCTATAATAATTATCTAAATCGGACTTTAATATGCGTGTTTGAAGTTTTTCTGAAAAAAAATCTATTATACTTTTTTCAAGTGGTTGGTCTTCTACTTCAGGTAGTCCAAAGATTAATATATTTTTCCTTTTCTGGTATTCTTCTTGTTTAGAATTTATTTCCTTTAGCTTGGCGTTTTCAAGCTCAAGACTTTCTACTTGTCCCTTAAGAAAGTTTAATTCCTTCTCGTATTTTGCAAGACTAGACTTTATGTCTTGTATATCTCTACTTATAGTTTCATTCGATTCCTGTATAATCTTATTTTGAGCAGAAACGTTCTTTAGTAGTTCGTATATCTTCTCATTCGATATTGCACCCATCGCCTTTCATTTTAGTCCGGCCGAAATACTGTAGAGTAGGCCTAGTTTATTTCACTGGGACTTATCTTTGGAATATCGATTTTTACGTTATCTCTTAAAGCAAGTATTTGGTACAATGTATCGGAGAACTATTTTTGTTTTATCAAATTTCTAATGCCACAGTGGATTTACCTAACTTGTTTTATTTATATGTCCATTGGTCAATGAAAACTTCACTCTGAACCACTTTCAATTTAAAAAAAAATCACTACTAACTTGAAAATGAAATAAATGAAATATGTACAGAAGAAGATGTGTCGAGTCCTACGTTAGCTGCTCTTAATACCTCATATTGAACAAAAACCAATCTTTTTATTGAATGGTCAAGTAACGACTGAAGTTTGATCACTGCTGTAAATTCGGAAATTTCAATATTTCCTGAATAGCACTGCTTCTTTGCCTCCAGTAGTAAATGATAATTTAGATATATATCGGCGTTATGGGCCTTACTGATTTTTCGCGTAGATATGTACTGATCTGTTGTTAATTTATTATCCACAAAAAAAGTCAATTTTTTTGGTGAAATGTAAGACTTCTTAATTTTAAGGGCTCTTTTTGGTGAATAAGTTGTCACTTGCTTTACAATTTCTGCGCGCAGTTCTTCGTCCTGATGCATGTAAACTCATTTGTGCAGCGAGAACTATTTCATTAACAATATTTTTCTTTTTCGAGTTTTTTCAGAACATTCAATAAATTCTTTTTGTGGACGGCCAAAGGCACAGTTTTTTTGTGACGTTGTTTTTGAAATGTCAATAGATTCTTTAAAAAAGATGTTTTCATCCAACCAGTGTTTGTATCTGAACAAAAATCTTTCCAAAATATAATGGGATTCAATCCATCTCTGATTGAGATTTTTACAAAACTCGTGCACTTTTTTCTTCACTATTACTTGGATATCATCTGAACGGTCTTTGGGAAAATAGTTTTTAATGATAAAGTCGAAAACACAGCTCTCACGTTTTGAATAATCACTTTGTTGCTTCCAAATGTCAAATAAAAGTCTCTTGTCGATGCCGTTTTCCAAACCTTAAAACAAATAAATAAAAAAAGTTGGTCAAAGTTGGTTGAAATTTTCTCGTATATACAAATGCCAAAGACTATTCTAAACAAATAAAAGATTTGTAATTTTTTTAAACTTTCAATAAACCGCTAAACGTTTTTGGAATTATTATATAAACAAAACCCAAAATAAATACATACCTTGAGCTAACTGTTCTATAATTTCAATTACTCACAGTTTAAACAATTACGTCAATACATTGATCTGTTTTAGCAACAACTGTCAGTTGCTGACACAATACGGAACGGCGCGTAACAAAAGATGAGATTCCGCCTACTAGATCGCGGGTATGGATTTTTTTTCTGCAAAAATCGTTTAAACCATGAAATTTACATAAAGCTTTGCTATAAGCTTTTTTATAATAGACCTTTGATTTTTTTAAAATATGACTTTTGTCCCGCTAGATTATTGCTTGGAACGTCTGTGCGTCGTATGCTGATGACCTGTCCTTTGCTGATACAAAAAGCAACGATTTTGAAAATTTTCTATAAGGTCAAACGTTTTGGATGGCAATTAATGTCCTCCCAAAACGGTTTGTCCTTGGAAGAATTGGGCAAAATGGATCCAATATCCTTTTACTTCAAGGTAGCAGGCTCACGATGAGTTGGGATTTTCAGAAATCCGCTCTGACACAGCAAACACTAACGTAAGTTCTTTTTCGGTTCGATATCGACCTCGCCGATAATCAATCGATCACGCCGATTGAGTCAATCGATCAGCCGATAATCAAGCCCGAATTAAAAAGACTTTTCTTTTAAAATTTACAAATTAAACATGTAATATGTAAATGTAAACATTTTGAAAAACGGTACATGGTATTTGGTATATCACGTGGTTTTTTTGTTCAGAAAGCCCATGTATTTATGGAAGTGATAAAGAATTATTTTCATTTTTACCTTTTTTGTTGTGTGTCAGGATTTAAGCGTGAGTTAAAAAGAGTGTTAATACATTTTATAGGGTAGCTATTTTGTATAAGTTTGTCTTTGGCTTTTTTTATAGCATTCTCTTGATAAATTGGGTCACTTTGCTTTAGAGCTTTATTAGCTAGACCTGTAGTTATGGAGATGACGATGTGAGTTAAAATTGAAATAGCTGCCGGATCAGAGTTTTTTTGTATAACACATTGTACTTTTATAATTTTGATTGTGGTACAATTTTATGTCAAGAAAGTTAATTTTTTTATTTTGGTCTATTTCCATTGTGTTGCAGTTACGCTTCTTTTTAGAAAACTGATTAAAACCATAAAATGTTCGAAACGTTTTGATATTAAACCAAAATTAAAAAAACAAAGTAATTCAACACTAATGATGTTTCATATTGTGAGCACTATTCCCAAGAAAGATTTTTGTATAAGAATATAGTTTACGTGTTCAAGAAGCTTCACTTTCACAATATACAGTGTGTCCAAGAAGTGTGCGACATATGGGAGAGTTTTTTATTTTTAACTTCTCAGAAAATTTTGTTGTTTGTAAAAGTTGGTACATTAAAAATACTGTATTAGCAGCAGCGAGTTTTAGTTAATGTGAAAAGGTATACAGGGTAGGCAAAAAATATGAACACTGCTCGAGAGTAAACTACCCTTAATTTTAAAAATATGGAAAACTGTTATTGAGAAAAGTTGTTTAGAATCAAAAAATGTGTTCAGATCTAAAATCATAGCCTTCTATTAAATTTTTTTTTTCAGTATGTTTATTATCTTTCATGGCAGTAGGCTGAGAAAAAATAGGAGGATATAATTTCATATCACATTCAACATATCTGCATAGAGATGACAAGAGAATAAAACAAATGTTATTATTACTAATGGCTTTTGCTTTCACATTGCAAATATTCGATTTTGTCATACGGGACATATAAAAAATATATATTTATAAATATGAAATTTAGTAATATATGTAATATGATATTTTCTGATTTTTACAAGCGATTTAAATAAACTTTTTTTTGTTTTAAAGGTACGTTATTAGACCTTATTCTTGGGCAGAATGTTTGAGATAAAACACAATTAACGTCAATATACAGGGTGATTCAAACACACGTGTTTCTTACCCAAAATTTTACTACATTTCTGTGTTAAACAACAAATCAAAAAATTATGCGTTTTTGAAAAATATTTGTCAACTTATTCCGTTTTTAAATTATCATGTTTTTGTACACCTCTGGATTTATGATACTACCATATTGGTGAAAAAGTGATACAACAATGTTTACTATTATAACACATTTATTAGCAAAATTAACCTTAACTAAAACACTATTTTTAACACTGAAAGTAAAATAAAAAACTATAGACAAGTAGGTACTACGGATGCTAGTATCGGGTGGGTCCTCCGCGGACTCTTATAACCTCTCGACATCATCTGGGCATACTTGATATAACATTGTTTATTAACTCTTGAGGAATTAAATGCAATTCTTCATGAATTGCTTCAACCAATTCATCAATAATTCTGGGAGTTATTACAAACGCCGCTTTAAAGCATCCCATACGTGTTCGATTCGATTACAATCCGCGAAGCCCTATGTGGTCTAGCATTATCGTCCACATAAATAAAATTATTGCCCAATCTGTCTGCTACTTGCGGTATGTTATTCTCCAAAATCTCTAAATAACGAAATGCGTTTACAGAGCGATTAATAAGAATTGTTAATTGTCAGGATGAAGTGCAACCTTTGATGCATCCGGAAATAAACAATGTGACCATCCAAGTAAATCTCAATTGACATTTTTTTCGGCAAAAATCAAACGAGACCGTCTGTGATCTCTTAATAACTGTGGATGCTTATAGGGACACCAGGAATTTAAATGAGCTTCATGTAACCAAATTCTAGTTTTTGTAGAAATGATTACACTTTGTGTTACCTGTACATGAGTTAATTTTTGTGGACGTAATAGTTCTCTCGGAAAGAGCTTGACGTACAATGTATCTATCTGTCCTAGGGGTTGATTTTTTCACAGAACTTTCTCCACGGTGCCCTCAATCAGTATTTTGATATCTGCGCCATGCTCTTGTTAAAGCACACTTTGTTTAATATGCAACCATTCAGCCACAATTCTTTGTGATAAGCCACTTTCTAGCGTACCGATTGCTCCCATAAGTTTGCTCGCATTATATCTGGGCATTTCGACAATATTTTAAAGCGTTTTTAAGTAAAAAAACCACAAAACAAAACCTTGAATAAACTATTGAACACATTGTAGGAGATAGATGACAATGATTTCAAAGCCTCGTTTTCTTATTTTAAAAATTTACAACAAAAAAATCATACAATTATGTAGGTATTTAGAAAAATCTCTATAATTTAAAAACAGAACAAGTTAGCAAAGATTTTTAAAAAGCACGTTTTAAAGCAAAATTGGGGCTATTATTGACAATAAGCATAATTTTGGAATTTGCTGTTTATCTCAGAAATGTAGTTAAATTTTGAGTAAAAACCACGTGTGTTTAAATCACCCTTTTTAGTGACCTTAATTCTGTTTTATGTCAAACATTCTTCCCAAGAATAAAATCTAATAATATAGCTTTAAAACAAAAAAAAGTTTATTTAAATCGCTTGAAGGAATTAGAAAATATCATATTACAAATATTTCTAAAATTTTGTCGTTTCAAATTTCCATGAGTGTATTTTGAATTCAACAAATGTAAAATATTAGATCAACATTTAAAAAAAAATACCATACTACACATCAGAGGACAGCCGAAAATACGTGAACTTGAGCCGGTGTATCTGAATAGGTTTTGACTTTGATTATTTTGTAATTAAAGTGCAATAAATAAGTAATGTTATATTAATTAATCAATTAAAAGGCATATGTAAAAGAAGGCATGAAAAGGCAAAATTAATAAATTTAACGAGAGAGAGAGGGGAGAAAAAAAAAGAGGAGGGGGCAGAAATACAAAGAAAGAAGAAAGAAGTTGAGAGTATTTCAAAAGCTATTGAGAGTTGAGTAACTGAGTAGTAACTTTCTTTTTGAAACTTTGTAGTGAAATAGAAGATTGTGTTATTTGTGATAAATCGGGAGGTAACGAATTTATATTTAAAGCAATGTTATACGGGAAGCATCTCTTAAATATTTCAGTTTTATGACGTAGGATTGTTAAGGTATTCCTGCGTAAATTCAAATGATGTACGTTCGTGGGAAAAGTGATTTTGTTTTTGATTTAGATGTAAGTAATTTATAATAAGTATTTATAATTATAATAAAAGCATAAGATATGCAGCTTTCTTCTGTACATATTTAACCATGACGTTTCTTTAAGTTTGTGAGATATCCTATTTCTCTTTTTGATACCAAATATAAATCGAATACAACTGTTCTCTTGTGATTAAATTGCGACAACAATAACGAATCGCAGAGCTCCTTTTTAGTAGTTTGGTCAAGATAATGTCTGTGCGGGTATAGTGATTTGAGAGAGCAGTACGTTTTTTTTTTTAAATATAAGCAGTATGTTTTTTTTAGAATAAAAGAAATATTCAACTGTTATTTCATAATATAATAAATATCAAAAATAAGGCTTACTTACTTTCGACCAAATACTGTAGAATTTCAGTTGCACAAAGCATGTTTTATAGTTTTTTTTTACAAGTAAAAGGACTGCTTTGTTAAGAAGTAAAATAGAATGCCGCAACTTACCCCTCTTCTTACACTCCGCTACACCACGTTTAATTCCGTCGATAATTTCTTTTGCCTTGTTTCCGAGTTGTCTTTCAAACTCTTCTAGATGTTTGTTTGCCTTACCGTTGGGCTCAGGAAGTAGGGATAGAAAGTACCTTAATTTTTCTTGGACTGGCTGATCGACTTTCTCATCTAACTTTTTGGTTAAAGACATGAGTGCTGAAGATATATCAATAGCGGCTGCATACTGATACTGAGTCACTTGAATCTAAGAAATTATGTAAAAAAAAATTTTAAATAATAGTTGAAAGTTATTTTTAACAAACGCTCGTTCAAGGTCTGTATTGTCGAATTTATTTTTACTAATTACTTTCGAAAGTAAACTCTTTAACAAAAAACGAACTTTTCAATTTTTAGTCATTAAATTAAATGCATGGGGTTAATGACTGATATATTGTACAACACAATGCTCTTTATACAAAAAATTCCCCGCAATGCCCCGAAATTCTCTTTCAGTGCACGACAATGCCCTAAAATTCCGATTCAACGCACCTCAATCTCCTGCAATGCCCCACAACTCACTGCAATGCCCAACAATGCACTGTCCACTAGTCCAAAAAATGCGAAAAAATGAGGGTTCAACAACATTATTATGTACAGTTTTTAAATAATTTTAATAGGCCCTGATTAGTGTTGTTTAATATGAGGTTAAAAATAAAATTTTAATTGCTGGTAACGATTTTATTTCTCCATAATTTGTGCAAAATAGAAGACAAAAATCAACTTGTAGTCTAATATATAAATCGCTAAAAAACTGGCGAGTAAATGTCACTAAATGAACTACAGATTGTCCTATTTTCGATGGGAAAGTGGGGATCTTTCGAGTAACCTAAAATGCCGTAGAACATTTATTGACAATTTTTGCTTAATTTTGAAATCTCTACATGATACTGCACACAGATTTTGGATACATCTTCTGGAGCCTAGCAAGAAGCAAACATTGAATGTATAAAATGTCGAAATGTAAAAAGTTACAAGATATTTTCAAAGTTGACGTTTTTTGAATATCACCCTGTATCTTAAAAAACAAGAGAGCTATGAAACTTGTATGTATGGCAAAAAGTAGCCTTCACGAAAACCGCATTCTTCCACATTTGTTAATAGGGAAATCGATAATGCGATACTCTCTGCTTATAACTTGTAACCCTTGTTAACAGTTCTTAGTCGAATCTCCACAAATGACTAAATTCGTCCGTCATAATGACAGTGCCATTTTAAGTTTTTAAATGTTAACTTAAAATTCAAAATTTGCATTCTTAAAAACCTCCAGATAAGGATTTTCAGTCAAATAGCCACAAATTGACAAAATTCGTCAGCCGTGTTGGCTCCGCCATTTTAAATTTTTTAAATGTTGAGTAAAAATTCATAACTTGCACTCTTAAAAACCCCCTGATATCGATTTTCAGTGAAATGTACACAAATGACAAAATTGTCCGTCATATTGACGGTGCCATTTTGAATTTTTAAATATTAATAAAAAATTCATAATTTACACTCTTAGAAACCTCCAAATATCGATTTTCAGCCGATTCTTTACAAATGACAAAGTTTGTCCCCATATTGGCGCTGTCATTCTGGATTTTTAAATGTTGATTAAACATTTATTATTTGTACTTTTAAAAACCCTCAGATACCAATTTTCAGTAGAATCTACATAAATGACGAATTCTTTCGCCATTCTGATGTCGCCATTTTAAATTGTTAAATCGTGACCAAAATTCATAATTTGCGCTCTTAAAAACGTTACGAGGGCAATCAATAAAGTCATGTAAATGTTCCGAAATTTTGGGTGTTCATGATAAAAATAAATTTTACGCATCTCAGTAAGGTACGTTATCACAGTAATATCAATGTCTCCAGGCGTTTTTGTTAGTTTTCAATATGCTATATTTTGAAAACGGTTTAACGAATTGAAACAAACTTTGAAGATTTTAAGATTTGTCTATGAAGTTAAAATTTTCAAATTAATATAACAGACCAATAAGAAATAAAATGTAGGTAATAAGCACTTTTGAAAATAGGACAAATTATCAATGTCATGTGTTTGTATTGCCCAAAAAAATGATAATTTAAAGGAGCGGCTTTCATAGTTACTTCGCTTCCCCTTTTTTACGTTGAATAATTCTGCGCACGCTGAATAATATAAGGTAGATGAAAATAATCCATTAAGCAGGCAGATTATAGGATTAGTCGTGTAATGTAATTTGCAATTAGTAGGTTTCAGTTATTTTCACAAGATTACACGCTTTCAGTAACGGCTCGTGTATAGACTCGCTTCAACTAACATTTCCGGTGACTTTTTATAAAACAAACAACTTCTGTTTTATAGTAAATATTATATTATATTCAATATATAAAACAATGCAGAATCTATTAATACACCCACACCGCCACATCGGCTCTCTGCACATGCACACGAATAGTGTATTAGAAAATTACCACAAAGAACGTTAGTTTACCCGCGCATTGGCAACTCTGCAAGTGTTGCAACTGTGGCTCATTAAAACCGAACCATTAACATAATTGGTTATACAGACTGGTCCCAATTATGTGCAATGTTTTACCTTGAAGCCAACACGTGGGAGAAATGGAGGGCGGATCCAATTAGTTGCGAGAGAGATAAGTGTGCCTTAATTAACTCCATCTCTCTCGCACTGCGTTGGAGGCAATGAAGCGGCGCAAAGCCCAATTTATTAACTTATTATGTTTATGAACTGAACTGATTATTGTGGTTACACTGATAACAGTAGGTACTACATCGAGTGCAAAGCCGCTGCGATCCATGCAAGTGAATCACAAAGCCTTTTCGATTCTTCCCGAGATATACGGTCTATTTCATTCGATCAAGCAGCTTGAGGACCTTGAGGCTGCCTAAAAAATTACATTACAATCCTGCTCACGATATAATTTGATCAAAGCGAGAAACGTAGGTCATATGACCGAGGTGTAGCCATATCCTTCTACCTTCTAATTGGACAAAAAAAAATTGAATTTTAAGCTTTTTTTCCAATAACTGTACACATGTATTTTTGGAAAGCCCACACTATTCCTAATAAATATAAATAATAATCTACAGTGTGTCCCATTTAAAAAAATGAAGTAGAGTCCGATAACTTTTTGATCTGACCCCATATATTTATTCAAGGGCATTGAATTTTACGGATAAAGTTATACAAAAAAAGTGTTTACCTTATTGATAGCTGGGATATTAGGGAAGCCTGAAAATGCAACATTTTCAAAAACGCCGTGTATCTAAAAAACCAAAAGGGCTAAGAAAATTTTGCTGGCATCATCTTTCATTTTACAAAGGGTAGCGAAAATTGTCACAAAAACCACAACCCCCTATCTTTAAAAATAAGGAAGATACGCCGCAAAAGTGCCGAAAACCCTAAGCCATTACATACAGGTTAGGTATAGGAAACCCACGAGGAAATCCTAATACTGTTTGGAAAATTAATTAAATATACTTTCTTAGGGTGTGAAAATATACACAGAATTTATGACGATTCATTTGTTTAATTCTCATATCTAACAATCACTCAGATTGAAACAAATATACATTTTTTATCTACATTTTTTTTGCCTAGATCTAACATACAATAACACGTACGTACAAGCAATCATTCCCTAGAACAGCGTCGAAACTTCGGTATAAAATTTTTATTATTTTTTATAACTTTGTTTGTATAATCAATAAAAACCATAAAAATAAGGCTTTTATTCCATCCTGTCTTGCTATATAGCATTTTACGTAATTTTATGCAAAATTTTTTAAGTCGTTTTTGATACTGATATTTTCAATATTTCATTAGGTCGCCATTTTATTTCACCATAATGGCTCATTCCCAAATTTTTACCATCGAGTTTACTAGTTTATCCCTATATCATGTTTAGTGCAAATGTATCGAATTAATAGTATTCAGAGCAATTTTTTAACCTTTTAATTAGCCCGCAATTTTGTTCCGCTATGCTGGATCCGCACTAAAATTTTTACCAGCTCATTCCTAAATAACATTTCATTCTTGTGATAATTTGAAAAACAATCCATGAAATAGTTTTTATACTGATCTTTTTGACATTTTGTTCCGCTATCTTGGATTTGTACCAAAATTTTACTAGTTCTTCCCCATATCACATCAAATATTTCTGCAAAAATTTTAGTTTTCACTGCCTTCATGAAAGAGAAACAGTGTAATCGTGAAAAAATCACCCTCCGATAGTTTTGTAGATCTTTCTCAATTCCGTCAGTTTGTCTGTCTATTCACGGCATAGCTAAAAACTATTTACCAGATTAACTTAAAATTTTTACCAAAAATTAAGAGTCATAATGAGGATGACTTGGTAACATTTTGGTAAAAATCCAGTACGGCAGAATAAAATGGCGGCCTAGTGAAATATTAAAAAAATTATTAATTAAGAAATCATGGTTCTTGGGAGTAGACCGTGTCAAATTGGAGTTACTATCCGACGTTTCGCCTTCGATTGCACGAGGCATCTTCAGGGATCTTTACACTCGAGATCTGAACACTGAATGAGCTCGAAGAGATACAGGCGGGCTTTTATACCCGACTTGTGCTCGCCGAACCGTGACCCTGTGTTAAGATCGGTTTCCACGTGTGATATATCTCTATTGAACATTTTTCTATGTTTAAAAATTTCAACAGATTCTCTGATTTTTCGTTTATAAAATCCTGGAATCGATGCTAGAACCTTGCTTTCCTTTGCATTTATAATATGGCAAGTGGCATGCAGGTCTTCAGCTACAGCAGATTGAACATTTTTTTTCCTTTAATACACCGTTCATGTTTCTTAAGTCTAGTTGATACTAAGCGTCCTGTTTCTCCCACATACACTTCTCCACATGAGCAAGGGATTTTATATACTCTTTCTGTTTGAAAAGGCACCATATCTTTAGGGGATCGCAAGCATTGTCCAATCTTCTTATGTGTATTAAAGATTGTACGTATGTTGGACCGCCGAAGTAATTGTCCTATTTTGTCTGTAGTGCCATGTATGTAGGGAAGAACAACACTACCTAATGGTGGCTCCTCATCATTCTCCTTTGGCGGAGTAATATCTTCAGTGCAATAGCCATTTCCTCTGAGAGCTTCGGTCAGATTCGTTGTTTCTGACGTTAGAGAATCTTGATCAGAAATCGACATACCTCTCTATACTAGTGAGTTAATAACCGATTTCTTTTGCGCTGGATGGTGAAGGGAATTTGTATTTAAGTATCTATTTGTATGCGTCGGTTTTCTATACACACAGTGTACCGTTTTCCTTCCTTTCAACACATACATCTAGAAATGGAATCGTTCCATTAAATTCAATTTCCATTGTGAACTTCATATTATGATGTTGTTGATTAAGGTGGTCCAGAAATGTGAGGAGATTATCTCGTCCATGAGGCCAAACAACAAAAGTATCATCTACATATCTGAACCAATGTTTTGGTTTTAGTGGAGCGGATATTAGAGTAAAATCCTCAAATGTTTCTATAAAGATATTCGCTACCACAGGTGACAGAGGAGATCCCATGGCTGCCCCTGAAGTTTGTTCATAAAAAGTTCCTTCAAAAATGAAATAAGTAGATGTAAAACAAGCTTCCACTAGGTCTATTAAGTTCTTATCAAGATTATTATGATCCAGTATGTCTGATATATTGGAAATTGAGCCTGTATCTCTTTGAATTCATTCAGTGTTCGGATCTCGTGGAGTAAAGTTTCCTGAAGATGCCTCGTGCAATCGAAGGCGAAATGTCGTAAAGTAATTCCAATTTGACACAGTCTAGTCTCAGGAACCATGCATGATTTCTTAAAAAACTAATTAATTGATTTACCCCAAATTTAGCACAGAAATCAAGTATTGCGTAGAAATCAACAGGTAAAATTTTGGGATGGATCCAAAATGACGAAACAAGGTGGCGGCCTAATAAAATATTTAAAAAAATCAGCTAAAAATACTACTTATTAGATTGATTTCAATTTCAAAATGGCGGCGAAAAAAATTGTTTGTAATCGTGAAAAAAAAATGTTTCTTCGAGATTTTTGGAGATCTTCACGTTTCAGGTTCCCTAGAAGCCGAAACACATGTTTTCTCAATTGCGTCGGTCTCTATATCTGTTTGAGACATAGCTAAAAAAATATTTATCCCATTGACTTCAAATTTTGGTTAAAAATTATGGGGATCATATGGGGATGAAGTGGTAACATTTTAGTAAAAATCCGATACAACGGAAACTTCACACAAAAATCAAGTATTAGGTAGAAATCAACTGGTAAAATTTTGATACCAGTCTAAAACAAAATGCCCAATAAAATATTTTAAAATTCAAATTTTGTGCAAATATTAAGTACGATAAACTGGTAAAATTGTTATACGAATTCGGTGGGACAAAATGAAGGTGAAATAAAATATTTAAAAAATCGGAGTATAAAATATTTCCTTGTTCAATCGACTTCATATTTAGCACAAAAATTAAATGTGGTATAAAGATAAACTGGTACGAATTCAACATGACAAAACAAAATAACGGTAAATCAAGAGTAGCATAGGTATAAACTAAGGTTGCCAGATTTAGGTAAGTTGTCCCGGATCCCGGAATTTCATTATACTATCCCGGAAAGCGTCAATCAAATCAAGTCAAATATTATAAAGTTTACAAAGAAAAAAAAAAACACAATCTTGGTTAACATTATTACGTCACGATATTGCGTCGCCGCTGGCTTTGTCGGCTGTTCAATGTGCACACGCCCCTGCCAGCTCTCGAACTGATTTACATTGAATTTAGTTCTTTTGTTTTAAGGAATGAAAAATTGAAAGAATGCTTTGGATATAGTGAGTTATCCAAAAACGTATCAAATGATCAAACTTTACAACCCTAGTAGAAACTGATATACGAATTTAATATCTGTCCAAATGGCGTCCAATTTTTGATGGTTGAGGGGCAACTTTCGTTCACCTCAAAAGGATTATTTGAAAAAAAAATGTTTCACTGCCTTTTAGAAGCTCTCGTTTACAACAGGAAATAAAAAATTTCCTGCGGAAATACATCATTTCCATTTCCATGTGGAGTTCACAAAATTAATGTTAAAACTTAAATTATGGTTTATGGCTTGAAAAATGGTTTTATCGACGATATCGATATAGTATAGGTTTTCACTTAAAAAATCCTTGTTTTAATATATACTCGGAATTTTGTTGGTGCGGTCTTTACAGCAAACTTAACCGATCCTAATCAATTATTATATTCAAAAAAAAATTATTTTTTATTAGAGGTAGATATAAGATTTTAGACTATTTAGGTCTTGTTAAATGTTGAAATACTAAAGATGTATTTTCATTTTTATATTCAGAGAAATGTTGCGAATCAATCTAAAATATGAGGAATTTCAGCAAAAACATGTTTGCATTTTTATGTTCAGAAAAGTGTTGGGAATGGCAAACAAGCAAAATCTCCATGTAACTGATTTGGAGTATTCAAAAGTGTAAAGAATTTCCTCAAAATATGGAAATAAAAAATTGCCGCAGAAATATTTTGGCATTCTTATGTTCAGAAAAATGTTTGTTTGCATTTGCAAGCAAAGCAAAGCAAAGTCTTCACTAAGGGATTTCCGGTATACTAAAGTGTGAAAAATGAAAATAATGCATTTCTGCAGAAAAATTCTTATTTTCCGCTATTAAGAGACGTTTCTAGAAGACATAAAACCAGTTGGTTCCCTTATAACGGATTTCAGGTGAAGGAAAGTTGATCTAACGTTTGAAATCAGTATATATATATATATATATATATATATATATATATATAAATAATATAAATAATATATATATATATATATATATATATATATATATATATATATATGTGTGTGTGTGTGTGTTTTTCTGTGTGAAACTAAATTGGGTCACACTTCTATTCCTATAAAGATTCATAACAAGAAAAATTCGGATAAAGAAAATTTACCGATTTTTTAGTAATAATTTTTTTAACATTTTACTAGGCCGTCATTTTTTTTGTGCCATTTTGAATTTTTATCAAAATGTTACCATGTCTTCCCCATATGACCTTAATTTTTGAGCAAAATTTGAAGTAAATCGGGTGAGCAGCTTTTGAACTATGCCGCGAAAAGACATGTTTTTCGGCATTTAGGAATCCTAAACGTAAAGATCTGACAAAAAGTCTGAGGTTGATTTTTCACGTTTATAATACAGAATTCACACTTCCGAGTAAAGTAAAAAAACATAACAATTTTGTGTTCAAATTGCTTTAATTATAATAAAATAAAAATGTTTTTGAAAATTGAAGTTTGAAATATCGTAAGATTGGTTAGCGTTATACTCGTAATGTGTGTATATATATTTAATATAAAAACGATAAGCAGATTCTTTTATAAAATCTAGAATAATACTGAAAGGCATTATTATTTAGAAAAAACTCACCAGGGCAGACAAAGTTAGTATTTTAGACCAACTACATATTGGTTGCATCGTTCCTTACTAAGACCTTTTAGTCTTATTATATTAGGCACAGCACAAATTTATTCTATAGGAAAAGCTGTCATAATACGTTTTAATTCAAACTTGACAGCGCTGGTATCCAATGGAATAAGTTCGGAATTGATGTTGTTGAGTATTCCAAGAAAAAAGGTAATTTGGTTTAAATATGGCGTAAATAGAGTGCACTAGCTTATCTCAGAAGCCGTAAGATATACAAAGTTAAATACAAAAAATGTTGTTTAATCTGAGTTCTAACATTTTTCACCAGGTAGACCAGGTATCAACTCCTTTTCCAACAATACGGATTAATAAATTGGTATTGCCTATTTTCTTATGACCCAAGCTGGGTTGATACCGAAGTTTAATTTTGCAGTTCCTAAGATAACCCATGTATGTTATATTAACCAGTGGCGTAACAACACAACGTGAGGCCCTGGTGCCAAATCTTAAAACCGGGCCTTCTCCCCTCTCTATGATAGATACAAATAAAAAAAAATTAGGAGATTTCATAAATCCCAAAAATGTAGAAATCTTGTTTTAGCATTCAGAACAGCTCCAGCAAATCGGATAGGTATCACAGAAAATGAAATAGGTTATATATCATTCATAATATATTCGATATAAACTATTCTAAATAAACAAAAAAAAAGAAACAAAAACATTCTAAAGTATAATAATAATTCTAACTGACCCTGATTGGTATTGTAATTCATTTTATCACAACAACAACGCTGAATACTCACAAAACAAAATATAAAATCAGTATCACTGCAATTATACGCCTGTTTTAGTCTAGCACCCAACACAGAATAGAAAAAATCATTCTAGCATCTACAACTTTTGAGATTACGGGCAACTATCGGCCCTATCCTCTAAAAGCATTCCAGCCAGTGCCTGATTAATTATTTTCGCTCAGACGTATTTATGGACCCCAAGCTCGTGGAAAAAAAATTACCTAGTTACTGATAAAATCAAACGCCAAAGGAAATGAATCAGGAAGCAGTGTTGCAAAAAACACCAAATACAGAAAATTATCGCTTTGGCTTATCGTGCTGGATTCGTTTTTTTGAATGTTTATTGCATATAGCCTATCGCTTACCGTTGAAAAAGTGGCAAGTAAAAGGTAACGAGAGTAAGGATATGTTTGAGCATACAAAGAAGCGAATTCAGTTAGATTTTAAAACTAAAATGGGATTAATTGTCGATAAACCAAAGCCTGGGTATGGCTCCACAAATGATGGCAATACTGCCAGGACTTTTTTTAAAAATATTGAACTAAGTTCAGAGATTATGGGCATTGATCTAAATCTAATTAAATATTTTTCATTAATATTAAGAGTACTTTCTTCAGGCTGTAGGATAAATATACCTAAATTTCAATCTCTCCTTAATGACACTAGAATACTTTATTTAAATTTGTATGCATGGTACTACATGCCAAGTACTATTCATAAAATTTTAATTCACGGATGCGATATTATTAGTTTTTTTGAATTACCTGTTGGGCAACTAGCAGAAGATGCGCTTGAAGCAACACATAAAGAATTTAGAAAAACTCGTTTACACCACACCCGCAAAACTTCAAGAATTCAAAGCAATACAGATCTAAGAACCCTTTTAATTAATTCTGACCCAAAAATAGCCTACCTGAGAAATATTTCCAAATCATCAAAAAATGTCGTTAAGTGGGACATGGAAATTCAAGAATATTTATATGACAATGAAAGCATAGAACAATCATTCCAAAACGACTTGGATGAAAATATGCTTGAGTGATTTTCTTACAAATATTCGTATTGTAACTCTTTTTTTTATGGTTCATTATAGGGTGTTTAAAAAAAAATTATTTAATTTAGAAATTTATATTTTTATATTTTTTATGTTAAGGACTGGTTTATTATTATTATTATTAATTAATTTTTCTAAAATTTCCTATTTTTAATGCCAAATATTTTTTTAAATCTATTTTTTACACGAATATTACTTTTTTAAAATTTAAACCTGCAATTACTTTTTGTTTCACCCTGTATAATAGGAGCCATTTTATTTTTTTTATATTTTTTGTGTTTAGGTTGTTGATTAAGGTGCATATGTATAAATAAAAATTTTCGCAATAAGTAATTTATGTATTCAATCTACGAATTTTGTCCCAGTTCTCCTATAATGTGCAACACTGTGCGGCGGCGAGCCCTCTTTTCGACGGATCCTAGGCCCGAGACTCCCAGAGCAAATAGCAAATAAGTTAAAATAAGCTAGTTCAGTTCAGTCATTATTTTATCTCCCTATTCCACGTAGAAATTTTGTTGGATTGATCTTTACCGACGTAAAGCGCTACGCTGCGACAGAAATGAACCTGCTGGTGAAGGCCAAGTAAAAATAAAAGGCTGTTTGCCTGTTGGGTGCGCGTTAAAGTCTATAAACACGGCGACACGGTTTTTGTTGCCTATCGATAAACGTCGCGTAGTTTAGTAAATGTATTTTCCTTATTTAAACGTGTGCTTTCTAATACGATAGTTTTTTCTGCAGACTTTAACTGGGCCCCCGGGCCCCCAAAAGTTCTGGCACAACCGCACCACTCGCCCCATGGAAGTTGTGTACGCCATTGTATTAAACTTTATTTTTACCTACCTGCGCACAGTGGTTCAAAAATTGAGTGTGTAAAGGATGTCATGTTACAAATGAAAATATTTTTATTACAATTTAAATTATTGAGTATTTGTTGTTGTTCAAACAAAGTATTTGCAGTTTCATCAGTGGCAACTGCTCCATATGGCAACATAACACAATTTCAATACTTATATTTTTATTATAAATTTAATATTAATATAAGATTACGTTAATTTTTAAGACATCAGTTCCTAGCTCTAATTACCCGACCTCGTTGACTCGTGAGAATTCTCAAACATATGTTTCAGGCGCAGCCTCTACATCCGTTATGAGTAGCTCCATCGGCATCACGGAGAACAGCATACGAAGTACGCAAGCTTTTACGGCTTTGGTCAATTAAGAAATCATGCTTCTTTATTATTAGATTAGGATTAGGATTATACCGTGTCAAATTGGAATTACTATCCGACGTTTCGCCTTCGATTGCACGAGGCATCTTCAGGGATCTTTACTCCACGAGATCTGAACAATGAATGAAGTGAGTCCCAAGAACCGTGATTTATTAAGCATACCAAGTGACCCGAATAAATCGTTCGGTTCGCTGCCTTTCCGGCGCGGGTTTCTCGCGCCGGGACCTTTTATTTTAATTTAGTTCATGGATGGATATGTTTTGGAAGTTAAGGCGCGCGTGATTGTCGGTCGCGTCATATGAAAATCCGATAACGAGAGTGTGTTTGGTTTCTGATCGATAGATTTTTATTTTATAAACTGTGTATGTTCTAACTATAATAATTAAAGGTCAATATAAACGCTCTACACAATCATTAAAAAAAAATGGACTCAGAGGATAAGTTAAAAAATAAACAGCTTGGCAGCCATTTGCCCGATCTAAATTTAACACAAGTTTGTGAACAAAAGGTCGAAAGCAGGTCTTTTACACGCCGGTTTTCGAAAGAGACTTATAAAAAAATAACTGGATATGTGGATGTGAAATAAAAAATGTATTGTAATGTTTCCCGTGTTTGCTGTTTTATAAAGCCGACACTAGAATGAACCTTAACTGGGCAAGGAAAGGAATAAATGATTTACACCCTGAAAAAATGAGGAAGCATGAGTCATCTCGCGACCATATTAATTCTTGCATAGCTTTTGCTATTGTGATATTCTAGACAGCATGCTACAAGTGTGTAGGGAAGAAATTTTTAACCAAATTGAAACGGCAGATGTTTTATTAACCCTGGAATGGCACACTTATTTTTTTTTACATATACTGCATCCTGGGGTCTGTTAAACCACTAGGTGTTTTTTGTTTTAAAATAATAATCGAAGCACCGAATTAATATTTTTTTATTTATTAAATAATAATATGCAAAACTACATCATTTATTTATAAACTTATGTTTATTTACATGCAAAAATTTTAAATGCGAATGAAACATATTCAAATATACGATTTTTCTTATTCACTATACAAAAAACAAAAAATATTTTAAAAATTTCTTAAAATCTAAAACAAATAACTAGAAAAACCTTTAACCTAAAATAATAAATGAAAACATTTACAAAGTAGTGTTTTTTTATTCTTAGCCAGGTACTTCATTTTTGGGTTTCGCAGTTGTAACAAAGTGGCGCTCTATGTTCCAAACAGTAAATTTTGCGGCACGCTGAACATGCGAAACTTGTTTTGCGATCTTTCCCACGTGGACAAAAGTTACATCTAACTTTTTTGGGCAAATTAACATCAGCGAGATTACCTGGAGGTGTTTCTGTTCGTAATATTTCACTGATTTTTAGACGCAGTGATGTCTGCAAAGTGGCAATTTGTAACCGTTCCTTTAGATGCGGTTCAATCAGTTGCATGGAAAGTTCTTTTAGAAATGTTTTTCGGTTATTTTTTGGTCCTTCTCTCCATTGAGGATTCACAAGCGAAAACAAAACCATAGCATTTATTCCTCCGGCGTCCCGGCGTCCAACATATTGAAAAACATTCTAAGGGGCCACCGTCTAGTTTTGCGGGAAGTTGTGTACGAGTGGCACAACTGATCAAATGTGTCTGTCCCTCCTTTTGTCTCATTGTAAGAGTGTATAAGATTTGGTTTTCCACTTGTTAAATTTATTGATGAATCAGGATGCAAAGTGGACAGAAGCATCACTACCTTATTTTGCTTTGGGGTATATGAAACCAGCGTCTTGTTCCTGTCATAAGCAAACAATGATGTTCCTACCTGCTTCTTCTGTAAAAAATTTGGTGGAATCTCCCTTTTACTTTTTCTTAAAGTCCCGAGGATTGTTAACTGATACTGCTCCAGCATTTGTTCACTTAAAGGTATTGAAGTAAACCAGTTGTCCATTGTGAGGTTGCGGTATGTTCCATGGATGGGCTCTGAAAGTTTTCTGACGTAATATGTAGGTACTGGCTCGTTATTTGCCACATCAACTTTTCCAACATATGGAATAGCATTTAACATGTAAAATGTCTTTGAGTCATTTATCATCATTATTTTAATACCATATTTATCGGGTTTGCTAGCCATGTATATGCGAAATGGACAATGTCCACGAAAACTTACAACTTGCTCATCAGTAGTGCAGTTTTCTTACGACAATTGTTTATAAATAAATCCCATATTTCGCGAATATGCGTAAACTTGTCCACTAATATTCTGGTATTTCGCTCTACTTTATTATCAAACCTTAAGCAAATAGCAATGAACTAAAATCGTTGCTGAGACATGGTTGCACGAAATAGTCCGTTGCCGTATTTTGTTGACCAAAGCTCATCTAAGTTAGAATTTGAGACTCGTAATGCACCCGCGAGATAAAGGAGACCAATAAAAGCTTTGATTTCTAATCTATTGGTTTGCCTTTTGTAACTTTGAGGCAAGCCCCTTTCACACTTCTTGATACTTTCTTGATTTGTGTACAATACTATAATGTCTAAAATCTCTTCTGTAAATAATAAATTCCATGATTCAACTGGGCTGCTAACGTTTCTGGCTTCTCGCTTTGGGCCGGGCAAATGTAAAACAATATTTTCTTTTCTTGGACGTCCTTGGCGTACAGGTGGCAGTAAAGTCTGATATACTTGTGATATTTCTTTGAGAAGAACTGGATTCTCCTTCTTTCACTACTTCATTTTCACTTTGTTCATCATCACTATCCGACTGATCGAGCACAAAATCCTCATCTTCATCTGATGAGCCTCCAAAAATATCTTCGTCTGTGTCAGGCTCGTTTTCATTAGGCCACAGGTTTTCAGCTTCAAATAGCAACTCCTGTTCGGTCAATGGACGACGATTTTTTTTGTTGGAACTCGCCATTCTAGCAAACACCAAAAAATCAACAAGAAATTTTAATATTCGTTAACTGCACAGTGGGGTCTGAAATACCCAAATCACAAAATAAGTCGTAACTATAAAGCACCGAAGCAACCAATATGGCGTTGCGAGTGGCTTCGAGCACGGTCGACTATAAACTAAATTTACATGTGGCGGCGAGCCAAAATATCAACCCGTGCGCGTTTTACATTAACCGAAATGTGCGCCGGGGTATTTTAGACCCCACTATGCAGTTCCAGGGTTAATTCGAGCCGATGAAACCACCGATGTATCAAATTATTGTCAAATGGTTATAATACTAAGATATTTTTATAAAGGATCAATCCGTAAACATTTTTGGGGATTTATAAAAGTTAAAGATAAAACAGTAACCTGGTTAAGAACTTGCACTGAAAATGAAATGGACCCCCCAGTTTTAAAATCTCCCTCAAAAATTTAGTGCACGGAATTAAAAATTTTGAAGAGAAAGTTATGGAAAAATTTATTTCAATGAAGGACTTCAATCTTAAAAAATGATATTATCCTATTTGTGTATATATTTATTGCTCGGTTTATTGTTGTTGCGTCCTTAGACAGTAAGACAGTTATTATTAAGGTTGCCAGACGTCCGGGATTTCCGGGAAAATCCCAGATTTAGGTAAGTTGTCCCAGATCCCGGAATTTCATTATACTATCCCGGAAAGCGTCAATTAAATAAAAAAAAACAAATATTATAAAGTTCACAAAGAAAAAGAAATACACACTCTTGCTTAACATTATTACACGACGATATTGCGCCGCTGGCTGTTCAATGTACATACGCTCCTGCCAACTCTCGAACTGATTTACTTTGAATTTAGTTCTACTGCATTAAGAAACAAAACATTGAAAGAATACTTTGAATATAGTGAGATACCCAAAAACGTACCAAATGATCAAATTTGATTGCATTTTTTTAGAATCGGTAAAAATCTTTAAAGACTTTATAAACTTAAACAAAATTTTGTCATTGGTTCTATCGATTCCAATTAGCAATGCTTTTTGCGAGAGAATATTTAGCCTTATGAACAATTTGTAGACAAAAGGGAGAAATCGAATGTCTTTGGACCTTGTGAAAGCTGAGATATAAATTCGAACTAATTTTAGGCGAAAAAAATTTAAAAATAGCAAAGTCTAATGATAAATATAAGTAGTTTTAGTTAATCTTAGTTTACCACTGTTAATATGTTTTGCTTTATTTACCTTCGTTTAGGTCTTTTTAATTATTTACCTTCGTTTAAATTTTTTGTGCTTTGCTCAATAAAACAAATTTTAACTATTATTTGTTTTGATTTTGCTTTCACACACTATTTCCGCAAGCGTGGTTTTGGAAGGGGGTAAGAGTTTCTTTTTGTTCTTGCTTGCTATCCCGGAATTTAGCCATCCCAATTTGGCGACCCTAGTTACTAGGGAAGTGCCTTTTATTGGCTATAAAAAAAATCATATTCCTGCCCTTTGAAGGTTTTGAAGCTCATTTTGGAGAAGATTTTAATTTTAAAAATGTATGTTATATTTGCGTATATATTATGTTGTTTTTTTTACCTTCATAGACAGTACTTAATGAAGTAACTTTAACTTACATTACAAAACTATTCTTGTTACTGTCCTTTTCAAGACTGATGTTTATTTTAAGGTAGGTGAGCTATTGAATACTCGTAAGCTTATATTTATAATAATATACCAATCTTGCGCAAGTGCGCCCCTCTAAAGTCAAACCCCACTAGCCGCCACTAAGTTTCATATGAATATTCACTAAACTTTTCAGAAACTATATCATAATTCCAATTTATACTACTTAAAATAATATTAAATTTATAAATTATCAATTTATCTAAGCCTGTAATGCTGGATGCTAATTCTGGATTTCGAAAGAATCGGCGTGCTGCATTGCTATCGTTAGTATTTCCAAATCTTGACTTTGGTATATCAACCAACAATCCCATTTTTTCTTGAAATTTGAATACTATTTTAATTTTTCTGGCCGAAAATAATGGTTTATTTTCTTTCCGAACATGCCAAATTTTAAAATCTAATATGTATGCAATGTGCAGAAAAAGCCTGATATTGGCGTGTAAAGAAGAACATCCAAGATTAAGAACAGCTGAATTAGAACAATGCAAGAATTAGATCTTAAAGAATTGCATACTTTTCCGTCGACCATAGTTATATATAGTCGATGACCAACTGAAAAAGTCTTTCAGATTCTATATAAGCAAATTCTTCTTTAATTATAGAATCCGTTTCCTTAATAAATTGAATCCTGATTGGTCTACAGAAACGGGTTGATGATGTTCGAGAATTTTGCCAAAGAACTTTTTTTTTGATTAGGCTGATTTTTAAAATAGAATTGCAAGGGATCTATAGAAGTTGTAAATATACTGTAGTCGTCTTGTTCATTTTTGTTTTCAAATTTCTGCTTGTATGTATTTTGGCTGCCACTACCATCGGCCCTCCATTTATAGATCATCTGCAAAAACATGCTGAAATTACTTCTTGTTGGGTTTCCGTAATGCGCCTAACCGTGTGATCTAATAATGACTGCAAATTAACTTCTGCTGACCGTTTGGTCGTGATAATTGTATTCGGCGTAGGATAGCACCTCTGCTTTGCCTCAATAATTTGCTGGTATCTTGGGTATAAATTGTTAAAATTTCTCTTTTTTACCGACTGACGTGTTAGTTTTAGAGCTATATACGCGTATACGACGCATTTATTTCTTTTTTCCCCAACAACAATCGTTGCATGCGTATTTGAAACAGCTGCAGAATTTCTATTACCACCACAATGAAGTATCATTCTAGCTGCCAACGTAAGTTCTTCTTCAGTATTTGAATCGAGCAAATGCTTAACTCTCCGTTTTTGTGAGCGATTACTATCATTTAAAAATTGAACATTTGGACAGCCACGGGCATTTAATTTTGAAATTAGTGGAGCTCTATTTATGTCAGGTATGTTGATAGTTTCCTCAAGCCACTATTTATTTTTATTTTTAAAATGTAACAAAGATCTGTAACTCTCTTTCCATTTTTTAAGTAATTCGATGGAAAAGCTTTTTATTGCCCCCTATATATTTTTAGTATCAACATCACTGATATTTTTTGCTCCAACTACGTTGACTACATATCGAAACAAAAACATTTGACAATACAAATGTGTAAGTTGAAATATTTCTCGTTGTCTAAGAACTTCAATAGGTCGACACGAGAAATGCGTGTGGCTTTCTTTAAAAAAAAATTAAAAATCGGTAATACGCCAAAAAATCCTGCTGCTTTTCTTAGCATGGTAGTGGAGGAAAACATCAAGATCACTGACATAAAAGTTAAAGTATATACCTGCAAAAATATTTTCCATTTTTGAACAACAAATATCTCAACATACACGACATACGCCACCTTAAACATGTAAGTAGTTTTTATTACTTTCCTCGTAAAAGAGAAGTATTGACTTCAAATTTTGGCCAAAAATTAAGGGTCACATGGGGATGACATGGTAACGTTTTGGTAAAAATCCAATATGGCGAAACAAAATGGCGGTCTAGTAAAATGTTAAAACAATATTACTAAAAAACTGCTTATCCAATTTATTTCAAATTTTGCACAAAAATCAAGTATTATGTAGGAATCAACTGGTAAAATTTTGTTTCGAATCCAATGACGGAACCAAACGGCGCCTTTATAAAATATTAAAAAATTCTGCCCGAAAAACTATTTAATGGACTGATTTCAAATTGTGTGGGTTACTTTTCACTATTCCTAATAAAAGGTAATATTCACAACGAGGGAAGTTCCGTGTAAAGGCAATTAACCGATTTTTTTTTATTGTTTATGACTTTTTAGCAGTGTTGATTTCAGAGATTTTCCTCTGGGAGGAGGGAAACCATCTTTTTTTAGGAAGAGGGGCGAGAGAAAAAATACACTGCCAAATAACGTTTTACAAAAAATACATCTAATTTACATATTATATCCCTGAAAGGTTTTTTTTACCTTCTTTTACGAGGAAACTATTAAAATCGCAGAAAATTACATTTTTTGTTGAATTAATTTTGGATATTTAAATTTTCGTGGTTGTTTGTTTCCTTGTTCTTCATTCAATAGGAAACCATTATGCGGTTTTCACCACAAACCGTGGCCAATGGTAGATGAGGAGGCTACCGATGGGGTTGAAAATCAGCCCCAGTGTTTTCTTAAGGCTAATGATCGTGGCAATGGCAAGCTTAAATTATGAGAAGTGTTATAGTTTTTGGTAGGAGTCTTAACGAACACAACTAATGAAGAAAAATCTTTTGGATGTTTTTTCTCGCTTGCGTAAAGTAACGTAAACTTAAATAAACCCTTCCCAATGCGAATTTTTAAGAAAGAAAATGCCTTATTTAGGTAATATAATAACTTTCGAAGGCATATCGCCTGACCCGGATAAAATAAAAGCTTTAAAAGATTATGCCGCTCCAAAGAATTCGGATGAGATAAAGGGTTTTGTAGCTTTTGCAAATTGTTATCGAAATTCATATCAAATTTTTCGGAAATAACTGTACCTCTTAATAAATTATTTAAATAATATGCTAGATTTGAGTGGGTAGAGGAGTGTGATACCCAGATTTTTCAGATACAAACGAATTTATAGTGTAGGCGGATGCATCAGACTTCGCTATGGGTGCTGCCCTGTCGAACAAAAATAATAAACCAAACGTACGCCAGTAGAATTTTAAATAAATCCGAAATAAACTATCTAATAATTCACAAAGAACTTTTACCAATTTACTGGGCTGTAAAGTATTTTCGTACATATTTCCCAAGTAGCACTTTGGCGTTCTATTGGACTTTTACTTTTAGGTTGGCTGCATTTCTTTACTGAGAAAATTACTTAACATCATGTGCCTACGACTGCTCCCATGGGCTTTTATAGTTTTGGATTCTTTAAATACGCAACTGTCACTTATACCCAGTTATACTGAAGTCTTGAACACTAAGGTGGTACGAATAAAGTTATCTACAAAGTTCTTATTAAACCTATACTGTATATTATGACCAAGCGGTTACGATTTGGGAACATTCCGCCGGTTCTTTAAAATTTAATGCGTTGTGTCGTAGCATGCGGTGAGTTGCGGTACTTGAATCATTACTATAATTCTGCCATCTATCATAACCATAACCCTTTGTTTCGTTTTTATTTTTTGTTTCCTTAAAATACCGCTTTAGGTTAGATATGACATAACCAAGTTGTGATATTTTCTAGGATATTTTTAATTTTTTATAAAATGTGGCTGAATGACGAAAGCTACTTTTTTCTTATGGTACGTGAAGCCATTGTGAACCATTTTAACGTGTTACTCGTAGACGATAACACAACATATACACAACTAATTAATAGCTGTAGACTGAATTGCAATGAGTTTAGAAGGACAGTGGAGACAATAGAAGCCCACCCGCCAAAAAGATGCAAAATTTCTAAAGGTTTAAATGGGGGCACCCATATCATCGTTAGTTTTTCGCAAAATATGACTAAATTAATCTACTTTTATATTGACAACCTCTGTCAGCGCCAATTGTAAATGTAGGGTTATCTTAATGTTTTACTTTAATAATCTATTCGAACTATCTAGTACAAACTTATTTTTTCATTTAGATTTTTCACAAATAACAATGTTTGTGCAAGTGGTTAATGAGAGTTGTCTGCTAAGTGAATTTAGTAATGTAATATGTACTGAAGAAGGCCTACAAAATAAAGTTTCTTTTATGATAATCTTAGAGAGCTTCTACCTCAAATTGAGGTTCTGAATGAAGTAAAACATACACTAAGATATGAAACAATATTATCTTTTACAGCAAAATAAAACCAAAATATAATAATGTGCAATATTTAATAACTTTTCTTGGAATAAACTTAAACTTAAGACATTTACGGTCATAGTCATTTATATATTCATCACAGACACTTCATAATTACGAGCAAAAAACAGGTGAACCAGGCTTAAATACATTTCTCCATATGGCCAATGGCTGAAAACTTCTTGTTTGAATCAATATTCATTTTAATAATCACAAAAACTAATAAAATGGGACACTAAAACAACAAACCTTATAAGAAACCCACGTAGGCGAAAAGTAAACAAAACGATTTTAGCAGCAATATGGCCGAGCCAATCAAAAATTGGTTACTCAATTGTTGCCACTGTCCTTATAAAATCACCGACCGAATCTCGTACCAGTGCCCCCTATCTCCGGAGCCTCAAGTACAAGAGGTAATAGTTTACTTGTAGTAAATAATTACTGTAACTCTTACTTCTAAGTTGCAACAGAAGAATAACGACTGGTAATTGCCAGTTTAAAGTAGCAGTATACGATAACTTTTTCTACTCTGCAACGACTCGTTTTACTTTCTAGATATACGTTATATGAGTAGATTTGAACGTAATGGAGTAGTCTCTGCAAAGTTCAAGAAGATTCTGATACTCAAAAGTTGTAATTTAGCATACAAATTATAAACAGTAACTTTGAATAATTACTATTATGTAACGGAAAAGAAATGACGACCTTGGAGTCAATTCCTTAAGTAGTTGCTTGGCAGTAGTTATTATATAATTACTTTACATGGAAAATTAGTATAAAGTATTCGCAGTAACAAATACATACATAATACTTAAAAACGAGTAACTTAAAGTGTTTGTTGATATATAGTAGGATTATTAGTAATAAATACGTAAAAACCCTTAAAGAGTAGTAGTGGAAACAGTTGTAGCTACTTTAGTGCTAGCTGGGTTGTACGGGCATCGTTTCAAAATATTAACCGACCAAAAACCGCTGATCTATCTTCTCAGCCTAAACGATCTAGGCAGCAGGTTGACAAAAGTTCGATTATGCCTCGATGATTTTTATACTAAATATGTGAAAGGGAGTGAAAATGTTACGGCAGATGCTTTATCCAGAATAACTTTGACTTCGAATGATTTATAAAGAATGAATGATGATATGATTGCAATTATGACTAGAGGACAATATAGGCATAGGGAGGTGCAGAATAATGTGATTATTGAGAATGGTTTTAATAATGTTTGACCTGAATAATCAAATATTATTGAAGTTCTTGAACAACCAAAAAACTGTACTGAATTACTGAAATAAAGCCTTCTGAACATTCGGGAAACTTTTATTATGTTCTATTAAATAATATTTTGGAAGAAATATTGTCAAGACCAGATCATATTTAAATATACTTTAATTTATAAATGGAGCTGTTCTGGTCATAGCTTATATAAGCAAAAATTTGAAAATGTGGACAATATAGATGAATATATGTTTTTGTTATCTTTAGTTCCGCTAAGACTTATTACGAATGACGCTAACGAAAAGTTAATATGGCAAAGCCCACGCCCATCTTCACCAAGATTTTGTCGCATTATTAAATTTATCTATAAAAAGGAAACCGAGCAATTAATTAAAGAGAAGTACAACAACGTTCAAAAACAAATCGATGAAACTGTTCCAACTAATATACAAATTAAAGATGTAAATATAAGTTTTAGTCACCATTTAATATTGTCTATGATCGACGGAAAAGTGTGTAATGTGCTCTCGGAAAATAAATCTACACAAAGATGTTTTATATGCAAGACAACAGTAAAAATTATGAACTTCGACACTATTTTAAATGAACCTGAAGAAAATATGTATCGATTCGGTATTTCGAGTTTGCATGCTTACATATAAACTATGGAATGTTTTTTAAATATATCTTACCGCTTAGATAGATGTGAGTGGCAAGTTAGGGGAAAAGAAAATCAGGAAATTTTAAGAAAGAGAAAAGATGACATAAAAAATATATTTAGGGAAGTGGCCCTCATAATAGACAAAGTAAAACCAGGATATGGCGCAAGGCTCGTCGTTTTTTTTCCGACTTTCGTTCTACAGCTTGCATCACTGGCATTGATGAAAATTTAATTTATCGCCTTAATACAATTTTAAAAGCTCTTGCATCAGGATACGAAATTGATTCCGATCTATTTAAAGCATATTGCTGCGAATAGACAAATATATATTAGTTTTTACCCATGGTATAATATGCCTGTAACTTTGCACACAATTTTGGTATATGGATCTGAAATAATTCGGCATTCAATACTACCCATTGGACAAATGTCACAAGAGGCTTCTAAAGGAAAAAATAAAGAAATTAGAAATGCTAGACTGGGAAATACTTGCAAAACATTACGTGTTCGCAGTAATTTTGATTTAGTGAAATATCTGTTGTTATCATCTGATCCACATATTACGTTGCTAAGAAAATTACCAAATAAATCCACGCATACAAATAATAAAGATTTATTGTCAATGCTAAAAGCGAACTAATGTTAATGTATAAATAAATAATGTACTCTAGTTATAAGTAATTAAGTATACCTAATAATTATAAATAGTTATGAAATAATTAACAGTTTGAAAAATAGAATTCTTAGATCTTAAGCAAAAATTCCAGAGCTCTGTAAATTCTGATTATAATTAGAGAAATCTCTGAATTGTAAAAATAGTAAAGCAAAACGACAAATCCGTGCCATAGGAAGCCATTTAGGAAGATACGATGTTTTACATACATTTTTTTATTATTTTCTCTCTTTTTATCCTATAAAAAATTAATACATTAATGGAGGTAGTTCTGGAGTTTCAATTATTTTAGAACACACTGTATGAATTACTTTAATTTAGTTTGCCAATGTATTGTTTTAGTTTTGTGAAGTAAAGATGAATTAACTGTTTTGTAAGGACACCCAAAAGGTTTTTTTTAATAACGACTAAATATCGATAAATAATCCCATTTCTATGCAACCTAAATTCAAAAGCTGTTACTTCCCATTGTAGTCCATCTAAGAAAAAATATTCCTGTTGCTTAAATTCACCTTAGTGTGTTAATGAATTTTGTCCATCTAGATTGGTCAAATCGTACACTGCGTGGCGAGACAAAATGGCGGCCAAATAAAATGTTTGCAACCGTGAAAAATCACTCTCTCTGGTTTTATATATCTTCACGTTTTAGCTTCCCTAGATGCCAAAAAATATAATAATATTATGTTAATATAAATTTAGTCCAGAATTAAGGGTTATATGGAGATGACATGGTAATATTTGATACAAATTTAATAAGGCGGAACTAGTTAAAAAAATTATTACTAAAAAAGCTAATTATCAAATTTACCTCAAATTTTGCAAAAAAATCAAGTGTTACATAGGAATGAACTGATAGCATTTTGAAATGAATTCAAGATAACAAAACAAAATAACGGCCTAATAAAGTATTTGAAAAATCAGCCTGAAAATACTAGGTACTTATTAAATTAATTAAAATTTTTTTGTAAGGTTGTGATAAACTGGTGATATTGTGGTACGAATTTAAGATGGCGGAACAAAATGGCGGCCAAAAAGTTTTTAGAAAATGAAACGTGAAAATTGGATAAACTGGTACAATTCAACCTGACGTAACAAAATGGCGGTGTGTGTCAATGTAAAAAATGGAATTATGGAATTTATTTTAAATTATACCGAGAAGTAAAAGTGTGGCATCAATATATATATATATACATATATAGATATATATATATATATATATATATATATATATATATATATATATATATATATATATATATATATATATATATATATATATATATATATATATATATATATATATATATATATATATATATATATATATATATATATATATATATATATATATATATATATATATATATATATATATATATATATATATATATATATATATATATATATATATATATATATATATATATATATATATATATATATATATATATATATATATATATATATATATATATATATATATATATATATATATATATATATATATATATATATATATATATATATATATATATATATAAATATATATAATAATACCAGGATATATCATATATCTATATATATATATATATATATATATATATATATATATATATATATATATATATATATTTAAATATATAAATAGTATATATTTACATATATCTATATATTTTATATATATATATATATATATATATATATATATATATATATATATACATATATATAGGTTTTTTTTATTGTTCTATAAATATATTTTTTGACAAATAGGGTGTCCGAAATATATAAGAAGTCCTTGTTTTGGTTTTTTTAATAATTTGTCTCGTTCTGTCTAATTTCACTGGGCTATTAGTAATGATAAAATATATTTCTTTACAACAAGGGTAAAATAAGTTAAGAAAAATGTCAATAGATATTGGTCTACGTTATGTTAACCCAACCGCATCTTTATTAGCCGTGCTGCTTTAGGTTGACGTAAAGAAAAACAATACTTAGCTTGGCAATTTTTTTGTTTAATAATAATTTTAATTGTATAAAAAAAGATCGGGAAATAATTCTGGGCATTTATATGCACAATTACAATATTAAGCTACTACCGATTAAATAAGCACCGACACATAGGCCGCCAAGGGTTGTTCTCGAGAAAAAAAAGGATTCAGCCGAAGAAACATCAACGGGTAGTGCGTAAGCTCTTTCCCATATTTTAGCAGTTTGAGGGTACTTTTCACATGAACACTCTGTCATTGTTTTCAATACGCCAGTGCTTTGTAAAACTAAGTCAAGGAGCCTTCCAGCTGTACACAACGTTAAGGTTGCAGGAAATGCGAGAACATATTGTGTGGCCTTAAAAGTGGCTTTTCCTACTTCCACAGGAATGTTTAAGAGGGCTATGTTTACTCTAACAGTGACGCCAGTTATACAAACGCTTTGCTTTACAAACCCTTTCTTTTTACATTCTTCTAATTCGTGCCAAATGGTCTTTGCTGTTAGATAAACTTTCTTTAAATTTGCTATTGAGTCTCGAATAATTTTCTCAGCTTCTTGGACTTTGATTACACAGCAATCGTCAGCCTCTTTTATAGTCTTCTGAGGGATAGTTTGTCCAATTTTTTTAATGGCAGGCTCAGTGCATTCCGACACATTCTGTTCTAAAAAAAAAACAAAGGTATGGTCTTTATTGTCTAGGTAAAATAAATTTTTTTAAGATACCATGTCGTAACTTTCATACTTTACGATATTGTTATTGTAACTACAAAAAAACAAGTAATATATTGGAAGCAACAAGTAATACTTTTAACGGATAATGGCGTTTAGTATTGCAAGATTATAGACACAGAAAAATACCTGTATATTTTTTCTCATTTTGCTGTTTAAAAAAAATTGTTCCATTGCACTACAGAATTATTCGGTATTAAGTTACAGACCCGTATAAAATTCTCAAGGGTTTTGTTTGTTGAATAATGTGTAGCTTTTATACAAATACCATATAATATTTAACACGAAATACGTGTGGATTCTTTTTATGAAAAAACTGTGTGCAAATACTCAAAATTTATCGTAGAAAAATTAAAGGTATTTTGATAAGAAAATTAAACAATCTAGGTATTTTCACTATATAAATTAAAGAATATTTTAAAATTTTTAAAATATTGTGTCCGTTTCATATACAATTGTGTAGAAAGAAATAGATGCTTCCTCAGCGCGCATAAATATGTAACCTTTTTATACACAATAGTGTGAAAACATGACGCTATCGCCTTTATCGCCAGAATTTTGATGATAGGGCCAACGTTGTAATATATAATCTAAAATATTACATTTTGCGTCAAGAATATAAGTTGACATATAAAATATTCCAATAATAAATCACGAAGACGTACAACATTTAACCATTTTCACATTATTTATGCATTTGCTAACTTGATGCCAGGATATTATTTTGATGGGACTACATTGGGATTTAAAATAATACCAACCTAGGTTACGATTTTTAAAAAGCTGGTTGGTGTGACAACTCCGCATTTTCGTTTTCGGTTCGATATTGGTTCGATTCAAAACATTGCCGGTGTCGGTTCAAATTACTTTCAAACGTAAAAAATAATTAGTTCTTTGTACAGGTTATAGTCGTGACATTTTTTAGAGGATTTAGACATTGTGCAGTATGGATTCGTTTGTTGAAACGAAATTGAAAGAATGGGGCTTATTTGAACAATTAGAGGTAGGTATGTGTGAATTATTTTTTTATTTGTTAGAATTAGAAGTCCTATCTGTTTACAATTTAGGGTGGAGTGGAGTGTTTAGTAATAGAGGTAGTGATTGATAGTGACTCAGTTTTTTTTGTAGCGGGATTTTTACATCCAGTGAAGAAACTATATGTAACACAAATAAAGTTCATACAATACCTATATTATACTATGCAAGTTATAGTTATGCTTTTTGTTTTATGTATATTTTAATGAACAGGGACACATTTTAAGAAATTTAACTTTAGCCTAACTAATTTAATTAATTCAGAACAGTGGTCAAGTAAACTGCCTATAATTGCAAAAATAATGGGTATGGCTTGGGGAACTTGATACTTTATATTTACATTCTTACAAAAAATGAAAATTTGCCTTACAAAAGCAAGTTTAAAATGAAATTTTGCTAGAATACAAATAAAATTAGACCTGTGGCCAGACCCGAATGCAGGAGGGCCTGGGGCAATGAAGAGAGTGAAGAAACACCACACATAGTAACATAACCTAAATGTACAGGGTTATTTTTTATATTTTCCCATCCCCTCTTAAATTTTGTGGGTAGGTACCTATTCTGTAGGAAAAACAATCTCAAGTCTGAATATGTCAGTCAAAGTGCAGAGTCGAAACAAGAAGAATTTGATTCGGACTGTGAATATTTATCATTAGAATACCCAGAAGATAATAAATTTAATGAATTTATGAAGAATTTTAAAATATCTACACAAGAAAAGATGGCAGCAGGTACTACAAAGGAAAATAAAACTCAAGAAATAGAAATTTCAAAAGAAAATAATCTTCAGAGTCAAAAAATTTATTGAAAATGAACATACATGTTCAAGCTGTTCTATCAAATTTAACAAATCAAATGCTGTGTATGTGAAAACTGGTTTTGTTTAAAATGTTCAAATACGTCTGAAAATCAAGCACTAGATATGAAAAAAAAATAAGAAGACATGGCAATGTATAACCTGTTTAGGTGAAATTAATAATAATGAAACATTAGTAGTAAATAACTTGAGGCAAGAAAACTTATTTTAAAAAAAACAAATATTTGAGATAAATAAAAAACTTGATTTTGTCTTATTAAAACTGGAAAATTTAGAAAAAAAGGCCACTCTTTCAAAATTTTTAAGCATTAATGAAAACATTGAACAAATTCAAAAAAGTTTAAAAGAAAAATAACCAACTCAGTTCATTGAAAAAATGTCTTCTCATTCTGAAATTCTGAAAAATTCCCCAAATAAAAATATTCTAGTAACTAGTATAACTAGTAAGGAAACAAAATTTGAAGTTCAAAAAAAAGTAAATCCAAAAGATATTAAAGCCAAAATTACTGAAGTTAAAGAAATTAAAAACGGGGGAAAATATATAATAAAAGCCTAAACAAAGGCAAATTCCACTAATGTAAATATTGAAAAAATGGCAATGGGATACAAAGGAGAAGAGATAAAATTAAAAATTAAATGAAATATATATATAATAATAGTTAGGATGGGACAAATGTGTAACAAAAGCAGATTTCAACATTTTGATTTGCTATAAATGCTGTAAATATGGACACGCATCTAAAAATTACTCTAAAAACCAAATATGTTCATATTGTTCCGGTTCTCACGTAGTTTGGCAGTGTAATGAAGAAAATCCTTCGTGTATAAACTGTAAAAATTTTAATTCAAAATTTAATAGAAACATGAATATCAAAAATTCCGCACATAGTAACGAATGTCAAATTCACAAAGATAAGATAAAACAAGCTCAACAAAAAATAATCTACAATAATTAAAAAAAAAGTCAATGGATTTTCTCAAAATTTTATATTTAAATTCAAGAACAGTAAAAAACAAATTAGATGATATCGAAATTCTAGCTGGAGAAAATGTTCAACTAATTGTATTAACCGAAACTTGAGTTAAAAAAGACGAAGTATTATAATTTTAAAAACTTTAAATCAATATATGCCACAAGAAACAAAAGAGGCGAAGGATTGGTAATTTTTGTCAAAAAAACCTTGGAGTTCTAAAAAAAATTGAATGTGATATCTTATGCATTGCAATAGAATTTAAATTACCTAAATTACTCTTGTGCGAAATATACAAACCACCTTCGACAAAAAATGAGATTTTTTTAAAACTATTAGATGAAAAAATGGAAAAGTTAAATAAATTAAAAACAGAGTGTATTTTTATCGGCGACATGAACATTAATCTTCTTCAAAATAAAAGCAATGAAACAAAAACCGTATTAGACATATATTCCTCCAATGGTTATCGAATATGCAACTCAAACATCCCTATCCGAGAAACTACTAACAGTTCAACACTAATAGATCACGTTTTCATTAATTCTGATAAAATAATAGACCTACAACTAAAAACAAGTCCTCTTAGTGACCATCAAATACAGATTATTTCCATTCCAATAAAATTTAAAGCAATTGATCAAAAATCCAGGAACAAAAAAATTTTAATTAGAAAATTTTATACGGATAACATTAAAAATACAGTATGGAATGAAAAAAAAATTTTTTCAAAGACCCATATGAATTATATAAAGCTATTTTACAAATTTTTGTACAGTACATCGGCAAAACTTAAAAAAAATTCCAAAGCATGGTTCAGTCTTGAATTAGCAAAGTTAATTAAATATAGAGATAGGCTTTATGCAAATAAGAAAAATAACCCAAATAACAAATATTTTGAAGAAATCTATAACGGCTATAATAAATTTGTCAAAAAAGAAATAAGAAAAGCCAAACAAAATTATTTTAAAGAACAATTTTCAAGTAAACACCAAAAAATTATTTGGGATAATTTAAATTTTATTTTAACCAATCAAACAAGAAAAACAAAAACAAATATTGATTATGTATTGGTTAATGATAGGAAAATTGAAGATACCCAAATTATATGTGAAGAAATGAACAATCACTTTGTAAATATAGGAGAACAACTCGCAAATAAAATTTAACCAATGAGTGACTATACTGAATCCACAGAAGAGAAGACTTTTTTTATTGATCGGGAAGAAGTCTCAAATGATGTAATGGAAGAAATTATTGATGATGCTAAAAAAGCTGCTGGTTTTGACAATATTCCTATTAAAATTATTAATATGTGAAAAAAGAATTAATTCCTATATTAATTTTTTTAACAAAAATTTCTATTCATAAAAGTATTTTTCCAGAAAAAATGAAAATTGCTAAGATAATTCCAATATTTAAAAGTGAAAAACGATATGAATGTGATAATTATCGACCAATATCTATATTACCAGTGTTTTCTAAAATAATAGAAAACATTATTACTAATAAATTAAATCAATATTTGGAAAATGAAAATTTACTCTTTAATAAACAATATGGCTTTCGCAGATTCAGGGATACGGAAACAGTTGTTATGGATGTCATAACAGATATTCAACTTAAAGTTGATGATAATAAAAAATGCTGTTTACTATCCTTGGATCTGTGTAAGGCATTTGATACAGTAAATCATCATATTCTTTTACGAAAATTATATAATATTGGAATAAGGGGCAATACGTATAATTTATTTAAAATCTAAATAAGCGCAGACAGTTTGAACAAATAAATAATGCAATAAGTAATCAAAGAAGTATTTCGTGGAGTACCGCAGGGATCAATATTGGGGGCAATTTTATTTTTAATATATATAAATTCAGTTTCTAAATTAAATTTAAAAGGCAATATTCAATTGTTTGCGGATGACACAACAATTATTTATTTTGCTGATAATTTAAATGAATTATTTTTTATATAAATCATGATCTAGAATTAATTTATTCCTGGCTTAAATCTCACAAACTATTATTAAATTTTAGTAAATCTTCTTTTATGTTAATAAGTAAAACAAAGATAAATTCTGGTATTTCCCCAATAGTAATAAACAATAACAAAATTAAATATTCAAATACAACAAAATGTTTAGGATTAATTATAGATGAAAACTTAAGTTGGAAAAATCATATTCAGAGTTTAAGAACCGCTATAACTCCATTAATAGGAGTATTATACAAAGCAGGATATTTCGTACCATTAAAATTCTTAAAAAACGTATATTATTCTTCAATATATTCTAAATTCCAATATTTAATTTCAATTTGGGGATCTGCTTTTTCGTCACATATTAAACCTTTAAAACAATCGCAAAATAAAACTCTAAAATGTATTTATAAACTACCATATTTGGAACCTTCTATTAACCTATATAAACCTAACAGATTTTTAAACTTACAGAATATTTATAATTTCAAAACGTTTTAATACACTCTATTATTAATAATGGAAAAAAATCAAATATTATATTTAAAAAATCTAATACTTTACATAATCACCATACAAGACATTGCTTACAATTACAGACCATTACAATAAAAAAAAGTAACTTTGGGAAAAAATCAATTCTCCACGATGGTTTAAAAATATATAATAACTCACCAGAGACTATAAGACATACAACAAAATTACCAATATTTAAAAAACAATTAAAAATGCATTTTTTACAAAAATAAAAATGAATTGATTTTTTTAAAAATATTTATTTCACCTTAGTTTTTATATTTTTTTAAATTTTTTCATTTATTACAACTTTATTATTATTATTATTTTCTATTGTTATATGTTACATTCCATGTAATAAACTTGTAAAGTTGGTTTGGAATAAAGCAGTTTAAAGTAAGTAGCTATTTAAAAATATATTTTTGCTTATACAGGGTGTCCCTGGGACAACACAAAATGTGATTTTTTTTAAATGGGGCACCTCATATATACTATTTAATTTTTTAAATCCTTGTGAAATTCTAAGAAATCTGTGTAGTTACCATACATTATGTTATATTTTGGTTTATTGGTTTCCCAGATATAAACGTTTGAAAAAAGTATATTGTATTTTTGCCGAGCCCAATTTATTTAACTTAAAGGAAAACACTTTCATGTATTAATTTCTATCTAGTAGCATCAATTTTACTATTGTTACTAAAATACAAAATATGTCAAATTTTTTGACAGTTGACATCATTTCAACTGTATGTCAGTCATGTTTTCCTCCAAGTTAAATAGATTCGGTCTTATAGAGGCAAAAAATTACGTTTACAATTGTTTATATCTCGAAAACAACAGCATAAAAATATGGCATGTAATATATCAAATTTCTTGGAATTTTACATAGAATCAAAAAATTAAACTAAACTTATAGAGAAAGCCCAACTTAAAAAAAATCATATTTTGTGTTGCTTACATTCTCTGAGACACCCAATATAAATAAAAATCTATTATCAAATAATTATACTTTTCAAACACTATAAATTGTTTTTTTTATTCAGTGCCACAAAAAAGGGGAGCGGCAAAATATAAAAAATGACCCTGTACAGTTAGATTATTTTACCTGCTATGTTACCTACCTTATAATAAATATAAAATGCTACTAATGCAAGGAACACAGATAAAGACCCATATAATGTTTGATGAGTAGATATACAAAATTGCGGTTTTCCGTAGTAGTTGGCTACTTTTTGATGAAACAGAAAATACCATAATTGCATTTATTTACACTGTTAGTTTCTGAGCTACAGGGTGATTTTGAAGAATTATTGTTATCAAGCAGCCCCGGTATCACGGTTATTTAAAAAGTTATTGTAAACATGAAAACGGATTTTTATAGAATTCTCAACATAGAATCCAGTGGTGTAATTGAATTTTTTAGTTATCGACAAGTATTATTTTTTTTAAATGGGACAAAAAACTTTGGTCGACAACTAAAAAACACTTGTGTTTAGAAAAAATCTAATTACGCCCCTGGATTCCATGAAAATTCGTTTTCATGTTTTCACCAACTTTTTAAATAACCAAGATTTAAATTATTCTTAAAAACAATTTTCACCCTGTACTTCAGAAACCCAAAGAGCTATGAAAATGTAATTATGGCATCTTTTGTTTCAATAAAAAGTACCCAAAATGACTTTCTACCTCCACTCAAATAGATGTATGTGTGACTAACCTAACCAATATGCTTTAATCAAATTGTTCAACAGGTTTTCGACAGTCTCACGGAGGGCGACATAAGGGAATTGATTCCAGTATAACGACTCAGAAAAAAGTTTGTTCTAAAATACCAGGAAGAGCAAGTTAAAGAGGTTGTATTGTATACGCACCTGTTTAGTTTTCTGCTTTATAGGTAAATGTCCCCTTTTTTTTATGATTCAATATTCGAATATGTGTTTTTATAAGAGTTGTGATTTTTTTGTTCTTATTATTTAAATGCATTTGCTTATTCATATACCTATTGCTTTGCCTAGTAGAGAAACTGATTTTATTTTTTTGGAAGGATTGCGATTTTTTGTTTTTAATATATCTTTTTATTTGTTTACTCATTTGCATATGTATAAAAGTTTGTATTTATTTTTATTTTAAATAAATTTCTTTTGGTAAAAAAAGCGAGCCTAAATTTTTTCCATTATCCTGTATAATTATTACGACATCCTCTATACAAAATTACCTACATAGAATTAAGCTAAAAAGTTCTACAATACACTTCTGTTTTTTGCACAAAATTGTGCAATTGGCAAGTACATATTTATATAGATTTTGTCCTCTTAATGTTATAAAAAAATATTAATTTTGCTTTATATTCCCATATAAAAGAACGTCTCAGTTATACATATTTTTATAGATAAACTACCAAGCATTATAATGAAAGCCTACAGTTATAATATTTAATGAACCTATAAACTTATGATAAAAAAAGTACACTATATTTATATTTATTACAAAAATTGTGTATTAATATTCACAATTTGTACAATATTTCTAGAATCGGAATAACAAATAATAAATTACGTTGTTTTAACTATACAATAAAATACAATTGTGTAATTTTTTTAGTCTTTATTACAAAAATTACTAACAGAATGTATACTTATCAAACAATTGTATATAATAACTTTAAAATTAGATGCATTTATTTTTTGGAAATAATCTATATTACATGCAAAATTTCTACGTTATTTTTGGATACAAAAACAATATACTTCTATACAGAATTGGATGGAGGATTTCTACACAAATTGATTCTGTGTCCATTCCAGAATCAAAATGTGCAGAAATGTTCCACATTAGTTAAATAAGATTTTTAAGAGTGTAGCTTTGTCATGCCATATTTGCTGATTTAGTTTATCGTTAGTAGAATATAAAGTTGTCGCGTTTTGAGATTACCCATGCGTCACAGAAACTACATCAAATCCATATGAATCAAATTAAAATATTGTGGGTGAAAAAGTAAAAACTAACGGGCGAGTTCGAAAAAGCCTTGGAGGTTTGCCGCTTGGAATTTTTAGTCCGTAATTTAAAACACGTGTTCTGCGTGAAATTTCGTCTCAATAGAAAAAGCTTAACACAATTAGTTTTTATATTATACTGAATATTTTACAAACACCAAGTTTATCTTTTTACGCCGACGATTTCTGCATTTATATTACCAAAAAACAAATATCAGAGTGCATACAACAGCTCAACGTTACCACGAGAACTTGCCAGAATTATTTTTTTCATAATTGCTTAGAAATCTCTGCGACAAAATCTAGCATTACCATTTTTACTCTGCATCGACTATAATATCAGAATTCGATTCGGCTAAATGGCCTTGATATTGGATCAAAAGCTTACCTGGGAAGAACATATAAATAATGTTATAACCAAAAGTGAGAAAGGCTTAAATATATTAAAAGCTAGCACTAGGCGGCACTGGGGCGCCGAACTAAAGGTAGCATTAATGTTCTATAGGGCTTATATTAGATCAATAATTGATTACGCATCTATTTTTTATGGTTCAGCAACCAACACCAGGTTAAAGCTCTTCGAATTGTAATGGGAGCCTTCTGCTCAACTCCAACCCAAGCTTTATTAGCAGAGTCTGGCGAACTACCCCCATATTTAAGAAGACAATATTTGTCTGGTAAATTTCTTATTAAAAACAAGTTTCTAGGTAACCACTTTCTGTTAAATAAGATTGCCAGATTCGCGACGGATAATTTGACTTCTAGCTATTGGATTCACAAAAATTCGCCTCCATTGGCTGATGCGTTTACTGATACCATAGTTCATTTTCAAAACATTAATACCAGTGATAGACTTTCCTTCTTTGCAGCTGATTTCGAGTCACTGTTATGTGACGTTAACGTCATTTTCCCCAAGTATACTGAATTTGGTCGGATTAATGAGGCAATTGTTATTGGCATAATAGTCAACCGTCCAGGTGCCGTAGCTATTTATACTGATGGTTCTAAAACACCAGATGGTGTTGGATGTGCTTTTTATAGCCCTTCAAATAATTTTGTTGAAAGTTTTCAATTAAATACAAATTCTTCGATATTCACAGCAGAGCTATATGCTTTGAAATAAGCTTTGAATTATGTTTGTTATAATCATGAGCAACATAATACAAATGACTATATAATTTTATTAGATTCTATGTCATCTCTAAAAGCGATCAATAATAGGTTGAAAAATCTCTATAGGAATCCTTTAGTTGCTGACATATTTTCCCACATTTTGGCCTTAAAACAAAACAATATCAGCGTTTCTTTTGTATATGTAAAAGGTCATGCAAGTATTTCTGGCAACGACAGGGTTGATTCATTTGCCAAAAAGGCAATTCAGGAGAGTACTCCTATATTAGGTCAGCAATATTATAATATCTTCCCCAAAATAAAGGATAGAGTCAAAGAATTTTGGAAAGAACAATATGAAAGCTACGCAGTAAATAACCCCAATCACTACACTAGAGTTAACAAATCCTTAGTAAGCACACCAAGTATTCAAGAGAGTACCTTAAATAGACCTTGCTATATTACTTTTGCAAGAGCCATGTTTGGGCATGGCAATCTAAGGTACCTGCTTGATAAAATGAATCTTGCTGATAGTCCTCTATGTACATGCGACAATTCAAGTATTGATGACATAAATCACTGGCTTTTGAATTGCCAACATAACCGGGTAGCATCAGATTATATTATCCAGGAATTTGCGAGACTAAACAGTCTTCCTATTAACGCTGAGGTGATTTTATCACTAGCAAGGAAAGATAGAAATATATCGAGAATTTTTATTACCTTTGTAAGATTGCGCGAGCGTAAGTTGTAGGGCTTTGATTATCCTATTGTATCCCAATAATAACCTATCCGTGGTCTTATCATATGTTGTGTAACTTAAAAAGTCGCTAAGAGGGACCCCTGTAGCGTGAAGCGAGTGTCCTTGTCTTTACATGTTTCGTTATATACGGATTGGGTTAGGTCTATTTTGTTTGGTTGGTATGTATGAATGGTGAGAGTGATATTATCATCATTTGGTTTTAGTTAGTGGCTGTATGCATTAAGTGCAAAGCCAAAAAAGAAAAAAAAATCTTTTGAAATAACATAATAGTTAAAAGTTAAGCTAGAAATTGTACCAAATCAGTTGTATTTCGGTATTTTTGTTTCTGTATATCGAAAAATCGTCCCCATTATTACGTTTTATTAACTTTATTTCTTAACATAATATAATATTAAATTTTTATTTAATATCTACTTCAAAATAAGTTCACTACAAGAAAAAATTAGACTAAACAAAAATCTATTAAGTCAAAACCAATTAGAAAAATTCTAAAGATACCTACAAAATATACACAAATTATACTGAATCATAAACATCATCAGATTCTGAACCTGAAGCTTCACTAGTATTTATTGTAAGTGGTTCAACTTCAATATCAATTATAAACTGCTCTCTCTCATACCAGTTCTTAATTAGTTTTTCAGTGTGTCTCACACAGTTTTCTCATACTTCTGTATTACATTATCCCAATGCCTCGTTCCACATACCAAGAACTTTTTCAGTGCCATAACCAACTCTACCAATATGTTTATTGTAATACGATTTAACATGGGCCTAGATTAGTTCAATGTCATTAAAGCCACAATGGTATGGTGAAAGTATTAAAAGTTCATAACCATGTTACCTTAGTAATTCGTCAATTGCATAAACATTCTCTTTTCCATTCATTTTTGCTATTTGTAACAACTCGGGTTTCAGAAGATTTGAATTAAATGTGATGTTCCTTTTTAACCAATTTATTATGTCTACTTTGGTAGTGTCAGATGAAGGTTGTTTCTCTATAAGAACACTATGATATATCGCATTATCCATTACTATTAAAGATGGCTCTTCTAAATTTTGAGTTAACTGACTAACTAACATTTAGTAAATATACTATTATTCATTTCACCATGGTAATCCATTGTCATTGATTTTGAATAGAGTAATAAGCTGGCATTCTGAACAAAACCTTTTGAAGATCCAGCACTAAGAATGATAAAACGCTTACCATCATACCCTTGTGGCTTTCGTACACTTTTTATGTTTTGATCTTGCTATGACATTGTTTTATTTCCATGTTTCGTCTAGGAAAATCAATTGTCGCTGATATACATTAGAAATATTATTCATATAGTTACGTAAAAACAAGATCTAAGAGAAGAAATATGGGTGTTTTCAATTAATGCCCTTCTGTTGTCATCCTTCTAAATTTAAATTTAAAGCCCAATTCATTCAGCAGAATACGCAGAGAGGTATCACCAATGTGTACCATTTCTTTAATTTTTAGCTCTTCATTTAGGCCCTTAATAGTTACATGTTTTCCTAAAAAGAACGTAATTTGTTACCAATATCGTTAAAATAAAAATCATATTTGATTGAAGAAATTTATTATCAGCACCGTCATTTTAATTGGGTTGGTTGGGAGAAATATTAGTCACTGCCTAAAGGAAACTTACTGTCTTTGTTCATGTCATATAACGTAATTCGTCTTGGCTCTATTTGCTTTCATACTTTTCGAAGTTGGATTGTTTTCTTTCTTTTTTCGATTGGAATAAACAGTCATGCGAGAAATTTTTAAAGCAGGTGCAATACTTTATTAATAAAAATGTTTTGTCTTTTGTGTCCTGAAAAAAGTTATTTACCTCTTGAACATATGCTACATGTTCTAAAGGTCCTCCATTGCTTTTCTCCAACTCAAAATATTCATAGAGGTGAAGCACTAATTGCTGAGCTTGTCTATGTAGAATTTTTCCAGGCATTTTCTACAAAATTATCTTAGTAAAGTCAATGAAAATACACGCACGGGTAATCTCAAAACGCGACAACTGTAGACGTTGTTCCAGGAAGAACGGATTTGTGTAATACCTTTAGGATTCCTTTCCCTACATATTTTTCGAGCACAATCTAGTGTAGAAGGTAGCATCCGAGAACTATTCCAAGAACAGGCGGTTTTAGTTATGTATGAAACCGAAATATACAAAATAGGTAAATATTTAACCAACATTTTAAAATAGGACCATCTAACTCTTAAACCAAAGAGTCTTGTAGGGAAGCAATACAATTTCAGATTAGATTGCGGCGATATTTTAGTCAGTTTTGATGTTGAACCCCTTTATAGAAAATGTGCTTATGGTCGATAAGTAAGTAGGCAATAAAGACATTCTAGCCATCTGTTTATGAAAGGTTGCAGAGATAAATAGAACTACTAAGTGTTTTTGGTGATATTTATTTTAGTAGGTGCGTGTAGAAATAAATGGATGAAAAATAAGTAGTAAAAGGCACAAGAAAACATAAAACTAAATATAAATATGCAGTATCACCCCGATGGAGCTTACAAAATGACAAATGACGACATATTACATAAATTAAAATTTTCATTTAAGCCCAGTTCCGCTATTAGTGAAAAATTATGAGTGGTTCTAGAGTTATTCGCTTAAATCTACAAAACTTCAACTTTTACAACATGTCAAATGGAATTTCTCCAGGATTCACATCATTTATATTTTTTCTTATTAACTTAACCACTGACGCACCAAAAGTAAAAGTAGCGTTTTTTGCCCTTATTCTTAATTTAACTTGATACCAAGTATGTTAAATCGGATTATACTGTGTCCCATTGTCTCAGACATACTATCACAAACATATTGTATTTCAATATATTCTTCTAAAACTCCTAAAAGATCAATTTTTCTTGCCCTTGTAAACGGGAATTATTGTAATAATGAAAAAATCACCCTCCGAGACTTTTGCAGATCTTCACGTTTCACGGTCATTTTCGTGAAAATCCAGCATGGCAGGACAAAATGGTGACCTAGTGAAGTTATTGCTAAAAACGAATTATCCAATCGATCGGCTATTTTAAATTTCTTGAGAAGTACGGGGTAAGTCAGAAAAAAATCCGTTTTTTATCCTTAGTGGAAGACCCTGTACAGACGACATGTTGCTTTTTCTTTATTTTTTTCTTTTTCTCTAACTTTAGTAATAAGACTATCTTCATTTTTAATAACGAAAGCTTATTTCGTAAAATTAAAATTTAAGTAAGTTGGGTAAAGTTGTGAATCTTTAAAACGTCATATTTTATTAATTATTTTATCAAGCCGTAAAAAGATAAAGTTATTTGAACTTTATAGCTAATGCATAAAGCTAAACACTAAAAGATTGTTTAGAACTTAAGGCCTAACTTATTAGTAGATTTATTAAGAAAATGTCATATTACATGAATCCATATTGAGCATTAAGGCTAAAAGTTAGAACACTATTTTTCTTTATGTGTTTTGTTAGATATTTTTTTGAAATATAGGTTATAAATGGTTATATTTAGTTCCAACGTAAAAATTATCATCCATTTTTGCACTACAACGTGTGTTTACGGTATTTGCATTGTGATCCATGCGTTAATAGGGTTGCCAAGTGTCCCGCAGTTATTTGTCTAGTGCCCTGCTCTGTCTTTGAGCGGGACGCAATATGTCCCGATTTTTATATATATTTAGTTTTTTACAAAAAATATTGATAATTTTTTCTATATAGGTGGATTTTGGAGTCCTGATTACGTGACCGAATTTTTTTCGGTTATGTTTCGTTTTTGAGTTATTCACTCTCAAAGTTCATAGATATTCTAACCCCAATTTCCCTTTTTTTTATCTTTTTTATAAAAATTGACTAATTCTGTATGAAACTATTACAAACAATTTAAAAGACGTAACAAAACTCTCTTGTTGATTTTATTGCCTATTTTATATAAAAAATAGGATATTGGGAACATTCAAAAATAACTATGCTTGATACTTTTTAGATAAGTAACTTTCCATCATGTTCGTATCCGTCATGTTTCCTTTTTGAGTTATTCATCCTCAAGGTTCATAGACATTCTAACCCCAATTTCCTCTTTTTCTTTCTTCTTTTTTATAAAAATTGACTAGTTCTGTATGAAACTACTACAAACAATTTAAAAGACGTAACAAAACTCTCTTGTTGATTTTATTGCCTATTTTATATAAAAAAAATTAGGATATTGGGAACATTCAAAAATAACTATGCTTGATACTTTTTAGATAAGTAACTGTTCCATCATGTTCGTATTGTGACGTCGTGAAAACCATCGAGCTACAACTTTAAAGAAAAAAACATATTAATTGATACAAATTACTGTGATAGGCACTGTACCAACAGGAGCGCGGAGGCACTAAGTGATTTTGTTCCGGGTTAGCGCCAGGTTAGGCGCCGTAAGGATCATCAAAAGAACACTAACACAAAAGGCGATCAACACTAATCAGCATCACTTGCATAAGTCTAGTCTTCTGCCAGTGATGCACTTGCTGTTGTTCGCCTTTCCTGTGAGGGCTTTAACGATGATGCCTACGGCGCCTAACTTGATGTTAATCTGGTACTCCTCTTCGCGTTCCAGCTGGTACCGATCCATCTATATTTGTAACAAAACTAACCATAATTAATTTGCATCAATTAATGTTTCTCATTAAAGTTATATCTGGATGGTTTTTCATAATGTCAAGATGCCAATAAGAAAGTATATAGTATTTTGAGTGTTTTCCAATTTTTAGATAAAAAAGGCAAGAGAAACAAAAAGATAGTTTACATGATGTCTTTTTATAACTGTTTAAAGTAGTTTCATAAAAACCAGCGAATTTTCATTTTAAAATCGAGCAAGAAAAAAGGAAATTGGATTTAGGATGTTTATGAATTTTGAAAATTAATAACTCAAAATCGAAACTTGACCAAACAAATTTGACTTTAAAATTTTAAAAATTGTAAAAAAGTAAATAATTACCTCACTTTTTAACGTAAATAACAAACATAATTATTTGCAATAAATTTACAGTAAATTTCAAAAGATTATTTATTTGTTTTTGCAGAAAGGAACTAAAAGCCATTAAAAATTGTTGAATGTTCAATCGTTTTTAAACTTGGGCAGATATCTTTAGAGAATCTGGAGCAATTTACTGGGATACTTCACAGCGATGGTGCGATTGTAACTTGTAACTTCCACCATTAATAAGCGTGTAAAACGTTAAGGTTTAAGTTATGCTTCTTATTGGTTTAAATATAATATAAATATATAGGTTAGCCAAAGAGATTCATATTTTTTTATTTATGTAGGTACCTTTTGTAAGGGATTATTTAGTTATCTGAAACTACGCTTTTGTGTAAATCTAAATCGCTTTCTTAAAATTTTTTCGACAATTTTTTAACTGACCTGTTTCAATTTGCAAGGGAAAGTAGGACTAGTTACATCTTGAAAAAAATATTTATTTTCTATTTAAAAAACAGTGTTTATTTTTTAGTAAATCGGCAAATGAATAAAAGCTAGCAAATTGTGGTTCTTGGGATTAGACTGTGTCAAACTGGAATCACTTTCCGACGTTTCGCCTTCAATTTTACATGGCATCTTCACTTCACTAAATCGGAACACTGAATCTGAGTCGTAAAGTGAAGATCCCTGCAAATGCCTCGTGCAATCAAAGGCGAAACGTCGCAAAGTGATTCTGACAAGGTCTAATTCCAAGAACCATAATTTCTTAATTGACAACAGCCGTGAAAGCTCCCGTTCTATGAATAAAAACTAAATTTTACATTTTTAGGTTTTTAGTTCAGGTTCTTCCTGGACGTAGTCACAATTTTCTTGATCGACTGGATTATTATTTCCACCATGGTCTTCGGGGTTTTGAATATTATTGATCAGCAGCTCAAAATACCAACCTAAGCTTGTTTCAAAGCGCCAGTTCGCTCCAAATGCAGCAGTCAAAAAAAGATTGTTTACCGCTTTTCCCGATTTTATGCTCGTTTATTAATGGTTTTAGCAAAATATCTGCTAATGATTTTCCTCTTTTTAAAAGGGTCCTTTCTTTTTTTGATGGATCTATGCTCCTATAAAATACCTACGAAAGTATTGTTACATCAGGACGATTCTTTTCACGACTTAATTTTTTCTTATATTAACAATTTTTTGTTCACTTATCCCATCATATTTAATAAATACCGAGAGTAGGCTCTTTATATCGTACACTCTCCACTCCTTTTCCAACTCAAACACGTCGCCGAACTTTCTGTAGATTTTTGCATGCCTTCGTAATTCCTTCTTTACTCGTCCAAACACGCGATCAGCAGGCAAATAGGAGTGTCCTCGAACTGGAAAAACGATTTCAATTTCCTTAATATGGATTTGAGAATCCTTATGAAGCCAGTACATCAACATGTGGTGGATATGGCTGTTCTTATTCTGGCCATCGCATCCTCTCAGAACAAGCGTATTTTTGTCACTCATACGTTAAATTGAGTCTGTCTAAGGAAATGAAGCAGCGCTGATCCAATTTCATTTGATCCTCGACTAGCAAGGTTTTCAACATAAAACCTTGGTGTTTTTTAGCTTATACAAAAGCAATAATAAGCAATTTGAAGATGTACCTTAAGGTCACGCTTAGCATTCTTATCAGTTGGATATCTTTTTATCTGGAATTTGGTACGTTCACAATAGCTATATACATCAGTGGCAGGTAAACAGAATACAAGATTAAATTCGGCAGAAAATATTTTATGAATATGAATTTTATCGTTGTACATCTTCCACATTTTTCTAATGTTTAAAGAGGAATGCAGATAAAGTCTTTTAGATTTATTACGGTTGTAATGACTTTCCTGTGCTTTAAATTAACCAATAAACTGCTTTACTCTTTCGTATTTAGGAAGTTGTTTTTCGGAACGTTTATCACCGCCGCTATTAATTCCAGCACTTTCTCCTTTCAGAGTTTTAGTTGCTATTAATAAAACTCGCCGAGATCTAACTTCAAATAGTTTTAAGAAAAAAGCTCGGCAGACATCATAGGATTTTACTCCCTTATGAATCTGCAAAACATTTCCTGTTATTAATATTAAAAAAGTACATAGTGATTTGACCAACTTACCTTGTAACGAATTTGTAAATGATGTGGTTTAGAAGTTCTCGCATTTCTTTTTCGTTCTCCTACAGGTTTTGAAATTCTCAGTAATGAACTTAATCTCATATTTTGATTATTCCTGGAATTATCTTTGTATACGTAGTTTTTTGCGAACTTCAGGGTTTCCGGGTCAACCGCCTGGCATTGGTAATTTTTCTTTTCATCATGTTGACACGGAAGTTCCCAGCACTCTAAATTTGGATCTGCAGGAGCATATCTAGAAACGTTATTCAAAAGAAAATAATGGCTAAGAAATCCACATAGTAATTCTTTTAAACGACTAAAAACGTTAAACGATGGTTAAACCTTTACTTATGTAACTACTACATAATACAAATTAACAGATTTACATTGATTTCAGAAACTCTGCAGAAATGCCCAATTCGGAAAAAACAACCTGCATAAACTAAAGTACGGCGGGGGTACTATAGACAATAGACATTTCCACTTTACCTTAAAAATATCAATAAAACTTACTTCTTGCTTCTATTGCTAATCCCAGCTTTGATAATCGATCTAGGTCTTTTGCGTGCATGTTCAGACACATTAACACCATCTTGCTGGTCCATTTTTAATCAAAAAAACACTGTTCCAACTGTAACACGTTGCCGCAATAAGATTCAGATAACAATTAAAATATTAATTAATACCTGTTACCCTTTGAAACAAAATTTGGTCATGTTGCGCTTTGAAAACTACAACTCACTGGACTTGTTGCTTTTTGTAAAATATATAAAAAGGTATTTTATATTTTAAAGGGACTTGTTTCATTTTGAAAGCTATAATAATTACTGTGATGAAGAGCTAAGTCCATATAATACAGCGCCACCTTTGGCTGAAAATTTGAAAAATTGCAAAGTTTTATAATTTGATATTTTTTAAAAATGTCAATAAAGAAAAAGTCCCACTATTTTGTTCAATGTCCCGCTTTTTGTAACGCCAATCCCACCAAATATCCATCAGGACTTGGCAACCCTAGGCGTTAAGAAATCTATCGTTTAGAGCAGTGGTCGCCAATTCATCGATCGCGAGCTACCGGTAGCTCGCGAAGACATTTCTGGTAGCTCACAACATATCTTGTAAAAATCATAGAACCGACCATAAATTTTGAAAAAAATAATCACAATATGAAAACAAGCAGCGGCCAGAATTGACCAGAGCCCCAGCATCGCGTGAATGTTTGAGAACAAAAGAACGATCTAGATTGCTTTGAACGCCACAAATGTACATGTCGGTGATACAACGCGTTCAGTTTAAAACTGAAAGGCATTAGACGTGTTAGTCCCAAATAATTGCATAAAAAAAGAAACCGTATGAAGACGGGAAAATGATAAAACAGGCGTTTTTAGGAGCTGCAGATTCCCTATTTTCAAACTTCAAAAATAAAGACGAGATAGTTTCAGCAATAAAATCTATACAACTTTGTGCTAATACAGTGAAGAGACGAGTGGAAGTAATGAGAAAGGATATTTTTTTATAGTTAAAAACTGACTAAGATAACTGTGTTTATTTCTCTCTTCAACTGGATGAATCAACAAATGTGGCTGACATATCCCAGATGGCTGTGCTCGTCAGGATGGTTTTTAGTGATTTTATGATTAAAGAAAGAGATCTTTTGAAGTTAATTCCACTGAAAAAATATATCACTGGACTTGTTTTCTCATTAAAACAATTCCATATCTTCTCAGAAAATTCCAATTTCAAAATTGGTAGGCTTGACAACTGACGGGGCTATGGTGGGTTGTGATAAGGGTCTGGTAGCATTTTGTCGTAAAGATGAACGCTTTTCACAATTTCTGTGTTAGCAATGCATTATTCATCAGCAAACATTATGTTGAAATTTTTAAAACAAAACGTCATGAATTGGTAGTAAAAATTGTAAACAAGATTAGAGCCCACGCATTACAAAAAAGATTATTCAAAATCTTATCTGATGAAGTTGATTGTTAGTATGGGGATCTACTTCTTCACTCTGAAGTGCGATAGTTAGGGCTAAGCTAAGTGCGAACCGATTCAGGAACTGGAAAATTCAATTTGGCTTAAAAAATTTGGGTTTCTTGTGGACATTACAGAAAAGATTAATGAATTCAATTTGCAACTTCAGGGAAGAGATAAAGAACTGACGGAAATGATTTCTGATATAAATGCATTCATAAAAGAACTTGAGTTTTGGGAACAAACCCTAATCAACCGTGATGTGAAGCATTTTTTGTTCTTTAAGAGAAGATATCTCAAAATCCAATAGAACCCTAGGACAGTAAATCTCATGTAGAAATCGTTTCTAAATTGAAGGACAACTTCAAAATATGTTTAAGGATTTCAATAAAATGGCATTGATGGCTCAATTTGTTGTTCCACCTTTCACGAAAATTGATATCCAACAGTTTGCAACTTGTGTTATGCAGAACTTTGGCGAAGACATCGCTGGAACTGAAATAGAAGTGATTGCATTTCAAAGTGATTTAGCATTGAAATCGTTAGTTTCAAGTAGAAAATGTATTTGGCTTATAGTAAGTAAAGACAAATATTTAGTTCTATCTCGTGTTGCCCTAAAAGTGAAAGCGTTATTTACTTCAATCTATTTATGCGAATCTTCTTTCTCCAATATGAAGTTTATTAAGAACAAATAACGTAATCGCGTTACAGATGAAGGTTTGGATAATTGTGTTCGAATGGCTGTATCAAATTACATTACAAACATCAAAAAAATTATCGATGAGTCTGAGTGTCAATCTTCTCATTGAACGCGCGCATTTTTATCACATTTCTTGTTTAAAATTTTAATTGTAATGTTTTGTTTACCTTTATTAGGACGTATGTGTGTTTTTTTTAAACCCCTCTGTTGGTAGGTATGTATTAGTATTGGTTAAGTACCTATTAATTACATAAAAACATGTATGTCAAATACAACTGTGCATTATTTCATTTAGGCTGGCTTAAACGCTGGTTGCAAGTAGGTATGTCACGGTTTATTTCTAAATTGTCAAAGTAGCTTAACACCTTGAAAAAGTTGGCGACCACTGGTTTAGAGGAAGACTCTATTTAAAACTTAAATCTTTTTTATTTTTTTCAGTGACTTGTGACTTAAGACCTAAATTGCTTGTGACATCTCTGATTTTTTCCCACTTACTCACAGCTGCTTTACTCTGTTCAGCTGCTTTTTGAATTGTCTTAATCATATCATTTGATTTTACTCTAACTTGTATTCTAAAGGCTTTCATGTGTTGATTTCCTGTTATATTAACTGCAGACAACCGTTTGTCTAGTTCTACTATTTTAATCTGAATGGGCTTCTCGATCTGTGATTCTAATTTTGTCGTTAGTCCTAACAATGCTTGGGCCAAGTTAAATTCTGCAAAGGCGTTGCGGAGCTGTGTGGCTTGTATCTAAAAACGGAAGAATATTTGTAATTAATTTTTAAGGATGAATAGTCACTATGGAACCCAAGAATTTATTCCTTTTATAGAGCAAATTAATTTTTCCATGCGTTTTTTTTTAAAGCTTTATTAACTCAACAAAAATACAGGATTTTATATTAAGAGTTAGCTTATCCTGTCTAAATACGTATAGTAAATAACAATAGATAACATGACAAAATTTTTTTTCTTTATACAAACTATATTCTACAAGATTTGGCGCACATAATGATTAAAGAAAAAACACACAAAAGCACTCTACAATCATATTACAGCCTTATATCCACAGCTTTTCATATATATGAAATCAAAAACCTTTTGACTTTATATCTAAAGTGTTTACCATTCTCCATATTTTTTAGGTCTAGTGGTAAATTGTTGTATAGTTTAATACCCTGGTGGAAAATATACATACGCAAAGTTTAAATTAGACTTTTTTTGTTTATTATGTATGTAATGAATATATAACAGGATTTTATATCTATAAATATTTTGTAAATTAAAAAATCTACCTAAAGAATACAACAGATGAGTTGGATATTTCAATGGTAGCCTTAAAAATTTTTGAGAGCCCTATTCTGAAGAGTCCTCAAAGAACTTAATACTGAATTACCATCGGTGCCCCAAAGTGATATCAGGTAATGAAGGTGACTATAAACATGGGCATAGTAAAGCTGTTTTCGTATTCTCTGATTTAACAAGTAACCAACTCTACAGCGTGTCCTGAAAAGTTCCTAACAAATAGAAAACTTTTTTATTTTTCATTTAATGAAACATTTTATTTTTCGTAAAAAGTTCTGCTTCTTCCGAAAATTTTACTGAAATTATAAAACTTAAAAACCACTGTACGGGGTTGCCAACCATTTAGAAAATCTAAAAATGCAAAATGTCCTAAGAAAATTATTCTGAGTATTCCGAGGTGTGATAAAATACTAAATTTCATAAAGAAATTCAAATCTGAATACAATGTACGGGTTTACAAAAAGTTTTATTTAACAATATCGTATAAAAATCAACTAAGAATGAACAATGAACAAATTATGCATCTTCGTGAGAGTCATCCCGTTCCATACAAATTATGGTGATTCAACTGAACACTGCTATTGGCGCTCTTACCATAGCTGGCGTTATTTCTTGTACACCCTGCCTAATGACTGTTTCCAGGTGATCCACATTTTGGAATGGCCTGTGAAGATAAACCTTTTCTTTTAACAGTCCCCAAAGGAAAAAGGCCAACGGGGTTAGGTCAGGAGACCTGGCTGGCCACGGGATTGCACAATACTTCTCTATCCGGCGATTTGAAAAAGTCCTTTGTAAAAAATTGGATGTGTACTATGACATTCTTCAACAAATTCAAACTATAGAATATTTAAAAAATTCAGTAATTGGCTTGTGAAATTTTCACGAAAGAAATACGGCCATACTATTTGGTTATCAGTTCAGTTCCAGCAGTTGTACGAGGCGGTTGTGTTTTCGCTCGTATATTGTTTTGCCGGTACTTGAACGTTTGTTTGGTTTTGGTTTGAACTGTTTTGATTTCAATTTGTTTTTTGTGTGCTTTGACCCGATCATCAGTTCGTCGTTTGCTATAAACTAAACTTGACCTTGTTTACCCGGATCCGGTTATTAGTTATAGATATTGTTTGTGCGTGACATTTAAAGATTTTGATTTATCAACTGGAAATATTTACATAATATTTACATAAAATTTATCTACATCTTTTTTTTAATTTTCACTTTTTTTGTTCCTTTGAAAATTTTAATTTTTTATTTATTTATAAAATGGCTGAATTTAAGTGCGATTCTTGCCAAAAAATCGTTTCGGAAAAAGACTGTTACAGAATTCGCTGTAGTGGGGAGTGCCGAAGAGATTTTTGTATGGTCTGTACAGGACTGGATAAATCCACGACAAAAGTGCTCTACAAACAAAAATTCAACAACATAAGATTTTTTTGCACTGTTTGCGACTCTCCAACTCTGAAATATTTGCATGATAAAATATCAGATCTCCAAAAGACTCAAATCTCTTCAGAATATCTCGAAGCCCTGGGTTCCTGCTTAAAGAAAAACAACGACATCCTTCCGATCATTGGCGAAATTTACGACATCTTACTCAATCATGACTCCAAATGGAAGATACTGCTAGAAAAAATTGAGGATATTCACAGCCTCCATTCTGGAATATCTGACAGTATACAAGAATCTTTATTTAAATCCATTAAAGAAATTAGGCAGGATACTTTCAATCTATCATCTATTTTAATGGAATCTCAAAATGAATCTGTCAAAGTCCAGGTGCATGATTCATCGAAGGAGCAGTTGACTAAAGAGATGGCTGAGCTGAGGCATAGTGTAAAACAAATGGCACTTACCCTGGAGAAGCTTGCTGATAAGCCTAAACAACAATCAATAAAGAAGATATACACCACCGCAATATCAACCCAAACCGATACAACAGATGTCCAAATGCCTGTCAACAGGTCTCCAAAAAAAGCTGTTTCCTTCCAGCCCAACAAAACACCCATTATAGAGAAATGGCATTATGTAGTGGTATCCTTAATTCCGTCCACGTATAAATCAAATCAGCTTGTACACTACATCAAAGAAAAATTAGGAACCACGAATTTTGTGCGTTGTTTTCCTATGCTTAAGAATGCAGACACTCTGCGCTCCGATTTTAAAATTGGGGTGCAAAATAAAGATCACTTAATTCAGCTTAAGAACGCTAGTCTGTGGCCACCTGGTACCATAATTGATCCTACCAATGATTCAGTTTCACCAACCCTTATCCAAACGCCGCCCACTTCCACAGCCCATAATGTCTCATCTTCTAGTCATCAAGATGTCAATATAGATATCCCAAAGAGCCGGGGCTGTCTCCACCAAAGTCTCAATTATTGGAATCACCAGTGACATTTGTGCCTGAGGAGGATAAGTCAGTCATGATTGGCTCTGACAGGGAGGCCATAGCAGCTTGTAGGTCATTGGCACTGGAGGGTTCTAAATTAAGCATGGAGAAAACTGCAAGGAAAGATGATTTTTTGCAGTTTGATCCAATGACTCCACCAAGAGTGCGGCTGTCCCAAGATTCGGATAAAGCAAATGGTCGCTATATATTAGCCAGATTAAGGGATCCTTCCTTACTAAAGACCTTAAGGCTATTTCTTGCTTATCTACACGACCAGCCATCTAGTGTGTGTTTTGAGGGGCATACAAGTACTAGCATTAAATTATTGCTAGCTTCAGAAGGCCTTCCCAGTGACAAGGACTCCCTGCGCAAGTTGTATTATCGCTTCCACGATGCCTATGGGATTGGTTCATCTGAAGTGGACTCAGACCTTGCAGCGTATAGATCTTTCTACTCCTCGGAAAAAATTTTACGGCTCCAAAAAATTCGTGAAAGTACTGGTAAATATTATTCTAGTGGTTCACCATCAAAAAGTAAAAATTTTTAGTTAATATGACGCGAAAAGAGGATCTAGCACCCTCTAGAAAATTGACCAATAGTAATTTTAATCTTTTTTTTCTTAATATTCAGTCCTTAAGACATAAAACAGACGAATTATATCTTTTGTTAGAAGAGCTAAATTTTCCAGAAGTCATTGCCATCACTGAGCACTGGCTAAATATCAATCAACCTGTTTTTATTAAAAACTATACCACAATTGCCAGATTTAATAGAACTAAGTTAACTCATGGAGGCACCATGATAATGTCTTTAAACAACGATTTTTCCGAAATATCAAAGTATAATCATTTATTATCTGGAAAAGTATTTGAATTTTCTATCGTTTATCACAATACTTATGACCTTTATATTATTTGTATTTATAGAACACCTGATGCTGATGTGCAATTATTCTGCCATAACCTTCTAAGTTTGCTCGAGTCCCTTCCTGTAAAAAGCAAATTAATCTTATGTGGCGATTTCAATATTGACTTTTCCAGTGTGTGTGCTGCTCAGGAATGTCTTCAGTCCATCTTTGAGTCATTAGGAATTGCCATGCACGTCAACTCACCAACCAGAATTACTAAGACAAGTGCCAGTACTATAGATTACGTTGTGTCTTCTTTCGATCCTAGCTCCGTCGAATGTAATGTCTTAAGTCCAGGTTTCTCCGATCATGAAGCAATTTTCACAAAATTTTCAATTACATCCAAAGCCAAAAATTCCTCTAGACAAGTAGGCCGTATTTTTTCGGTTAGAAATTTCATTAATTTCAAACACCTATGTCAAATAACTGACTGGGACTCTCACACTTATGATGTCGACACTGAATTTTCTCGTTTTATAAAAACTCTAACTAATATAGCTTCTGAATCTTTTCCTCTTAGGCCTATCAAAAATAAAAGAAGTAAACCCTGGTCCACTAAAGGTTTACGTATATCTTCTAAGAACATGCGGTCACTATCTCATTTAAAGAAATTTTCGGACAGTGTCTTTTTTCATAATTATGTAAAATCATACAGAAAAATTTATCATAAGACTATTAAAGCCGCCAAAGATATTTATTACAATAATAGACTTTCTAACGCCAAAAATGTAGCTAAAGAAACCTGGTCTATCGTAAATGATTTAAGAAACAAAACTCCTTTATCCAACACTATCCTTACCTCTCCTGAGGACCTAAACAATTATTTTGTAAATGTAGCCAAAGATTTGACTAAATCCGTATCTCAATCTAATGACCCAATTTCATATCTCTCTACTCATAGGGTAAACCTGCACAGTTTCTTCTTTTCACCAGTAGTTTTATCAGAACTTCGCAGTACAATTAATGATATCAAAAATAAATCTTCCTCGGGAATTGATGGGCTTACTTTAAAAATGTATTCAAGTCTGCCGGAGTGCACTCTAGAGCATCTGACTGCTTTGATAAATATGTCTTTCCAAAATGGTACTTTTCCAAGCTGCCTTAAAACTGCAATAATCATACCTCTTCACAAAGGAGGTGTTTCAGAAGAAGCTTCGAACTATCGCCCAATTGCACTTCTCCCTACGCTATCTAAGATCATCGAAAGACTGGTTAAAAAAAGGCTTTTATCATTTCTGTCTAGATATGAAATACTTACAAAACATCAATTTGGATTTTTAAGTAACAAATGCACAAGCGATGCCATGTTTTCCCTTCTTAATATAGTTTACTCCAGCCTAAACAACCATCACGCTACGGCAACAATTTTCTGTGATTTTTCCAAAGCTTTCGATTGTGTGAATCATAATATATTAACTAACAAGCTGCAGTACTATGGATTTAGAGGGGCTCCTCTCGATTGGTTTAAGTCATATCTTAGCAACAGAAATCAAGTTGTGAAAGTTGACAACAGGATGTCTTCTTGTAGGCCAATGGAATATGGAGTGCCTCAAGGCTCGGTACTAGGCCCTATCTTGTTTCTTCTGTTCATAAACGACATGGCTAATTTAAACATTAGTGGAAAAATATGTCTCTTTGCGGACGATACCAGCTTTACGTGGAGCCACCCAGATGTCACGGACCTACATAGGATTGTATCTAATGACCTAATCACCATTAAATCCTGGTGCGATTCTAATCTCCTATGTTTGAACATCTCTAAAACGAAAGTCTTGTCTTATAAAAACACGCTGCAACCTTTTGACCTTAATGGCACCACTATTGATGTCGTTAAAATGGGATCCACATATCGACGCTTTATCAAGGAAGTTGGGTTCTGCTTGCTTTGCGTTAAGATCTGTTTCCGAGGAGCTTAGCTTTTCTACCTCTAGAACTGTTTATTTTGCTCTTGTTGTGTCGCACCTCAGATATGCTATTCCATTCTGGGGTACATGTTGTGCGACTCAATTTGATCGAATTTTTATACTACAAAAAAGAGCTGTTCGTTACCTACTGAGACTTAACAGTAGAACTCACTGCCGAGATTTCTTTAAAAGATATAAAATACTAACCCTTCCTTGCTTATTCATTTTGGAATCGGTTTGCCTAATTCGTAAGCATGCACCTGCTCTATTAGAGAGACCTTCTCACAACTACCCTCTCAGAAACACTGAGCACGATCTCTATCTTCCAACCCCACACTCAGAGTTAATTAAAAGATCAGTAATCTACAATGCAAAAAAAGTGCATAATCACCTGCCATTTAACATCAAATCCATAATATCTCTGACTTCATTTCGCAAGGCTTTGAAATCATTCTTACTGGAAAGCGCCTTCTACACCGTGAACGAGTTTTACAACACATAAATTTATCCTTATGAACCCCTAGTGTGATAGTTGCCATTACCAACCATTTTTACCGAATTTTGTATATGTATTTTTTTAATTGTTTCGTACTTTTTTATTTTTTATTTTTTACTTTGCTTTTTTATTTTTTTTACATTATATTTATGAAAATGTTTATAACATAGTACGACTGACAAAGTACATTTCTAATGTACTTCTTTTAGGATTCTATTATATTAATATTCTAAATTCTTGATTTAAATATTATTTTTCTATAATATTTATGATGTGTTTTTGTTTTGTTTGCTAATTTTGATGTTTGTAAACTATTTTTTTTTACAACAGCTTTGTCCACAAAATTGTAAAATTTTTTTGACAATAAAGCATTTATTTATTTATTTATATTTATCCAAAATACCGCAACAAACATTTGTTTTAAATTAGCATTGATTGCAACATTCTATGAGAAAAGTAGGATTTTTGTCACACCACCAGCGGCAGTTCTGTGAGCATACGACTCCGTTTGACATAAATGTTGCCTCATCGGTAAATAATATTTTTCTGGCGAAGAAAGAATCATCTACAACTTCTCCTTGGGACCATGCACTGAACGTGAAACGAACTCCAAAATCTCTAGGTAGAAGTGTATGGATATATCTAAGTTTGTAAAATCGACTGTTACCTTTGTTACGTTACCCGGATGTGATTTTGATATTTTCCTCACCGAAACTTTAGGATTTTCAACGACCTCTTGCAAAACTTGCATTTAATTTTCTTTGGTAATAGACCAGGCTTGGTGTTTCCTTTTAAATGTATTATCAACAGACCCAGTGGATTTAAACTTGGTCATGACATTTGCAACAGTAACATATCTTATATGTTTATCTGGATGTTTATTATTAAAAACTTCAACCACTTCACGCCATGTTTTATAATGATCTCCAACAATTAACCCAATTTCAGTTTTTTCCTGTGTTGTTAATTTATCTACCATAATAAATATTACCGAAAAATATTCAATGTAATAAAATAACCAAACGCTTCAATTATCTACTGTCAGTGCAATGCAAGATTATGTTTCCGTAACAATAGCATGTTCAGTTTTTTTAATAATTAGCGTAAATGCAAAATATTACATTTTCTTCTACTAGAAAAGAACTTCCGAAATTCTTTATGAAATTTAATATTTTATCGCACCCCGGAATACTCAGAATAATTCTCTTATCACACTTTGCTCTAAAACTAAACTTGTGGGTAGTTTTCTCTTCAGGCAATTTTAGATTTTCTAAGTTTTTGGCACCCCAGTACAATATGTTTTAAATTTTATAATTCCAATAATAATTTTGAAGGAAGCAGAACTTTTTATAAAGAGTAACATCTTTCATAAAATGAAAAATAAAGAAAGTTGCTGTATATAGTACTCCTATAAATGGTGAAATTTTTTTCCTGACGTGTTCTATATGTTGAGTCCATATTAACTGGCTATCAATGTAAAGCATTATAAGCAACCCATTTTGACATTGCTTTGTCGGTCGAATGTGAAAGTTATTCAGCAAGGAGTCAGTTACCCTTACTGACCTAAAAGTTGACTGGTTAATCAGTATCAACCGGCTGAGACGTAAAAGTTGGCATCACATGCAGGCGGAATAGTAAACAGTATGACAAACGTCGCGCAAGCGCCTCCCCTTCTTTTCGAATATCTGAACAGGCCGCAGGCGCACCTGAAATCTACCCACCGAAAAAACTCATTTACAGTCCCGTATTGGCGTGGTTCCGTCGTTCTGATTTTGCTGATTAACTGTTAGCGACTTTGGTAAGTGGTTTAGATACTTTTTAAAGAAAATACATATGTCTTGCTATTGTCTTCCTATTTCCGATAGTACTTTTAGCGTGACTTATCATTCCTAAAAACTGAGGAAATTTTATGGTTGAGGGTCTTTAGGACGCAAAATAAAACTACCTTTAAGCAAAATGATAGAGTAGGGTACTCATACTTAAACCAAATTAGTTGTAACTACAATTGAATCGTTTATTTCTGATAGGGCTAACTGCTATTTTGACCATTTTGTTTTAAAGGGAAGCATACTGTTTGGTGTAGAAAGTGACCAGATACCATAAGCCTATAATTTAAACTATAATACTTACCTGTAAGGATGGTTAATCGTAATTTTCCTAGCTTGTCCGTAGATATAATTATTACAGTGTAATTTCCGAAAATCTACGAACCAGCATGAATCTTTTTAAAATTTACTTTCACAAGGATTCATCTTTTCGCCTGATATTCTCAACTGCCAATCGTTGGCATCATTCGCTTGAAGTGCGACGATGGAAAATCGCTTGTCAAATAGTGTACCTATATCAGGGTGGGTTGAGTAACAATTATATCCACGGACAAGCTAGGAAAATTACGATTAATCATCCTTACGGGTAAGTCGATTAATCTTTGGATTTTCCGTCGCTTGTCCTTGATATAATTATTACAGTGTAAATGTTCAGAGTAAAAAGCGATTTCCTAATAACTCTGTTAATATAATCAAGGAACTCAGACAAGTTACTTATGTAGTCACAGGACCTAATTAACGTCCTAATACTGAAAAAAAATCTATAATATAAAGATTATAATATAGTATACATAATAACACTTGTCTATATGTTTTAGTTATAAGTTGATTTAATTGACCTACTGAAAAGGTTATAGCTTGACGTGTCTTGTAACTTAAAATAGTGCTAGCAAACATGTTGTTTGGATCTTTTACAGGTCTATTGTAGAACTTAAAAAATGTATTAGAGGTGGGTGTCCAACCTGCTGTATTCTTTATTTGTTCTACACTTACACATGCTCTGCAGCTGCAGAAGTTGATTCATGGCGCACGCTATGAGATGAGAGTATAGATGTGTGGATTTTTTTTTGTGATGACGAAAAGCCTCGGATTTTTGAAAGTAATTCTCTATAGTGGATGCCACACGTAACTCTCGTCTTGCTTTAAAGTAAGGAAAAATGAGTAATGGATGTATTCTACTGGATCCAGATATTTTTAATCTGCCAGGAACTGTAATTTCAATTGTATCTTCTAATATTCTAATATTCTCAATTTTTATAAGATAAAGAGGCTGCACTCTTCTGGCAGATGTTAACGCCATAAGAGTATATAACAAGCTTATATGATAAATTCTCTATACGTCTCTATGGAATACCATTTTTCTAAATGTCTTAAAATTGGATCGGGATTCCATGTGAATGCATATTTAGGGTTTGGTGGACGAATATTGAAAATACCTTTAAAAAATCTATTTATTATTTTTACATGTCTAGGATCTATTGAAGCAAATATCAAGTTCAAAGTTGATCTGTAGGAATTTAATGCTGAGAAGGAATTTCCATTAAAAAAAAAAGGAATGTTTGCAAATTGCATTCATAAGGATTTACTTGCGGACATATACAAAAATCCCAGAATTTTTTAAATCAAGCCGAATACTGTTTCAGGGTTCTGCTAAGGAAGATATTATTATATTGATTGCAGTTTCTGGTACACCTTTTTTTTAAAGAGAGCAGCGAACAACTTCCCTACCACCAGGAGAATCTTCTTGTAGAGTGGATGACTCTCCCTCTCTCTTCACACCATTGCCACAATTCTGGAAATGGTTGTTTGATTATTTATTCTCAATAATATGCAAATATTACTTTTATGTTTTGCAAAAGACTTTAATAGTATGCAGGTCTGATCTAATTTATATACAACTTTGGTCCCAAAAACCACGACACCTAGTTTCCCCACAAAAAGCTTCCCAACCCGTCGTTGAGGTATCCGAGAATATTTCACAAGAAAATTTGGTTGGTTTTATATCCTCACCTAATCAAATATATTTGTACCGCCAGTCTAGTTCCGGTAATAATGAGTAATGAATACTTTTTTTTTATAATTAAAACAATTATCTTTTAGAGAAATATGTTTTATCGTTTCAAAAGTTTTGATATATACAAAATCATACGTTATAGCTGTACATGCAGCTACAAGTTTACCTATTAATATGGCAAATTGTAGGAGTTGTTTGTATTTGGTCTAAAGAAGTTTGATTGAGGGTAACAGTGTTTTGTTTATATAGTCTATCTTCAGACGAGTCTGAAAAGAAAAACAAATACCGACCCTCAGTCCAATCCACTTAGTTGCATTTATTTATTTCAATTATTTATTTATTTATTTTATATATATATATATATATATATATATATATATATATATATATATATATATATAATATATATATATATAGAATATATAAACATCCGTAATAATTCTCAGGGCCAAAAATCCAAACAAATGAATTTCCTAAGCTTTTAAACGTAACACCACATTCTTGCATAACTACGAAAAACGACCGATTTTATCCCATATTTATAGGTAAAGCACGTTGCCCTATATTCGTATTATAAGCAAAATCGCCCGATTTCATTATATTGCTTAAAATATTTTTGGTACTTTTATTTTACTAGTACGATTTTGTTGTCCTAAGCTTTTAACCGTAACACTATACTCTCTTGCATTACTATGAAAAACGACCGATTTTATCCCATATTTATAGGCAACGCACGTTATCCTATATTCATATTATAAATGAAATCGCCCGAATTCATTATATTGTCTAAAAGTAACGATCGTTACTTTTTTTTACTAGTACGAGTTTGTTGTTCAATCTCGATTTTTAGATTCACCAAAATACTATTAAAAACAAAATCGCACAATTTAATTTATTTAAGCTATCAGGAGGGACACACGTTCTCCTATATATAAACTAGGAAAGTGTTATGTTTTGTTTAGGATCTAACGTACTTTTTTATAAGTTAATTATAAACCCTAATCTTTTGAGCAGTTTTAAGGTGGTTTTGGTGTTTATTATGCATTCTGATTTGGTTCTGACTATTATCAGAATGTCCTCCACATAAAAAACGTTATTATACCCATAAGTGGAAGTTTCCTTACTACTGGTTTAAGTAGTTTGGTATATATATACAAGGCTATGTTAAGACCGAACGGTAAAGACTTAAATTGATATAAGCAATCATTGAATTTAAAACTATAAAGATATTTTTTGTAGTTTTTTCTTTATCGCTGCTAAAAAGTATGCATCTTTAAATTTAATATGAAGCGATTTGTCCCATTTGGTATATGTAATAATATATATACGAAAAAACCTACCTGAAGAACGAACAATGGGAAGAATAAGATGAATTACTGAATTTTATTTATTTGTTATTGCATTTTACGCATTATCTAACACAATTGTTATTTTGGTTTGCGAAGTCGATCCGATGCTGACGAAAACGGAATGACGCAAGCTAATGGCAGTTGAGAATATCAGGCGAGCAGATGAATCATTGTGATTGTAAATTTTAAAAAGATTCGTGTTGATGTGTAGATTTTCGGAAACTACACTGTAATAATTATTTCAAAAAGTTATCTGGATCAACCTGTACATATAAGACACTCTCTATGTGCATATAATTACTTGGTAATAACTTTATAGAAATGCTGTAAGCTGTTATTTATTTTATTTTTTCCAAGTTTTCAATTTATTTTTTTTAGGTCTTTTATTTCCATAGTATATAAAAATAAATTATATCATTTATTAATTTCCTCCATAAAAAGGTTTTATTTTAAGAAATGGATTTCTACATCTTCTCAAGCCGACATTTTGTTTTGCTAGATAGGATCCACACCAAAATTTTACCAGTCTATCCGTGTTGATTGATTTTTGTAGCAAATTTTCAAATCAATTGGATGAGTAGTTTTTTGGTACTGAATTTTTAAACATTTTATTAAACTGCCATTTTGATCTGCCATAATGGCTTTACACAAAAATTTTGCCAGTTTCTTGAAGTCTGTTCGGTAAGTAGTTTCTTAATAATGATTTCTTAAACATTTTGTGAGTATTTGAAAAATAGAGACAGCCCGCCCGCAATGTGACGATGCTGTTTAGATCATCAATCAGGCGAATAGCTCCTCTTTGACAAAGTCAAGTATGGTAAGGGTTAAACATGGATATAATACATTTTACAAAAATCTGCTCTTTTTTCTAGGTCGGAACTCCTTTTACGCCCCGTAACTTTTACTGAAACGTCACTGGCTGTTTTTAACTAAAAATTCAGATTCCTCATTTTGTTTTGCTATCTTGGTTTCTTACTGTAATCCGATATTTTGAACCGTTTATATGTTATTTTTTTCTGTTTTTATTTTGATTACCAAGATTGCAGGATGTAATTGTTTGGTTTATTTTAGGTCTAAAAGTTTATACAAGCATGTGTTCGAAAGGTCTTCATTTTTGAGAAACACAGTGTTAAAAACTAAGGTCTTTCAAACACATTTTTATATGAATTTTTAGTCAAAAAAATTACATCCTGCATTTTTAGGAATCAAAATAAAAACAGTAAAAAAATAAAATAAATAATATAAAATTTTATATGTGTAGAGTTTAAGCATTTTAAACTAATGTTCAAACTGTTCAAAATATGGGATTAGAGTAAGAAAGGAGAAATATGATTTTCAAAATAAAAACAGCCACTGACGTCGCAGCTATTTTGAATGATTTATCTCTAGAAATGTACGTAGTCTACGAAATAAAAAATAAAAAAAAATTGACATCCTGTTTCTCACAAACGAAGGCCTTGTGGACACATGTTTATATGAACTTTAGTTCTAAAATAAGTCAAAAAATTATTAAATTAAAAAACAACCTGTATACAGCAATTTCAGCTCTATCAGTTTACTTCAAATTTTTCTTTTTTTTAACCTAACTAATGCCTTTTCACTAAGGTAACCAAATAAAAATAAACATAAGTTAAAAACTATCACTGCTTATTGATAAATCATAAGAATCGTTGCATGAAAAGTGTATTCAGTAGTTTCCACAAGCTACTTTATAATTTAATTTTTCTAGTACTATATTCTATTTATATTTAGAATATATATTCGTTCATTAGTTAATTCGTCCGCATAGTCTGGAGGGCCCCGTTCATTCGTGCGACGAATCCCTCTTTTGGGCGAATAGTCAAGTTGGCTGTGATTTCGGCCAACCATTCGTCTGCATGAAATATTCGTCTATTCGTTGATTCGCCCATTCATTCATTGATATTATGAATGGGAGAATCGAATAAACGAATCGAACCGATGCGCGATGAATCGAACCGATGCGCGATGAATCGAACCGAATAGTGAGTAGCGGGCTTAAGGATTTTCTGACTTTTGTTTTGTAAATAAATAATAAATATACTTAATAAATAATGCAATACTGTTGAAAATTTTAAAATAAAAAAATATAATTTTTCTTTTTCCATTCTTCGTTTGATTAAGTGTATTTGTTTTTTGTTTTTGGTGTTAAAACAGGTTGATTTGGTAAAGATTCGGTAAATTTTTAGTACGGAGTACCATTACCGATTTTGATTAATTGTTAGGTTCTTCGGCGCTGGTCCCGAATAAGAATTAATTTTTTATTCGGCAGCGTTTCGGTTTTGAGTTATCCATCATCAAACTTTGTATAGCACTTCTCCCTGTTTTCACCCTTCATTTTATACGATTATAAGGTTGACTGTCACGTAACGTTCTTGCTTCTATACATTAAAAAATGTAAAAAAACATTAAAAAAGCTTTTATTTATAAACTAAAACTGAAACATAATAAATAATTTACCTTACATGAACACAGAACTTTTAAAACTTTTGATATGTAGGCTTTTTCTATTCTCACGCCTTAAGCTTGAATAGTTTATAAATATTTTTCGTTTATAAATAAAACCTTTTTTAAATCATATTATTTTGTACCTTTTAGCAATATTTTTTTACGCACACTGTATAAGTCATTCGATATTGTATTGTCATCGGGTTTATGTATGTATACCAAATCTCAGTCAGTTCCGGTAACGGGAACTGTTTTGTACTTTTCAGCATTATTTTTTACTCACCCTGTATCATATATTCACGATTGGACACCATATTATTGTATTGTCAGCACGTTTGAGTATGTATACCAAATCTCAGTCAATTCCGACAACGGGAACTGATTCAAAAGTTACTTGCAAGATTTGACCGAAACATACTAACACGCAAGTGAAGTGAAATTATTTTACCTAAAAAAATTTTAACTATTCTGGTGTCAAGTCAAATTTTGCCTTAAACTCTTGGCTTTCACTTTGCAATCTAGACAAGATACCGTATAAACTACCACGTAGATAGAAGAATTTAGTTTTCAATAGTCAGGGCACGTTTTCTTGCTCTTCAAAGCCCTGAGAGTAATGTTTGGTTAAACGTTCTACCTTCTGCATCTTTGGGGAATCTCTTGAATGATTCGTCTTTTTGTATTTACTTTGAGAGTTGGTTTGCCTGTGTGTTAACAACATATCTGCACTTATGGTGAAACAGAAGATATCTTTGTCCTACATGGGCTAAGCTGCAAAAAAGTGCGGGACGTATGTCCAGACTCAGGCTGTTCAATGACATAATCAAGAGATCTCTGATAACTGCGGAATTTCCCGCTTTTTTAGAACTGCCGATGCCGGTAGTTTGTCGAAGCGATGGAAGTAGAGTGAACGGTGACATTGGTTCCCTGGAAATCAGGTAAGGCATTGTTATAGAACGCTACGTGCAGCTATGCCCTTGCTGATTCTTATATAAAATAAACACCTGAAAGAGCAGGCGTTGCTGCACGTAGCAGAGAATTACAAAAACATCACAAATATGAAGAGCTGGAAGACCGTTTTGATTTAATACCTTTGTCAGTTGAAACTTTTGATTCTTGGGGTAATTAGGCAAAAAGATTCTTAATCAGGTAAGCACAAAAATATAGTACAAGCAAGCTTCATTAGCCAATTTAATTTTATTTGTAGTATATATTTTATATATATTATTTAATAAAGTAATATTTATCACTCAAAATCATGTGGCAGTCAAACATGTGAAACTATGAGAAGTGTTTTACAAATTTTGATGAAGGATAACTCGAAAATAAAACGCTGCCGAAGAAAAAATGAGTTCAAATTCATGATCAACGTCCAAAAATCTACCAGAACTCCAAAAATCATCAAAATCGGCTATGCTACGCCGTACTAGAGAATTACCAAAAATTCTTTACCTTAAAAGATCATAATCGTTTCCAGAACCTGTTCTTCATGTGGATTTCTCACATTGAAATCCAGGTTTTTGTTCAGTCTGGTTTTAAAGGTTTAAGAATGAATGTCTTCAGTGTGAGTTACTAACAGATTTCTCGTTACTGTTACTTTCTCTGATAATTCAACACCATTTTCTTCGGGAGGTGATAACTCGGTTTAGATTACGACGTAGTTTCATTTAGAGTACATTAAAATAGCTTACCAATACTACCAAAGTTAAGATTTCCATCCAGTTACATCTTTGATGCATCTCAAGCGCTCGCCCTTTTGCACCTACTATTAGACACATTTATTTCACAAATTAAATTTATGTCAAAATGACACAATGATTGCGTGTGTTTTAATTTAAAACTTTCCGGCACTGGTGCCCAATGAAATACGTTCGGAAAAAGTTCGAAGTTTTTTTACGAGTTTCTCTTTGAAGCAGTGTTTTCTCGAGGTGGCAAATATAAAATTCGAATTTAGAACTCCAAAAAAAAATTATAGAATCGATAAAAAAAAATTCTGTTCAGTTTTGAACTTTATTATATATTTAATTGTATTACGTACAACGCTACGTGGCTTCGTGATGTAGTATGATGGTCCTTCCCTATGAGAATTAGAAAAAACGAAGATCAAACAACCATATAATTTAACAAATTCCATTTTATACCTTTATCCTACACGAGGATCGCTAATTTGTGTTGGCCTGATTAGCTCTAAAAAAGCGAAATCGTGATCGTCGTTTTACCAAAATGGATCAATGTCTGCTGCTTTGCAGAACATGTTCCAGACAGGTACTCTTGTTTAGACGTTGATGTACGTGGATTAAAAATATATTAACAGGAAACAGGTTTGATGCACAATTCTATTTATAATAGAGATTTTAAATAATAATAACAAATAGATATTTTTGTCATATATTTCATTAAATTTGAGAAGGCCTGGGTTGAAACTCACACTGATTCTTTTTCAAAACTTTCCCCAAATGAATGTTTCAAAATCTTGGTTTATTAGATGGAAAAGAAAGTATGTAGTTTGAGAAAATGATTAAAAAAAGGTCATTTTCAGTAGTGGAGTACGAAACGAAAGAAGATATAACAGATTAGCTATATTATGAAGTAGCAGTGGCAATGAAATAATACCTGCTGTGACTGATATAGTTATTTAAGTATTCTTTGTTTCGGTCTGGATATGGATGGTTTAAGCTGGGAGGAGTCACCTCAGGCAGTAGAGGATCCGAGCTGGATGGTAGTGCCCCAACTGGAGTGTACATTGTTATAGTGAAAACGTGACTTATTTTGTGCTAATAATGTGAAATATGTAGACATTCATTAGTAATTCTACAAACTTTAGCCTATAATAATAAAATAATACAAGATCCGCAAACGATTGCCGACAGTTTTGCGGTTTTTTTTTCTCGGGCATTTCAGGATGGTGGCGCGTCATTGGTTTCGGATGGTTTGCTGCGGATAATCCAGAACTCTGCCAATTTTCTAGTTGTATTTTGACATCTATTATGGAACACGACGTTAGAATGGCTGGTCGTAAGTTGTAGCCTAATATGACTGTGAGTCCTGCTCTTATCCTGCGTTCATAATTAAAGATTGTCTTTCCATGTTTCTTAAACCACGGACTAAAATATTTAACACGGTGATATCAACGTCATGCTTTCTAGATTCTTGGAATCAACAATTACCAACCTTGTGTATGTTACCCAATATATCTCTGAGAGGCTTGACAAACAAAGTCAGGTGGAGGTGATCTACACAAATTTTTCTAAAGCTTTTGATAGGCTTGTTCATGGAATTTTACTAAAAAAGCTCTTAGCGTTTGGTATTTCAGATCCGATGGTTCAATTAATAAAATCTTATTTATCAAATATGTATCAATATGTACAGTTCCGTGGATACAAGTGTGAGAGATTTGTATAGTCATCAGGAGTGCTTAGGCCGCTTTTCCTTAATATGTTCGTTAATGACATTGTCTCTGGAATGCAGCTCGAATGTTTGCTCTATGCGGACGAACTCAAAATTTTGCGTGAGATTCGCTCTCCTGATGATGTTTATAGGCTACAAAACAGTTTAAACTTGGTTGGTAGGTAGTGTTCTGAAAATAAAATTCCGTTAAATCCAAGTGTAAAGTCATGTTTTTTCGAGAAAATCACAGCCAATTGAGCATAATTATTCTATAGTTAGTATTGAGCTAGCAAGACCTGCTTTGATTAAGGTCCTTGGAGAAATTTTCGATTCAAAGTTTACACTTATTAACCATATATCAGACATATTTCCAGCCTGAAAAGAATTCAGTGTAGATTCCTCAAAACTGCTTGTTTTATATTGGACGGAGTGAGGACGGCTGTTGAATGTTAGCATGATATTTTGTTTAATAAACAATAAGATCATTGTATTCGTCTTGTACTGGGAAAATATAATATGTTATATTTTAAAGTCATTGACTTCTAATTATTATTATTCCAATAAATGCAAGTATCAACTCAGCAATTACTGACAAACGCCCAGCACAGCTTTTCTGAGAATTATAGACTTAGGTTTAGTTAATTAACTTGTAATATTGATGACTTCGCATTTTAATTATGTACGAATTAGAATATTACGATGCAATTTTAATAAATTAGATTAATAGAAACCATCAACGATTGCGTTTGATTTTCGGTGCGCTAAGCAGAACATTACATGGCGATCCTGCCAGGATAAGAAAAAAAAATGTTTTTTGGAATAAGTGTTAGATAATGTGTTGGTGAAAAAAAAAGTGAGAGTGTAAAAAGATGGGGAAAAATCAGTCAAAGGAGGTAAAGGAAGAAATAATAATTGCTCAATCTGGAAATAGTGGTGGATCAACAACAACAGCAACACAAGGACAAGATAAATACGTATCCCTTCTTGAAGTCGCTGGACTAATAATTGCTGCTTTTGTAGTAACAGCAATTGGTTACTATTGTTATAGAAGATTCAGAAAAAATTTGCAAAAAAATATTAGAGCAGAAATAAGAAGAAGCCAAGAGTTAGTGTAAGAGAGAAGACTATTCACCCTGACGATTTTGGTTCGATTTATCGGACCCATCGGGAACGTCAACTAGCACCCAAGCCGGGGCTGGCATCGTGGGAACGGGCTAGTAGTGGGCGCAATGCCGCTAGTTCGCAACGTTGGACCCGTCAGCTTCTACGAAAAGGTCACTAGTTCGCAACTTTAACCATCAGCTCCTAGCGGAAGGACTTCACTCCACACACATATTTGGAGGAAAGATGGATATGAGGTCAGATAAAATAAAAATTTATTTTTTTTTTAATTTAATTATTAAATGGCTAGTGTATTTGTAAGCGATTTAAATGAATTATGTCAAAATGCTAAACATTTTTTTGCTAATGTTGGTAAAGAACCCGCAGATAGAAGAGAAAGTTTGGCCAGGGTTAATAAATTATTGACTGACAATGGGTTGTTAGAAATTAAGTTTCAGTCTTTAAAAATAGAATTTAGTAAGGTACAAAGTGAAATAGCTAATACTGATAAAGTTAAAAGTATTTTTAGTAAAATAGAAAAATATATTAGTGATTCTAAGCAATTACTCTTAAATAGGTTAGGTAGTACAAATAGGGAAATAAATATGACGGATAAATTCGATATAAGAACGGCAGCATCTCTGCTTCCATGTTTAGATGGTTCGGAAAATATTACTAATCAACTAATTGATTCTATTCAACTTTATAGCGATATGTTAGATAATGCTGGTAAATTGCTTTTAATTAATTATGTTTTGAAAACCAGGCTAACTCCAAGTGCAAAACTTTGTTTAAAGCTTAGCTATAATTCTATTGACACTTTAATTTCCGACATAAAGCAACATCTAATCCCAAAAAAATCTGCTGCCGCTTTGGCAACCGAATTACATAATAGTAAGCAACATAATAAATCTATAAACCAATATGGAAAATCGATTGAGGAGTTGTTTATTAATTTAACGTTGGCACAGGCAGATAATGACAACAATAAAATTGAAGTGTTAAAAGAAGTAAACGAAAAATTAGCTATAAACGCTTTTTCAAACGGCTTGAGAAACAACGAACTTCGCACGATAATTAAGGCTAGGGAATATTCTTCTTTAAAAGACGCCATAGTAGGTGCCGCTTCCGAGGAAGTACTAAAACCTTCAGATTCCTCACAATCTATTTTTCACATGCATCAAAGAAATTTTGGAAGAAATTCTCACAGGAACTCTAGTTACAGGGGAAATCGACCTTTCAGGGGAAATTTTAGGGGGCAATCAAGTAATAATAGACCCAGGAATATAAACAATAATAATTATTATGCTACGCGAAATTTTAATCGTAATTACAATGGAAGCCTTCGAGGTCGAGGCACTAATCAAGGCCGTACTAATTACCGCGGTCATCAAAATCAGAACACTTATAATAGAAATTATGTAAATGTGTTAGATACGGAAATTACAGGCTCACAAATCCAACAGCAAAATGGGGAATCATCTAATCAGCGATTTTTTCGTACCTAAAAGTAGAAAATATGTTAACTTAAATTTAAATGGTATGAATTTTGTGCGCGTGAGATATGGTATGAAAGAGTTATTTTTTTTATTAGATACCGGTGCTAGTATTAGTGTTATTTTTTATGAAACTTTAGATAAAAACGAAAAAATAGATATAGACAAAATAATCGAAATAAGAGGTGTAGGAGGTTCTATACTTTCTGGAGGATCAGTAAATTTAAATATTGCATTAAATAATTACAATATTCAGCATGATTTCTCAGTTCTAAATAAATTTGTTCCAAATATACAGGGAGTATTAGGCTCAGATTTTTTTGCTAAGTATAAAGCTAGTATTAATTATGAAACCTTTTTGTTTTCCTTGTGCTGTGATAACTATCAAATATCCCTACCAATGTTATCAAATACTGACTTTAACTTACAAATACCCCCAAGAAGCGAGGCGATTAAATATTGTAAAGCAGATAATGAAGGTGAATATGTTATTATATCGGAAGAAGTGGGAGAAGGAGTATTTGTTGCAGGAACTATAGTGAAAAGTAAAAATGGAGAAATACCGGTTAGATTTTTAAACGTAAATGATCGCGAAATTAACATTAAAAATTACAAACCTACATTAGAGCCTATATCAAACTTTCAAATTTATAATTTTCACAATAATGATAATCTTTCTGTAAACCGTGTTGATAAAGTATTAGACTCAATAAATTTTTCTTTATTAAATCAGGAGGAAAAAACCTCTATTGAGAAAATTTGTGCTAAATACGCCGATGTTTTTCATCTAGAAGGTGACGCTCTTAGTGTTACTAATCTCTATAAACAAAAAATACACTTAAAAGAAAATTCATCACCAGTTTACGTGAAACCCTATAGACTACCCCAAGCACAAAAATCAGAAATTAATAAACAAGTAAAGAAAATGCTTGATGAGGATATTATTGAAGAAACTAGATGCGAATGGTCTTCACCTCTTTTAATAGTACCAAAAAAGAGTAGTAATATGGTGAAAAAATGGAGGGTTGTAATCGAATACCGGTTACTTAATAAACAAGTAAAAGATGAAAAAATGCCATTACCTTGCATTGCCGAAATTTTGGACTCATTATCTGGAGCAATTTATTTTTCACATTTAGATCTTTCCCAAGGGTATCATCAACTAGAATTACATCCAGATAGTAGGCCATACACTGCTTTCACTACTAACGAAGCCCAATTTCAAATGAAAAGGCTGCCAATGGGATTAAAAATTAGCCCAGGTGCATTTTCTAGATTAATGACTGTCGCTTTTTCTGGACTAAATTACGATTCGTGTTTTATTTATTTAGACGATCTTATTATTTTTGGCAATTCATTACAAAATCATAACATAAGTCTCATTAAGGTTCTGCAGAGACTTAGAGAAGTAAATTTGAAGCTCAATCCCAGTAAATGCGATTTTCTTAAGAAACAAATTTTATATTTAGGGCATTGCATTTCTTCGGAGGAAATATCTCCAGACCCCGAAAAGTCCAAAGTCATAGCTGAGTATCCAATTCCAAAAAATTCCGACGAGGCAAAACGCTTCGTTGCATTTGCAAATTACTATAGAAAGTTCATTAAACATTTTGCACATATAGCACGTCCCCTCAACGAACTTTCCAAAAAAGGAAGATTATTTAATTGGACTGAGGAATGCCAAATATCTTTCGATAAATTAAAACAATTACTTATGAACCCCCCTATACTGGAATACCCAGATTTCTCAGAAAACAATACTTTTATTTTAAAAACCGATGCTAGTGGATCTGTTCTATGTAATAATAATGATAAGCCTATAGCTTATGCTTCACGCACTCTAAACTCAGCTGAACAAAACTATTGCACAGTTGAAAAAGAGTTATTGGCCGTAGTTTGGAGTGTCAAGCATTTTAGGCCATATTTATATGGTAAGAAATTTGATATTTTTACAGACCATAGACCACTAGTATATTTATTTAAAATGGTAAATCCCTCGAGTAGGTTAACTAAATTTAGACTTACGCTAGAGGAGTACGATTTTACTATAAATTACATTAAAGGGTCAAGTAACGTAAGCGCGGATGCCTTATCGCGTATAAAAATAGACATGAACGAATTAAGAGGAATAAATGAAAGTATGAATGTGATTACTCGAGCACAAGCGAAAAAACAAAAACTGCCTCAACAAGAAGAATTAATAAATTCTACTGACGAAAGGACTGATCACCCTGGAATCGTAGAGTTATTAAAACGTCCCGTTTGTAGTGTAGAATTAATACCGATAAAGAGAGCATTGTTCAATAATTATAAAAATAAAATATTTAATAAATACTGCAGTAATGAAATTTTATATGATGAAGAATCTCAAGTTATTTATTTTGCCAAGATTGCCGATCGACGCATGACCTAGGTACATCGTTGAGGAATCTTGCTATTACATGTAAAAAATATAATATTACAAAACTATGCATAGTAAAAAATAATCAGACTAGTCAATTTATAAAAGAGATATCGCAATACAAAAATGAAATATTGAACATTGGTCTTAAATTATGTATTATTAAAAGTGTTAAAAGGGTAGAAGACAAGGAAACCAGACAATTAATTCTTAACGATTTCCATAACCTTCATACAGGAGGACACGCTGGTATTAACCGCATGTTTAATATTAAAAAATATTATTTCTGGAATGGGTTGAAAAAGGATGTGGAGCTTTTTGTCAAAAGATGCAATGATTGTCAAAGATATAAGTATAGTAATCCGAATAAGCAACCTTTGGTAATAACCTCTACATCATCTTCAGCTTTTCAAAAAATTTATCTTGATTTAGTTGGGCCAATAAAACCTGATATGAATGATAATTCTTACATTCTTACCATTCAGTGCGAACTAACAAAATTTATTGAATGTTACGCTTTACCAAACAAAGAGACACTCACAGTATCCAAAAGTTTTGTTGAAAATTTTGTACTTAGGTACGGTATTCCGCAAGAAATTTGTACAGACCAAGGAAAGGAATTTCTTTCAAATATTTTTCAAGAATCTTGTAAATTACTAGGAATAAAAACTTTAAATTCAACAGCTTACCACCACGAAACACTCGGTGCTTTAGAAAATAACCACAAGCACTTAGGGGCATATTTAAGGAATCATATTTCAAATTATGCGGAAAATTGGAGTACGTGGGTGCCATACTGGTGCTTCGCGTATAACAATTCTGTGCATACTGAAACTAAATATTGTCCCTACGAACTTGTGTTTGGAAAATATTGTAAACTTCCATCAAACCTTGCTGAAAATAGTGATCCATTGTATAATTTCGATGACTATCCTAATGAACTTAAGTATAGAATTCAAACTGCTTGTCTAGATGGTAAAAATACCTTATTATTATCAAAGTACAAACGTAAGGAAAAATCTGACCAAAATTCTAAAAATATTGTATATAATATAGGTAGTAAGGTATTGTTAAAAAATGAAAATATGAATAATAAATTCGAACCTTTATACATAGGTCCATACAAAGTAGTAGAAGATAGAAACCCAAATTTGGTAATAGATGTTAATAATAAGCATGTATTGGTTCACAAAAATAGAGTTAAGATGTATTATTCTTAGTTAAGTTGGGCATTACATACACAAAAAAAAAAATAATAATAATAGTAATAATAGTAAGTGTTTTACTAGGGTTACTATAATTAGGTTAAGATTTGTACAATATATTTTTTTTTTTTTTGTTTTTTTTCTCGCCGGGAAGGTGTACTGGGAAAATATAATATGTTATATTTTAAAGTCATTGACTTCTAATTATTATTATTCCAATAAATGCAAGTATCAACTCAGCAATTACTGACAAACGCCCAGCACAGCTTTTCTGAGAATTATAGACTTAGGTTTAGTTAATTAACTTGTAATATTGATGACTTCGCATTTTAATTATGTACGAATTAGAATATTACGATGCAATTTTAATAAATTAGATTAATAGAAACCATCAACGATTGCGTTTGATTTTCGGTGCGCTAAGCAGAACATTACAGTCTGCTCGATTATATTACATTTAGAGAGCCTAAATTGGAGGCAAGACACTTTAACTTTTTTTAAACTCCACGAACAAACATCTTTATATCTTCTCCAGTATACCAGATTTCAAGAAACTATAATAGAATTGAAAATAGTATTGAGATATTACACTTTAGCATTCAACAGATTAGAAGGATGTTTGTTTAACTTCATTGTTCGTTTTTATTGTTAATTTTTTTTATTAATATTATTCTAATTTTAACCGTTTTTTCTTTGTTTTTTTTTCTTGTCAACGAATGTAAATTTTTGTCATTATGTGTTGTACTGTTATTGTTGTTATTTACTTTATATTACACGTTAAGTTTAGTATGTATACCTTTTTCCTTATCTATAATTGGCTAGCCTGTTGGATATTGTATTTAAATAAATAAATAAATAAATAAATAAATAAATAAATAAATAAATATTATATGAATTAGTACCTTTTGTCACCTCATCCGCTTCGGACAGTGGTATTGTAACTGGGCGGTCCAGTCGTCCTGGTCGCCTTCATCTTCTAGGTCGACGAATCTGTAATCGAAGTTTGAACTTGTCCCTTCAAACTGAAGCAAATCAGTTGTGGATGCGACCAGGACGACCCCTTAGATGCAATACCACCCTCTGAGGCGATAGAAGGTACTGATTCTTACTTGACTCTCCCAGTTAAGAAACCACAATGCTCGCTATTCCAAGTTGACTACCCTGGATGTTACACCGTCGGAGTCGACTCCCCCCACTCCGGAGCATCCAGATCCAGATCCAAAACAAAGAAGACATAAATAACCATATCCGTGAAAATAGGTATTACTTCATATAATACTAATACTAATACTAATACTTTACAATACATTTTTTCTGTTATATCTACTTTCGTTTCGTACTTAACTACTGAAAATGATCTTTTCTAATCATTTTCTCTCACTAGCTCAGGGGCGTGCAGTTCATGGAAGCAAGGAAAGCAGTGCTTCCCCAAAAAAAATTAAAAAATATGTTCTAAAATGTAATTTTTGAAATAGGAACTCATTAATTTAGTTTATATTAAAAATGTTAAAATATTATCTTAATTATCAAGCCCATAATAAATGCGACCTTGACTCCGACCCAGCCACAATAGAATATCGAATAGAACCTATGCGGGCCGCTAGCTTCTCTGCAGCCAAGTCCTGTATGCTTGATTTCCTGTGAATTGAGCCAGAGGTTATTGAACTTTCCACCGGCTGTTTGCAATTTTTGCATTTCAGATGCGTGCTTTAAGTGGTGGCGGAAGCTATCGTTGGAGTAGGTTCTTTGTTTGAACGGCTATCCATGTGTTGTGTGATACGTACGTCGCGTCGTGCGTGGTGCGATATGGAAGACAATAATACGGACGTGGATATGCAAATACCGCCAACTTCGGCTGTCGGTAATAACGTCAGTCAATAACCGATTTCTTCTGTCTTGGATGGTGGAGGGAATTTATATTTAAGTATCTATATATGTGAGTCGATTTTCTATTCACAGAATGTTCTAATGTATCATGTTCCTTCCTTTGAACAAATACATCTAGAAAAGTAATGGTTCCGTTAGATTCAATTTCCATTGTGAATTTAATATTGCAATGTTGTTGACTAAGGTGGTCCAGAAATATGAGGAGATTTTTCTGTCCATGGGTCCAAACAACAAAAGTATCATACCTGAACCAGTGTTTTGGGTTTTAGTGGAGTTGATAAATGAAATAAGTAGATGTAAGAGAAACTTTCACTTTCTATTAAGTAGCTTACTATGCTTCAATATGTCTGATTTGTTGTTTCATAAAAAGCCATCGATAGGTAGTGTTGTTCTTCTTTACATACATGACACTACAGACAAAATAGGACGATTACTTCGGCGGTTCAACACATGTACAATCTTCATTACACGTAAGAAGATTGGACAATGCTTGCGATCCCCGAAAGAAATACTTTTTCAAACACAAGGGGTATATGTGTATATGGGAGAAACAGGACGCTCAATATCCACTAAATTTCAGGAACATGAATGATGTATTAAAAATAAACAAATTGTTCAATCTGCTGTAGCTGAACACGAGCATACAACGGGCCATATTATAAAGATAAAAGAAACCAAGGTTCTAGCGTCGCACAGTGGCAAGCCTTAATGCTACTTAGTGGCCAAAACCTCCAAAATATTGCTCAAGTAAAACTTTTTACAGATATTTTTTATTCAAAGTTGTAATATCTACTGTTAAAAAAACGCTCCAACCCGAAAATGAAGTGTAATTAGGTTGTATATAGATATAATGCCAACTCAGGGAAAATAGAATCCGGAATCGACTCTGAAATCGAAATAATTGAAACAATATCGTTGTAAATTTCATAAAAGTAGACAGACAAAAACTTTTTTTTATAATTTCATGTAAAATTAACCGATGCACTTCTTTAGAGATACTATAAAGTACTAACAACATTTCCATTTTTATTTAACACTGTAAGTTATTAAAGTATTTGTTTCTACGCTAATCTTCACTACTTCAAGTTCACCAACGAAAAAATCACTAGCGAAACCAGGCTAAGTTTTGCGCTAAGGCCAATAGGTAAGGCTATGTTATGCTTATTCGAAAGAAAAAAAATTGACTGCCCAAAGTTGTCCGTTTACTGGCAATAGTAATTTTTTTAAGTAGGCTGTGTATGACGTCAAAAAAAACCGTTACAAGGCGCGCCATATTGTTGTGATTATTGTTAAAGTAGTATTCTTGTGCATGATTTCGTGTTGAAAATATGTTTGCGATATAAGTATCTTTTTGATAGTTTTATTACTAGTTGTAGACAGCAACCGTTTTTTTTTCGTTTAAAAGAAGTTTATCTCCGATGGACTTTACAATTGTGAAGCGTACCATACAGAAACATTTTTGTGCCAAATAAGGTAAAAATGGAAACAGGCTAATAGAGTTTTTTATTAAAAAATTGAAAATTGGTTGACAGGCGAGATGATATTTAAGGAAATTGTGAATGTCTTAAAAGTACCACATCCTACTGGCGGAAGACCTATAAAATATCTTGTAGGAAGTTTGGAAAGAAGTAAAAGAAGCAAGTTACTTAAATTGGAAAAAACATGTGATATGATACTCCCAGAGTTACAAGGCCTTTTGGTTCGAAAGTTAAGGTCAGAAGGGAAAAAAGAGGAGGCAGCCGTGATGAAATTCTGCTTAATCAATAAACTTGTTTTTCACCTCTTTTTAAGCCAATGAGAGAAGAATTTTAATTTTGGCTTTTCACTGTATGATAAATTTGTCGTTTATTAACTGACATTTTATTTTATATTAATCACATCTGTTACCCATATTAATAGTACTCGAAGAAATCCTTTTTGGATTCTAATATTTACTGTCTTATCTAATAATAAGAAAATCAACTTGATCACTATTTTCATTATACGGAATTTTAGAAAATAGTGCTTTTCAAAATAAGTTCCACAACTAATATTTCTCCTGAAGTGATCATTTTTACAAATGTAATACTTAAAAGTATGTTTGTTACAATGTTTTAATTTAAATAGTGACCATTTTGTTCCGCAATATTGGATCTTCAAAAACTTGTTATTAAATTTTCACTTTGGTTGGGTAGTGCCTCTACCAATTTTTGTTAAGATCAAAATAGAAGTTTTGGGGTTATGACCGTTGTTATGTTCCATATGTTTCGTTATTTTTGATTTTTCTAAAGGACTAATCAATTTTTCCTTTCCACACAGGTAATCTTCAATTTTCATCATAATCAGATTAATAGTTTTCGAGCTATTATGTTCACAAAACAAGTTTACACATATACATGCACAATGGACAGACTCATATGCTCACCCTGCCCACACTCTAAGAACGTTTGACCTAAAACGTGGATATTTGACCTAAAAAGTGGGAGTTAAAATTTTTGCCGTCAGAATACTAATTTTTTACCCTGTATATCACAAGATTTAAATAAAGGAACATCTTACGATGGTCCGACAATTGTGTTTTATTAGTCTATGTTCTAAAAATTGGAAAAAATTGAGAAAAATATTATACACATACTCTTCAGTTATGGCCGGATGGTTACATAAGACTTCACCACTGTGCGTCGGTTCCAGAATTTTATAAACGAAAGATTAGAGAATCTATTGAAATTTTCAAACATACAAGATACTTCGATAGAGATACGTACTACGGTCTACATCACACGAGAAAACCGAGGGTTACGCCTGAATCTGTCCGAGCTCATTTAGTGTTTAGATCTCGTGAATTAAAGATCCCTGAAGATGTCTTGTGCAATCGAAGGCGGAACGTTGGATATTAATTCCAATTTCACATGGTCTAATTTCAAGTACCTACCATGATTTCTTAAATATATGTATTGAACGTTTTAATGTCTAATACCACAAGTATAATGTGTTTTTTTCTGAAGTCGGTTTTATTCTTTTCATAATTCTTTTATTTCATCCTTTTTAGATTTATTTAAAAGTTAGATTTAAGAAATAGTCACTGGGTCCATTACATATTTAAAATACCTGATAATACGGTGAACGTATATATTGTTCAATGTCGACTTGCGTAAAAAATTCAAACGGTGTTCTCCGCAGTTTTTAACATTTGTCAAATTATCGCGGATTTTGTATATAATAAAAATAGGATAGAAAAAATGCAAAGCACTGCAAAATTCTCAGAAGGCGATTTTTTATGATTATAATACCTCCCTTGTACGAGGAACGGTGCAAACATTTTTTTTAAGACAGCATCTGGTTGAGGTAGGTGACCGGCAATGAGCCATCTGTAAACAATGTTAACACGGGTAGATAAAAGCATTACACCCAGGTCAAAAAATAATGGACAGAATTGTACAAAATCATTTTATTTACATCTAAAAAATAATCGATAATATAATATGTGTGCTAATACATACGCTGATAAAATTTGTGACCAATATCTTTTTGGGGAATAAATAAGACGCAGCCGACTCAACTATGAGTTCTGAATAAGCTCTTTCCCATATCTTCGCAGTATTAGGGTCTTTCTTAACTGAACACTTTACCATATCTATAATTGTCTCGCTGCTTCTTTGCATAAATTCAAGCAGTTTTCCAGCTTCACACATTCTCAATACTTTCTGCAAACTTGCTTGATATCTTTCGACTTCTTCGAATGCTTTTTTAAAATGAATAGCAGCTGCATGTATACCTACTTTTACGGAGACTTTAGTGATACATGCGGTTTGCAAAAAAATGTTCAAATCTCTGCATTGTTCTAGTTCGAGCCTAAGCACCTGTGATTTCCGACGAGCTTCGTACATATTATTTATAGTAGCGTCGATATTCCATGTTGCATCATAGACTTTGTCTAACACACACTTAGTACAGGTTTTTGCGATTTCTTCGGCAATGGTATTTTCAATGTTGTAAATGGCTGTATCAGTACAATGGTAGATTTTTGCACCTAAAAAAACATTATTGAATTTTACTTTTAGGCCAGTTCTCAGAGACATGACATCCACCTAAACATTTCCACATTACACAATTACAAACAAAGATCTATAAGTTTATTTATTTATTTACGTTCGTGAGTTACGCGAGTTACGAGATTTACGCATTTTGCGTGAGTTAAGAGCTTCATTACAGCATTAATTTTTATTACCCCACGTATTTTCACTCGTTCATTCTTTTTTAATTTGAAATTTGTAATATAGAAAAAGCCAAGAAGATTTTTATCTCCCTTCATCCTTGACATTTTCTAACAACAAATTTGTTAATCTATGCTACTTTCATAAATAAGTATTTATTGTCATCAGCTTCTAGAAGTAATGTTGTAATATTGGTTTTAGTTAATAGCCTGGACTTTTTTGATTGACATCCCTCAGATTTTCTTTTGAGGAGAGCGACTAAATTTTTAAATTTGCTGATATCAATATTGAGTTTAATAGATATCATTGTTCTTATCATAGAATAAAACGCCCACAGAGATGAAGGCCTACAGTTAGTAGATAACTCCCCGAAGTATACAATAAGTACCTTTTTATTCCCATAGTTCTGCGCATTCTTCTCTCTGCACCATTTTTAAAACTTAAACTAAAATATACTCATATTTTGGCCTGGATTTTTCAAGAAGCAACCCGTAAATTGCCCTGAACGCTTCCTGCTCAATATCAATTTCAATGGGAATGCTTCTTTCTGAATCACTCATTTTGACTAAAGAAATTAAAACTGTCAATAAGATGTTACTTAAATTGACATTGCCTGGGGTAACGCAGAGTGGCAGGATTAAAGTGCAAACAGGTAATAGCTAACAGAAAGGCGTTTTATGCTTGCTTTAAACTTTTTGAAAAATATGTGTATATTTTAACAGTCGTGCGTCAGACGTAGATAAAATGTTGTACAATACATGTGAGTTAACCTCATTAAGATACTTGTGTAGTTACACTACACGCGTATCTTAATGATGATGTTAACTCACTTGTATCGTAAATACCTATTATGCATTATGTTAAATAATCGAAAAAGTACGATTTTGCACTAGGTCTTCAAAGATTGTCACAACAATTTTATGTTTGTTAAAACTTATTTGCAAATTTAATCAGTTTACCCCCAATAGAAATCAAATTATTATTACCACTCTTTCATTTTCTCAAAACTTATCTACCACCATGTTTATTACGTATTTATAGGAATTCAACTTATTGAGTACGACACTCCATTTGATATATTCCTTGCTCTTAGCGGATATAATTTTGGATGGATACGTTAGAAATGTGTCACTTCGTTTTTCGTTGCTATTGGAATTTACTTATTTTCGCCGGCTGGGATCAATCGCCCTTTTTTTCCTTGAATTTCAGCAGGAGCAAGTTGACTGTCATGTTTAATTAGGCATTTACTAGTTAATAATAGAAAATAATAAATTATTTACAGATTGGTATATAAATCCTACCAGTTCCGGTAGATATATTAATTAATTATAAGTAATATCATAGTAACAAAATGAAAATTAATTTAATCTATTTAAAAAATATAATTGAAAAATTAGTATACCCAACATTAAAGCAAAAAAATCAGAATCCAACAAATCTTACTAAAGATGGCGCACGAATCAGACGCTATGAAAATAATGCAAGTATCTATGGACACGGTAGTGATTTGCTAAAACTTTACATATCGATAGAAACGGTCTGCTTTTGACAAACCTCCCCCTTTCGTCGCGGCTTCAGATCCGTGCTGCGTGCTGTAGATAACTCATACCCGATTAATAAATTTATTAAAAAGCTATTATACAAACTAGAAATAATAATATCCTAAACGAAAATAATCCTGAAAGGAATCATTCTAATAATCACTTGCCTTTTGGTTCAATTCCCTATTTTCAAAATTTGAGTCCTAAGATTATCAAAATTTTAAATAAAAAACGCACAACGCAATGTTAAAACTATTGGTATTTTGTATAGTAAATTAAAAGATTTATTAATTAAAGATCATGTTTTAAATCAGTATAAATGCACTTATTCCATTCGTTGTTCGAACTGCAATAAAAATACGTTTGTCACACAAAATAACGATTAAATTAAAAAATGTCATTACACAAAAGTGATTCAACGTTAATGAACAATAAATTGTGCTCTTTCAAACCATCCAAAAAGTATGTTCAGAGTTGTGAAAAGTAAAGAATATTGAAACTTCTAATTGTTCTTCCGTGATGCTTTAAACTGAAATTCCTGAAGAAGCTTGTCTAATGGCATTTTTTCGAGTTTAAGCTTCTTCACTTGAAGTAATGACACATTAATTGTTTTAATCTTTTGCAGAGTCACAGTATGATTATGGAAAATGTCCTTATAATTTTTATAAGTACTTTTAAAGGTGCAAAGGAATTTATTTACACCCACGTATTTAATGTTTGATTTTTGTAGGTGTAATGTTGACATTTCTGACATTTGTCAAAAGTGACTTTTACGGGTAAATGTCACTTTCCACCCAGGTAAATGTCAACATTCACTGAATAACCAAAATTTGTTTCAATTTTATTGTATTAATTAATTAATTTCTTATTCGACATACATTAAAACAAAAGCGGCAATGGAAATTGTTAGTCCATGCTGAGCATTCGGCGTAGAATTGGTAACGTTTTTAGCACTGGAGTTTGGCATTACGCCAGATATTCTTTTGGTAATTTTAGCCTGAGAATCTGTAGACTACGGTGAAATGATTCCACCCCCTTAATCTCTTCAACTGGAGAATATCACCACCGTTATTTACCAATAGTGTGGCTGCCGTTCTTCGGAAGTAGTGTCCCGTGTATGTTTCACAATGCAGGAGCTTTAAAAACACTGCAACTTTTTTTGGGAAATTGACTTATCGAATTGTGGCCAACTCGCGAGTGATTTTTCCAAATCTTAACTGCAAAAAGAAGTTTCCATTTAGAATGTCTATACGAAGGACAACATATTTTTCACTATTCACTATGAATACTCTTGGCTGGTAGATTTATGATGTTAGAATTTCGACTTGATCCTTATTTTCCAGGATCCCAGCTAGCACTAAAGTAGCTACAACTATTTCCACTACTACTCTAAGAGTTTTTACGTATTTATTACTAATACTCATACTATACATCAACAAACACTTTCGGTTACACGTTTTTAAGTATTATGTATTTGTTACTGCGAATAATACTTTATAGTAATTTTCCATGTAAAGTAATTATATAATAACTACTGCAGGCAACTACTTAAGGAATTGACTCTAAGGTCGTCATTTCTTTTCCGTGACATAATAGTAATTTTTCAACGTTACTGTTTCTAATCTATTTAGTAAATTACAACTTTTAAGTATCAGTACCTTCTTGAACTTTGCAGAGACTACTCCATTACGTTCAAATGTACTCCTATAACGTATTACTATAAAGTAAAACGAGTCGTTGCAGAGTAGAAAAAGTTATCGTCTACTGCAACTTTAAACTGGTTATTACCAGTCGTTATTCTTCTGTTGCAACTTAGGAGTAAGAATTACAGTAATAATTATTTACAAGTAAACTATTACCTGTTGTACTCGGGGCACCGGAGGTATAAGATTCGGTCGGTGATTTTATAAGGAGAGTGGCAACAATAGAGTAACCAATTTTTGATTGGTTCGGCCATATTGCTGCTAAAATCGTTTTGTTGACTTTTCACCTACGTGGGTTTCTTATGAGATTTGTTGTTTTAGTGTCTCATTTTATTAGTTTTTGTGATTATTAAAATGGATATTGTTTGAAACAAAAAATTTTCAGCCATTGGCCGTATGGAGAAATGTATTTAAGCCTGGTTCACCTGTTTTTGCTTGTAATTATAAAGGGTTTGTGATAAATGTGTAAATTACTATGACCGTAAATGTATTAAGTTTAAGTTTATCCATGAAAAGTTATTAAATATTGCACATTATTATATTTTGGTTTTTTTTTGCTGTAAAAGACAATATTGTTTCATGTCTTAGCGTAAGTTTAATTCATTCAGCACCTCAATTTGAGGTTGAAGCTCTCTAAGATTAGCATAAGAGAAACTTTATTTTGTAGGCCTTCTTCAGTACATATTACATTACTAAATTCACTTGGCAGACAACTCTCATTAATCGCTTGCGCGAACATTGTTATTAGTTAAAAATATAAATGAAAAAGTAAGTTTGTAAGATAGTTCGAATTAGACACTCCAACGATCTGTCACTGTCATGTCATTTTTGGGTTGTCGTAGGACAACAAACTGATTTAGCTAATGAGGCCTAAATATTGGTTTGATAAGTCCCACAATAAATTGGTCAAATAGCTGTCGTAGGACAAGCAGCTGTTTTGTTGGACTGCCTGATAGATTATTAAAGAAAAACATTAACATAACCCTACATTTACAACTGAGGCTGACAGAGGTTGTCAATATAAAAGTAGATTAATTTAGTCATATTTTGCGAAAAACTAACGATAATATGGGTGCCCCCATTTAAACCTTTAGAAATTTTGCATCAATTTGGCGGGTGGGCTTCTATTGTCTCCACTGTCCTTCTAACGTCATTGTAATTCGGTCTACAGCTATTAATTAGTTGTGTAGAGTTGTGTTATCGTCTACGAGTAACAAGTTAAAATGATTCACAATGGCTTCCTTCACATAACCTAAGAAAAAAAGTAGCTTTCGTCACTCAGCCAAATTTTATACAAAATTAAAAATATCACAATTTGGTTGTGCCATACCTGAATAAAACAACCTAAAGCGGTATTTTAAGGAAACAAAAATATAAACGAAACAAAGAGTTATGGTTATGATAGATGGCAGAATTATAGTAGTGACTCAAGTACCGCAACTCTCTGCATGCTAGGACACAACGCATTAGATTTTAAAGAACCGGCGGAATGTTCCCAAATCGTAACCGCTTGGTAATAATATACAGAAAAGGTTTAATAAGAACTTTGTAGATAACTTTATTCGTACCAGCTTAATGTTCAAGACTTCAGTGTAACTGGGTATAGTGACAGTTGCGTATTTAAAGAATCCAAAACTATAAAAACGCATAAGAGCAGTCGTAGACTCTTGATTTTAAGTAATTTTCTCAGTAAAGAAATGCAGTCAACCTAAAAGTCCAATAGAAAGCCATTTTTTATTTTCATCTCCCGTATAAATATTTAGCTATGAGGTTTATTTTTGTGAGTGTAAAGATTAAAAATGCATACAAATTAAACATTACCTTAAAAAAAAATATTTTTCATAATAAGATATTTAATGATAATTACTATTTAAAAAGTCCAAAATTACATTTTTGAGATTTAAATTGGACTATCATCAGCATATTCATCAGAGAAGTTGCCTGTGTTTTAATTTTAGGTACCATACATATTTTTAAAACGGATTAAATAAAGACAGAAATAAGGAAGAGATGAATAGGGTGAATTATTACTATTCGGCTACTTAAATGGAACTACACATATCTGTACTATCTACGTAATGGTCAAAGTCACAGTTACATGTTATTCACGAATTATTTACCCTAAAATTGTCCTACATACGTACTCTCAGCTTAAACAAAATGTGGCGACACCAAGTTCCGCTTACTTCTAAAGTGCTATTTGAGATACTAATGTCAGTCCCTTTCATTTTATACAGTTCGTCACTTCGACATACATCTGCATAAAGGTACCACATCGTCAGGTACATTCTTCAAAAACGCCCCAATGTTCTCGCTGGAGAAAGTGCTTGACTTTTTGGATTTATATCCTAGATTTTGTTGTTTTAAAAATGCCAAAAACTTCGAAAATTTGGAGATATCCGCTTTATCTTTAATATTTAAAGTAGTACGCAACATTGAATAAATGAACCATAGGGTTGACGGCTCTTTAGTTTTAGCAATTTCACGAAAATATGCTAGCCAATAGTTTCACAAATTGCTTTCTGAACAACTTTTTGCGAACGCCAACTCTTGAAAACATCATAGACTTTATCGTACCTTGCACGGCTCTTCTTGGGTAACAAATCTTTTTCCAAACTTTCAGCGACTTCTCTCAATTGAGGAGGAGTAGAAATCATTTCTTCTGAATCGCTCATTTTCTTCGAAAACATTTTTCTTATGACAATCAAAAACGTAACTAATTTAAGTTTGTATGCTTGGCTTCTTTAGTATCATAATAACCACTGTCAAAATGCCAATTTGACTTTTATTTGTTGATAATGCAAGAAACTTGTGTTTATCTTATTTTGTTAATTTCTCACATAGTTATATGTGTCATAAAAAATGTCATTTTGCATTTAAAAGGTATGGTTGTAAATAAAATTAGGAATGTAATATACTATTTCGACACAGTTCGCTTGAATTCTCTCGTTTCCGGAAAAAATTCAATTGTAGAGAGCGAAACCGATTCCTTGCACAATTGATTTCGTAACATGAACTGGTACCTTGCATTGTTTCAGGTTATGTTTGAGAGATGGTAACGACACAATGATTCTTGCAGAGGTAATTCGGCTGGAGGTATAGGTACTCTTTCAGTTTCAAGGTAAGTTGAGAGTAGAGTGAATTGATTTTTACTATAGAAACGAAAAACAAATAACAATATTCAAATATATCTGAATGCTTCAGTGGGAATTCGGACTCTAGATATAATTTGTCTCCTACTGTAAATAACTTGGTTTCCACTATATTAAAATATCTAATCATCATCATTTCTAGAAAATATTGATTGTGTGATTTCTTAAGATAGTTTACTATAACCTTTAAATTATTAGTAGAACTTATAGGGTTGTCTATATCATTTTAAAAATGTAATAAGTAATACAAGTTTCTAAATAAAGAACCTAACTAGATTTTGTTCTAGAAATTTGCAAATATCTCCTCTAATACTTTTGGGGCGATAAAAATAAATACAGATCAACAAGTAGAATATATTTCACGGATCCTGTCTAAATATTGTAAAGTTCTAAAGTATTTCATGTCAAATTTGGTTTAATAATGAATCTAATAGTAATAACACTAATAAATAGGTGAGTCGTGTTAAATATGTTATCAAAGTAGATGCTTTCCTCGGTATACGGGGATTCAGTGTCGCTTATTTTAACGTGTTTTGTGCTTTCTTTTCCCATAATAGTATATCAGTTTTAACCAGTCGGGTTTTTCTGTTCTTTTTTTTTAAATAATTTATACATGTTACTTACTCAGTTCCTGGCAACCTTTAATTCCTTTTCTTATATTCGGCATTAATCGATTTACTGCGGCTTTTATTGTGCTTTCAATGATAAAATTTGGAACTAAATAAGTTGCTTTTACCATTGTCAATCCTACTTGTAGCTTATCCAGTATTGAATCAATCGGTTTTTCGTACAATTCCTCTATTTTCTGTATTACTGATAAATAAATGCCGGTTAGGTCTAGTGCGGAGGTATACCCAAACTGCGAGAGGCTAATCTAAAAACAAAAAACGATTATGCTAAAGTAAAAAACATTTATATTCGACATATCTAGTTTTGAGAGAGGGAAATATAACCCTGCAGGAAAGGTTTAGACGTTAGTGGTTTTACTATTTTATAGATTGCAGAAATGCAAAGAACAAAATACCAAGTTTTGGAATGCATGGTTTTGCTATTTTATTATATTTAATTCTTAAAGAGGCCCACATACCTACTTCGATTATATGATACGCTGAAAGCATTATAATAAATTTTAACTTGGTATCTAAAAACTACAAAATGAAACTGCCAATAAAAAGTAATTTTTCAATTCTGGAAATGTTGAAATAGTTATTCATACTATAAGGGATGTAAGTAACATTTACCAGTCGAGGACAAGTTTGCGCCCGATTGATAGCGAGGGCTGGCAAAAAAGTTCGGGACTGGTTAATGTACTTACATCCCATATAGTATATAACATTTTTCCCCCTCCCTGTATTGTATGTTTACAAGAAAATGCTGGATATATTTTTGGATTTTCATTATCATGAAGGCATCCGTGATCCGTTGCCAGAGCAATATAAGCAGTTTTTATTTTATCAACAACGTCAATTGACAATTCGTAGAGAAAAGTTTGAAGAAGTCGAATTATTTGATTCTGTATGGACAAAATGGATGTTTCAGACATAGAAGAATCACCGAATATTGCTTGTTTATCTCTGTTTCCGGAAAAGTCGAAAAAAAGGTATGAAGCAGCATATAAATCCTTTAAGAATTGGTGCCAAAGCAAGACGGCTACTGCAGTATCAGAAACCTTGTTTTTGGCGTATTTCCACGAAAAAAGTGTTATATTGAAGTCCCCATCAAGATTATGGTGTGAGTATTCGATGTTGAAGTCCACCCTTTTTATAGAGGAAAATATAGATATTTCTAAGTATCCAAAACTTCGAGCATTTTTGAAAAAAAAAAATGATGGTGATAAACCCAAAAAATCGAATGTGTTTAATAGGGAAGATGTGAACAAGTTCATGCTTAAAGCCCCCGATGATATATACTTATTGACAAGGGTCGTAATGGTAATGGGAGTTGCTGGAGCGTGCCGTTCTAATGAACTCTGTGAAATGAAAATGGACAGTGTTAAAATAAGTCAAGAAATCATAATTGTGACCATTCCTGACTCCAAAAATGGAATGTCACGTACATTTACAGTGACAAAAAGTGACGTCACTCAGGTTTGTCATTTCAAAATAATTCAAAAGTACATTGATACAAGATCCCACATGACGACTATTAATCCGCGCTTCTTTATGTGATATCAAAATAGAAAGTGCTTAAACCAGCCTGTCGGGAAAAATACGTTTTCGTCAATTCTAAGTAAAATTGCGAAATTTCTAAAGTTTGAGAACTTCAAAATGTATACTGGACACTCTTTTAGAAGACCGTCGGCAACTTTATTAGCAAATACTGGAGTTGACATGGTAGATGGAAATCCGTTACTATTGCGGAAAGTTACGTAGCTGAGAGCCTCAATAATAAAAAGGAAGTAGCGAATAAAATTTTATACAATAAGACCCAGCCAGAAGTCTCTTGCAGTGCTTCAACAGTGACAGAAATATTGGTTAAAAATGAAGGATCTGTGGAGTCAGAAAATGTAATACACATCGAGAAGAAACGAGAAAACGTGTTTTCAAATTTTGTTAATAATATGAATAATTGTAATAATTGTACGATTAATACTCATTTCAAATAATATCACCGGATTTTTGTAATATGTTGATGAAATCAAAAATTAAAGCAACTTATAATAATTTTAGATTATTATTTCACTAGGGATGTAACTTGACTTCCATCCTGTCGTTAAGGGCAACCAATACCTTGTTGAGTAACTTTCACTTACGTCTGTCAACGCAGGTTGCTTACAATACAGGGAGGGGGAAAAATATATTATCTACTTTCATATAATAATACGAACTTTATAGTGTTATAAATAGTTTCGTAAGGGCGTCTACTACAGCGCTAGTGCTGTGATAAAAAAGAGCCGTTTCTATTAACATTTTTCTATTAAATAAAAGCCCGCTTATTATTATAAAACCTAAATATTAATAATACACATTTTACAACTAGAAACTTGTATGCCAGAAGTAGATGTTATGGAACTGTTTAACTTCGAATTTCCAATCATTAAATTCGTATTTGACCCCATGATCTTCTGTGATGTCTATTTCTTATTCTCAATATAGCCTTCTGCCGTAGAAGAACATGTCCAGTTCCCATGACTCTTCAACATCTGCACCGCCATCTACCAAAATGTCAGTGGCGTACACATGGGTGGGGTTTTGGGGGTTCAAACCCCAACCGAATGTTGCTCCGATTTCTCACTTATTTACCATTTCATAAAATAATTGCTTCACCTTTTCGAGTATACCTACCAGTCCTACCACTATTATTAAGTATTTGCCTGAGATCTATTCTTTATTTAGCCAATATTAACAGTATATTTATTACAAAAGTTTAAAGTAATTAACTCTAGTGTCTAGAAGTTAGACATCACTGGTCACGCTTGTGAAACGCCGGCATTTTTGATAGATACATAACCTTAATAATTCCTAGAAGTAATTTGATTTGTAATAATTTGCATTGATTATCAATTTCGTCATTAGTCTTAACGAGCTTATTGTTATTTTTATTTGTTGCCTCTGTGTTCTAGTGTTCAGTAGTTAAATGTTTGTTCAAAAGTCCTAAAATGAGCAAATCTGGAAAAGAGAAAGAAGGACCTGGAAAAGACGTAGACCTTGTATATGTTCAAAATCCCAGTGATAAAAATGCTTGCAGATTAATAGGTATGTTGCAAGTCAGTAAGTAGTAAATAACAGTAATTTATAATATAAATACGGAATCCAGTCATAAAAAAAAAGTTTTTTTTTAAGAAGAATCTATCAGCCAAAAAAAAGAAAACGCCATTAGTAGAGAGAAAAAAATCGCTTTATTAGATTCTCCTGGTTGTTCGTAAGTCTCTCTGTATTCATACAAAACATCTAGTTTTTATTTAGTTAGTTAACCCCAGCAAAATGTGGCATTCCTAATTATGGATAAATATTTGAATATTTAATATTTCGATTCATTTTTAAAAGAAAAAAATAATATATTACACATGTACAGGGTGTTCCACTGAGGACTGAACAGGGACCTATTTTCGACCTTCCTTGTATTTTGGAAAAATTCAAAATAGCCAATCTATGTATTTTTTCTTGTAGAATCCAAAAATGTCATCGAAAAAATATTTGAACCAGAAACAAAAGAGTTACGCTATGCATCAGGTGTTTTTTAAATGGAATGTATCGTTTTTTATACGATTTTTGGAAAGAGTGATTTTTTTTATGTCCGTTCTGATTAAAAGATTTGATTTTGCGATAGCTGTTTATATTACATTTTAATGTTTTACAAACTAAAATTTTAGCTTCACCTGTTTAAAATATACGATAGGTTGGTATAGGTGATCAAGGTAAAATGACGTTTGAATGCTTTGTCAATAAAAATTGACATTATTTTAACTATTGTCGAAGTCTTCACCTAAAAAATATATATTTGACTCTGATCGAAATGAAATACTCTTTGGACGAGAGACTACAGATTGTTATGCTATTTTACAAGTGCCAAGAAAATGCAAGAGAAGCAAGAAGAAGATTTATTGCAAATTTTCATAGAAATATATCCATCAATACAATTCTAAGGATAAAAAACCTATTTGAGGAAAATAAAACTTTACATGATAGAAAAAGAAATTCAATAAAAAATAATTATTAAATAATAAAATAAAACTACTAATAACATAAGTTTTCAATGTGACCGCCGTTTTTCTCGAAACAACATCGAAAACCCCTTTGTAGCCTTTCTAAACTTGCTGTTACAATATGATTTTCCTGGTTAAGGCGGTTTATTTCATCGACAATTTTTCCCATGATCTCTTGAATATTTTCGTTTCGTTGTCTGTATACGACGTTCTTCAAATGGCCCCAAAGAAATGTATCCAAAACTGAGAGGTCGGGGCTACTGGGCGGCCAAGCATATGTTCCATTTCGCCCTATCCATTCGTTATGGCGCCGATTTAAAAATTGAACCACATCATGCACGGCATGAGGAGGCGCCCCATCATGTTGCCAAATTAAATTCTGATTTTCTGCCAATGGTAAGTCTTCCAAAAAATTTTCAATTTCGTTTTCTAAAAACTCATAATATCTGTGCCCATTTAAAGTCCCGTTAAAAAATATTGGTCCCAAAATTTTATTGTTTTTTATCCCACACCAAACATGAATAGAATTCCTCCCTTGAAATTTAATAGTCTGGAACTTTTTTGGATTTTCAACGGCCCAGTGGTGACTATTATGTCTGTTGAATACTCCCGATGTTGTGAAAGTAGCTTCGTCGGTCCACACAATATTTTTGAATAAATCAGGGTCTTCGTTTCCTTGCCGAATTACCATTTGAGAAACAAATTGGAAGCGAAGTTCTTTTTGTGCCGGTGTTAGGTGCTGAAGTGGAAGGATACGAAAAGGCCTAAATTTATGAATTTTCAGAGTCCTGTGAACAGTCCCTCGGGTAACTCTTCTGGGCCTTACACCGCCACCGTACTGAACTTCCCGAACTGCATCCGAAATAGATTTGGTTGGATTAACTTGAAAATAATTTATAATGGCCTGGTCTCGATTTCTTCTTCTTTGTATATTTCTTTTTCTATCATGTAAAGTTTTATTTTCCTCAAATAGGTTTTTTATCCTTAGAATTGTATTGATGGATATATTTCTATATATTCTATTGCTTCTCTTGCATTTTCTTGGCACTTGTAAAATAGCATAACAATCTGTAGTCTCTCGTCCAAAGAGTATTTCATTTCGATAAGAGTCAAATATATATTTTTTAGGTGAAGACTTCGACAATAATTAAAATAATGTCAATTTTTATTGACAAAGCATTCAAACGTCATTTTACCTTGATCACCTATACCAACCTATCGTATATTTTAAACAGGTGAAGCTAAAATTTTAGTTTGTAAAACATTAAAATGTAATATAAACAGCTATCGCAAAATCAAATCTTTTAATCAGAACGGACATAAAAAAAATCACTCTTTCCAAAAATCGTATAAAAAACGATACATTCCATTTAAAAAACACCTGATGCATAGCGCAACTCTTTTGTTTCTGGTTCAAATATTTTTTCGATGATATTTTTAGATTCTACAAGAAAAAATACATCGATTGGCTATTTTGAATTTTTCCAAAATACAAGGAAGGTCGAAAATAGGTCCCTGTTCAGTCCTCGCTGGAACACCCTGTATCTACAACATTATCTTATAGCACGTAATCTAGGCATAGACAACCAGTATACATGGTAATCAACATTTGTTTCTGTTTCTGTTTTGCAATAAAATCACGCCAGTTTGTTTATAAACCATTGAGATAGGTGTGTGTTAGAGAAAGGGTTTTTTTAAGGTAAACATAAATGCACGTTTTTGTTATTTTATAACACATTTAAACCTACGACTTTATTTTTAGATTCTACTTTTTCATCTACAAATACCATCTCCGATAAACACGAATAGATCTTAAATAATGGGGGACTAATGATTGTTTTAATATACCTAGACACATTTGATAGAGAGAACTTTTTGAACATAGAATTAACATTTCCTGCGTCGGAAAAAAGAAACGTGCGTTTCCAATTTAGTTGGTTAAAAGAATTCAACTAGCTAAGTTATTCTAAAAAACGTTGCATTTTGCAAGTACTGTGTGTCTACGTACAGTAGCCGAGATAAATTTGCTGAGAGTTAATGCAGAAGAATTTAAAATTTTGTTTGCTAGAGCTGAAAACATAAAAATAATTTTATTATAAGTAGAAAAAACCATTTAAATGAATTAACGCATTTACATGCTCATAGAAACGAAACCCCAGAAGTGAACACTGTAATCAACAAGTTTTCTGAGAAAGCTTGAAAATTAAACCTTAACATATAATGCTTTTATTTTTTAGATTTTTAATACTTTTTTTGTTAATAAATGAAATAAATTTGTGTAATAAAGCTTGATTTTTATACCCAAAAATTAAAAAATTCATTTAAAGGACGCAGACTGTAACCCCCTTCCCCTCCCCCTAAAGGGATCCTGTGTACACAACTAGGTGGCAGTGGAGGACGAAGTTCAGCATACTTTCGAAAAATATTTAAACAGCATATTTCCTTGTTATAAAAAATTCTGGGACATTTTTATTTTCGAGCGTATAATCACAATTTTTATATAGAGGTCATTGTACTGAATATGATCCAGCATTAGCTTAGTTAATTCTTCCGACAAGTCCGAAAAAATAAGCCCAAATGAATTTCTCGGAGACTTCCTTTACTTTGTTAGCTTTGCACCTATCTTCAAACTTTTAGTACTCCATCTCAAACCGCGCCTTCGGTTTTGTCGGAACTAGATTTGAGATCGCTCCATTTGCAGCTGCTTCTAAATTGGAGGGTAAACTTCCATCAGAATCCTCATTTTGAAAACGGCTTTTTATATTTTTAGGTTGGTTCGACAAAGTTTTGACAGTATCTGTGCGAAAGGTACCATAAGAAAACTTGATCCGTAAACTTAATACTACGTACTTTTTTCTGTTTATAGAAAAGTAACGTATATAAGGGGAAGTGGGGTTGGGTGATAACCCCATTTCCAGAGTCACTTGTCTTTAAGAAAAAATTATAGGAATAGTATAAAGTGTTTTTTTTTGGGGATTGACGGGTAGGGCCTCTCCCCAGAGCCAGTTTTATCTACAATTAAAACAAAGTAATGACCTTTTTAGACCTGACAGAAAATACAATATCTTCTTGTCGCGTCATTTTCACTTTTTGCCAAATATTTTATTAGTGTGATTAAACGAAAGTAGATAAAATTTTGTACACTTTTTTTGTGTGAGTTCATATTTCTACATTAGATGTTTTATCAAACTGGGCTGACACTTCGTTTGATAACTTTAACACTTCGTGTTGTAATATGAATCTTTACAACATTTATATTGTAAATAACTATTGTGTACGACTACAGTTAGATACAAATTAAAAATATATAAAACACTTATATTCGTCACCTCTCTCCACCCCTCCCACCCAACAATTTTTACATGAAAAATAAGTTAGTTTTTTAAAAATTTTGTGTTCACAATTGGGATTTTTTTAGTTCCCTAGTCATTTTCTTTTACATCAGCTTTGTTAATTATTATTTTATAATTTTAACCCATACTGCACAGATCATTCACAGCATGTCTTGTGCTGTATGGGGAAGGTTTTTTTTTCCTGATCCTGGTCGACAAGATAATTTTTATATTTTCACCCCTTTCCCCTGGTCAGCAATTTATTTTTCTGAAAAAACGGGAAAAACATTTCTGTTGGGATATACTTGGCACTCACTGCTCCTCCATGGCTGCTTCTGGGCACCTTCTTCTGTAATATAAGAACAATTCTCGACGAGAGAAGACCACTCTATGGTCTCTTCTTATCTTTTGTGACAAGTGAAAATGTCTTTCTTGTCCGGACGAGACGATATGAGACAAGAGACGAGAATCACCTGTGTCGGCGGCATCACTATTTTACACACTACGGTTTTTTGAACCGGTAATCAACTGGCAAAATTGTGGTATGAATTCAAAATGGTGGCCAAATAAAATGTTTTTGTCGCGAAAAAATCACCAGCTTTTACATGTCTTCACGTTTAAGTGTCTCTAGAGGCCAGAAATCATAGGCCCGTCTGTCTGTGTGTCGGTCTGTCAGTTCGTGGCATAGCTTAAACAATACTTACCCGATTGACTTCACATTTTGGTCAAACATTAAGGGTCATGTGTGACCTGGTAAGTGTTTTATAGGAATGATCTGATTTTGGAATGCATCCAAGATAGCAAAACAAAATGACGGCCAAATAAAATATTTACAAAATAAACCTGAAATAACTACTACCAAATTAGATTAATTTCAAATTTTCTGCAAACATTATACGTGATGTAGAGATAAACTCGTAAATTGTTGTGGTATGAATTCAATATAGCGTAACAAAATGGCGCTCAAATAAAATGTTTATAAATCAACTTAAAGAACTATTTTATTCAAATGGCTTTAAATTTTGCAGAAAAATTAAAGGTAGTATAGTGATAAACTGGTATAAATTCAACATGATGGAACAAAATGGCGCTGGGTGTCAATGTAAAAACTACTTATTCAATGTATTTTAAATTATACCCAAAAATCAATGCCACACTAGTAAAATATTACTTGGAATGCAATATGGTGAAACAAAACAACGCCTAATATAGATGTTTGAAAATACAATATATATGTGTTAGTAAATGAATGTACTGTACCAAATTGGGTCACAATTCCTAATAAATATTTTTTTATTGTATGAAATATAAAAATTAGGTTAAAAAAATTATATTAATACAAATTTACCTAGTGAAATGAAAGGCAAAGAAACTTAAAAGCTAATAATAATAAAACAGTGAAATCAACACTTATTTTACTCTTATTAGAAGTCGTATTTTTTGGTATTTACATTAAAAGTATACATCCCTCTCTTGGCTTCTGAAGGCTTATAGAATCGCGACAATATCATCCTCACTTTGTATCGAAATATCATCTTCCTGAGGAAAAACAAATATATTTTGCCTTTTTTGTCTGAGAAATTTTAGAACTATATCTGTCCTATGTAATTCTTCTATTCTTGCAATACAGGGTTTAATACATTTTTTCGTCACAAATTTGATTATAATAAAATTACCCGACATCTTCATCGATTTTTCAAAATGCTATTCTTGTTCAGATTGCTCCATGTTTTCTTTGTCATTACTAGTTTCTACCTCTAGAAGTAAATCTTCAGGGGACATTGATTTTTCTGGAGCGATATTAATAATTTTTTCCTTGATTTGTTTATGATTAAAGGTTTTCTGGTGACCTTAAAGTGAGTTAATAAAAACTCCTTTATATTTTTTGCAATTGTGTGCTCTTCAGCCCTTTGTTCTGAAAGTCCGTTAATGACTTGCTGTGGATTAAGGGGAATGTTGGTGGAAAAGTTTCTTCAATTCCTTTAAAGTCATTAAGTTCCCATTTTTCACTAATTGTTTTAATAAGAGGAAAAATGAAACTTTGTTTAATGTGGAATCGCGGGTTTAAATTAGTTAGTTAGTTAGTCAAATATTTATTTAACATAAAATGCTACAACTTACATGTATGGTAATTAATACATATAATTAAGTAACATATAAACTTTAAACAATCAAAATCATTAATACTACTTATAGTCAATTTTTTTTTATTTAAAACTGTTTTTGAAATAAATACTGCCGTAACTCCTTTTTAAATTTTTTAAATGTACCTTTTGTTTTAATATATATTGTCAAATTGTTAAATTGGATAATACCTTTAAAAAAATGATCAAAGACATCTTCATTAGCCAAATAAAAAACAGAAGAACAGTACAAAAAGTATGGATAAACAAAAATATTATAAGTAATATTTTTAGAATAAAAACTTAAATTTGAACTAATGCGTTTTAAATAACTAAATTTTGCAGCCATTTTAGCAATAATATGTTCAAAATGTAAATTGAATTTTAATTTATTATCCAAAATTATACTCAAATATTTGAAAGAAATTACTATTTTTTAATTTCTACCCTCTATTGTGATATTCAAATTATCAACAGAAAAATGTTTTCCTAAAACCAAACATTTTGTTTTTGTTGTAAATTTTGATGTATTTTTTGAGCCAATTTGATAATAATTTAAGTTCCAATTAAAATATTGCGCCAAAACTAGATTCTTATTTTTTAGAAAAATTAATGTGTCGTCAACAAATAGCTGAGTATGAGAATTTTTTAAGACTACCAATATCATTTATATATAAAATAAAAAGTAGTGGGTTCAAAATACTCCCTTGCGGAGCTCCAATATTATTTAATTTTTCAGAAGAATATATATATTAGAAAACTTAATTTTTTGATATCTGCCATTTAAATAATTTTGAAACCAATTAAATACGGTAACCCTTAATAAGCATTATCTGTCTGTTGTTTCAAAAGCATGTTTAAAGTCCAAAAATACAGCTATGATAATTTCATTTTCCACTATTCCTCTTCTCCACATTACTATAACATATTAGATAGCAGTCTCTGGTGAATGTTGTTTTTGGAAACCAGATCGGTAGGACCCTAAAATTTTATTTTCGTCTCTACAAATTTCCAAAATTGTTAATATACCACAACTTCTAATAATTTTTCTACATCCCATAATACATTGACTAGTCGCAATTCATCGTACTTCTTGGAATTTTTAACTTTTGGAACTGGTGTAACATAGGAGCACTTTAAATTTTCAGGAATTTTGCCATACTTCAATGATGTATTTCTTAAATTCAATAATGGATACCCTACACTTTCAAATGCTTCTTTCATTATTTTTTGTTAGGTATCTCAATATAATTTTCAATAGAATTTAAATTTGAAATTTAGATTGTCAACTGGTTTAAAAGCATTTCAGAAAACGAAGTTAAGATGTTTTTGTGCACATAAGTAATTTTGCAGAACTCATCATTTCTCTTGTCTAAACTTTACTATATCTTCAATAGTTTTTATAACGAAACTGTTTATTTTTTTAACAATTCACAAGACTTCACTTCTTTTCTGCCATCAAATATAATTTTTTGGTTTCCAGAATTTTTTTTTCATATTTTTCTTAGTGGCCCATAATACCCAACGTCCAAATGACATCACAAATTCGCCTAGTGTCTTAAGATTACATAATTAATTTTTCTTGAGATACGAGCTATAGTCTACATCATACGTGGAAACCAATCGTTTTACCGGGTCACGGTTCAGTGAACACAGGCCGGAGAAAAATAGTCGCACTTAATCTCTTCGAGTTTATTCAGTGTTCCAATCTCGTGAAGAAAAGTTCCCTGAAGATGTCTCGTGCAATCGAAGGCTATACATCGGAAAGTGATTCCAGTTTGACATGGTTTAATGTCGAGAACAATGATCTCTTAAAAGAACATATAAATAATCCTCTAAAGGAAAGTATGTCCAGTCCATTTTCTCAAATATAAACAGTTTTAGCCAAAAAAATATCCTCAATCATTGTTTTATGAAACTATGAAAAGAATATGACTTTTTTTTTGGTAATACAATTGCTGCAAACAAAAGTTGGTCCTAAAAATGTTTTTTTTAGGTTAATAGTGGTCAACATGGAATAATGTAAATGTAAAGTAAATTATCCATTACTTCCAACTTCCGTTCTAACGAATCTTTCTTTGATCTATAATTTGTTTAGCTTTACATATTTTACATTGTATTATATTTGCACTTTTTGATAAAAACTAAGGAACTTCCATAAAAGGGCTGTTCTTATATTTTTTTTACTAAAATTCCGGGAAGGCTTGTTCAGTTATAAATTATAAATTTACTTACCAGTGCTAGAAAAATTACTACATTCCTTAAATACATCTCAACTAAATTACTAATACCTCCTATTTTATTACTTATATTATCTACTTGGTCTACCAGAAGTCATATTGATATTTATTAATCAAATCGAATTTGACAGCCATCGGTATGTTCAGAATCGGTAAATTTCGAGCTATTTTGCTTAATATACATTTTACTTGTGAATATTTCCCTTTTTCCACTTTACATTGGAAAAGTTCTATGATTACCATTCATTATTGAGTGGCAAAAAATAAGAAAAGCCTAACTGGAAGTATTTTTTTCGCGAACAATTTACTTGTGCAATTTTCACTCATGTCAATGTCATACAAACCGATACAGCTATATTCACATTCCCAAATACAATCAGCTTAACTTTGAATCTGTTACACGTGACACATAGAATTTCTTAATTGGGAGTAATATTATTAATTGGGAGTAATATTATTAATTGGGAGTATAAAAAATAGCGAATTTAAACGCCAAATAAGTATATCTAGTACGGCAATGTAAATGTAGCTTTGGAATAGCCATTTTAAATACAAACAATAGCAAACATCGGAAGTAAAATTTAGTTTCCAGTTATGATTACAATATTTATTCGGGAAACATAACGCATAAAAAAAATTCCCTTCGGAAAAACTCCAAAAATTAATTGGTATTTTCTTTAAATAAAAGTACTCGTGCACATGATCAATGGTCGGCTTATTCACTTTGTGCACTTTTGCTGATAGCTCAACATTTTTTCCGGAAAGCAATTTTTATAAATAAATTTTACAAACAAACATATATAGAAAAAAAACAGCAGCTACAAAGCACATCTTTGAATTTGTTGATTTAATTTTAATTTTATAGTTTCATTAATATTATTAATTAAAATAAAATTTAGATTTAATTAATTTTATTGTTAATACATTAGTTAAAATAAAATTTAGTGTCCAGTTATGTTTACAATATTTACTCATGACAGTGGCGTGCCTGCAGGGCCCTGGCTATTAGAGGGCCCCCAAATTAAACAGGATATTCAAATGAAATATTTTTTCAATAGTTAAAAAAAATCCCGGATTTCGCAATTTTTGCAACCATTGGATACATTGGAAATCATAATAATAAGATAACGTAATATATAAACCCTATGAAACATTTGGAAGTGACAGTACTGAATGCGTATTTAGATGTAATAGTAAGTCAGCTAGATAAAAGATTTACCGCGTTTAAAACAGTTTATTCAACAACAATCTAAATCCTCAGATATTGGTTAAATTAAATATTAATATTTGTGCAGAAATATTAAAATGGTTTAAATTCTTAACTAGCAACTGAGGTAATTTAGATAAAATCAATATTGTATCATAACATTAAAAAAGAATAATATTAATACATATATTATAAATTTAATATGTCATGTTGAAATATAATACTTAAAACTATAGAAAAAACTAGTCACTATCAATCGTTGCTCGTTCTGCTACAGGTAGATCTTGTTGGTGTTTGGTGGAACGATATACGGTAACTTTTGTAATAATTTGGTTTTCCTATCTTTGTAGATTCCTTTAGGAGCCAATCTGCAGGTAGTAGTAAGTAAGTTTTGGTAGGTTTTGGTAAGGCTTCTTTTAAATGTTTCGCTAGGAGAAAGTTCTACTAATTCTTCACCAAATTTAGTTCTATAATACAGATTTTTAGAGCCCTTTGTAAAATGAACTTCAACACAATTGGCTAAATAAGGTTCTGGCGTAATTTTATTAATTTTGAATCGCGAAGAAAAATCTATAAATATATAAAAATTATTAAGGTTCATCTCATTGACCTCTAACCTGGAATTATTAGAATTTTTTATACACAATTTAAAATCCTCAAAATCTAGTACCTTCCCTGCTTGTTGCAATGACTTTTCCACTTGATAATGGAAAGAGTCTGTGGCCATGAAAATGTGACCAGTTTGCAGATATTTGAATTTCAATAAGTTTAGATTCACTTCCAATGAGTTAATTAAATAAACAAAAAAGATGTAGAGGACCCAATTTTTATTTTGCGAGGCGCAATTATGTAACCAAATTGTTACTTCTTTGGCGTCACGGTGAAACAAAAAGAAATTGTAAAATGTTGATATTATACAGCTATTTCCAAAGCATCTTCTACAATTTCTTTTAATAGTTCAGTAATATGTTTCTTGTAATATTCTTCAGTTATGTTCTGTTTTGGTGCTTTTATTGGAGCTTTACAAATCGTTATATCGGAAATAATATTAATTTTGGCTTTTTTTGGCACACCGTCAATAATATTATCTGGCCCTAGAAAAAAAATTAAACGATTAATAATTATTTATTACAATCATCAATTTTAGTCTACTACTTATTTATAAATAGGATACAATAATTTCCGCATTCATGCCTGATAAAAATGACTAGGGTATTCAAAAAAAAATATCCAAATGAAAAAATGTCAGTGGAGTACCATTTAGAGATTTAGTTTTATATATAATTTTTTCAACTCTGGCTCGGACATAAAATCTGGATCTTCATTATTATCATTATTTTCTTGTTTTGTCGCCTTATATGAAGAAATTTTCTTAACTTCAAACTTCAAAATAGCTTTATTGTCTCAAGTTACAAATTTCTTTTAGACAAAGCAACTAAGAGTAAAACTAAAACTAGTCCAAAGATAAAATGATTAAGTTCAAACTTTAGCTCAAATTAAAATAGACCCAGTGTAGTATAACAAAATGAAATGATATTAAAATATCCTATAAAAGAACATTTAATAAATATGGTAAATACAAATAATTATCGCAATCAAAAACTAAAATAAATTGGTTAAAACAGCAGTAAAATGTACACAACAAAAACCTTACACAAACACATCATTTATATATTCTTCGGTTGAAAAGTAAGCTGTTTTATTTCTCATCTAAACCTTTTTTCACAAGTGATCTGTCGTATTCTCATCGGCAGATGATTAAATAATTTTCTGCCATTATATACTATTGAATTCCTAACCGTAGCCGACGACGGTATAGGAAGGACAGTAGTACATAGTCTCCGAGTCGAGTACAAAGACTCCCTTGATATTTCGGCCTTAAACTTTTTATGTACCAAACAAACCGTTTCCAATATAAATATGCAAGGTAACGTGAGAATCTTTTGAGTCAAAAATTCTGGTTTACAAGACTCACGAGGCTTCATGCGACACATACATCTCAACGCTCGTTTTTGTAAGATGAACATTCTTTTAAACAAATAGTCTGCACAAGCACCCCAGAAGCACACACTATAGCGCAGGTGCGATTCAAAAAGAGCATAGTATACATTTCTTGCCATATTCACTCCTAAATTGCTAGATACAGTCCTAACCGCAAAGCATCCCCTATAGATCTTTTTTGATAGTTGTAAAATGTGCTGTTCAAATTTAAGGTTTTGATCAATATATACTCCCAAAAATGAATTCACCTCAGTCTTTGCTATGGCTTGGTTATCAAGCATTATTTCTTTAAATTGACATCTAAAATTTACTACATTTGTTTTGGACACATTTATCGTAAGATACTTGGCGTCGAACAACTCTTTGATTGTAATTAAATCTTCATTTACAATGTCCGCTAGTTCATCAGAATTACGATTATGATTGTTCCACAATATTCTGGTATCATCAGCAAATACTGTAAAGTTTCCAGATTTATCCAATATTGTCAAGTCATTTATATAAATCAAAATAAATAGTAATGGTCCCAAAACAGATCCCAAGTGCTTGGTTTAAAGCTAGTGTAAGTACTCTTTTACTCCTATCCGACATCTACTAAAATACTCAAACACTATAGAAACTAAAAATAAACCACTAAAACTGAGAGCAATCAACGCTAAACGGAAGACAAAAATACTTCTAGGATACAATAGAATTCTAACTAACATAATAGACAGTGCCTTAATGTACCAAAATCCGGTTTAACCTAAAAAACATTTTTTGCAGATACTTAACTGCCTTAGCAGGCCAGTATTAATCTCAAAATGTATATTGTTCGTTCCTTTATTTTTATTTTTTAATCCTTTTTTTACTAGAGTTATTTTTTATTTATGTTATGGTTTGTTAATAAATTTATGACATTTTTTGTTTACTTATTTTTTTGGAGAAATTATGCAGGGGGCCCTCAAAAAGAGTCTTGCGGCCCTCCTCCCCAAATTTCGCACGCCACTGACTCAAGAAATACACTAACTAGTCCAAAAATTGTTTTGCACGTATTCTCCTGAGTCGCCTTATTGACCATGTGCACTTTTGCTGTTATTAAGATAAGTGCTCAACATTTTTTCCGGACATTTTCTTTGCACTTTTTATATTACTACTAAGTATTAAGAAATCATGGTTCTTGGGATTGGATCGTGTTAAATTAGAATCACTACTCGACGTTTCGTCTTCTATTGCACCAGATATCTCCAGGGATCTTTACTCCACGAGATCTGAACACTGAACGTTGCTAAAATAAGAAAAAAGATATAAGGAGAATAAGATTTATAATATAACACCCTGTATATGGAGAAAAAAAGTATTTGCGGTCATATGTTGCACAGATATGTTGAAAAATCATATTGTGTCATCCTATTTTCCCCATGTATTTTATACGGCATTTGGGCAAAGTTTAAGTTATCCTATATAATAAAAATTAGTCATAGGATTGTTTTGCGCTTAGGGACAACTTTGATCAAGATTTCGAAATATACATGATATACTAAAATTTGGCGAATTTTGATAGATGCCAAAATCCCATTAATTGTGTGCGGGGTTTGTTGAGTTTAGTCGATGTTTTAGTCAAAAACCGCATTTTTAGAAAAAAAAATGGACGATGTCTGTACGTATATATGATTCATTTCAAATTAGCACAAAAAATAGTCTAGATCAATGTCTTACGGGGATTAGGATTTTAAGTGTCATAGGAGTAGCTCTTCAATATTTTTAAAAGGTATGGAAATGTAAAAAAATCAATTTTGAGAATGCACAAACCGATAACAGTCAAATTGAAAACCGAAATAATTGGGCAAATTCTCAGATATGGAAAAATTGTTGAAGTCAGTGGCGTAGATAGATACTTGATTTCTTTCGAATATATATTAAAAAACATTTCGCAAAATGGCGAAACACTTAAAATTTATTTTATTTTTCTGTATACAAATTAATTTTTGTTCAGTATACAGGGTAGCCCAAAAAGGATAAGGCAGGCCCCTCAAAACTAAAAAAGAAAAAACAGTAAAACATATCAAACTTCTTTTATTTTTTTGTATACAACAACATTTTTTCAACTATACAAGGTAGCCTTATGTGACTACTGAAATTTAAAAAAAAATCAGAAGTGTTTAGCTAAATACTTAAAACTCAGTAAAATACGTTAGATTTCTTTTATATTTCGAATATAAATCTTTTTTTCAACTGGACAGAGTAGGAGGATGATGAAACAGTCCTTTGAAAATTGAACAATATATACTTGAGAAGCTTTTAGCTTGTAACAGCAGTAACATACGTCAAATTTATTTATAATTTTATATACAGAATCATTTTCTTCCACTATACTACCTTAGAGGATGAAACAGGACCTTACAAAAGAAAGAAGAAGTATAATTCAAGAGTGTTTAGCTTTTTAAACAAGCGAAGAAATACGTCAAGTTTATTCTATTTTTTTATATAAATACATTTTCGCAAACTACCCCAAACTTTTTTTTGTCAAATCACACCCCTTATTTTTTTCATGCTGAATCTATTGACATATCACAGTTGATAGTTCGAAGTAACCTGAAGAAAGATTTTATTTTCAAAAGAAAAAGTTGATAAGTTAACAATACTTGTTTAGTTAAGTAGTTTTCGAAAGTTGCTCAAATTGTTTTCCACCACTTGCCATACACGCTTTAAATTTACGAATAAGTTCACGATTACACGAAGCCTCTATCATTTCTGGAGTTACCGTATTGCAAGCTTCTATTATTTTCTGTCTCAAGTCATTTGCAGGTTGGGTTTCATAAACAATTACTTTCAAATAGTCCTATATAAAAAACCTAAAGGGGTCATATCTGGCGATCGCGCAGGCTACCTGAGAGGACCCTTATGTGCTATCCAATTATTCTCAAATACCTCTTGTAAGTGATTAGTGACCATTTGGGAATTATTAGCGGGAGCGCCGAAAGTGAATTTTGCAAGAAATCCAAATATCGTGGACCTGTCAATGCGCCTTCGTAAAAAAAACTAGTGTCCACACCACACATTTACTCCCCGCCGGGTTTGAAAATATCCTTCCCTGATCTAATGTGAATTTTCCTGCGATCGATAGTGCATATTATGATGATTTACAACGCCATTGTTATGGAATTGCGATTCATCACTCCTCAATATTCGATCCAGGAAACCGGGACTGTCGTTTATATGAACTTGTATTTCAGCAATAAATACCATACGCTTGTCATAGTCAGTTTAAAACGATGCAACTTACACTCTTCGAAATCCTTTGTACGAAAGACTTATTGATGCCCATTTTTTGTGCTAATGCTTCCTCCGATCTTGCAGGAACACTGTGATGGTCATGCTTACTTTGGCCAGGAAATTTTCCTACACGCATTATTTTTTCTACAGCTGTAAATGTATTTTGTGCCGGTTGTCGACGATTTGGGAATCTTTGTCTGTAGAGCCTCACAGCACGACAAAAATTTCTTCTGGATTCCCTGAAAACCAGAGGCATATCCATATTCAGTTAACAAATTACAAAACTAAACTGAAACGGCTACATTCTTAAAATCTTCCAATGATAGCAAAATAAATACCTACCGAGATGCCTACCTATTCCAAAAAAAAAATGTATACAATAAATATCTTTATAATAAACAGGGGCGTGCAGTCCATGGAAGCAAGGGAAGCAGTGCTTCCCCAAAAAAAATTACAAAACATCTTCAAAAATGTAATTTTTGAAATAGGAAACCATTAATTTAGTTTATATTAAAAATGCTAAAATATTATCTTAATTATCAAGCCCATTATAAATGCGGCCTTGACTCCGACCCAGCCACAATAGAATATCGAATAGAACCTATGCGGGCCGCTAGCTTCACTGCAGCCAAGTCCCGTATGCTTGATATCCTGTGAATCGAGCCAGAGGTTATTGAACTTTCCACCGGCTGTTTGCAATTTTTGCATTTAAGTCGCCTGCTTTAAGTGGTGGCGGAAGCTATCGTTGGAGTAGGTTCTTTGTTTAAACGGCCATCCGTGTGTTGTGTGATACGTACGTCTCGTCGTACATGGTGCGATATGGAAGACAATAATACGGACGTGGATATGCAAATACCGTCAACTTCGGCTGTCGGTAATAACGTTGAAAATGTTGGAGAAAGAAAAAAGTAAGAAGAAGGTGTGTGAATGTGTGGTGTGTGTTTTAATAATAAAGGGATTTTCAACATTAAACTTCGTTGATAAGCTTCAAATAATTTCCAAAGGAAGGACAAAACCGCCTATGAAAAATGTAACCACAAAAATGAAAAACTGTATTAGACATTTTTATACGGAAAAACAATACGAACAATTTAAATGACTAACATGTTGTGAAAATATAAGTAAATTATTTTGTTGGCCATGTTTACTTTTTGAAAATGGAAAAGGTCTCTGGAATAAAACTGGTTTTTCCGATTTAAGCAATTTCCATAAAGCTGTAAAAAGACACATTATGTCCAAAGCGCATTTACAGGCCGTTATAAAAGAAAAAGTCTTCGGCAAAACCAGAATTGAACACGCCCTTAATAAACAGTTGAAAATTTGTCACCGCCAACACAATGAATTAGTCGATAAAAATAGGCAAATATTAAGAAGATTTATCGATGTTGTTTGTTTTATCGGACAGCACGAATTGGGATTTAGAGGTCATAATGAAACAAGGGTTTCTTCAAATAGGGAAAATTTTCAAGATTTACTTAGTTTAATGGCTAAATATGACGACTGCTTAAAAAATCATTTAGAGCACTCTAACGTTTTTCGCGGAACGTCGAATCGAATCCAGAATGATTTAATTTCCTCTGCTGCAACCATTATTCTAAAAAGAATTAAGCAGGAGAATGGCAAGGCGCGGTTCATTGCTATTGTTCTGGACGAAACAACTCATATCACTAATTTTAGCCAATTATCTATAGTAATACGCTGCGTTAAAACAGTCCATCAATCACATTAAAGAGATGCCTACCTATTCCAAAAAAAAATGCATACAATAAATATCTTTATAATAAACAGGGGCGTGCAGTCCATGGAAGCAAGGGAATCAGTGCTTCCCCAAAAAAAATTACAAAACATCTTCAAAAATGTAATTTTTGAAATAGGAAACCATTAATTTAGTTTATATTAAAAATGCTAAAATATTATCTTAATTATCAAGCCCATTATAAATGCGGCCTTGACTCCGACCCAGCCACAATAGAATATCGAATAGAACCTATGCGGGCCGCTAGCTTCACTGCAGCCAAGTCCCGTATGCTTGATATCCTGTGAATCGAGCCAGAGGTTATTGAACTTTCCACCGGCTGTTTGCAATTTTTGCATTTAAGTCGCCTGCTTTAAGTGGTGGTGGAAGCTATCGTTGGAGTAGGTTCTTTGTTTAAACGGCCATCCGTGTGTTGTGTGATACGTACGTCTCGTCGAGCATGGTGCGATATGGAAGACAATAATACGGACGTGGATATGCAAATACCGTTAACTTCGGCTGTCGGTAATAACGTTGAAAATGTTGGAGAAAGAAAAAAGTAAGAAGAAGGTGTGTGAATGTGTGGTGTGTGTCTTAATAATAAAGGGATTTTCAACATTAAACTTCGCTGATAAGCTTCAAATAATTTCCAAAGGATGGGCAAAACCGCCTATGAAAAAAGTAACCACAAAAATGAAAAACTGTATTAGACATTTTTATACGGAAAAACAATACGAACAATTTAAATGGCTAACATGTTGTGAAAATATAAGTAAATTATTTTGTTGGCCATGTTTACTTTTTGAAAATGGAAAAGGTCTCTGGAATAAAACTGGTTTTTCCGATTTAAGCAATTTCCATAAAGCTGTAAAAAGACACATTATGTCCAAAGCGCATTTACAGGCCGTTATAAAAGAAAAAGTCTTCGGCAAAACCAGAATTGAACACGCCCTTAATAAACAGTTGAAAATTTGTCACCGCCAACACAATGAATTAGTCGATAAAAATAGGCAAATATTAAGAAGATTTATCGATGTTGTTTGTTTTCTCGGACAGCACGAATTGGGATTTAGAGGTCATAATGAAACAAGGGTTTCTTCAAATAGGGAAAATTTTCAAGATTTACTTAGTTTAATGGCTAAATATGACGACTGCTTAAAAAATCATTTAGAGCACTCTAGCGTTTTTCGCGGAACGTCGAATCGAATCCAGAATGATTTAATTTCCGCTGCTGCAACCATTATTCTAAAAATAATTAAGCAGGAGATTGGCAAGGCGCGGTTCATTGCTATTGTTCTGGACGAAACAACTCATATCACTAATTTTAGCCAATTATCTATAGTAATACGCTGCATTAAAACAGTCCATCAATCACATTAAAGAGTGTAAAGTATTTTTCGTTACTTTAAGTGGCATGGCTGCGTTTTTTTCCAAGTCAACAAAACGTACACAAGCTTTGGACTCCATTGTCCACAAACGATTGCCCAAAGTAGCTCCTACTAGGTGGAACTATAATGGAAGACTTTTGAACTATTTGGGAATATAATAGCAAATAATGAAACGTGGGACTCAGAAGAAATAAATAGTTCGAGGGGGTTTTTGAACTGTTTCAAATGAGATTTTAATTTTAATTATTTTTATATTTATATAACATATTTTCAGGAATATTTCCATTCTAGAACAATGTTTTTAATATATTACAAACTAAAACAAATGATATTGCTTTTTGCCTAAAAAACGTGGATGATTTTAAGTCCATGTTAAGCCAAAAAAGAGATGACTTTGACCTATTTTGGGAAAAAACGGAGACGTTAAATGTAGAGCCACAAGCCAAGCGTCTTCGAACAGACAAGGTGGGAGATGTTCAAACATCATACAGATGCCTCTTTTATAAAATAATCGATCAAATTCAGCAACAAATAAACTATAGATTTAACGCTTTAAATGATTTTAAATTCCTCGAGCTCTGCAATTTTGATGCATTTAAAAGAAAAACCTTTCCAGAAGATGCGTTTAAATCTCTTCTAAGAAATTCAACGGGGCGGGAGCATCGACGTTTTTATCATGACGTCATTAACGAATTTGCAAAAATTGATCGAAGAATCGAATTACATTACAAATAGGTAAGTTTCTAAAAATTGCTTCCCTTTCTTAAAATATCACCGCACGCCCCTGATAATAAACTTATTTACACTCTAAAATTTTATTTAGAGCTGATATTCATAATATTAATTTGCGAAGAGGTCAACTTCTTAGAGTCCCACAACACAGAAAGGCAATTTACAAGAGATCTTTTTCATACAACGTAGCCGCTACAACAAACTCACACTCTACTATTGATTTTCAACTTTCGATATCAGCTTTTAAAATAATAGCAAAGGGCTAATTATTACGTCAGCAGTAGTGCATTCTGTTAATGGCATCATGCCTGTTTAAATAAAGCTATGTCTTTTTCCCCAGCATTGTTTTTCTCTTCTTTTACTTTTCCTTACCCTCCTCTCTCCTTTACATTTCCTTTTCTGAAGTAGATTTGCAAAATTTCAGATTATATCTGCATCTAAATTTAAAAACATGTTTATCACACCGTATATAAACCATGCCATATATTCTTGTTTTGTATAAATTAGGGCTTGAACAGTATTCAGGTCCTGTACCTGAATGTTTGCTTTACCGAGGCCTATTGTTTGTCAAAATAGTAGTATTCAGAGACTGTATTAATTTTATGTAAATGATCAGTAAAACAATAAATGTATTAATATTATTATTATTAAATATCTTATTCATTGTTGTTATATTTGTAACTTTGGGACATTTTTGAAAATTAAGAATCTAAATCTTATGTATTTCTGTAAAACATGAAATTTTTCAGCTTAAAAACTAAAACTATTTAAATTTACTTTAATTGTCCTGCTTTGATGCTCCTGAAAAATAAAATGTTATACCTACGTCGTTAAATTGTGAATAAAAAAAACCGTTGCATATCCAACCACAAAAAAGGAGATGCCATTTAAAAAAAATGGGAATGTAGACACTTTTGTATTTCGTGCAATTTTTTATTAAATTAAAAACGTAGCAGGGCGGTTTCGGCCTTCGCCATCATCAGTACCACTTAGTCAGTTGAGCACAGGAAATCCAAAGAAGGAACATGATCAAATAAAACAATGACCATTTAAAATTTGTTAACATCACATCCATAAAATGACATTAAAATATCACGAAGGGTGTGTTCTTTCACCCCTTTTGGCGATTTAAACCATGAAAATGTTCAAACTTTAACACATGGTCGCTTCAAGTCAATCAATGGCACTGATGATGGCGAAAACCGAAAGCGCTATGCTACGTTTTTAATAGCTATAGCAATTCAAAAAAATGTTATACCCAATTCACCTCATTTTAAAAAAAATTTCCCTTTTTAATAGCTAGTGATTCCGCGAGACGAGGAAGGCCTTCTCTCGTCTTGTCTCGTGACAATAAAGAGAGATGAGAGAGAGATCCTTTCTCGTCTCGTCTGCTGTTTCTCTCGTGATATAAAAATTAGGAAAACTATTCCAAATGTTTTAACAGACGTTAAAATATTAACATTAAAACCTTCATATTTAATTTTGGAATAAGAGGGTAATTTTTAATTATCTAAAATCTAAAAACTAGAAGAAGAAAAATCTAAAAATTTTTAATTATTTTGAAAGAATTTTCAAATTTAAATTTGAAGTTTCCTCAGGTTCTTATCAATTTTGTTGGCCTCTTGTACTTAATGCACTTGAATATGATCTTAACTATCTCTTATGAAAGACCCAACAAACCACTACAACGGCGCATATTGAAAATAGAGGTAGTATTTTTTTTCGATTGTTTACAAGAGAAAAATTTTCTTTGCAAAATTTTTTCTCGACTTGCGTGTTTTGTCAAGGTGTGGCGCTCTGCCAGTAGAAAACAGCTCGTCGTCAAGGCATTTTGGTATAAAAAGAAATAGTGAAATAGTAGCAAATATCTATTTTGTGCCTATAATCAGCGGATTAACTTAAATCTCATAAGAACATCATTAATTGTATATTTTAAATATTTTTACGTTGCCAGAACCACAAGTAATAGAAATAAATCAAAACAGATTCTTATGTAGTGTCGGTTTTGATGTTATTTCGATTTTCAATCTTCTAGGTATAGCAAAATGCGATGTATTTTCATTCCGGGTATAACTTTGTTCACTACTCTTTTAGCAGTTTCAGATCTTTCTGTTCCGCCTTTGAATGAAGACGATCTCCATTCGGACCGACATATACACCAGACGTACATAAAAAATTCTAAGCTTAAATTTAACGAAATAAGCTTACAGTTGGGCATCATCTGCGAGAGAATGCAGATGGCCTGTAATATATTGGAGTAATGAGGCAGGTCTCACGGTTAATCCGCGGAAGACTGAGATGATCCTCTTTACAAGGAGAAGGAATTTAGGAAATTTTCGACCCCCCAAGATTGTATGGTCAACAACTGACCTTGGCAAAAGAGGTTAAATACCTAGGGGTCACAGTAGATGCAAAGCTGAACTGGAAGATTGATGTCGATAGGCAGATAAGGAAGTCAATAGCGACCTTCTGGCAGCTCCGTAGAGCGGTAGGCACAACCTGGGGGCTAAGTCCTAGGGTCATGCACTGGCTGTACCAAGCAGTCATAAGACCCAGGATATCATACGGCTCAATAGCATGGTAGCCCTCGGTAGAGAGGAAAACCATTCGTTCCACTCTTGCAAAAGTCCAGAGCCTAGCGATAACTGGAACAATGAGGACGACGCCGTCAGCCATCATTGTCGACTTTCATTAAGAAAGAGGCTATGGCAGCGCACTTGCGAATGAGAGACGCAGGAGCTTGGCATACCAAAGGTGAGGTTGTGGGTCATGCAAGGATCTCACACATTGTGGAAAGAGAGATCCCTTTATCTACCTACAGAGTAGCATGACCCTCAGGCAGACTAAGATAGCATAAGGGTTATAGTATCTCAATCCCTGAAAGAGAGGACTGTGAGAGAAACAGGCTGGAGTTCTCCGGAGAGGCAATTGTTTGCTATACGGATGGTTCACGTATGACACAGTTGCAATCCTCTGGTGCTGGAGTTTATATTGAGGCTACACAAATCGGGTCCAACTTCCCTTTGGGGAAGTTTTCAACGGTGTTTCAGGCTGAGGTATATGTCATTCTAATGGCAATAACGATGAAGGAAGTCATAGAGGGGGCAGAAGGAGAGATTGTCATATGCTCAGACAGTCAAGCAGCACTTAAGGCGCTCGACTCACCCACGGCGGGATCAGTTTTGGTTCAGGAATGCGTTGACAGGCTAGAGCAGTTGGCGCGACGTAAAAGAGTGAAGTTGGTTTGGGTGCCAGGACACTGTGGGATTGAGGGCAACGAGAGGGCAGATGAGTTTGCTATACTCGGCGCCACCAGCCCGTATGTAAGACCAGAACCAGCTTTAGGCATCACTAGGCAGCAGATAAGGACAGCACTCGACGAATGGGCACAACATGAACTTCAACGTGAATGGGGCCAGTCCGTGGTCGGGAGGCAAGCTAAAGACTTCATTGTGAAGCCCGATAAGAGCCGAACAAAGTGGTTACTAGCCCGAGACAGGAAAGCTCTAAATTCCATCGTAGGAATAGTAAAGGGGCACTGTCGATTGAGGAGACACCTCTTTATGTTAGGCATTGAGGAAGATTGTATCTTCACGGAGTGTCAGGAAGAGAAGGAAACTCCGCTTCAATTCCTGTGCAGATGTGAAGCGCCAGCGACACTGCGACGAGATATTTTCGGCACTACGGTCTTGCATAGGGACGAAGTTAAGGATCTTGCATGGAAGGATATGCAGACTTACATAGTAAGGACAGGCAGGAGGGAGGAGCTTATAGGCCTACCAGTCAGGTCTCTAGACCTCTCCCTAACTACTATACTACTACTACTACTGGGCATTTTTTTTAAATTTGATAAAACTAAAAACTTTAGTTTTAGCGAAAGTTTTGTTTGAAAGATAATGCAAAATTGACAACAAAAAGGTTACTCACCTGAGTTATCTTACCTGTTGAATTTGACCTTTTTAAAAAATATTTTTAATTTTGAAAGATGGTAGAGGAAAATACTGTTTCTTTTTTAATTTTATGCCTTTGTGCCAAAATTCAACTGTAACTGTTAACTTAAATGTTTCTCTTTTTTTCTTGTTAATTTATGTTTTTTTACCTAGAAATAACCAAATGTAAGTAAACAAATTAATCTATCACTGCACTTTTATTAACAGAACGAGGAATATTATATTATTATTATATAAACTACTTTATAATGTAAGCTTTATTTGGTTATTTGAATCCTTTTATTTTTTTTTAGAAAGGGTGATATAGCGATATAGAACTAATAAAAAAATTTTCAGTTTTGTTTTGATTAAAAAGTGGTATTGGAATCCCCAAAATTTTCGAGAAAACATATGTTTAGAAAAACAATATGTCTGTAGGGATGTGTGTGTATGTGAACAAATTCAGAAAGCCACGAACAGCCAAAAATCGATTTAACGTCGTCCGAAAGGCCACAATATTCCACGTCACTTTACCACCATATTAATAAAATAAAAAACACATAATTTCAAAGTGTAATAATCTTTATTGGTTAAAAAGTGCAGTCAGCCAATACGATTTTTGACATTGCTTATTTTCAAGTGTGTCGACATTTGGTTTTATTTTTGTAATTGCAACCCGCAAACTTCCTTCTAGATGTGCATCTGTAATTCTTGACCTTGTTTTAGACTTCACATCTGCATACGAGAAAACAACTACTCGCACACATATGTGCTCCCAAACAGAGACATCATTTTCTGGGCTCAGGAAACGAGTTTTGCTGAGTTTTCGGATTTCAGGAAACGAGTTTTGATCGACATATTTTGAATAAAGAAGACCAATGTCGAACTGTTCCGAATTACTTTGCAAATCAATAAATTCCATCTGACAATTTTCTGGCATGTCTTCAGTGGATACACTGAATGGTTGGGCAAAGAGATTGATGTAATTTTCATTATTTTTGAATTCAGAAAACCTTGATTGGAACTCTTTTTTGAGTAAATCTAGCACTGAGACATATTTATCCACATCTGTACATTCGCAACTCTTTAGTTTAGGAAAGTGCGTAAACTCTTTTTTCAACAACTGATTTTTCCATAAATCCAGTTTAACTCAAATGCCTTCACAGTGTCAAGTAAGTTGTTGATGAGATTTTCTTTTCTTTGTAGATTGGTGTCCAAGTCATTGAGATGCAGCGTGATGTCAGTGACAAATAGCATTTTTGCTCTGCTCAGCCAACGAATATCACAAAAATATGTCACATCACCATACTCGGCGTTAATTTCGTCTAAAAAATTTTGGAATTCTCTGTGGTTGAGGCTGCGTGATTTAATGAAGTTCATAGCTTTTACGACCACTTTCATCACCTCGTCAATATTTGTGGATTTTGCACAAAGATTTTGTTGATGAACGATACAATGGTAATGCATCAAAGGAAGATCTTTCTGCTGTTTTTTCATCAAACCCACGAGCTTTTCATTTTTTCCTACCATGGATGGTGCACCACCTGTTACAACTGCAGAAAGGTTTGTCAATTCTAAATTATATCGTCTCAGTACTATCATCAAACACTTATAAATATCACATCCTTTTATAGTTCCTATAATCGGAAAAAGGGCAGCTATCTCTTCAGTGATTTTAAAGTTATTATCAATGCCCCGAATAAATATAGCTAATTGAGCGGTATCGGTTAAATCTGTGCTTTCGTCTAGCGCAACAGAATAGTATACGAACTTCGATGCACGTTCTTTTAGTGAATTTTCAATGTCTGCCGCTAACTCTTCGATTCTTCCGGCCACAGTAACACCGGACAAACTAAATTTAGGAAAAAGTTGTTTTTGAGACGGGCACAATACTTCAGCGGCGGTCTCCATACATTCCTTGATAAATTCACCATCAGTAAAAGGTTTTGATTTGAAAGCTATTTTTAGGATATAATGTAGCTAACCTTCACGCTTGCTTCATTTTCAATGTTCGGCTTTTGAAAACTATCTTGCTGTCATTGAGGCTGACTTTTTAGAGCTCTCACTTTATCTTGCCGTAATTGTCCTTTGAATGTCTCAAACTTTGAATGTCTTAAACTTTGTGGCATGCTTTGTATCCTAATGTCTTTTTAAGTTGTATTCTTTCAAGGCTGAAAGGGATTCTTGACACACCAAACAGACGGGTTTTTGATTAACACCAACGAACAAGTACAACTCAGTCCACTGTTCTTGAAATATGGGCTTTTCTTCACTAATTTTTCGTATTTTACCCGAAGTACAAGCCATTTTTAATGTCAAGGTAGAAGAAATACAGTATCTGCCTTACACGCGTCAAATCACACTATACTCAACTCAATATAATCACTTATCGCACAGGCAGCAACTTCACTTCTAGTTGGCACTCTTTCGCTTGTATCGCTTTGTTCGCTCTTGGAATTACAACTGGCCGCTGCCGTGTGATGGGCCGAGCGCGTCGACTTTGAATCTCTCGAAATTTCGAGCAGCTACGAGACTTGACTAGTAGGTCTCTCTAGTAGTGATAATTTCTACAATCATTAGAAAGATTCAATAGACATGCAACGCTATCTAGTAGCCTTGTGGCTAGTCGTGATTGCGAGTTTACAGTTTCTAACTAGGAGGCGCTAGCGTCTTCGCAGTATCTTTCGCAAGCGCGGCGCGATACAATATTTTCTTTAGCCTCTGTTTTGAGAATTCGGAAGTCGATAGCAGTCAAATTGAAAACCGAAATAGTTGGGATAAATATTCTGACATAACAAAATTAGAAATTATTGGCATAGATACTTGACGTTCTGTTCGTTAATATATTAAAAAAAAAAAACATAATATTACGAAAAACAGTGAAATACTCTAATTTTTTGTAAAAAAACAACTTTTGTCCAGTATACAGGGTAGCCCTAAAGGAATGAGGCAGACCCCCGGATACGAAAAAAAGTATTCAGGGTAAAGTAAAACATGTAAAACATCCTTTATTCTTTATATATAGTTTTTTGAACTATACAGGGTGGTACTAGGTGGATAAAACAGCCACCCGAAAATTTAAAAAAATAATTTTTAGAAGTATTTATTTTGCTTAGAAAACAGTGATACACGACAAATTGATTTTATTTTTTGTATATAAAAAGTTATTTTTTTAGATAAGTAGTTTTTCAACTATACAGGATAGCCCTAGCACGATGAAACCGCCAAAAAAAAGCATAGAAAACAGTGAATCACGTTAAATTTACTTTATTGTTTTGTATTTAAAAACTTTTTTCCAATTATACGGGGTAGTCTTAGGACAACGAAATACGTTGTTACTTGAGCAAAAACTTTTTGCAAACTCACATTTTACTTAGGGCAGTTATTTAAAAAAAATCCTATATGTGAAGCAACAGAAATTCGCAATTTTTTATCCAACTTCATCATGACGGTTAATAGATCAAAAAGCTCGTTTAGTGTATATATACCATACCTACAGGGTGTCTGAAATAAACTAATCCCAAAAATTTAAACATATCTATATCGAACCCGAGACATCATGTTGTAGCTTTCTTATAATAAAATAAATTTTAATCTGCAATACGGGAATAAAAATGGCATTGCTTTGTCTTTTATGATAATCATCTACACAGGTTATAGATTGACTAAATCTCAATATACAGGGTGTGTGAAAATGTCTGCACATATAAAAAAATTAATTAACTTGTGTTTTTGTGAAAATTGGAAAATAATAAAAATGTCTATTATTGTTTGATAGAAAATAATCTTTAACCGAAATTACACATTTTAATTTATTTTTGAAAATTTGGATCTTATTACTGAGATCTATTTAATCTTATGTTTAACATGTTGAATTGTACTCTGTCATTTCATTATACGGGGTGTCTGTAGAAATAAATACAAACATCTTTAAATTTTTGGAATAACCGGGGAGTAGAATGGAATTATGTGATATTCTCTGATGAGAGCCGATTTGGGCTATTAATTGGCATAAGATCAGTACGATTCTGTGGAGGCTTCGGAATTTAAAAATATAAAATATATAAATTTTTATGCTCAAGGAACACGAGAGGTCGGGAGAAACGAGAAATTTTCGGCCAGGGAAGACCTCTCGTCTTGTCTCTTCTCCTATTACTGCGTCGAGACGAGACGAGACGAGAGACGAGAAACTCTCGTCTCGTCGTCATCACTATATGATAGCCGCCTATTATTAAATCTTTCTAATAAGGTATTTTTCGTATTTTTAGTTTCACTTTAATTTTTAGAGATACAGGTTACTCTGATATATCAACTGTGATGTCAATGGATTAAGCATGAAAGATCTTTTTTATTTATGAAAAAAATTAGGGTTGCCATTTGACAAAAAGTCAGGGTAGTTTGCGAGGAGTTGTTTGATTGGGGGTAAAATTTTAATGTACTATTTCAAAGAGTGTTATACCCAATTCATTCATCCCCATTTTATTTCAAAATTTTAACTCTGCAAATGAGTGTTTTGTTAGTTCTGGCCAATAAAATCTGGGACACCTAGTATATACCTATATATCTTTAAACATACTTTGACATAGACATTACATTTACATATACATTTCTTAAACAAAATATTTTTTTAAAAATATCTTCTGAGAGTTAAGAAGAAAATAAGCCTGTCATTATACCTTTACAGCGTTGCCTTTTGTGGTGTCCGACCAGAAAGAGAGATATTTTATTCTCAGTCATACTTAATTGCAGTACGTACACGTTTACTTACTTTAATCGTTGCAAAAAAACAAAAAACATTGTCTAAAACCCTTAATAAATATTATAAATACTTGTATTTTAAATAACGTATTTCCCAATGAATGGAAAAAAGCAGTAATTATCCCATTACCTAAAATAACTAATCCCAAAGAAGTAAAAGATTTCAGACCAATAAGTATCTTACCCGTGATTTCTAAAATTCTAGAGATGCATATCTCTCAGTAAGTTAGCGTTTTTATATATCCACTTAATTTTGTACCAAAATTGTAGTACAATAACTAGCTTAGTATGCATGTTTAATAACGTAAGAATCAATGGATCATTTGATCCATAAGTCATTGCATGCTTCTAGCTACACTGCATGGCTCTTCTTGATTTTAGTAAGGCATTTGATACCACCAGTCATTGAGTGCTTCTAGCTAAACTGCACTATTTTGGATTTTCAGATGATTCCGTATCCTTACTCAGTTCGTATCTTAAAGAGATATCCTACAGTGTATCAATTAGAAGAGGAGGTATCTTTGATAAATCTGATAGTTTGCCTCTGGTATCGGTGCCCCAGGGCTCCATATAGGAGTCCTTATTGTTTTCTCTCTCTATGTTGCTGACATGAATGAGTGTGTAAGGCATTCTAACTAACAATTAGCCCATCTGACTCAAATTTTTATTGCGGACTTACAAAATATAAGCAACTTTGCCAATGACCATAATTTAAAACCAAATGCTTCAAAATCATATGTTGTTTTCTTCGGAAATAATCGAGATACACTATCAAATATTTCTGAAAATTATTTAGTGGTAATAGATCATGAAATCCTTCCTGTAGCGACAGAGGTGAGGAACTTGGGTTGGATTGTTGATTCATCTCTTATCTTTCATGCACATATAAAAAGTAAACTCAAAATAGCATATATGCCTTAAAAAAATTGTACCCTTTAAAAAAAATGCTTCCTCCAAAAACAAAGTATTATTTATGTGAAACGCTTGTTTTATCCTTATTGGATTACGGTGACATAGTTTACTCGGATTCTCTGTCGTCAGCATTAGAGAGAACAATACAAAATAGCAGTATGAGATTTTCTTACAGCATTTCTTATAGACATCGTATTACTCCCTACTTAAATATTAACGAAATTTTAAACATGACAAATCGACGATTGTATCACGTGTATATTTTTATCTATAGAATACTCAAAATCGGACAGCCACCGTACTTAAAAAATATATTTAATAGTTTTTTACACTCACATAATACTAGAAACACAAATTGCTTCTTAGTACCTCAATATAAAACGGCAAGCTTCCAAAAATCATTTTCATACGTTGCAGTTCAAATGTGGAATAAATTACCAAATCATGTTAAGGAACGGAAAATTTGCGTCCTATACAAAAAAATATCTTCTGGATTTGCAAAAGCATTAGTACTTCCCTCGGTGTTTTCGTTTCAGTTAGATCAAATGTACTGCTGGTCGATCCCCTCACTTGTTTCGTAGTAACAACTTTTAACCTAAATACTCCCTATATCAGTGTCGTGTTGGGTCCTTCTCCTCCTGTCCTTGCTTGGATGCCTGCTTGCCTGTTGTTTGCCTTTATTAGTTTCTTGTGTTTGTTAATTATATTGTAATACTTTAAAGTGTATCGAATCTCAGTTGTTAGAAACAAATTTGCTTTGGGTACATTGTGTTATCGGTTGAGATAATCGTGGTACTGTCCGTCGTTACTATCTTTTAAGTGTCATTGGGAATTGTTATGATGTATTATTTCTGATAGTAACAAAAATATTTGTATTTTGTATTTTTATTGTATTTGTATTTGTAAAACATACACGAGTTTATGAATGAAACAGTACAAGATGTTGGGTCTCCCATACGATTCTGTCTATGGCTGTTACCTAATATAAAATAAGTATTCCAATTTTAATTGTCGCAACTGTACCTGCAGACATACATTTCGTTTTAGCAATACTATATTTTAAAATTATATAATATATTATATACATAAACATAAATACACAGTAATAAAATAAGTTGCAATATTTTCTGTGAATACGTGAGATGAAGACGGAAAGTATACAGGTACGAGGGGAAAACCATACACCCTTTCCCATATCTGTGAAGTGTTAGGATATTTTTCGAAAGCACAATTTGTCATCGCCGAAGATATGTTCGTACTGATATCGCTATACTCTTGCAACTTGTTGTTAGTGCAACAAGTCAAGAGCACACCGAATACGTCTATAGATTCTTCGATTTTCTGAACAGCATCAGATATTCCAATGGGTAGATTTAAACTGACTACGTTTATTTTTGCAGAGGTGACAATCACACAGTAGGGATCGGATCGTTTATTTTTACAACCGTCAAGTTCCCTCTCATATTCCTGTGAAGCTAAATCTGTTTTATTTAGGACATTCATTGTTTGCTGAATTTTTTCCGTAAGATCTTCGACTTCTTCGTCTACACATTGTTGAGTGTCTTCTGGGATTTCCTTTGGAATCTCCTTAACTCTCTCAAGGGCCTCATCGGTACATTCTGAAATGTCATGACCTACAAAATAATATAAATAATGTAGATGATTGTAGTTGGAAGAAGGCGGGCAAATAAAATCACTATGGTATTTTCTATCCCAACGTTCCGTAGTTAAGTACCACTTTTCTCAAGGGCACATTACACTCGGTCGTACTAGAAGAAATCTATCTAACCTAAAAAATTGTACCTAACCCCATTTAAAAACAAGGAGGAGCAATAATAATAAGAAAACGCATTAACTCACAAATAAATAACATTGTTTGACTTACCAACACCTCACGCGATCTGGATGTCTTTATATTTCATTTTTCATGATCCAGATAACTGTTTAAATGGAGATACCTCAGTTATTTTTGAAATAAAAAAAATGCTCTAATCAAAAATTGTTTGAGTCGATCTGTTTTTTTATATGTTTATATAAGGATAAGGGTACGGAGCGGCTGTATCTCGACAATGGTAGGGCCTAGAGGCTTCGGAAAAAAATCCTTATAAAGAAAATGGACAAGAGAAATAACTGGAAATTATTTTGAAGTTCGTAATTTGACCGCTAGGGGGCGTAACTACTATGAAGAAACATAAAATTCACGCTATCTTGGATAGTTAGATGGTGAGCTATAACTTTCAAAACATCATTTGACAGCTTGGGTAATACCGCGTTATTTTGCTTTACGTACCTATTATAATAAGAGATATTTGCATTCTATTATCGCCTAAACCGTTCAACCGATTTGAATAATTTTGGTCTCATTTCAAAGAGCATTTTATGCTCTTCTAAAGAAAATTGGTAAATTGTTTAGTTTAAAGTAAGTAAGTTTTTCTGTAGCGTTTACATATTTTTGTGATTTTCGGAATAAAGTTCAATGGAAAGGTACTACTTTCTTGAAAGACTCAAAACCAACATAAAATTAGCTAAATTTTAGTAAAAACCGCATCCCGATATCTCCACTCGATCTTGATTTATATGAGAAAATGTCAAAAATTCCAGTGCTTTAATCAAATCAAGTTACCCTAACGAGAAAAACAAATGCCGTAGCCATGGTAACTGATAAATTCAAAAATACTGATTTTACAACTGGCAAAATATAGTTCTTATAGTTTTTGTGTCTCAGATTTACTTTTTTAATTCGATTATCATAAAACATGTCATTTACTAACGCGGGAGCATATGATGTCTAGCATTTATTTTCAATGTTACGAAAATGCTGCAATTGCGTCCCGTCAATATGCAATGCAATATCCACAAAGACAACATTTTTCTCGTTGTTTCAAGATTTCAAGATTGGCTAGGCGATTACGGGAGACACGCAACGTTCATTCTATGCAAGCACCTCGAAGAATTCGAAGAACACGTATTGACGAAAATATTATTAATGTTTTGGCCTACGTGCAATACGATCCCACCTTAACCACTAGAAAAATTTCGAACGATCTAGGGGACCCAAAAACAATTGTCTACGAGGATCTTTAAGAAAATAAAATGCATCCCTACCACATCGTATTACATCAGGCATTACAAGATACAAATTATGATAGAAGACTGAACCACTGTTACTGGCTGTTAAATATGATTCGGGAAAATCCAAATTTTTTGTCACTAATATTATGGAGGGATGAAGCAACTTTTAATAGTGTAGGAGGTGTAAATTTGCATAATATGCATTACTGGTCTCAGGAAAACCCACATTGGATGCGGCAAGTAGAACATCAAAATCAGTGGAGTTTGAACTGAAAAATTATAGGCCCATATTTTTTCGACCAAACCCTTAATGAAGAAAGGTTTTTAGAATTACTGAATATTTTTCGTCCACCACTGTTAGAAGATGTCCCCTTGGAAACAAGAAGAAATATGTGGTTTCAGATTGATGGCTGTGCGGAACATTGTACCCAAATCGTACGTCATCATATAGAGGAGCAATAACCAAATCGTGTTATTGGGAGAGGTAGTTTGTTTTCCTGGCCGGTGCGTTCGCCGGATTTAACTTGTTTAGATTTTTATCTATAAGGTAGTCTAAAAGATCTGGGAGAAACCAACAACTAGATATAAATGGAACGAATTCGAAATGCTATTAGAAGCTTGTCCACTGTCCACGGCTGAAATTAAGGCAGCGGTTTTTCTACCGAAAATAGATTAAATAAATGCATTGATAATAACGGAAAAAATTTTGAACACTTGTGAGCTTTTTGTGACTAATTTAAGTAATTGTAAGGGTTTTGTGCTTTTTTCATTTGTTCTGTTGTTACGTTGGGCTTTAAATACGCTTCAAAACTAATTTTGAACCAGTCCTAAGCCTGATGTGTGAAGGAAGGCTCGACGTGTTAATAATTTTGTGCTAAATGGGAAGAAAGTTTAGTCAAAAGTTAAATTACGTCAGTTACCATTGCTACGGCGTTTGTTTTCTCGTTAAGGTAACTTGATCTGATTAAAGCACTCGAATTTTTGATATTTTCTCGTATAAATCACGATCGGTTGGAGATTTCGGGATGCTGTTTTTACTAAAATTTAGCTAATTTTATGTTGGTTTAGAGTCTTTCAAGAAAGTGATACCTTTCCGTTTAACTTTTTTCCGAAAGTCACAAAAATGTGTGCAGATAACTGTCTCTAGTTTAGTAAGAGGAGAAAGAGAAACTTAAAAGTCCAGTCAGCCTTCTTGTCACAACATTTATTTAAATTCCTACGCGTTCCCATCCTAGGGGATCATCATCAGGGTACAACTGATTGTCTGCAAGTATAAAAAAATTCAAAATAGTGTGGAAAATTCCGAAGTTGAATAGAAAAGAAAAAATAAATAAGTTAAAATTAATAGTACTTACAGGAAACTGGACAAAAAACTTTTCACATTAGATAAAGTTTCGCACAAAACAGTTATATACACAAATAAGTTTAACTATTATAAAGGAATGTAAAACAATTATGTGGAAATACATAGCACTAATTTATTATTCATTTACACAAACACATGTTAAAATCGACTGTCATCGGAGGAAAGAAAATTTGCTACCAATCTAAAAAGGACGAAAGGTTCAAATAATGAATGAAAAAGTAGTTAATTTAATATTTTTATGTTAGCCAAATTGGGTGAGAGTCAAGGACGGGAAGGTAGAACAAAACCCAAAGAAAGAAGAATAGTTGGAGTGTTTAGCTTATGCGGAGTAAAAATGAAATTAATTATTTAAATAGTTTTAGAGCACTGATGTATTGGCGATATGGGTTACCTAATCGATCATTTAAAGAGGAGAGCGGTCTTGCGAAAGCGTTATCTCGATATTTTCAAGGAAGTCTAGTTTTTTGCCTTTATTTACTGAATGTAATAATTTAGAGTTTTATCTTCTTTGAAAATATGATTATTAGTTTTTAAATGCCTACCAAAGGGACACTTATTATCGCTTTCTATTTTGCTAGATCTGAGATGTTCTTTGATACGTACTTGTAGAGACCTACCAGTTTGGCCGACATATTCGGCTGGGCAAGAATCGCAAGATAGCAAATAAACTCCGCTTTTATTTAAGTAAGGTATTGTGTCTTTTAAAGATGAGAAAAAATTGGCAACAGTGTTTACTGGTTTGTTGCAAACGAAAATATGGTTACCAAGTTGCTTTAGAGATCTTCCTATAATTGTTGAGATCTTGCCTAAAAATGGTATGGAAACGAATCGTTTTGCGGCAAATATGTTGTTGACTACATGTGTTGGAAAACGATCCTTTGCAGCCATTTAGTAGATTATGTTTTTTTCCAAAGTGAAATTTTCTTCTTTTAGCGGAATTGAGAAAAGTCGATGGAACAAACTATTGAGAGCAGCTAGTTTATGTGAAATATGATGACATGAATCCCAGAGGCTCATGTGATCTGTTTGTGTAGACTTTCTATAAATTTTGAAATCGATATTATGGGACATTCTTTCGAGAGTAAGGTCTAGAAAATTAATTTTTTGTTGTTGTTCCACCTCCATGGTGAATTTGATGCTGGGGTGGAGTTCATTGAGGTATTCTAAAAAAGAATTTAGCTCCGTCATGTTTCCGCACCATCCAACTAATGTATCGTCCACGTACCTAAACCAAAAGGCTACCTTCTTGACGAGATGGTGACTGGAGGTGAATAATTTATTTTCTAGGAAATTCATAAACATTTCCACAATTCAGGATGATAATGAAGATCCCATCGGAAGACCATCTACTTGTTTGTATAACTTGTTAATGAATTTACAGAAGTCTGGCTCCATACATTTTCTCAAAAGCAGAGAGAGACAGGACGTTTGTTCTTTTGTTAGATTAGGGCAGCTTTTAAGTAAGTGTTCAATAATGTTAAGGCTTTGGAGTCTAGGGACGCTTGGGAAGAGATTAACAACATCAAATGAAACTAGAATATAGTTGTAAGGGAGGGTTAACCGTTTTAATCTATTGACAAGTTCTATAGAATTTTTAATGCTGTATTTAGAGTCTACATGTAGAGTTGTTTTGAGAACATTGTTAAGCCAACTAGCCAGAAAAAAGGCTGGTAAATTGATAAAAGAGAGCACAGGGTGAATAGGGTGAATTGTCTTGTGAATTTTGATCATCCCATAGAGAAATGGGGCAATTGGGTTCATGGGGATTGTTGGTTTGCCCTGGTTAAAAGATTTTATAATTGATTCGTTTTCTGTTAAAAGTATTTTTAGATTACTACTAAAACATAAACATGGGTCTTTATTTAAGGTGATAAAGCTGTCGTTATTCAGAAAACTACCAACTTTATCGATGCAGTCTTGTTTGTTTAATATGACTAGACAGTTTCCCTTATCTGCTTTTCCCAAAACTAGGTCAGAATGTTTTATTTTTGTTTTAATTTGTCTGATCGTCTTCTTGTATGAAATAGGATGGTTGTTATTGTTAGGGCTTGAGAATTTCCGCAAGGTAAGCAAAAACTTTCTTCTAATGACGTCCGATAGATGATGTTTGTTATTTTGCGAGGCTAGTTCTACATCTGCAATTAAAGACTTCACGTCAGCTTGACTTAGGTCTTAGGTCTCGGGTGGGGCTGAATTTTAGACCCTTCTCCAATAGATCAGTCTCATCTTTGTCAAAAGTACAGGACGAGAGGTTCAGAAATCTAGGATGAAAGTTGAAGTATTCTGGAATGCGGTTGTATTGCGCCTTCAATTTGGGACTTCTTAGGTTATTTAGTTTCTTCTTTAGTTTGATCAAGTGTTCTTTTTTCCTTTTATGTCCGTCTCCTTTCATTCAGATTATCTTGAAAGTTGGATAACTCGATTGTGGCAAAATGTATAAGTAGAAGAGAGTAAATTATCTTAAGCTTTATAGTAAGTAAATCTCTCATTGAGTATCAACGGTTTCTTTCCTCCCTGACAGCTAGCCTTTTACATTTTTCTATGTTTGTGCGTCTACGGTGGTTAAGGTAGGCTAAGTCTGTTGATCTAAATTTGGGTGTAATATAAATTGGTGTTAAATTTTCTTTTAAACATTGACTATTGAACCATATATGTGCTTCTGATGTATCCCTTTTATGTGAAAGTTTTTTGAAAAGATGGAGGCGACTCTGGTCATGAATAGTAAATTCGAATCTGCTTTCCAGAAGGGCATTGTAAGAGGAGAAAGAGGAACTTAAAAGCCCAGTCAGCCTTCTTGTATCAAAAATTGAAATCCTACGCGTTTCGATCCTAGGGAATCATCATCAGGGTAGAACTGATTTTCTGCAAGAATACAAAAATTCGAAATAGTGTGGAAAATTCCGAAGTCGGAAAGAAAAGGAAAAATAAATATGTTAAAATTAAATTAAATAACAAAGGAACGTAAAACAATTATGTGGAAATACATTGCACTAATTTATTCATTTACGCAAACTCATGTTAAAATCGACTGTCATCCGAAGAAACGAAATTTGCTACCAATCTAAAAAGGACGAAAGGTTCAAATAATGAATGAAAAAGTAGTTAATTTAATATTTTTATGTTAGTAATGTATGTAAATTGGATCAGAGTCAAGGACGGGAATGTGGAACAAAACGCAACGAAAGAAGAATAGTTGGAGTGTTTAGTTTATGTGGAGTAAAAATGAAATTAATTATTTAAATAGTTTTAGAGCACTGATGTATCGGCGATATGAGTTACCTAATAGATCATGACGAACACACAAAAAGACATCATTTTTTCAAATCATAAGAGCAAGTTTTAATCAAGATTAAGATTATTTTAATAAAATTTTATGAACCGATGAGGCAATATTTACCGCTGCTGGTATTTATATTCACAAAAACTGCAATATTTGGTCCGTTCACAAACTGTCGAGCCATGAGCTTTTCAGGACGTTCCTCAACACAATTTTGTTTTGCCATATTGGATTTTTACCAAAAGGTTACCAACGTCATCCCCATATGACACATAATTTTTGACTCAGGTCAATCGAGTAAGTAGTTTTTTAGCTATGCCACGAACAGACAGACCGACAGACAGGCAGACAGACAAACAGACCGACGGAATTGAGAAAACATGTTTTTCGGCATCTAGGGACCGTGAAACGTAAAGATCTTAAAAAATTTCGGAGGGTGATTTTTTCACGATTACAATACTTCCCTTTTACGAGGGAAGTAACATAAAAAGCTGAAGAAAAACATAAGATAGAGGAGCTTGAATTTCATGTAATTTTATTATTTATTTAAAGCACGTTGGAAATGGGTTTTGTATTTATTTAATATTGATGAATAACAGAATCTCAAATTCTTGGTGTCCATTCTAAAATTAATCGAATTATTCAGGTTGATGTGCATCATTTCTCCAATATTACGCTTGACATAATTTTGTTCTTTATAAAGATTATAGTTTTTGAAAAATAAAACTCATGACTCATGAGTGAGAGCTATTTTATTTTGATTCTGACAGTCGTTTATATGTTGTCGCAGGCATTCTCCTAGATACTGCCTCGCCTGTAATATGTATTTTGGCATTGGAAACATGGAATGCCATAAATTAAACTTGATTTATATTCACTATAGACAGTAGGTAGCCTAGCTTTAAATCCTGTGAACAAAATAATGAATGACCGTTTTAACGTTGTAAAACGCAAATTTACTGTTGTTAGTATCCTTAAAACATATGTGAATGTTAGTGGACAATCCAAAAATAAAAGAAAACTTATAATATTGTTTATATATATATATATATATATATATATATATTTCTTTTAAACTCGCATTCCTTTTATATCTGGTAATAATTTTATTTATGAAATTAAGTGGATACATATTATTTAGATATTTTTAATTTTAATCAAATTGACATTATAAAACGATTCTTCATGTCACAGGTTGCTTGAACTATATAATACATTTTCCTTAGGCATTATTTTTTGCGAAATGGGGTTGTTAGAATTAAAATTTGATACACTAACAGAACTAGTTGGTTTAATGTACCAGTTACTAAAATCTGTCCATTTTATTGTCTGTAGACTATGGTATCTAGAAATCCAATTTTACCATCTGATTCAGTTTCCATGGTAAACTGAAGTTTCTTACGATAATCGTTGAAAAATGATAAATATCATACTGTCACGTGGTACTGAGGCCAAAGTGTTATCCACATATAGTCATATATTTTATATATATATATATATATATATATATATATATATATATATATATAAATATATATAAATATATATATATATATATGTATATATATATATATATATATATATATATATATATATATATATATATATATATATATATATATATATATATATAAATATATATATATATATATATATATATATATATATATATATATATATATATATATATATATATATATATATATATGTTGATTTTTACTCCTTCACGGATGGAAAGATACAATGTGTTTTCATTCCGGGTGTACATCCGTTCACTACTGTCGTTCTGAAAAGAACAGTTTTGCTGACGTTTCGCCAAAATCACATTTGGCATTTTCGAAGCTTTCTTTCTCGCGTCCGAATAGAGACTGAAGTGTTGGTGACTGCGACGCTTCCTTTTATACCACCACTCGGGGCCGAAGGTTATATCTGCGCAGGCGTTGGTCGTTATTTATATTTTCCGGATGGTGCTGTTGTTGTTGCGCTAATTGCGCTCGACTTTGCGATTTTAGATTTGTCGATTATTGTCTTCCATACTGTTGGTAGTTTTAATGATTCGTCCCTTTTATTCAAATCACCTTGTTTTTCAATTCTATGGCTTCTCGGATTATTCTGGTCTTATAATGTTCTATATTGGCAATCTCCCTACACCCATCGAAATTTATTTTATGGCCGGTTTAGTGATAATGTAGGAATAAAGCTGAGGTTGTTTGTTTATTTCTGATGCTGAGTTTATGCTCTTCCACTCTTGCTGATATTCGCCTGTTAGTTTGCCCTACGCACAACTTTTCACAGTCCTGGCACGGAATACTGTACACTCCGTGGTTTTCCAGTTTGATTTTATCTTTTGGGTTTCCGAGTGGTTTACCTATAGTTGTTTGTGGCTTGTGTATTGTTTGTATGTTGTGTTTCCTCAGAATTCTTCCGATTCTGTCTGTTGTGCCTTTTACATATGGTAAGACTACTCGTTGCTTTTCCGGTGCATATTTTTTGTTGTCCGTTGTTCGGGAAAGCTGTGCATTAATAGCTTTCTCTATGGTGCGATTTGTGTAGCCATTTTTGTACGTAGGGCAAACTAACAGGCGAATATCAGCAAGAGTGGAAGAGCATAAACTCAGCATCAGAAATAAACAAACAACCTCCGCTTTATTCCTAAATCATCAGGAACCGGCCATAAAATAAATTTCGATGGGTGTAGGGAGATTGCCAATATAGAACATTATAAGACCAGAATAATCCGAGAAGCCATAGAAATTGAAAAACAAGGTGATTTGAATAAAAGGGACGAATCATTAAAACTACCAACAGTATGGAAGACAATAATCGACAAATCTAAAATCGCAAAAAGTCAAGCGCAATTAGCGCAACAACAACAGCACCATCCGGAAAATATAAATAACGACCAACGCCTGCGGAGATATAACCTTCGGCCCCGAGTGGGGGTATAAAAGGAAGCGTCGCATTCACCAACACTTCAGTCTCTATTCGGACGCGAGAAAGAAAGCTTCGAAAATGCCAAATGTGATTTTGGCGAAACGTCAGCAAAACTGTTCTTTTCAGAACGACAGTAGTGAACGGATGTACACCCGGAATGAAAACACACACACATATATATATATATATATATATATATATATATATATATTTATATTTATATATATGTCGAGCAAGATGATTGTGTGGATGAATTTTTATAAAGAACAGGAAAAATAAATCGTGGGCATGTCCGCAAAAACAAAGGTGTGAAGTTTGGTAACCGCGCTACACGTGTTTCAGTCTTATTAGACTTCATCAGCAGAGCAGTTTAACCAAGTTAAAATTGTTCACTGACAGGACCCAGCCACACATTTGTAAATTCGGCCAGAAAAAACCCAAAATTTCTGACGTCTCTACGTCTATATATATAAATATATATATATATATATATATATATATATATATATATATATATATATTGTATATATAGGAAAATTAATTTTTTGCAATGACCCTAAAGCAAAATGGAATTTGGCCGAGCGTAGACACGTGTTTCTAACTTGAGGTATTATCAGTACAGTCAACTAATTGAAATACGAGTGGTGCCAAGGTCACGACTCACGTCTCCATGATGACGTAAACAAAACAGTCGGTAAAATTTTCTTAGACTAAAATGTATAATTACTGTAAATATTCGGTACAAGTCATGACACGTTTAAATGACATAGTTCCGTCTTGTTTTAAAAAAATACGATTCCTGAAAATGTTCGTGTTTACTCCGGGTACCATAAAAGTACTGATGCTAACCCGGTAGTTTTTCACAGTGTCTCCGGTATACCGTTTTTTTGTTGTCTTTTACCAAATAGTGCTTTACAAAGTTATAACTTTTTGTTGTTTTTTTTTTCAAAAAAGAGGTTCATCTTATCCGCAATTTTTTTTGCTGAAAGATGTTTATTTTGTAGTAAGTTCTATAGTGAATCCAAATATATATATATATATATATATATATATATATATATATATATATAGCGTTGGTGTCAAAGTAAAACATTGTCCATGTGTGAGGGGGCCAGTCCATATAATCTGTTATCTCATTGCTGAAAACCAACTCTTTGGTTTTTGTTAATTTCGGTTAAAAGATTTTTTAAATATAATCTTGTGCGGTTTCTGAAAGTTACGAAGAACCTAAAAATGTGTCGTAGCTCTTGTTATACCCGCGATTGAAAAGAATAATTTTTTTAAATTTGGAAATATTCCTATTCCTACGATCCTCCAAATATCAATTTCTCATTCTCCCTTAGAAAAAAAAGTTTTTCTCATTCCTGTTTCTCTTTTTGCAAGATTTTTATCCTGAAAACTACTCTTGAATTTGACAAACCTTCTTAACGTAACTCAATTTTTGGTTTTCTCAGCTATTGTTAAATAATATGAACAAAATGACAATGTCACCTTTTAAAATTGACATTTTATATTTGCATTTATTAAAGCATAGTTATTAAAAGTAGGAATCAAATATTTACAATATTATAATATAGTGCTGCTTTTGGTATCTAATCTAGTTTTTAGATTGATTTTACCTAATTTTTTTCCTTATATGAGCCCCTTTTCGATTTAATTTTTTTCTTATTGTCACCGGTCCAAAAACGAATACCCAGAGGTCCATTGCGTGAACTTTCCAAACAAGGAGCTCTAGGACTTACAGAGCAAAAAGGGGCGATACTTTTAGTAACAAGAAATTTTTTAGATTCACGTTATTTATCCGGATTTATCCTATAATTATTAGAATGTTTACGTTTTAGCATGAACCAAATTGACTGACCTTTATAAACAAATTCCAGTACGGGAAATACTAAATTATTGCATCAAACACATTTTTTGTCTGTCTGTGAATTCGGTTATATAGTGCGTTGCCAGATTTATTGGGAAATTTCCAAAGAGACCATTTTTATTTTGACTTTGAAGCTTCTGCCCTCCCTAGTACCATCGTCACCAAATGTAAATGGGACAGCATCATATTGTTCTTGAACTGTTATATGATTTTTCTTGTCAAATATTTGTCAAATTATGAATTTTAGGTTAAATACTATGAGTTTATGCAGTATTGAATTGAATTGCTGGCAAAAAGTATGTTTGGCAGCAACAGTTGTTCTTATTTATTATTTAATTTTTATTTTCTGTATAGACCCATCTTTAGTATCACTCATGAAAAGTAATCACACATTTTTATGCTTTTCGAACAACAAAGTTTTTAAAATTAAAATTGAAGTAAAACTCATGGTTGCCAATATTTTTCTGTAAAATTAAGAAATATATTTCACAATTATAACTTAACCATAAACTTTCATAAAAAATTAGACCTAGTTCCTTTTAATTTTTAACTAATAACCATAAGCTAAAACTTAAATAAATAACTCAATATTTTGTCAATAAACCATTAGGTTCGATAACGTTGCCCAATCTTTGAGGCAAGCTTAAGACCAAGTCTCTTGTATATTCAAGGGTTATTTCGTTCCAAGCAGACGTTTTCAATTGGATTCAAATCAGGGCTTTTTGAAATCCAGGGCAACGTTTTGATATTATGATTTCGCAATATATTTTGCACTACTCAAGCTTTATGTATAGGACAATTATCATGTTGAAATATAAAGTTGTCTCCAATAACTGGGATCACAGAAGGTAACATGATGTTTTCTAGTATATTGCAGTAAATAGCTGCATTAAGCCTTTCTTCAATATGTGCACACACTCCTGGACCTGTGATACTTATCCAACCCCAAACGTTTACAGAAAACCGACCATTTTCCGTCTATATCTCTCACCATACCTTATCCCAATAGTTCAATACACGCGCAGTGTTCCATTATGACATGATTGAAAAGTTTTTTCATCAGAAAATACCACATTCTCCCAGAAATTATCTTGATTTTCATATTCCCTTACAAATTCCAACCTCCTTTGCTTATTAAATTCTGTAAGGAATATTTTATTAGAAGCAGCACGATTCCTTAGGTTTGATAACCGTATCCTTTTTCTTGCAGTATTTGCAGAACCTGGGAAATTGATTTCTTCTTTAGCCTTTACTGTTGTTTTGAAAAGGATTGTTTCTAACGAACTGCACAAATTCATGTTCTTGATTCAGTGTTGAAAGTTTTGGACGTCCCGCCTTTGATCTCTCAATGATACGACCATATTCTGCAATTTTTGCTTACATGCACTTCTGCTGCAATTTCTCTAATTTTGTTCTATCCTGAAGTCGAGTAAAGATTATTGACTTTTGTTCCTCCGTTCGCTTCGGCATGATGTACAGAATGTGGGAAAATTAGGTATTTGCTTTCAAACAAAGATAAATATTGTTTTCAAATCAAAAGCAAAAGACAGTGTCAAAAAAAAAATGACTTTGACATTCTAATACTGGGTTAACTTTGGCATTGCCGTTCTAGGTTAACTTGTAATAATAGTTCAGTAGAGTAGAATGGGTACTTTTTGCCTCAGTTACATTTGGTAACGATGGTACATTATTTGGCAGAGTACTAACAAGTTTGGATTCACTATAGAGCTTACCTCGAAATAAACACATTTCAGCAAAAAAAATTGTAAGATGTACCATTTTTTTGAAAAAAAAAACAAATAGTTATAACTTTGTAAGGCACTATATGGTTATAAACGTCTACTGTTACTTTAATTATGTTAAAATTGCATGCAAAATAGACAATTAGAGTATATTATATAATATACTGTTTTTTTACTTCAACTTTTTAAAGAACTAATGTTAAAAATGTATCAGCGAAATATGTTGATATTATCCAACTAATATTGTAAATTAACTGACAGTTGACCTTATTTCATGATTAATCGGCCATTTCCTCGTATTCAAGAAGTAATGTTGCCAAGTATAATTCCGTTTTCTCTGCGCAAAATTCCTTAATTGTTTGTTAGGGTTCTTATAAATATTTTATTATATAATCAACATGTTTTTTACAGTTGAAACGCTGCCATCCGGAGCACAAGGTGACACGATAAAAGGTTAGCACCAGGTTAGGACCTGAAGGTATCATTGTTATAATGACAAAAAACGGTATCACGAAGGCATTAGGTGAAACGGTATGGGGATAGTAGCAGGTTAGGTGCCGAAAGCATCATCACTAAAGCCATAACATAAAAAACCTGTAGAGTTTAATCGGTGTCAGCGGAGCTGGCAGAGCGAAGGCAGGCAACGTTAATACACTAAGTATATCGGTACCGGGTTAGCACCAGGTTGGGCGGCGAAGGCATCATCGTTAAAGCCAGAACACTAAAAAAGGTATACCGGAGGCACTAGGTGACGGTACTTGGTTAGGACCAGTACTTTTAAGGTACCCGTAGAAAACGAATCTATTTTCAGGAATCGTATACCAACCGCCACGGCGACTATTTTGTTGACGTCATCATGGAGGCGTGCGAATAAGTATTTCCCGGTGATTTTTTGTTTCTTAGTATCTATATAAATTGTATGCAAATTTGCATACTGATACCTGGAGGTGAAGTATTTTGGCGAAATTTGTATGTAACTCAATAGACTGTTATGGTATTTTTCACGTTAATAAAGGTATTAAACACATTTATACATGAAAATGTTGTATTGCCATCAAAGATACGTATATGTTTTGAATTTTAAGTCGACTAAAAAATTATAAGTAGCTCAAAATCGGACTAAAAGATTTGACAGAGAGAGAGAACAGTTAATTAAACGTTTTTAATTACATATCGAGGTTTAGACTTGTAGCAAACGAATAAATTGACTAAATTGGCTCGGTTTGCCCAGAAAATGCATAGACTGCTTGGAAAAATTGTATAATGTCTTTTCGGAAGGTGTTGGTTGGACTAAGAAATATGATTAATATGATATGGATGATGTACTACTGGAGATAAAAATCCAATGGTGAAGCGTCTGGAGCAACCCTCAATAGGAAATCAGGGGTATTATAGTTTAGCTTTTTTTTTAGTTGATTATTTATTTTGGAAGTAAAAAAAGGGAAATATGGAAAATTATCATATTTTCTAATTTTTTAACATAGAACGAAAGCTTTCACGGCTGTGGTCAATGAAGAAATCATGGTTCTTGGGATTAGACCGTCTCAAAATGGAATCACTTTCCGACGTTTTGCCTTCGATTGCACGAGGCATCTTCAGGGATCTTCACTTCACGAGATTGGAACACTGAATGAGCTCTGAGAGACCCAGGCCGGCTATTTATAGTCGACCTGTGTTTACCGAAGCGTGACTCGGTGCAACGATCGGTTTCCACGTATGATGTAGACTGAAGCCCGTATCTCTATTAAAATTGCTAGGATGCTTATAAATTTCAATAGATTCTCTAATTTTGCGTTTATAGAGTCCCGAAACCGATGCAAGAACTTTGGTTTCTTTTACATTTATGACATGCCCAGTCGAATGTTGGTGTTCAGATACAGCAGATTATACAATTTGCTTCTTTCTGATACATCGTTCATGTCCCTTAAGCCTAGTCGATATGGATCGTCCAGTTTCTCCAATGTAAACATCACCACAGGAACAAGGAATTGCATATACTCCTTCCGTTTGAAAAAATTGCATCCAATTAAATCCCAAAGATGTAATATAACCACATGGTCCAGAAAATCTCCCTGGGTTTCTTGATCATCTAATTCAACAACATGCTAACATAAAATTTACAATGGAAATTGAATCAGAAGGCACAATTCCCTTTCTAGATGTTCTTGTACAAAGGAAAGGCGATGGTTCCTTAGGACACTCTGTATATAGAAAACCAACGCATACGAACAGGTACTTAAATGCAAATTCTCATCATCGTCCAGCACAAAAGCTATCGGTCATTAATTCATGGGTTTACAGAGCCCTCGCGATTTGTGACCAAAATTCTTTACAATCGGAAACAGAGAAACTGACTCAAGCTTTAAGGCAGAACTGCACGCAAAAAGTGAAAAACCAGCGACAAGGTCTAGTCGAGTTGAAAGTAAGATGAAAAGGTACCTACGCATTAAAAAAAACTTCCTGCACGTCCGACCTCAAAAAAATGTGTTATGTATAGGTAATTTAAATTACTTTTCGGTTAAAAATGGGTTCAAAAGGGTTCACGCGCTGCAGAAATAAAAAGACATGAGTACGATTTACCATTTCAAATGTTGCAGTTACGTAGACAAATGATCAATGTAAGGCGGTAAAGAGCCATTTTGTGGAAAAAAAAATTATGTGCGAAGGCAGAAAGAAACAAATTATACAATCTGCTGTATCTGAACACCAACATTCGACTGGGCATGTCATAAATGTAAAAGAAACCAAAGTTCTTGCATCGGTTTCGGGACTCTATAAACGCAAAATTAGAGAATCTATTGAAATTTATAAGCATACTAGCAATTTTAATAGAGATACGGGCTTCAGTCTAGATTTGATTTTTTCATAAAAATTCGCCTTTAGCGCCCAACTATACATATTTCCCTATTAAAATCACATTGAAGCTAATACATATCTCTTATAGTTTTAACATAATATTGCAGCGGCGGAAGGCTTGCAAGTGATCCATATTACTGCGTGCAGTTCCCCAGGAAGGGATATTGCACTGATTATATTAGACGATCAATTAGAAAATATAATAATCCTACTCCACGAAATGATACTAATAAGGACTTACCGATAGGAAATGTAGTTCTTCCGTTTATACACGGAACCACAGACAAGATTGCAAGGTTACTTCGCCGGTCCAACATACGTACAATCTTCAACACACACAAGAAAATTGGACAATGTTTGAGTACCGTCAAAGGACATTATTCCTTTTCAAACGGAAGGAGTATATGCAATTCCTTGTTCCTGTGGTGATGTTTATATTTGAGAAACTGGACGATCAATATCGACTAGGCTTAAGGAACATAAACGATGTATCAGAAAGAAACAAATTGTACAATCTGGTGTATCTGAACACCAACATTCGACTGGGCATGTCATAAATGTAAAAAAAACCAAAGTTCTTGCATCGGTTTCGGGACTCCATAAACGCAAAACTAGAGAATCTATTGAAATTTATAAGCATCCTAGCAATTTTAATAGAGATACGGGCTTCAGTCTACATCATACGTGGAAACCGATCGTTGCACCGAGTCACGCTTCGGTAAACACAGGTCGACTATAAATAGTGAATATCCCTGAAGATGCCTCGTGCAATCGAAGGCGAAACGTCGGAAAGTGATTCCATTTTGACACGGTCTAATCCAAAGAACCATGATTTCTTTTCTGATTTTTGTCTAAATTCGATTTATTAAACGAAATTTCCTGTTTTAAAATAAAGGAAAATATATGCCACACTTACCCACTCCTTTACAATTTTCTTTACCCATATTAATTTCTTTAATAAGTTTTGATATTTTTTCCCCTACAAGCTCTTTAAAGTTATTTAGATGTCTCTCTGCAATGTTTTTCGGTACAGATAATAGCTTTGAGAAGTAATCGATATTTTTTTTAATTGGTTTTTGGATTTCATTCATTAATTTATTCTTAATATGTGCTAGAGGGTCGGCTGATTTGGTCGCAGAGGCATACTCATATGGTATAATGTGTGCCTGAAAAGAAATATAAAGATAATAAATAAATTCAACATCGGGAAAATTCGCATAGCAGTGAAAATTTAGTTATAAACCAATTTTTTTTTACGTTTTACCAAAGATCTATTATAGCTTACGCGATAGATAACTCATTTAAATGGGACTCCTTGAATCGGTCCGAAGACATCAATGCTCGCCCAAATTATATGATTTCGTGCGGTTACCATGCGTCGCCTCGCGAACGGGAACGAGACGCGGCGTTTCCAATCACTACGTATTAGAAGAGATCTTTTAGATGAAAGAGGAGTATTGAATTTGGCTGTTAATTTTTGGGATTGTAATTTGATACAGGTTAGCTTGAAATAAAGTTTCTAGGAGTAAGCATACGCTTTAGTAGAAAACAAACTTATTCATTCCTATTTGATTAACTAAATCAAACAATGCTAAATATTATTTTAATTAAAAAGCAGTTTTTGAATCTATTATGACTTATACAGGAAGAGGAACATTTTTTGCTTGTTGAGATACTTGTATGTACGGGTTGAGTTATTATATTATGACACCCACCTACGGGGTTGTTTATTAACAAAGATAGAGAAAAAGTGCATATACAAAATGTGTAATGTAACAAATAATTTTTTTTTAATGGAATACCCTGTATATTGTTCATTTTTGTGAAAGGCCATTCTCTACTGATTTCAAAAATATATAATTTGAATATATTGGCGAAAATCGTTTATTGATTATTTTAGTTTAACTGCAACATTACTTGCCATATATGTCTAAGGTAATAATATAATATAATGCAAAACTTGTTATAGTTAAACCAAAATAAATAAAAAACTGGTTGCACCAAAGTAGTCAAACTATATTTTTGAAATCAGAAAAACGAGAATTCATAAAAATTATAACAATACAGGGTGTTCCATTTAAGAAAACGTATTTCGTTATATTTTTTAGGGCATATAGATAGGCAAGCGAGAGTCGTTTGTTTTTTTTTTTCATAAAGGATTCTGACGGTTTAAAAGAAACCCTAAAGCTTTTATATTTATGCTTTTTCTCTATCTTCGTTAATAAACCAACTCACGATTGAGTCTTGAGTTGGTTTTTGAAAAAGATACAGGGTGTCGAAACAGCTGTCAAACTGAAATAAATTAGTGGAAATTATTAAATAAATATAGTTTGTTTATTTATTTTATTAGTGATTTCTGTAAGTATTTTTGCGCCATAAAATTGCGCGCGTGACGCCAAAAACCGTTATGTTTTGATAACACAGGAAATCGAGAATTTTACCGAAACCATAGATAAGCTAATAATGACAATCAACAAAAACTTAATAACCTTGATTTGAATGACAATGTGCAGGGTGACTCTTTATATTTGGCGCCCCTACAGGTTTTATTTTAAATGTAAAGCTGTAAAGTTTTTGCCTGAACCGCCAGGCTTTTTGCAAATCTGTCAAAAACACTAGCTTGTATTTTTTTAATCAAACATCTTATTTATTATTTTTATTGGAGTTCTCATAATCTCCCGATTTCAACAATATGTATAGATATTATATATTTACTTTAACCATTCTTTCAATATTTAATGTCATTCTGTGTCCCACTATTTACGTTTTTTTATTAATGTGTTATCTGATATGCTACTCTATGAGCAAATTCTTTTATGGCCCTGTAAGAGAAGCTACCAACTTGTAGTTTCAGGTTCGATATCAAGTTAATGCAAGCGGTTTCATCAACAAGTGGTATTGGTCCTATATATGTATTTACTTATAACACACTTGCCTTTAAAGAGGATAAATCACGTCGTTTACTCTGGTCAAATCATAAGATGCAATTATCTACATTTATTTCCTAGCGAATTATAAAATATACGAATCAACGAAATAATAATACAAGCCCTGATAAAAAAATAAGATAAGAGAATACACTTTCCAAACAAATGTATATTTATTTTAATTCTACGTAACTGTTATGCACAACTACCAAATGCCCTTGTTTTAAAAGACAACTTATGCCGAACTCTTATTATTTAAAATAAATCGAATATACAGGTTCTTTATTAATTGAATGCCGATATTGAAGGAGATAATTCTTTGAATTATTTTAAGGTTAGAAGTTCTAATAAACATGGGTTCGAAAATTCCTCTCTCCGAGATACAGGCTCTTAGAGTTTTAGGAAACAAATCGTTTTTACCCAATATTTTCAAAACGCCTTTTGATATTTCATTTAATTTTAGTCGGTATTAATTATGTTTAAAAGTAAATTTTTTGGTCATTTTTCAAAACCCCTCAGAGACGCCCTCATAACATGTCCTTTAATATCTTTAACCGAAAAACGATACGCCACTGCATTTTTTACAGAATAAAAATTACTTTTGTAATCTCCTATTATTTTTTTTACTAACGCAGAAAATAAAAACCTCGATATCAGGGTCGCAATCAGGAAATAATATAGGGGTGATTTGTCCACAGGAATATATTCATCAGAATTCTGGTTACGAAGACAGAAGTATTTGGTTTCTCGTTTTTAAGATAACACACACGGGCCCGCCTTTACACTTACAGGACACATTGGTATTGAATAATTAAAATATCAAAATTTCATATATTTTTTAATTTATAATGTTATGTTACTGAAAAATCACCTCAATAAAATTGTATCTTTCAACCGCTATTGTTGATAGGGAACTTTTCTAAATTTAATATTTTACTAAAGCTATGTTAATTAGTCATGCCGCCTAGACTAGAGATCCTCGCCTATCGACTCGTCTCAACGAGATGACAGAACAATTTTCTCTTGTAGCACGAGACGAGACGACACGAGAGAGTGGTCTTCTCTCGCCGAGAATTTCTCGTTTCTCTCGAGCTCTCTCTTGTCACTCAAGTATAAAAAAATCTATATTTTTTTGTATGTTTAACATTAAATAAGACAAACTATTGAAAAACAACAAAAAACTGATTGCTTTTGTAAACTGATCTAAAAAAATTCAGTATATTTTTAACGTACCCGAAACTTCAATGTCTTGTATCGTACTTAAAACACAACTTCTTTTAATCTATTTTGAAATTCTTGTAGGTATCTATCGTTTATTCTTCCGAGACCACCACAAACTCGTACAGATCTTATGTCAATTAATATCCCAAACCGACTCTCATCAGAGAATATTACATAATTCCCTTCTGCTTCCCAGATACTTACCAGTTTTTGGTATTTATTATTTATTTTTCTAGTGAAATAATCATGTCGAATACCACTCAGGGAAAATTTTCTCTTGTAATATTTAATGTTAATACTTTTTGGCAATTTTACTCATAATTTTTACCAAAACCGATTTTGTTAAAAAATATCATTTGCGAAATGACCATTTTATTTTCCTCGTAAAAGGGAAATATTGTAATCTTCACGTTTTAGGTTCCCTAGACGACGAAAAGCATGTTTTCTCAATTCCGTCGGTCTGTCTGTCAGATCGCGGCATAGCTTAAAGAGTACTTTCCCCATTTTACTTCAAATTTTGGTCGAAAATTAAGGGTCATATGGGGATGACCTGGTAACATTTTGGTAAAAATCCAATATGGAGAAACAAAATGGCGGCTTAGTGAAGTTTTAAAAAAATATTGTTTAAAAACTACTCATCTAATTTATCTGAAAATTTGCCTTCTTCAGCCTGAAGAACTGCTTAATGGTTTGATTTCAAATTGTGTGTCATAACTAATTGTGGATAGGGATCAACTAGTAAAATTCTGGTTCTAATTCAAGGTGGCTGAACAAAATGGCGGCTAAATAAAAAGTATGTAATCCTGAAAAAATCACTCTCTCAGGTTTTACACATCTTTACATTTTAGCGTCCCTAGATGCCAAAAAAATATGTTTTATCAATTGCATCGGTCCGTCTGTCGGGATGTCTCTCTGTCAGTTCGCGGCATAGCTTAAAGACTACTTACATGATTGACTCCAATTTTATTTTATGAAAAATTGAGGGTCGTATGGGTATGACCTGGTAATATTTTGGCAAAAATCCAAAATGGGGAAACAAAATGGCGGCGTAGTGAAATGTTAAAAAACATTATTATGAAGAAACTGCTTATCTACTTTATCTCAAATTTGGATAAACGTCAAGGATTATGTTGGAACCAACTAGTAAAATTTTGGTATGAATCCAAGATGGCGGAATAAAATGGCGATATAATAAAATATTTAAAAGTTCAGCCTGAAAAAACTACTTAACAGATTGATTTCAAATTGTGTTCCATAACTAAGTGTGTTACTAATTCAAGATGGCGGAACAAAATTGCGGCCAAATAAAATTTTTTTAATCCTGAAGAAAATCTCCTTCCCAGGATTTACATATTTTGACGCTTTAGCGTCCCTTGATGCCAAAAAACATGTTTTATCAATTTTGTGTGTGTTGGGCTGTGTGTTAGTTCGCGACATTGCTTAAGTACTACTTACCCCATTGACTTCAAATTTTGACCAAAAATTAGGGCTCATATGGGGATGGCCTGATAATATTTTGGTTTATTAGAGTGGTGTATTATTTGGGGTTAAGATCCAGTAAAAAAACAAGCATTTTTCTAAATTGTCGACGTTTCGAAACTTAATTGTTGCATTCTCAGGACACACATATAGATCTTATATCCTGCATGAAACCCATATTATGAGTACTTTTACTCAGTTGTTCCGCATATATTACCCAGATATTAAGTTTCTAAATGGTTTTTGCAACTTAATTGTTGTATCTTTAGAACACATGTATAGTCTATATCCAGCATGAAACCCATATTATCAGTCTTTACATATTCCGTTTGTCCGCAAATATTTCCCAGATATTAGGTTTCTAACAAGAGGATCATTAATGAAAACCATTCAGAAACTTAATATCTGGGATATCTGCGGACCAAAGGAGTAGGTAAAGACTGATAATATGGGTTTCAATTTAAGATGGCAAAAAAAATTTTTTTTAAAAAATCGTCGTAAAAAAATCTTGGTCAATTGATTTTAGATTTTGCAGAAAAATTAAATGTGAATATGGGATGCTTATTTAATTTATTTTAAATTATGCCCAAAAGTCAATTGTGGCATATATAGGAAGGAAATAGTAAACATATTGGTATATATGATGGAACAAAATCGCGCCCAATAAAAATGAAGAGACAGTATATGTAACACATATATACTGCGACTATGTACTGAACGAACTTGGACCACACTTCACTCCTCCCAATAAAATTAATAATTCATAACGAGGTTTCATAAAGGTTCCGAAGTAGTGATCTGTTGGACCTCTCATAAGAGATAGTAAAGTTCATTCTTAAGGGCAGTAAGCGCAAGAGGCCAACAAAATTGATAACAAACTGAGGAATGCTTCAAATTTAAATCTGAAAATTCTTAAAAAAATAAAAAACTTTTTGGAATTGACAATTACTTTTCATAAATCGTTTTTTTTTTCTAGTTTTTGGATTTTAGGTAATTAAAAAATTAAAATTAAATTAAAAATTACCCTCTTATTTCAAAATTCAATATCAAGCTTTTAATGTTAATATTATATCGTCTGTTAATAAATTAGAAATAGTTTTTCTAAGTTTTATGTCACGAGAGAAACGAGTAAAGACGAGACGAGACGAAAAAGGGTCTCTCTCGTCTCGTCCTGGGGCATTGAAGAAGGCATTTTTTTCTCGTGTCGCGCATCATTAATATTAAATACTGTATTATTGCTTAAACGATGATGCCTTTGCGTTATCGTGCCTACCCTGGTGCTAACCTGGTACCGATACACTTAATGCCTAATCTCTGCCACGCTCTAGAACCAAACCATCTGCTAATATGTTACTGATCCACCTAAATAACAAAATATCCATAATAAACAGTACCAAAAACAGCTACGTTAATAAAATTTGTCAAGATTCAATTATGAAAATTTTTCGAATTACGATGGTTGTTAACATAACACACATTGTCAAGAAAACATTCTCGTTAAAATTAGCAATGGACATAAGTTTGAATAATATAATGTTATAAATTGGAAAGTATGTGTAATTTTGATATTTTGATTGTGTATTAAATCGTTTTCTTATAAAAATTACTAACGGAAAAGGAAAAGAAGGTAAAAAACTGTGTCTTTGGATTCGTTATCAGAGCCCCAAAATCTATTAGTATACCAAAAATCGTTCAAATCGGCCAGGTAATTACCAAAATATTGACCATCAATAAATAATTACGAAAACTTTATGACTGATTTGTTTTCATTTATGTTAATACTTTACAAAATGTATATACTAGATATTGCGTGTTACAGAAATCCACGATACTGCATGTTTAATGGTTTATTTATTGGTGGTTAATATTAGAATTTGTATTTAAAGTATTCATTAAATTCATAGTAAAGTAAAAATTACCAAAGCTAATAAACTCAAAATTGTGAACCAGACACATTTTGGCTGTATCTTCAAATTGTTACTTGAAACTTTAGGCGTATGAGTAAACATATTTATCTGAAAAAAGGAATCTTGACATAATGATAGGCCATGTCAGTTACATGACTTTTAGGGAGCCGCCGGTGTCTAATAGAGTGTGACCGAATTTTATGAACTTCGAAAAAAGATCAAGTTATGAGGGTTGCTAAGGGTTTAATTTCTACTATTGTCTGATTTTCAAGTTGGCAAAACCAATAATCAAAATTTTCCAAATCCTCCGGTAATTACTTACTTTTTTTTTCATTTTTGTGTTTTTCTCTCTCAAGTTCATTGACATTATAACCCCAATATTAACTTCTTTCTTTCTTTATTTTTATGAACATTTACTGGTTCTGTATGAAACTGTTACAAATAATATTAAACATACACAAAAAATTCTGTTTCAGTTTATGTTGTCTTATTTTAACTAAAAAAATTAAAAAAAAGGAACACTCACAAACATTTATACTTATGAACTAGTAACTTTTCCATTTCTAAATCTTAGGTTGGTACTCAGAAAACAAATGAATAGCGGCAATTAAATTAAAATCCAAGGTCGATCGCAGCTGAAGTTTTTTAATAGTCAGATACATTTTTTCTATTTGGAGCAAAACAAGGAGAAAGTCTAACTTGGGCTAAACAAAAACACATTTCTATATGTAATTGTTTTTAAATATCAAACTGCGTTATTGTATAAATAATTTTTTAATTATTTTATCATTTCTCCTTAATAATCACATATTTCTCTAAATTGTAAATACCAAGGATTCATTTGGTAAATTATTAACAAATGTTGGTCTTCCGACCTTCTTGGAGAAATTAAAGTAACAGATGAAATACCAAAACATCGCGAAAAGTTGTTATCTCAGGTATATTCGAGAAATACTTGAACAGAGGGTCCGTGTTAAATAAAAGAGATATTTCGGGAATCCTGTTTTAAACAAAGTAGCGAAGGAATAGTTATGGCGCATTCATGTTGGGTCCTACACTCAGTACAAGACAACTGTCATTTGTGTCAGGTATTTCGTAAACGGGAATTTTAAAATATCATAAATTTCACCTATACAACATTAAATTGTTCCACGAATTTAATGAAGATGACAGTGGCCGACTTTAAATTTTGCGAGCTATTACCGATCCACAATTTTTTTTTATCGTTTGTTTTTGAGATAAATGTTCATTTTTTCATAATATTATAGTTAACAAACATAACTGTTAGTATTGGACTCTAATTCCAGAATTTTTTCGGGCCCACATACCCAGCACCCCGATAAATAAATGTGTGCACAGGAATTTATCCAGACCGTATCGTTGGCCCATTGTTTTTACCTGCCAATTTAATTGACAAAATCTAAGTGGAGTTGTAAGAAAACACTGCTGATATAGAATTAACAGCAACAACTATCAAAAATTATCGATATCACGCAGGAAGACGATGCTCCGCCACACTAAGCAATGCTAATAAGGTAATCTTTGAATGAAAGAGATAATGTGCTTTTGAGTGGTTCACTCGACCTCCTGATTTAACTCCATTCGATTTTTTTTGAGGGGCCATTTAAAACCAGATATTCACAGCCAATTCCTTTTCGCCAGTGGACTATAAACGAATGTAGACAAATAATACCAGAAATACTTCATGTACTGGACTGAAAATGATAAGACATTGACATTTTTTGTGATTTCTCGAAAAATATCAAACTATTCTAACTTTTCGTGACTTTTTATTTTGTTACCCAACTTAATATTAGCTTTGATTGAAGGATTTGCTTCAACCAACGATATTACTTTTTCTAGCAAAAGTTTTTTAGTTTAGGACTTCCAAATATTAGTTGAGGGAGGACGAACCAAACAACAAAAAACATCAACACAAATGTCAAAATTTCAGAAAATATTTTAGTAGTTATTAGATTTCTCGAATGAAATTCAGCAGAAGAAATTAATTAGGTCAAGTTGGTATTAACTAGTTTATTTATTGATAATTTTGTTATTAACTCTGTCTTATATTTTACTAAAAACTGAACAACTAAATTTAAATCAAATATTTAGAAAATTAGACATCAGTAAATCGTATGTTATATTCTAAAATTGGTTTAAAAAAACGGTAGGTTAAAGTTTCATCAAAGCAGTTCGGTTGGGGAACTGGCTATGAAAGGATAGTATTTTTGGCGGATTAAGATCGATTTTATTTTAGATTTCATCACTAATATTAAATTGCATATTTGGAGAAATATAAGTGTTCTTCAGATTTAAAATAAAATTTCAAATAAATAGAATTATTCAAAAACGAAAATTAAAATTGCGTTTTCTTCAGAAATTATCCATTAAAGTTTTAGGATTTTGGGTTAAATAGTTGAAAACAAAGGGCTATAAAGTTTCATTTAATTTTTAGCAAACAAAAAATGTATGTACGGGGTGTCTGGTTATATTTTGACAACCACCTACAGGCTTTATTATGAGTTTTATCAAAAAATGGTAAATATCGCCAGGATTTTCTATCAAATTAAACAAATGAATATCGTAAAATGGAAAAAACTGTTAAGTTAGGTATTTCAAATGGATCACCATATTTTTTAAATAAAAATCTTGAAGTCCTAATTTCTCTGAGATCCATATATAAAATGATGAAGTTTTCTTTATAAATTTTGAAAATATTTGCAGTTAAAGTTGTTTAAACCTAATTAATTAATTAAGTAATCATATATATAAATGTCATTTCAATCTATTGTGAAAAGGGATAATTTTTTATAATTTAACGGGGTTTTAAAAATGGGCTATAGTTAAAAAGAAAAACAATATATTTCGATTATATTATTTCAGAAATAATAACGCAGGAATAGTAAAGAGTTTTACAATACTTTTAATTGTAAGTAAATGTTTCACAATACTTTTAATTGTATTTAATGACGGAGTTACTTTATTGGGATATAAGTTTTCTTAGCTTATTTTAAAAACCCGTTTAAATATAAAAAAAATTTCATTTTTGACAATAGATTGAAATAACATATCAACTGGAATTAGATAATTAATATCTATAGCGTTACATTAGTAGGTGTACGAAACTTAAACTGCAAATATTTCCAAAACTTATATAAAAAACATCAATATATCATATATAAAACGGAAGCTTGGTTCTTGGATTAGACCGTGTCAAGTTGGAATTACTATCCTACGTTTTGCTATCGATTGCACGAGGCATCTTCAGGGATCTTTGCTTCATGAGATCTGAACACTAAATAGCTCGAATAGATTCAGGCGGGCTTGTATACCCGACTTGTGCTCGCCGAACCGTAACCTTGTGTAAGATCGGTTTCCACGTGTGATGTAAACCATAACACGTGTCTCTATTGACATTTTTTTTGTATGTTTAAATATTTCAATAGATTCTCTAATTTTTTGACGACGCTAGAACCTTGGTTTCCTATACATTTATAATGCTGATATTGAACAAGACGTTCAATATCAACTAGATTTTAGGAACGTGAACGATGTATTAAAAGAAACAACACATTCCATAATCAGGACACTCTGGGAACAAAAAAGCGAACAAAGTGTCCTTGGCCTTTGCAGTTGGATGCATGTGGGTCGATGATCGTCGTCTCCTCATAGAGATGACTAAGGAGGACATAATGGACGATAATTCATGAGAACACAATCCGTAGTAGTATCTGTAAAACAGAGACAGCTCGCCCACCATGCGATGATGCTCGATTGATGCAAGCTTCCTTGTGATGTTTGAATCATCATCAGTCAGGTAAATAGCTCTACTTTGGATAGAGTCAAGGTTCTTAAGGATTGACGGGGAGGCTGTTTGTTGTTTTTACACATTTGTGTAAAGTGATTCTACATCGAAACTGCCCAAAATATCTCCAGGATCATGATGTAGACTGGATGTGTTTTCCACGAAATGTGCAGAGTTTTTAATAAAAGAATCTGTTTTTAAATGGATTAAGAAAATTTGAAAGATATTTACCTAGTTTGTATGTGGGCGAGTCTATTGCACTGAAAATACACAAGGACAACGTGTCCTTGTGTATTTTCGGAAGACCGTAGAACCTGCAATAGACTTGGAGCTGCCTGGTAAATATTTTAATGATTTTTTCTTAATCCTGGATGTGTTGATCAACACATACTCTGGAAAAACAGATTCTTTTATTAAAAACTCTGCACATTTCGTGAAAAAACTTAAGACAATCCAGTTGGATCACGAAGATATTTTGGTCAGTTTCGATGTAGAATTACTTTACACAAATGTTCCTGTCAACGAACTCAATTTCCATTATATCAGACATACTGGATAACAATAATCTTGATAAGAACTTAATAGACCTAGTGGAAGCTTGTCTTACATCTACTTATTCCATTTTTCAAGGATATTTTTATGAATAAACTTCATATCTTTATGGAAGCCTTTGAGGATATTGCTCTAACATCCGCTCCACTAAAACCGAAGCACTGGTTTCGATATGTAGATGATACTTCTGTTGTTTGGCCTCATGGACAGGATGATCTCCTCATATTTCTGGACCACCTTAATCAGCAACATCATAATATCAAATTCACGATGGAAATTGAATCTAATGGAACAATTCACTTTCTAGATGTATGTGTTCAAAGGAAGGAAAATGGTACATTAGGACATTCTGTCTATAGAAAACCGACGCATACAAATAGATACTTAAACACAAATTCTCATCACCATCCAGCACAAAAGAAATCGGTTATTAACTCACTAGTATTCAGAGCTATTTCGATTTCTGATCAAGATTCTTTAACATCGGAAACATCGAAACTGACCGAAGCTCTCAGAGGGAATGGCTATTGCACTGAAGATATTACGCGTTCAATTAAAAGACGTAAACCAACTCCGCCAAAGGAGAATGATAAAGAGCCACCATTAGGTAGTGTTGTTCTTCCCTACATACATGGCACTACAGACAAAATAGGATGATTACTCCGGCGGTCCAACATACGTACAATCTTCAATACACATAAGAATATTGGACAATGCTTGCGATCCCCGAAAGATCTTGTACCTTTCCAAACAGAAGGAGTATATAAAATTCCTTGCTCCTGTGGAGAAGTGTATGTGGGAGAAACAGGATGCTCAATATCAACTAGACTTAAGGAACATGAACGATGTATTAAAAAGAAACAAATTGTTCCATCTGCTGTAGCTGAACACCAGCATAACACTGGCCATTTCATAAATGTAATAGAAACCAAGGTTCTAGCATCGGTTCTAGGTTTTTATAAACGAAAAGTTAGAGAATCTATTGAAATATTTAAACATACAAAACATTTCAATAAAGAAGATGCCTCGTGCAATCGAAAGCGAAACGGATAGTAATTCCAATTTGACACGGTCTAATCCCAAAAACCATGATTTCTTAATTGATCAAAGCTTAATTGACCAAGCTTCCGTTCTATGTTAGGTTTAGGAAATTGTTTATTGAAGTATAGTGTGCTATCCTCAGCATAGCTGTGAATAGGATTGCTGGTAAAAAAAGCAGCATTGATCTCAGAGAAATTAGAGTTTCAAGATTTTGATTAAAAACATAGGGTGAAATATAGGTGAAACATTGAAAAAATCGGTAAATTTCCTTTACCCGGAACTTCCCTCGTTATGAATCCTTTTATTGGAATAAGAGAAGTATCACCGAATTTAGTTCGGTACACATATTATTTAGTAACACATTAGTATTTTCTCAAATATTTTTGTTGGGCGCCATTTTATTAGTTTTAGAAGTTTCTACTCACGCCACAGTTGATTTTTGGGTATAACTGAAAATAAATTGAATAACTAGTTTCTAAAGTGACACACGTAGTCATTATTTTCCGTCATGTTGAATTCGTACCAGTTTATCCCTCATATCACATTTAATTTTTCTGCAAAATTTAAAGTCAATTCAATAAGATCTTGTACGTTGATTTGTTAAACATTTTATTTGGCCGGGATTTTCTTTCGCCATCTTGAATTCGTGTCGCAAATTTACCAGTTTCTCTATATAACACTTAATGCTTGCACAAAATTTGAAATTAATCTTATAAGTAGTTTTTCCAGGCTGACTTTTTAAATATTTTATTGTACCGCAAATTTTGTTTTACTATCTTTTAATTTATATCAAAATGTTACCAGTTCATACCTATGTAACACTTGGTTTTTGGAGGTAAATTGGATATTTAGTTATCTAGTAACAATTTTTTAACATTTCACTAGGCCCCCATCTTGTTGCACCATATTAGATTTTTAGCAAAATATTACCAAGTCATCCTCATGTAGCCGTTAAAGGTGATCGGGTAAGTAGTTTTTAAGGTATGCCGCAAACTGGCAGACACACAGACCGACGGAATTGATAAAACATTATTTGGAATTTAGGAACGCTAAAGCGTCGGGATATGTAAGAGGGTGGTTTTTTCATGATACCAAACATTTTATTTGGGGGCCATTTTGTTTCGCCATCTTGAATTCATACCACAATTATACAAGTTTATCTCTATACCACAATTTATTATTGCACAAAATTTGAAATCAATCCATTAAGTAGTTTTTTCAGGCAGGATTTTTAAATATTTTATTAAGCCGTCATTTTGTTTTGCCAGCGTACCGTACCAAGATTTTACCAGTTAATTTCTACATAGTACTTGGTTTTTATGCCAAATTTGAGGTAAATTGGATAAGTAGTTCTTTAGTAATATTTTTTTTAACATTTCGTTAGGCAGCCATTTTCTTTCGTCATATTGGATTTTTACCAAAATATTACCAGGTTATCCCCATCATCAAGTCAAACGGTTATGCTGCGAACAGATAGATCGACGGACCGACGGAAACGTAAAGATCTTGAAAAAGTCTTGGAGGGTGATTTTTTACGATTACAATACTTCCCTTTTACGAGGGAAGTAAAAAACCTAACGTAACAATTTTTTTCCATTTTACGATGTTCATTTGTTTACTTTGACAGAAAATCCTGGAGGTTCAGGACAATCCATTTAACATTTTTAATATAACTCATAATAAAGCCTGTTAGTGGGTGTTAAAATATATAAACGGACACCCTGTACAAATCAGCAAAAATATTTAACTCACTGTTTTTTTTAAATAAAATGGTGAATGCGCTTAAAGATATTTTTTTGACGTCTTGGTGTTTATTTATTTTTATCTTAAGTGAAACTTAATTGGACTTTATCTATCTCTGTATCATTAAGCCCTCTACTCACTACGTCCACTCGCCCATTCGTTCATTCGTCCGCATGATGTAGAGGTTCTGGTTCATCCGTTCGTTTCGTTGCGCGGTATTTCCGTCTTTTGGCCAGGTAATCAAGCACGCTTTGACCTCGGCGAAACATTCGTCCGAATCAAATCTTTTGTTTTTTTTGTATTTTCACATGAAATCTATGTGAACTTATTAAATAAAAATTGATGAATAGTGTGGATGAAATATTCGTCCAACGTTGTTTCGGCCATTCCTTCATTCATACGAATGGACGAATCGAACTGACGAATCGAACCGAATAGTGAGTAGCGGGCCTCTTGTAGATGTTAATATTTCATAAAGGCCATTTTTAAAACTTTGGTTAATGGAAAATTAAGAGATTTAATTAGAACCAAATATGAATGTAAAATTAACTAGACTTGCTCTAGGGTATCTAGGTTATGAGTCTATTTTCACCATAAAGAAGAAGAAAGAAACAGCTGAATTAATGCCGTGTGTTAAGACGAGAATTATTGTTTTCAAGTGTTCAAAGGTAGTAGTTTCTTTGAAGATGTTCGTTGAGTGGTACATGGAGAGGTCTATATGCTCTACAAATTTTGTTGTATAATCCGCATGCGAGTATACGAGTATAAACACCACCTGTTTCAATTTTTGAATTCACCATATGTATTTCTAGATTTTATTTGATTTTCTGAGAGTTTTTAGGAACATGATTAATGAACATTTATTTTTTTATTAAAATTTTGGACTTGAAAGGGTAAGTTATTTTATATAGGGAAAATTGGGGCAGCTTGAAACAGTTCAAAGTTGGTCTTAAAAGGATAAGTTATTTTATATAGGGAAAATTGGGGTAGCTTGAAACAGTTCAAAGTTCTTTTAGGGGCGACGCTGCTGCTGAATATTAGCATGACCTTGTACTAATAATTCAAGATGCTCTCAGAAATCATTTCATTTATGGTTGTAGTATGGTGAGCATTTTTGTGTTTTCAAATAAGAAAACTAAAATTTTTGCCTAGCATTCATAGAGCTGTTTTTTCTTCGTATGTGGATCTGTTAAGCACCCTTTGGTTTATATTATAGCATATAGAGAAGTTAAATATTTTAATTGGATTTTGCGTCTTAGTAGCAAAATTGGAAAAAAGCGTGGACGTGGCTTTATGAAACAAAACAACTGCTGGCTGGTGGAAATGTTTCAATGTGCCCTATCTTTGGTCACCGCTCTTCTGGATTAAATATTGATCTCATATTTTTCAACACACTTTTTTTAGTTTGCGAAGGACTCTGTATTAAAAATTTTGTATACAGGGTGTCCCAAATAGGTGATGTTCATAGATTTGCTTACATTTGATTAGATTTGGTTTTGGTATTGTTGTGGGCACCCCACGACTCTTTCTGTATTAAAAGTTTTATATATAGAGTGTTCCAAACAGTGGCGTATTTAAGGGCGGTTTGAGGATTAACCTCTCGCAGAGCCTCTATCATTAAATGGTACAAATAGTTCAAAATAGGGATCGTTTTTTGGAAATTGCCGGGCAAAACCCCCCAGAGCCAGTTTCAGTGTGTTTTAGGTACATTGAAGTAAAGACCTTTTTTTTGTGGTTCCAAATTGGAGATATTCATAGTTTTGTTTAGATTTGGTTTTAGTAAATTGTTGTGTGTACCGAAGGTTCCTGTATTAAAAAATTTATATATGAGGTATGTTAAAGATATTTTAAGACTAAAAAGTAAAAAAATATATGTAAATTATAGTTTCAAAAAACTACAAAAAACACGCTTTTGTCAGTAACGCACTAAAAAGTAGAAAAAATGTATTTTACTTAAAATGCAAAGCGTTGTAAAATCAATAATAATTGATGGCTCAAAAAATAGGGCTGCAAGTAATTGTTATGGATTCGGTTAAGAGGAAATTCATTGTTGTTAGGAAGCAGAGAGCTCTTGGGGAGAATCAGGATATAGGATATTGTTTGTAAGCCACACTATCAGACTTATCTTATGTTTACTGCAGAACAAGAAGCAGCACTTGCTGAATATTTGAAAACTTAGACAGCTTTTTAAGTAGATTTGTCGATGTGCTTAGTAGTTCCAAACATTCAATCTGGACGAAAACTCTATTTAAACAGTGCCAAGCAAATCCATAAAGTCGTCGCACAGAAAGGTGTGAAAACCGTTTCTAATGCAGCATCCGCAGGAATTTTAGTCACGATTACATGCATTGTGAGCGCTTCAGGAACTTCAATTCTTGCGGTGATGGTATTCTCTCGAGCGAAGTTTCAGGGTCATATATAGATAAATGCTGTTCCTGGTAAATCGGGCTTAGCACCACCAAGCGGCTGGATGAGTGCCGATCTATTTCCAAGCGTAATGCAGCATTTTTAAAATTATTGTATCTCGCATATAAAAACAATTCTACAATTTTTATGATGGATAACCACCCCAGCGATATAAGTATTGAGGCAATAGACATGGCAAAAAATAATGGTGTTACGATAGTCACTTTACTTTTACTTTACCACCGCACCCTTAGACGTTACGAGCTTTGCGCCTTTCAAAAATTCCTTTGAAGCAGAAATTGACAACTGGACAAAGACTTATCCAGGAACAAGTTATGGATTTAAGAAATATCAGTGTGTGTTCGGTTTGCGCATCAGAAAGCACTAACTGCAGAAAAGATCACAAAAGGGTTTGAGGGGTGTGGGATTTATCCATTTCACAGGAATATTTTCACTACTGAAGATTTTCTGTTGTCGGTTAACCGTGGCGCGTCAACTTCAGCCCTGGCGCAAACCAGCGATTCACACATCAAATCAACTGTTGAAAATGTTTAAGGCAAAAAAACTCCTGAACAAATAAAAGGCTATGCAAAAGCGCACACCAAGACAAAAAAACGCAAAAGCAAGGAAAAGGGGTCGAAGTATGATTCTTGCTAATGCTCCTGAAAAAAACTCTAATTGAAAATAAGGCAAATGAAAAAAGAATCAAACAAATGAAAAACGAACTTAAAACTAGAAAAATAAAGTGGAAGCCTTTTATGTAGATGATGATTTTGAGCCTGATGTTCTGATTACACTTCCGACGTATCTTCCCAAGATGTCATTATTTAAAGAAGAGTCATCAGAATTGAAATTCTATGATATTGAGGTAATCAACACAGGAGACTACGCTTTAATAGAATTTCAAGATCGAAAAAAAATTGCTATGATGAGAAGGTGACAAAAGTTGCTAACGGGGATGATATTGAAATGTCATATTGTCGAAAAGGCAACACAGTTCTTGGAAAATTTTTGTTTCCCTCGGTTTGGTGTGGAGGATATTGTGCAGGTTGAAAAAAAAAGATACTAAATTAATTCCTGCTCCTACAATTAACCAAAAAGGTACAAAGAGAGCCTGCAGTTTTCTAAGATTTCCCGTAAATTTTTCTGGATTTGACGTCCGCTAAGTTTTTTGTGTCGTTTCGCTCCTTTTTTGATGTGTATGATATTCTGAATGAAATGTTTTGACTTTTTTTTTTATTTGATTGAACTATTTTTCACTTTATTCATAAAAACATTTAAATATTTTTCAGATTATGATTATGTTGCAACCTACCCCATGCTTATTTAAGAGATGTTTTTCCTAAGATGATTTATGTTTGAAACATAAATCATCGTAGGAAAGAGTCACTTTTCAAAAGTCATTGTGTAATGTTTTAATATATTTGCAGGCATATTATCATACTATAAATGGTTAAAAATTCTTATTAAAAGTTTGGATTTATCAAGTCCCCAATTCAGGCTTTGATAGGTCAAAACTATTTTTTTGTTTCAACGTGCCCCATTTTCCCTTATATTTATTAATTATAGGTAAAGGTTAAAAGAATAGAAATAAAACAAGGCAATTTGTCTTTGTGCATTGTACAAAACTTTACTTCCATTTTATTTTCACAAAATAAAACCTAAAAATATAATAATCTGAGATAACCTGTGAATGTCTATGTCATCAACATATACATAACAATATTGTAGCAGATTAGTTTTCTGTTACAAAAAATACTGTATCTATTCGCAATATAATCACATATTAGTATAGTTATATTCTATACATCTAGGAACTCTAAAATCTAGTTAACTAAAAACAAAACATAAAAAAGTCTAATTTTATTTTGTGGATGGGAGATTCATGATATCTCGATGTGCACTGTCAGTTTTTAATAAGTAACTATGTATTTATTTATTATATTTTATGTAAAAATTTTACATAATGAGAATAGCTTGTTCATACATATATGGTATTTAAAAAATGAACCATAAGAGCGCATAAGAGGTATTTTCTTATTTCAACTTTTTTTTAAAGACTATTTTTTTAATATAGTTGCCGAAAGCTTGTAAATTCCAAATAAATTTTCTTATAAATTAAGTAATTGTAATATTGAAAAATATATTATTCATGGCATTTTCTGATTTAAAAAAATCTTTTTTGTAATTCCAGTTAGAAAACCTTAATTTTGTGCACTAATTTATTGTAGGTATTAAAATCTTCTTGATACGTGAGACAACAAAAACTGTTTTGTTAAATGCTTATATTTTTTTAAGCCGTTTGATATCATTAGTATTTTCATGCATTAATATTAACATAAATACAAGCTTATAGTGTCTAAATAAAAACTAGAATTTAAAATTGCTCTTATTTAGAAGCATTTAATAGTTTCAGAGGATCGAAAATTATGATATTCTATATGACTTAGTAGCTATAACAAATGTCGAAAATAGGAACATGACACATCTCTATTCTTACAAGATTCTACATAGATATATCAAAGGGTTGTTGGTTACATTACATGGAGTACAGAATAGAATGTTAACTAAATTAAATAAATTCATAAAAGCACCTACATTTACAAAATGGCTCATAGAAAAAATGCCCAAAGCTTTTAGAAACCTACTCCTAATACTTTATGTTTGTTAATGACAATACTAAATCTTACATATAATAATTGAGACTCTATCTACAATTAAATAACAATGAGATACCTATACATAAAATACCACAAAATATATTCGAAACAAAATCTATATAACACTATATACAAGTTTTCTCTGATGACGTATACTACTATCTACCCTCTAAGCTGTCTCACTTTGTGTCGAAAATAATTGCTATGAAATAATAGATATCACATTACAACAAAAGAAAAACCTCATAGCCTATCACGTACTAGTCGAATTGGTACTATTACTGACAACAGGTCCCAATTTTTCTATAATTTTTTCCACACTTGTCGCTGTGCCAACTACAAGCCCCACCATGGCAAATATTATTATGGCGATATTTTTGGAGTGGATCAGTGTCATGCGTATTCCTCTGTAATCCTGCCACCTGATACAGGAGTCCATCATAGCCGGAAGGGCTACTCCAATGACGGATATACACAGAGCACCAACCAGAGAGATAAAAAGTTCGAGGTAGGGGATAGCTACTGCGAGGCCAACTGAAAAAAAAATCGATTTCAAATTATGGAAGTACACTATTTGGCAATATATTTGTCCAATGCAGTTTGGTACAGCAATTTGGAAGCTTTATATTTCCAAAACAAATGGAGATATCGAGATGGGATTTTCAACATGTTTTAAGAATTCGATATAAAATACCGTTTTTTAGTTACAATATCATAAGAGGCCAAAAAATTATACAAATGTTTATTCATAACCCTTTATAAAATTCGATATTTTATTTCAATTCAAGGTTAAAAAAACGAGAAACCGACTAAAATGAACAGGAAAAAAAGCAAATTTGATGAATTTTTTATACATTTTTGAATTTTTGGAAATACACACATGCTCAAAATCTAGGGATATTGTAGATATTTTCATCAATCCTATTTATTTTTATTTCAAACTCAATTTGAACAATGTAATAAGTGTTGATATGCGTTAAATACGAAATACATAACATAATATACTGGTAAAGTACGTGATTTACATAAAAGAATAATCATTATTTCAAATATCGGCAAAATCTAATTTTTTTATTAACATTCACTTAAGAAAATTTTGATAAAAGTGATTATGAAAAATGTTTAGAAGTATAGTTAATATGGAATGTGGCCTCCTCGTGCATTTATGACAGCTCGGCAACGCCTTTCCATACTCAGGATCAAGTTATCCAGGTCCTCTTGTGGAATCGCATTCCAGCACTGCTGAAGAGCTTCAAATAACTGGTTTCGGTTCTGCCACTGGTTCTGGTCCCGAAGAACTCTTCGTTGAAGCATATCCCAAGCATGCTCAATGGGATTCAGATCCGGCGACTGAGCGGGCCAGTCTAGTACGCGAATATTTTGCTCTTCCAGGAAATTTCTCGTTACTCTCGCTGTGTGTGGAGTGGCATTGTCATGCATCAACGTGAAATCTGGACCTATGGGGTTTCTATATGGAAGAACAACAGGTTCCAGGACATTCCTAACATAATCGTTCGCTGATAAAAAACGATCCAGCAAAACGAGCTCTGTCCTGTTACCAATGGATATTCCTGCCCACACCATTATTGTACCTCCTCTGAGAGTGAACTTCCTGGGTATGTTGGATGCGAGATCTTGCGCCAGGTGCTCTCCAAACGCGAAAGAAACAAACCAAACCGTGATTCATCGGTAAATAAAACATTCCGCCATTATTTTCAGTCCAGATAACATGTTCTTGAGCCCAGGCTAATCGAGTTGCGCGATTTCCTCGGTTTAGAGGTTGACATCTCCAATTCTGCTGACTAGATTAGCTTCTCTTACCTTCTGTATATGTCTGGAAAACTTGACGAGCTGTGTGCAAGTGATTAATTAATTGAGATGCAGTCACTGTGTCATTTCTTCGGGCTTCTAGCTGGACATACCGATCCATATGAGGCGTAGTTATTCCTGGCCGACCCAAATGCCTCTCCCGTACTGTTCCAGTTTCGCGATAACGATTCCAGAGGCGCGAAAAAATTATAGTTTCTACAGCATTTTTGAACTTGAAGAATTCCTCAAGCATTATAAAATTCGATAAATTTTATTTAAAAGATTACTAAAACACGTTTGCAGAACAACAATAACACTGAAGAAATTCCGAATAGTTTCTTATCATTTATTTTGGACATACCTTTAAAAAAAAGTGAAAATATTTGTCCATGTATTCTGTTTATTTTTACATCAATACATTTGAATTTTTAGTTTAAAATAGAAATTGTATTATTTTAAAATCGAATAAATTTTGAGCATGTGTGTATGTCTTTTTTAATACGAAAAATAGTTATTTAGTAAGTTATACAAGTCTTTTTCTTTACTATTGAATGTTAGTGACTGTTACTTGATGGAATTCCATTACAAGAAGTAAAACACTAATATATTAATTAGATTATGATATTAATACAATACATTCGGTATTAACACTGTCTGTCTAGTCTACGGTCTCTTATTTAGATTTTATAAACTAATTATCCTTATTAGGTATAAAAACTGGGTTTTTTAGCCACCATAAACTCTAGTAATAATATGTGGAATTTCAGAAAATGTTAAGGAAAGGAAAATTGTTAAGTTCTATTTGATCGTTAAGTAATAAATTTCTATGTTTTAGGAGGTTTATTTTTTATTTATTTACTTTCCAAGACATTTGATTTAGGACCTTTATTCTCTACATCAAGGGTCTTCAGTTCGCGGCCCTCAGGCCGCATGCGATCCTCCTTCTAATTTCTTGCGGCTCCCAGAGGCTAAAGAAAACATTGTATAGCGCCGCGCCCGCGAACGACACTCCGAGGACGCTAGCGCCACCTAGTTAGGAGAGATCCACTCTGTGAACTCGCGATCATAACTAACCACACGGCCACTAGATGGCGTTGCATGTCTATTGAATCAATCTAATGATTCTAGAAATTATAACTACTAGAGGGACCTACTAGTCCAGTCTCATAGCTGCTCGAAATTTCGAGATATTTAAAGTTGATGTGCTCGGCCTATATAAAGCCGGCATCACACGGTCGCGGCCAGTTCTAATTTCAAGAGCGAACGAAACGATACAAGCGAAAGAGTGCCAACTAGCAGTGAAGTTGCTACCTATGCGATAAGTGATTATAGTGTGTTTTGACGCGGACATTCTTATCGGAGAATTAAACTCGTTACTTCTACCTTAACGTTAAAAAAGGCTTCTACTTCGAAAAATTGGTGAAGAAAAGAACATATTTTAAGAAAAATGAACTGAGTAGTACTTGTTCGTTAGTGTTAATCAATATGTATGTCTGATGTGTCAAGAATCCCTTTCAGCCTTAAAGAATACAACTTAAAAAGACATTACGATACAAAGCGTGCCACAAAGTTTGAGACATTCAAAGGACCATTACGGCAAGATAAAGTGAGAGCTCTAAAAAGTCATCTTCAACGACAGCAAGATATTTTTCAAAAGCAGAACATTGAAAATGAAGCAAGTGTGAAGGTTAGCTACATTATATCCGAAAAAATAGCTTTGGAATCAAAACCTTTTACTGATGGTGAATTTATCAAGGAAAGTATGGAGGCCGCCGCTGAAGTATTGTGCCCGTCTCAAAAACAACTTTTTTCTAATGTTACTGTCGCCAGAAGAATCGAAGAGTTAGCGGCAGACATTGAAAATTCACTGAAAGAACGTGCATCGAAGTATGTATACTATTCTGTTACGCTCGACCAAAACACAGATTTAAGTTAGCTATATTTAGTCGGGGCATTGATAATAATTTTGAAATCACTGAAGAGATGACTGCCCCTTTTCCGATTAAAGGAACTACAAAAGGATGTGATATTTATAAGTGTTTGATGACAGTACTGAGACGATCTAATTTAGAATTGACAAACCTTTCTGCAGCGCACCATCCATGGTAGGAAAAAATGAAAAGCTCGTGCGTTTGATAAAAAAATAACAGAAAAATCTTCCTTTGATGCATTACCATTGTATCGTTCATTAATAAAATCTTTGTGCAAAATCCACAAATATTGATGAGGTGATGAAAGTGGTTGTAAAAACTGTGAACTTCATTAAATCACGCGGCCTCAACCACAGAGAATTCCAAAATTCTTTACAAGAAAAATGAATGCCGAGTATGGTGATGTGATATAATTTTTTGATGTTCGTTGGCTGAGCAGAGGAAAATGCTAAAACGCGTTTTTGAACTCAAGAAGGAAATCGCCTTCTTTATAGAAACCAAAGGGAAACCAGTTCCTCAATTTAGTGACCCCGACTAGCTGCGCGACGGACATCAAAATGAAAATTACATCAATCTCTTTGCCCGACCGTTCAGTGTATTATGCATTGAAGACATACCAGAAAATTGTCAGATGGAGCTTAGCGATTTGCAATGTAATTCGAAACTGAAAAACAAGTTCGACATGGGTCTTCTTAATTTTTATACAAAATATGTCGATCAAAACTCGTTTCTTGGAATCCGAAAACGTGTCCAGAAAATTGATCTGCTTAGGAGTACATACAATGTCAAAAATCGCATTAATTGATTGAACTTTTTAACCAATAAAAATTATTACACTTTGAAATTATATATGTTTTTTATTTTATTGATATGGTGGTAAAGTGACGTGGATCACTGCGGCCCTTCGGACGATGTGAAATCGATTTTTGGCCCTTGCACTAGAAAAAGGTTAAAGATCCTTGCTCTACATGAAGGGTCTTAATCGTTGAACATATGATCCTACCTGAGAATATGGCTTGATAATATTTAGGTCATGTTTATTGTGAATAAAACTGCATTTACATTCATTTATCCGCTTTTTAAAAGTTCTACAAGTCTGTCCAATGGATGTTTTGGGGCATGAGCCACATGTTAACTGATAGATCCCTGACTTTTAATTTCTATTACTTTTGGGTTTTTGTGTTTTTCGGAAAGTTTTCTAGAGAATTACTAGTTTTGAAAGCAATTTTTACATTCTTCCTGTTAAAACAACCTTTAACTTTTAAAGAAGACTTCCCGCAGTATGTTATTATTTTAAAACATTTATTATCATCTCAACAATTGGGGTATATTTCATTAACAGTTTTGTGCCTTAGCTTGTTATCTTTTGTTTGTTCTGCTATTGAAACTGGGTAGCCATTATTAACTGCAATCTGTTTAATTAAATTAAGTTCATTATTAAAACTTTCTTCTGGTAACGGGACGATAATCAATATATGGATCATATTGTGAAACGCTGGTAATTTATGTTCAATGGAATGTGAAGACTTGTAATGAATGAGAGTATCAATATGTGATGGTTTATAGTAAATTTGAAATGAATCTTTATGCAATTCTCTTTTGATTGTTAAATTTAAGAAGTTAATGGAGCCGTTATCTTCAATTCCTAACGTGAAATTAATATTCCTGTGAATTGAATTAAAAAAGTCTAAAAATGTGTTTAATTGTCCGTTTGTACCGGGCGAGTCAACGATTGAAAAAAGTAAATTTACGTCGAACAGGTACAATTTGGAAACAAACTGTTTATGCTGTTATGGGATACATGTAAATCGCGCTCATTCTAAAAATAGTTTGAATTATACATAAAATTCTAACACTTTTTTGTATAACATGTTATATGGCTAAAATTGACACTTTCTTTAAATGAAAAAAAATATAAATTTGATGCACATCTATGATTAGCAATATAACGCCTAGTTGTGCTACTAAAAATAAAATATTTTGCTTCTGTACAAAATAGGCATGGAATAAAGGACTGCTTTCGTAATATTGAAGATATTACATACAGGGTGTCCAAATTTAAATACCCAACTTTAACATATTTAAACCAATTTATTTCAGTTTTTTAAATGGAACCCCCTGTATATTTTTCTTTATTCTTTTTAAGCATTAGAAAATCTACAACTTTTATTACATATATTATATATCTATCTTCAATAGTGTTCGAAATATTTTAAAATTCCCTTTTTTTTGCGTAATTTAGAAAATTACTAACTCGATCAAAGTAGCCATAGTAGCTGTCAGTAAAACAAAAGTATTTAATATGAATATAATAGTTTATTATCTAAAATTAATCCATTGAAAATTTAGATAATATAATAATTTGTTAATAAAATTGTTACAAAAAATGATCTAATAACCTTAAGATTTTAACATCAGAATCTACAGTAAGCAAGACTACAAAAAATATAAATATCATTCATTTCATATTACATTAAACCAAGAGTTAAGTCCTAACACTGGAACCTGTAGTGGAAGATAGATCAAAATACAAGAGCTAAATAAAATAAACTGTTTATATCATCTGCTGATGATGCTAACTTGGTTAGCGAAAGGCACGTCCAGAACGTAACAAGTTGTGGTGTAGTGTGGTTAGAACTCTTGTATTTTGATAAACCAAGAGTAAGTTACACGCTGAAGATTTTAAAATCTCTGTTAAGTTTTGTAACCCAATGATAAGGCGACTAGGGCCATTTCCGAACTTTTTAGACAATATTATGTTTTTGGAATGAATCTTACATTTCAAAGCAAAGGATCCGTGAACTGGCATAATATTATAAATGCTTAAAAATTATGTGGAAAAAGGGGTTTACTCGTCTAGTTTGCAAATAAGTAAATACATTTCAATGAAGGAATATATTTCAATTTAGATAGTCGAAAACTTATATTAATAGGTACTAATTTTTAAAGTTATACAGAAAAAAACACTTATCAGACTAAAAAAAGCGCTTTTAAAAATTAATCAAATGTTTTCATAGTTATATTTTAAAAAATGCTCAAATAAGCGTCCGCCCTAACGAATACACATGTTGAACCTTTTAATAATATTTTGACGAGTTTTAACTAGTATGTCTGGTGATATAGTGGCGCATACATCACTGATTCGTTCCTGCATGTTCTCCCTTGCTGTAGGTGGTTGGGTGTAAACACGATTTTTAATATAACTCCACAAGAAAAAATTTAATGGAGTTATATCGCAAGATCTGGGTGGCCATTCGATAAAACCGCTACGACCAATCCATTTTTGATTAAAATTAGCGTCCAAAAATTAACGAACGTCCCGATGGTAAAAAGCAGGTGCACCGTCTTGCTGCAGCCACATGTCTCTTCTTTCTTCTATGCTGACTGGGCTAAGAGGAATAGGCAGCTCAACGTTCAAAAAATCTAAATATCTTTGTCCATTAAGTGGTTCATTAAAAAAATACGGACCTATAATATGGTTTCCAATGATTCCACAGCAAACATTTAATGACCAGTGATTTTGATGTTGTACCTCTCGTACCCAGTGAGGATTTGTTATTGCATAATAATGCATATTATGCCTGTTTACAGCTCCATTGCTTCTAAATGTAACTTCATCGGAAAACATGATATTCGCTAAAAAGTCCGGATATGCTTCTATTCGCCTTATCATTAAGTTGCAAAAGTTAACACGCTTTTCAAAATCTTAATGTCATTGTGATGATAAATTCGCAAGTTGTCGACTACTTAAACTGGGATTTTCTTCTATATGAAGTAGAATTTCCAACTCTTTATCTTGATTTGAAGCAATTTTATTGACAACTGTGAACTTCGAATATGCCACATTGCCACTAGCATCAAATCTCTCCACGACATTTTGAAAGGCCACTTTAGAAGGCGCGCGTCGATCCGGATATTTTCCTTCATATAGCCTTTTGGCCAGAAGGCAATTTTTTTGAGCTTCACCCAATATATAGACCATATCTATCATTTCATTTTGTAAATTCATTTTAAATTAGACAAGAATACGAAAGACGAAATACAATGCACTAACAACAACACGTTTTTGACATTTCATACATTTAGTCGCCAGTTGCTATAGACTGTTTTTTCCATGGCTACTTTGATTGATCGAGTTGTTGATTTTCTAAATTATGCAAAAAAAGGAAATTTGAACATATTTCGAAAACTATTGAAGATAAGTATATAATATGTTTAATAAAAGTTGTAGATTTTTTTATTATCAACAAGACTAAATTAAAATATACAGAGGTTTTATTTAAAAAAACTGAAATAAATTGGTTTGAAAATGTTAAAGTTGGGCATTTAAATTTGGACACCCTGTATGTGATATCTTCAATATTACGAAAGCAGTCTTTTATTCCATGCTTATTTTGTGCAGAAGCAAAATATTTTATTTTTAGTGGCACAACTAGGCGTTATATAGATGTGCATCAAATTTAATTTTTTTTTGTTTAAAGCTAAATATTTAAGAAAGTATCCATAGCCATATAATATGTTATACAAAAAAGTGTTAGAATTTTATGGAGAATTCTAAAATCACGTCAAATATAGGGAGTCCCATTTAAAAAATACACCTTTTAGTTGCCCTACTTTTTTGACGCACCCCGTATAATTTAAAATATTTTTAAAATGAGCACGACTTATATATATATATATATATATATATATATATATATATATATATATATATATATATATATATATATATATATATATATATATATATATATATATATATATATCCCACAGCACACACTGATACCATTAGACACATTTATTACTCAATGTATGCTGTGGAATCAATTTTTCCATATTACAAAAAAATGTGGTTATGGTTAATCAGGCTATTATAGTAAATATTATTGAAATAGAAATAGTTTGGTTTAGGCATGTTTTGAGTAGCTCTAAAAAGTCTTGCATAATGATGTAATTAACCTTGTTTTGTTATTGGAAAAGAGTTTTAAATATATTAAAAATTAAAATTTTCATTAGAGCTGATAAATGGAACACAGTCATAGCTATGAATGAACATATTCATACGTTCTGAAAGTTTCAAAATATAACAGAAAGACCCCAAGAAGTCATTTCCAAAACAAATTAAAAACACTATCAAACAATCAAGTAGTTTACTAACAAATTTTGATAAGTTTAAAGTAAAAATTATGACCCCGAGTCCCGAATCTTTACTTAGTATATTGCATAAGGAGATCTACACCCTATAAGACCCGTTGTATCATATATTTCAGCACCTGCATACAAATGTTCGAAACTTTTAATAGACAAAATATAATATTACTGGAAGTTTACCCCGCAATACAGTATTAAAAATTCCGGTGAAATAATTAAAAAATTGCACACATTTACTTACCTAATAAACAAAATTAATACATCAGTATGCAAGACATTCCAGAGCTACACCAAACCGATTTCTATTCAAAAAATGTTTAATATAATAGTAGAGAAGAGATTTTCATGGATATTATTACATGTTTTACAGGCACAAACAGACAATTAAACACATTTTTAGACTTTTGGAATTCAATTCACAGCAATAATAAATTCACGTTAGAGGTTAGATGCAACGGCTCAATTAACTTTAACAATCAAGAGAGAATTGCATAAACATTCATTTCAAATTTACCATCAACCATCACATACTGATACTGGGAGCCATTACAAGTCTTCAGATGAGCTAATGATGAGCCTAATTTAATTAAACAGATTTTAATAACAGTTAATAATGGCTACCTAGTTTCAATTGTAGAACAAATGAAAAATAGCAAGTTAAAGCACAAAACTATTATAACTAAATATTCTCCAATCGTAGAGATGATAAGAAATGTTTTAAAATAATGACATATTGCGGAAATCCCTTTTTAAAAATTAAACGTTGTCTTAACAGAAGGAATATAAAAATCGCTTTCAGAACTAATAATTCTCTAGGAATATTTCCGAAAAATACAAAACCTCAAAGTAATTTCATTCAAAATCATGCCACATTGGGCAGACGGGTAGCGGATAAACTAATATTAACGCAGTTTTATTCACAGTCAAAATGACTCAACATTAGCAAGCCATATTATCAGGGAGGATCATGTGTTTAACGACGATTTTAAAATCCTTCATGTAAAGAATAAAGGGCCTAAATTAAATTTATTGGAAAATTTAGAAATAAACCGCCTAAAAGATACAAATTGATTGCTTACCGACCAAATAGATTAACAATTCTCCTTTACTCAACAATTTCTGAAATTCCAAATATTGTTACTAGAGCTTATGGTGGTTAATATAGTTAGTATACCTACATCAGACGAAGCTACAGTGTTAGCGAAACGCGTCGTGTAAAAAAATTCATTATATGTAATTTTCTAATTAATATATTAGCATTTTCCTTATTTTTTTCTTTACTGACTAGGTATACATGTCTTTAACTAAGGAAGTACCGAAAAAGGTTATCTTAGATTATACAGATTGTCCAAAAATGTTTCTGTTTTTTTATACCACAATGAAAATATGTTTTTTTCTTCAATGGCTAATCAATTTTCTGTTAAATAAAAACTTTCATAAATTGAAATAGTTTGAGTTTACTGGAGTATACCTTTCATTAATGTCTCGGTTTGACAAGTTTAAAGTAAAAATTATGAACTCCCAAGTCCCGAACCTTTACTCTCTTACTAAATTGTATAAGGAGAACTACCTCATAAGACCAGTTGTATCATACTTTTCAGCACCAGCATTCAAATTTTTAAAACTTTCAAAACATAAAATAAAATATTTTATGTACTACTGGGTTCTTAATATTAGTATTTTAGTAACAATATCATAAGAGGCCAAAAACATTATATCAGTGTTAACTATGGCCCTTGCAAAAATTCGAGATTTTATTTTTACCGAGAATTTCGATTAAAATTTTGATACCAAGAGAGTCAATTCGCATTTTCAATACCTATATTTTTTGGAAATATGGCGATTTTTTCAAAATTGTATGTTTTTTTAAACATGAAAATATTTCGGTATAAACATTGTGCAAGTGGCAGTCTTTCTTTATCTCTGCCTGTACCAAAGTCGCACGGACAAGCACCAAAATGATTATCTTGGAATATACAGGCATAATAAAATAGGCTATACTAAGCTAGGCTGGGCAGTCCGAATTGCCCTGATTACCTTAAAGCTTGACGAAAGTACCCGAAGATTTCACAGCTACCGAGCGGCAGCTGAACGTGATAGCAAATGGAATATGAAGTAGCGATTTGGGTCATCAGCCGGGATTATTCACATCGGCATGCGGAAGTTCAGTTGTTCAGAGGTCGCGCGGTCCTAACTCGATATTGTTTCGGAATTTAAATGAAAATTAATTTATATACTGTTTTTTGTAATATATATGTTTTAAATTTTATGATCCATGTGTGAGTTGGAAATATACAGGAAATAAAATGTTGATAGTGATTAGTGCAAAAAAATAAACAATAAAAAAGTGCTTACGAACTTAATTTTGCAAAAATAACTAATTTCAAGTTGGTCTATGTTTGAGTTGTGAATGTAGACGAAATAAAATGTCGGTTGTGCAAAAAACTAAACAACTAAAGAGTACTAACGAACTTAATTTTGAGAAAATAACCGAATTCAAGGTACGTGGTCGCAATTTGCCAGAACTTAGTATACGACAAACTAGTAAAGACAAAAATCAAGAGGTTCATCGACTCAACTCATTTTACTGTTATGTTTGTTTGTTGTTTTCTAAGGACTCGTCGGACTCATTATGGTGCAAAACCGGTGTTAAAGACTTAAAACACTTAAAAGAAAAAATAAAAAACATGCGTTTTCTGCAGATCACATGAAATGTTCTGTGAACTATGCTACGGTCGGAAGTGTTGATATTCGCACTCAGCTAGACACAGCTTATAGAAAATCCGTTAGAGATTTTAATGAAAATGTATCCAAAAATCGTTATATTTTAAACAAAATTATAGATTGTGTAAAATTTTGTGGGGCATTCGAGCTAGCACTAAGTGGCCATGATGAAACGGCTTTGTCTGAAAATCCAGGGGTTTTTCGAGGGGTTATAAATTTGGTTCAGGAGGGCCAAGATGCACTATCCGCTTTAGCAATGTTAATTAAGTATCGAGAAATCGGTTATAAAAGGAATGTGAGTGCAATTTTAACGAACGTGTCATTCAGCATTTTTTCAATTCTAAAGAACTGAACTTCAAGAGAATTTTCAATTTAAAGATAAGATATTTATTTTTATTTTTTTATTTTTAATTTGTTATCGACCTCCCAATATAATTCATCACGAGCCGCCACTGAGGTTGTGCAAAACATGTTTAGTTCTTTATACCACAATGAAAGTGTTTTTTTATGTCTAATACATTCTCGATTAACTAAAAACGTTCACAAATTGAACCACTTTGACTTTACTAAAGGATACCCTACACCACTTTTTCTAAACGGTTTTACGTTTTGTTTTCGCCACTTTAGTATTGAGTTGCTCTACACTTACGTCCAAAATTTATTTCGGTTTCAGAATTGCCACATGGTAAAATTAAATTATTCATAAAAAATATTTTCTATACAGGGTGCGCTTAAATTATGTGTATTTTTTTTAGTTTTTGCTTTAGGCGCTTATAATAGCACTAATAGAATTTTAATATATAACTATAGCAGTCCTTTTGAAAGAGTCATATTGAAAGAACGGATTAGCCAGCGAATTCACTCATACCAAATAATATCAAAAAAGTCTAGTCTTATCTACAATTGTTAGTTGCTTCAAAACATAACTCACCGCAGACATTACACAAGCGACAGAGAAAGAATGGAAAATGTACACCAGTGCCCAATAGAAGTTAAGAGGTTTGCAATTTTAAATGAGGACCCAGTAAATATTCATTATCATTGAATTCATTGAATTATCACGATCGTAATAATTATGACACGTCCTGTATAGAATGAAAAACAGATTTTTCTGAATATTTTATTTAAAACATTTATTATTTCTGAAACCGATAACAAATTGGCGAGAAAATGAAAAGCGGTTGAGTGTCTTTTCTAATGAACATAAGTGTAGAAAACATCCAAATTAGGTCAACTTGCAATAATGAAGTGACAAAAAAAAAACCGTTTAGAAAGAGTAGTGTAGCATATAAGTAAGGACAAAGTGGTTTAATTTGTGAAAGTTTTTAGTTAATCGGGAATTTATTAGAAATAAAACAAACAAGCATGTTTGGGCCATATGTATAATTTATAATAATCTTTTTGGTACTTGGCCAGTTAAAAATTAGGCAGTACAAAAACAAGGCAGAGAAAAACAAAGGCTGATACTTTTGCTAACCAAATATTTTTATGTTAAAAAAAAATCACATTTTTGAAAAAATCGTCATATTTACAAAAATATTGAAGGTATTAAAAATCCATTAAATTTGATTTTTATGTTATACTGTTGGTATAAAATTTTTAATCCAAATGGAAATTCTCGGAAAAAATTAAATTTCGAACTTTTGTAGGGCATAGTTAATACTCTGTATATAATGTTTTGGCCTCCTATGATATTGTAACTAAAATACGTTATTTCATTTAAAATTTTAAAATATATTTGTTTAAGATTAAAAAAAAACAGACGTGATTTTGACGCACCCTTTATAGAATAATGTTTTAATTCTGCGATTTGAAAATTCTGAAACCGGTAACGAACGTAAGAAAACGGTAATTTAGTGTCTTTTCTTTTGGACATACGTGCAAAAGATATCAAAATTGGATCAGACTGTAACAAAGGCAATATAGTAAAATGACGAGCGAAAATTAAAAACCGTTTACAGACATTAGTGTTTTTAGTCAATCGGAAATTTATTAAATATTGAACAAAGACATATTTTTAATGTGATATAAAAAAATTAAACCTTTTTGGACAACCCGTATAATCTTTCCGGTAATTCACCAGTTAAAGTTAAAAAAAAAGAATATTACTAGAATAATTATTTTAAGGAAATAATTTCATATTAAAAGTCACCATTTTAAAAAACGCCATATTTTTAGAACTAACGGAAATATTAAAAATTCGTCAAATTTGTTTTTTATCTTTGTCCGTTGACTATTTTACTATAAAAAATTTAATCGATTTATTGTTTTCCAAAATCTCGGTCAAAATGAATTTTTGAATTTCTGCTGTGTATAACGTTTTTTTGGTGTCTTACGAAAGATATTATCACTAAAAAACGTTTTTTTTATCAAGTTATTACATTGAACAAACCTATTGTCCAGGAATGTCGGTATCACTCGCTCAACAAATATTTTTGAAAAAAACAAAACATCAATATTTTTGAAAAAAAAATTAGATTAGATAAATTTAGACAAAAGATATTTCGAAAACCCTATAAGTTAGATAAACCTTCATAAATTTGGTCTAATTTTATTTTTTTTAAATTAAATTATTTAAAATTATAGCTTGTTAATTGATATATTATTTGCTGAAAAATAATTCGTGAATTAAAATTTTTGTATATGAGCAGACAAATTATTTTTGACTTTGAACCTCAGACTAAATAAAGAATATACACTAAGCATTCAACTGTGCGAAATATAAAAGAGTTTAAAATCATTTTAATATAGCAATATTTTTATTCGAAAAATAGACTTTGAAATCACCTTAGGCAAAAAATCTTTATCGCTAAAAAAATTAGATATTTTTTCAATTCACAAAATTGTAATTTTTTTCTGAAACAGTCCTATTCCCGTAAAAAAAGTAATTGAAATATAAAATAAAAATGAGAGAGTCATAGAAAGTGATGTAATATATTACTAGACGATACAAATAAGTGATGTCTCATTTTTAACAGTAGTGTGTCATGACAAATTTTTCCACTGTATATGGGTGATTCTGCAAAAAACTTTTATTGGGTGGTGTATCACTAATAATATAAATATTAACATTAAATTTAAAAAGATATTTTTTTTATATAAGTATTGACTTTTTTAATGATTTTCTCATCTTTTTAGATAAGATAGCCTAAAGACTTAATGACATTGTCAATAAGTAAGTGCATTACGTTACTCGGAACAAAAGTAGATCGCCTTGCTGTCAGACTTGTTACTTCAAATTAAATCACTTTCACTACATATCTTTTGAAACATTAAGGAGAAATACTAATAGTAAAACATTACATAAGCCCCAAATGAACTAAAAACACGCATATTTCCTGCAGTATGTAAATCTACGGGACATTTTATTTTTAAACAAACATTGGCGCTGAAATACATCTAAAAAAGAAAAAAAGTTAACTTTTAAAAATATTAAAAAATACAAAGATTTATTTAATTATCTGTAACTAGTGCAATTCTGTAGAATCACCCATAATAATCAATTTCAGTAACCATTTTAAATTATTTTGAATGACTCTGAGTTAATCTGCGCTAATTAAATAAACTTATCAACAGGAATTTTCCACTATTTAAAGTAATACGTTTTAGTCAACCCAAAGCTGAAACTACATACCTCTATTTTTAAATATATGTTGGATATAGTTATGTGTCCGAAATTCGTTATGACTGTATTGGGATATCGGAAACCGTAAGAGATATAGGAAACTTTAAATGGGGAATGTTTTAGACAATTATGTTTGTAAATGAATGGCCGTTTTGCTCACGATTCTGTCTTTTTTGGTTTTTGAGATATTTTGAAAAAAACAAAAAGCTGCATTTTCGAAAAGCCCTCATAATTTGTTTATTTTTCAAAATATTTCTAATCCGTAAAAACATTATTAAGGCAACTTTTTACGTAGAATACACCTGTTTAGTCAGATTTTATTTGCAAGGTTTCGGTTTTTTAGAACCATCAACGAATTCGCATTTTCTTATGAGGAGTATATTCGATTTTAACAGTTTCTAAAAGAGTATTTTTTTAGCTTGTCAGCCATGTATGACACTTTATAACTAAGTCATTATGAAGATGTAAAAAGTACGCATTGACAGTTGAATTATCCAAATAAGAAATTAAAAACTAGTAGGGCTAAATAGCTAATATTTTTTAATTCAATATTAAAGGGTATTTTTTTGCTTTTCAGTGATATACAAACTTGACAATTAGGTTATTATTAAGATGAAAAAAGTGCGTAATCAAAAATTAATAAGTTTTTTTTTTGAATTATCCAAATAAGAAAAAAAAATTAAAAAATTAATTGGGTTAAATAGCAAATACAAGAATATTTCAAATAGAAATTCGATTTCATCTACAAGAAGAAGCGAAACGGAACTTCAGATGTACATCCCTGGTGTTATGTGCGGGGCAACCGTCTTGTTGAAACCATAAGTTGTTAAACTGATCATTTTCGAAAACTTCTTGAATGGCTCGGATTTGCCTATTGCGTTCCTCGTGTTTTTCATATTTCTTCGTGCGAGTCTTATTAAAACTGCCAAACTCAAGCAAGTTTCGAACCAGCATTTGAATTTCGGGGTACATGTCCAAATATACATCCATAGCCCTATTGACATTCTTATCGTTTTAAATATAACACACTAACGTATCGATCATTTCTTCATTAAGAAAGTTTAACGCCATCGTAAAGCTTATTAAAATATTTACGGAAGCTGAATAAAACTTCAAAGACTGATGACAGATTATAAAAATTCAATTATTTCAAATGCAAAGACTACGTGATCCAATGTGTTAAATTAGTGTTATTTACGGATGGTAACTTGAACATTTGTACGTAGTATGAATGCTATTGAGTATTTCTTACTGATTATCTATAAAATTTAATGTTGAATTAAAAAATATTGCTACTTAACCCTATTAGTTTTTAACTTCTTATTTGGATAATTAAAAAAATTTTTATTAATTTTCAATGTGCACTTTTTAAATCTTAATAATAACTTAGTTATAAAGTGTGATACATCGCTGAAAAGCTAAAAAAATACTCTTTTAGAAACTGTTAAAATCCAATATACTGGTCATAAGAAAAACCGAAACGTTGCTAATAAAATCTGATTAAACAGTACGTATTGTACGTAAAAAGTTGCCTTAATAATGTTTTTACGGATTAGAAATATTTTGAAAAATAAAGAACTTATGAGGGGTTTCCGAAAATGCAGTTCTTTGGTTTTTTTAAAATATCTCAAAAATCAAAAACGATAGAATCGTGAGCAAAACGGCATTAATTTACAAACATAATTGTCTAAAACATTCGCCATTTAAACTTTCTTGTATCTCTTACGGTACGATATCCCAATACGAATTTCGGACATATTGTATTATATATATATATATATATATATATATATATATATATATATATATATATATATATATATATATATATATATATATATATATATATATATATATATATATATATATATATATATATATATATATATATATATATATAAAGCAACAAAACTCAAGAAAAACATAAGAAGTAAATAAGGTTTATCCAAAAATAGAAAGGCACCTGGTATTGAAAGCATCATGAAATGAACTTATAACAGACACATAGAACTCCAGAAAGAATAAACTTTATATTAAAAAATTATTAAATACGAATAAATAACTAATGAATGGAAGTCCAGTATGACTTGTATTTAAATAGAATGCAAAAAAGATAAAGGGATTACCCTTTTAAGTTCTACACTGAAGTTACTACCAAGAATATTATGTGCGAAGAAAAACAGGGCTTTTGGCAAAACAGGTCAACGATAGATGCCATATTAATACTATGCCAACTGACTGAAAAGCCGATTAAATTTAATAAGCCTCTGTTCCTGTGTTTCAACGATTTAAAACAGGATTTTGATAGGGTATGACCGTATGATGTTATAAGAACACTCTATAAATATAACATAAATGACAAAATGCTGAAAATTATTGCAGAATTATATAGTAATAATCTCACAAAGATGAAGGCAGCTAGTGGCCTAACAGATGCAGTACAGGTGACATCCGATATCAGGCAGGAAGATAGCCTGAGCTTAACACTTTTCAATTAATAAAATTATTTATGAAGTAAGAGAGGTGAACGCAGGATACAAAATGGGTAACTGAAGAGTAAAAATAGTATGCTATGCTGATGACTTCATACTCATAGTAGAAAATGAGGTCGAGCTCCAGCGACTACTGTATAGGTTTACCCTAATATACAAGAGTTTCAATATGATTTTCTTAACAAAAAAAAACTAGTTCAATGGTTGTTAATGAAGAACTCGTAAGATGCAATCTGGCGGTCAACAATGAAATTATCAAGGAAGTAATCAAATTCAACTGTCTGGTAGCGAAAATATCAAGTGACAGAAATTTAAATAATGACACTCGCGTCTAAGTAAATAAAGCTAATCGAATATCTGGCTACCTGAGAGACATTATATAGAATAACAAATATATGAACACTGACAGTAAGATCCGAATCTACCAATCCTGCGTAAGACCAATATTCACATACGCACAGAAACAAAAACATTAATGAGTTCGAAACTGAGTAAGGAACGAGAACATCAGGGAGAACTACCAACTCCAGGATATGGTGAAATGGGCGTGATCGAGGCCACCATGTGGATCGTATCGCATTGGAAAGCCTGGATAAAATCCGAAAAACCTGATAGTAAACGACCCCGAAAATAGCAGGATTTTAGGACTTTATCATCACAGGAAACATAACCCACAAGGAACTCACGCGAAGGTTAAAATGGCGAATAGCGGAAATAAACAGGACTAAGTCCTAATGTAAGAAGAAGATGAAGAGACTTGAACAACAGAAAGGGATGCAAGTAACAAAAATTAATTTAGAAACAATATATTTGAATTTTCTTTGCATTGATATTAAAAATTACAGTTTACTGCTTCATATACACAGTTTATATGCATGATATAACTATATGAATACGGCAAGCAAATTTTTACAAATCTACACTTACATGTTAACAGTACGAGAGAAGTTCTTATAACGTATTCCCAAACCGTGACGTAGTTGCTTTTCTCAAAACGTTTTAACAGGTTTTGGGTCCAAACAATGTCAATAGCTACGTACATGGACAACGCATGAGTGGTGAAAATAGCAAAAGCTAACATCAACTTGCAGACTTGGGCGGCGCTAAAAAATATAATTGAAAATTATAAGTATTCACACATTTATTTTCTAATCAATAACATGTATATTTTTAAAAGTTAGTATAGCAACTGGAAAAACGTAGGGAATCTTTTTTCCTTTTCGTTGTACCCTGGAACTGATTGCACTAGATATGTATCTGTCAGTTTTATTTATAAGAATATTTTTTCCAAATCTCCATATTTATTAATCTTTTTAAATGTGTTCAGATTATCTGTTGCGTTTAGATTGACAAACAAAAATCTTTTTTGGCTTTTTCGCAACTGAATAAAAATATTTAACTTTAAATTAATTGAAGCAAATAGTTAATAAAATTACATATCTCAACATGTAGACTGGTCTGTCTACGGAATATTTCGATACATATGTAAATAATGTTATTTAAGCAAGCATAAGAAATTATATCACTTACCTTAAGTTTTTATAGACACATAGTAGTATCAGTGCGTCGATCGTAAGAGAGAAACATTAATATATATATATATATATATATATATATATATATATATATATATAGATGTATCGAAACATTCTCTAGACAGACTAATCTACATTTTTGTTTATTATTCTTTGCTATTTTAATAAATTAAAAAATTACATATTATAAACACAACATATATATTTATATATATATATATATATATATATATATATATATATATATATATATATATATATATATATATATATATATATATATATATATATATATATATATATATATATATATATATATATATATATATATATATATATATATATATATATATATATATATATATATATATATATATATATATAAAATTAGGTAAGAGGTATTCTATTTTGTCAGATTTGCGATATTCATTTGTTTATTGATAAAAAATCTTGACAGTTGAGACAAAATCCTACTACTGTTGCTATTTCAATCTCTAAAAATATGTGTACTGTATAATGCTGTAGGGGAAGGGGGGTGCAAAATATTAGGAGCCACCCCATACCAACGTTATCAGCCATATTCAATAATATAGACCAGGTCTATATTTAGACCTTCCTTAAACCCCTGACAGGTTGAAGATATAGACTTGATACCCGTATTCACAAAAGTGGTTTAAATTTAGACCAGGACTAACTTGATAGTTACAGGTTTAAGATGATATTTTTAACAATTGAACAAATAATTTTTCTAAGTTTTTAAATTACAAAATGACAGTGATATGAGCAAAACATAACTGGCGAATTAAGAGTTTTAAGTACCATGGCAACTAGACCTGGTCTAACTCTTAAACCGTTTTCAGTGACTACAGGACAGGGGTGAACAATCAGTACTAGTTCTAAAGTTAATCTAACATGTCTAGAAAAGGCTCTCCAGAGCTCACTTTAGTAACATAACCGCGGATAGCGGGCGATAACCCAAAACAAATTTTCAAATGGAGAAGAGATTTTGCCAGCAGTTTTCATTCGAACGATTCTTATTTTATTTTTTTACTAATTTATTTACTATAAATTTACTACAATTTTCACCCGTAAATTCAAAAATTTCTTTGAATTTAGATGCAGTATTATAGGTGTATTTTTACATTTTTGTTGGTTAAAGCTTTTGGTTCTAACCTAGATAGCTTGAGTTCCATTTTCACCGCTGCCATATTTTTTTCTTAGTATTAATTAGTGTACAAAAAATGTTCTAGGTTTTCTATTAAAACAGTAAATTAAAAACATATATTTAAAATACAATCCGATTTTGGTAACCATTTATACACATGTTATTTTGACTTGTCAATTTGTATCTTTTCTTAAATCTACCTAAAAGATAGAACTAAATTTTGGGTCTAAATTTCACATTTGTCTGTCTAAAATGACTTGAGCACGTTTTAGTGAATGTGACTATATTGGAAAATTTAAATCCCTGTGTGTTAGGTTAAATAAAACATATCCTCCTATGTGATTTTAAACTTAAAGGAGTACCTTTCCCTTGTAAATTATCATACTCCAACATTCTTAGATACTGTTGGCATACTATTTTTACCAAAAAATTAAATCTACTGTTAGTTTTGGCGACCAAAATTTAAGTTAATCGGACCACAAATTATTCATCTGTGAAAATTTAATAGTGCTAAATTTCAGGAAATATATTTAGTTACAAAAAATATACGGTAGATACTCAATATTTCATTATTGTCAGTATTCCAGGTTCTCATCGCTTAACAACCAAATGATTCCTAGCTGTTCCGATCTAGCATCGATTTACGCATGTATCTATTATAGCAAACTGACCAATGCTTTATCTATGCATAGTTTTATTTGGAGAAGCAATAAACATTTGGAGAAAAATATGTTTATTTGGTTTAAACGAGTGAATGAAATATCTGACAACAACTTAAAAATGTTTGTAAACCATCAGGTTTCCCTTAACTTTACATAATTTAAATATCTTAAACCTTTAAAGTAAAACATTGATTACGTAAGTAATGAACCTTTAGGTAAATACTTACATGTTTTCGGGATCAATGGTATAGGATATTGATCCTCCGACGTGTTTTCCATAGGCCAGATATCCAAACAATCCCGTTAATATGTACAATGCAACCACAGCAAACATTCCAATGTTTAGCACGCCGCAACAGGACCCGAAGTTTTGAGGATTTCTCATTTCATTTTTAAGGGGCATAATCTGTAAAAATAATAGTTAGTTTAAGGAACAAAGAACACAGTGTATAGTATAAACATGTCCAAGGATGGAGTTAATAATAGGGCAAAAAGTACTTGAAATGAAAGTACCGAATATTTACGAAACCATCAAGAAAAACCAAGTAACAAGTACTTTCAAATTTTAAAAGTATTTGAAGTATCAAAGTAACTAGTCAGTTTGCTTCCTTTTTGTCGTCGTAAAGCTATTCAAGAACTTTGTATTTCAAATACTTTTACAGGTATTTCAAGTATATATTGTAATTAAAGTATAATTCCACAAATGATAAAAGGTCATGAAGTTGCCGGGCCCATAACGATCAAGTGGTATTTTATGCCCAATAAGCAATTAAGGTCTGGTTTGCAAGCGTTTCTCAGTACAGGTCAGTATTTTATTTTTATTATTTTAGAGTAACAATCTTTCTGTGAGGTGTTATTAGTAATTTTTAAAATGTTTAGACCGCGGGTTGAAAACTGTAAATCCGACGACGGAATTGAAGAGATAAACGAGCAAAGAACAAAATGCCATTTACCGATGTGCGGCAAGAGAATTGTTTTACGAGTATTTCAAGGTAAAATTTATATATATATATATATATATATATATATATATATATATATATATATATATATATATATATATATATATATATATATATATATATATATATATATATATATATATATATATATATATATATATATATATTTTGTTTCTTAGATATATCTAATAAAACAACTACTCTAATTCATTCGGTCAATCACATTAACTATGTAGTTTTAAAAATTTCTGAATCTCCAAATAAAAAATTTTTATTTTGTTTAAATTTTCCATTTACTGTTCTTTGAATAGAAGCTAAAAAAAATAAGCATTTTATCTGCAGTATGAAGCGGTAAAACTGTTTTTTCGATAAACTACTTAAAACGATTTTTATGCTATAACAATATCAATAAGGGGAAACATTTTTTGTTTCTAAAAATGTAAAAAACTTAATTTGAAAAATTAAATTATTACAAGTAATACCCATTCTTATATTTTATTAGTAATATTTATGTATTATTAATGCTCAAAATATGTGAAGGAACATTCCTCGGAAGATTCACTAAAAATAGGAAAAATAAAAATATTAACAGATCGCTGCGCCATACAATTTAGTTTTCGAATGTACTCTGAAATATACCTAACCTACTTTTTTTAAATACTTTTTGATTATTTTTAAAATATTTTTGTTATCTCTGTTTTCTTCAATTGTATTGATACGGTGACGTCTTTTACGCCTCCTTTTGTATTGCCCAGACAAAAGTAGGGAGTTTAAATCGTTTCAGGTTGTTAGAAATAAAATATAAGCTGTTTATCACACTGCAATATTTTTCCTATCTTTCCTTAAATATTAGGAAACCTAGATACTTATTAAATATGGCTATTTTCCTAGATAGTCAATCTTATGACAGAAAAAGTTCCTTTAAATTTGATAATTTATGAGCTGTTTTCTACATATGAAAACATAAATATATATTTTTTAATTCTTTCATATATTTAGATAAACCTAGGGTTATTGTATTTGGAGCTAGTACTAAAAATTGCCTAATTGGTATGATAAGAATAAGGTTCCTTGCTGTGCTAAATTAAAAGAGTCATCATTGAAGTTGACAAACAAAACTCTTTTTTTGGCTTTTTCGCAACTGAATAAAAATATTTAACTTTAAAATGATTGAAGCAAATATTTAATAAAATTACATATCTCAACATGTAGACTAGTCTGAGATCTCTTCTGGGGATGATAACACAATGGGTCACAGTGGTCATAAGTGCTGCCCTTGTCGAGCTCCCCATCTATGTTTAAAGCTTGTTACAATACGGTAAAATCAAGAAACGTTCAGTAACTTTCAAATATTTGTCTGCAGGACTTCTAAAAGCGTCAGAGGGCATAGAAGCTACTAAGTGGACAGTGGAGTTAATTGGAATTCCAAGGTTTACCTTGCGTCGATTCCTTGACCAAGACAATTCACTGGAGAACAGATCTGACAAAGGCACAACGAAAGTGTTTGGGAATAGTGATGCAGAATTAATTTGCAGGGACGTGTATAAGACGTATGATCTTAAGCTAAGTTATTAGCAAATGGTCAATTCACTGATAGTCGCGAAACGTTGCGCCGATTCCTGCATAAAACTGGATTTCGATTTAAAAAAATTGACAAGCGCATTTGCATTAGAGAGACCCAACGGCTAGTGGAATGGAGACAAATATTTAATCCAAATTCATCAGTTCCGTGCAGAAAATCTAAATATTTACTATTTAGTTGAGACTTGGTTCAACACCCTTGACATTACAATTAAAGGTTGGCAAGATTCTTTATCAAAGTGCATTTTAGATGTACCTGCTTCTCGAGGAAAGAGAATATCTCACACTGTGGCTCGAGGGATGACTGGGTGCCGAACGCTTTGCTACTTTCAGCAAAAAACATTAAAGACTGCTCGTTAGACTACCATCAGGACATGACAAGTGAGCTTTTTGAAAATTGGATCAAAAATTCTCTTCCGAATATCCCGCCAGACATTGTAGTCGTTTATGGTAATGCTAGTTATAACAGCACCTTAGCTGAAAAAGTACCGATCATAAGCAGCAAAAATGAGGTGCTGTAAGAGTACCTTAGCCAACATGACCTCTACTTTGAAGAAAATTATACAAAAAACAACTAGTTGAGGTACTAAAAACTAAATCTATGATAAAATGTATTAATTATCTAATAGAAGAAAAGACCTTTGAATTTCCGCTGTGTTTTTGTAAGCAGATTAATTTGTATATTATCTATTTATATCGTTCGCCCTTGGGCTTGATAAAGAATTATTTTGATAATCTTGACTTAATTCTATCAAATATTCCATCTTCATCAAGAATTATTTTGACTGGGGACTTTAATATTAACTTTTTGGATAAGAGTTCTGTAAATACAACCCTACTTGAAACCTGTTTGTTACATATGGTTTGCATATGCATGTTGACGAGCCAACTCGGATCACAGAATATTCTTTGACTACAATTGATTATTTTTGTTCAAATTATGACAATGTAACATGTTCAGTTTTGGAAGCTGGAATCTCTGATCACGAAGCGGTAAGTTGTATCATTAATAATGTAGAAGCTTCTAAACAAACTTCCAAGAGGTAGAGTTTTCAATAGAGCTAGTTTTGATAAATTCCATTCTTTGTGTTTTAATGTAAATTCGCAAAATTTAGATCTTATGTCAGACCCAATCGCCAGCTCTTATAGTGTGTTGTGTGACTTGTTCAAACGTGCTTTTCTCTTGCGCTTGATTAAAAAAAGTCTAAAAAGAGTAAACCCTGGCTTACTAAAGGTCTAAAAAAATCAGCGAATAATCTTCGTTCTTTAAATTATTTAAAAAAATTTACCGATAATCTTAGTTTTATTTCGCATTGCAATAAATATCGTAGCATCTATAGAAAACTTATTAAATTTGCAAAAAATGCGTACTATAAAAACATCTCTGACGATTTCACCCTTTTCGCTGATGACACGTCTATATTGTGGCAAGACAGGGAGATTATGCAGCTAAGGCAGACCATTGTAAGTGACCTGAGATTCATTAAAGAGTGGTTTAACTTCAACCGTCTGAATTTGAGTAAAACTCATATTGTTGGATTCAGGTGTGATGTAGAGGGATTAATTTTGGATGGGGATAGGCTTCCGGAGATGTCTATGACTAAATTTCTTGGCATTCTTATTGATGGTGAGTTGTATTTTGTGGAGCACATCTTAACTTTGAGCAAGAAACTCTCACCAGGATGTTTTGCTGTAAGAGCAGTTAAAGAAGAGCTGGGTCTGCAAATGGCACGAACAGTATATTTCGCCTTATTTGAGACGCATCTGATATATGGTATACGATTCTGGGGTGTGGCCAGTCAGGGTCTCCTGAATGTGCTTTTCATCCTTCAGAAAAAGGCTTTTCGATTTATTGCCGGTATTAGTCAGAGATAATCTTGTAGACCGTACTTTGTGGCGCAGAGAAGTTTAACTCCCACGTTTCTCTTTATCTTGGAGACATCATCCCTGATATTTAAAAACCGTGTTGACATGATACGCGTCACGCTCTCAATTTGCCTCTGCCATTGCCAAAGAGTACCCTTGTAAAAAGGTCATTGATTTATAAGGGTCAAAAGATTTTTAATCATTTACCAACTGCTCTCAAAACGGTTAATTCTCAAAAAACTTTTCGTCGTGGACTTAAACTTTGCAGTAAAGCGAAGAGGTTCCTTAAGGTTTTTCTACAGGGAAAGAGTGTAGTTTTTAGATTTCCCTGGTTTTTAAGGAAATAATACATATAAAAAATTTTGCAAATTTGAAAAAAGTTGTCAATGTTAAGAAGTAGAATAAAACAAACTGACTTTCAAGAGAAGAAAAAATCTGTAAATACGCCTAAACTTCCCTCGTACATAATTTTACTATGTATATATAACATACTCTACAAATCCTATAAACTGTAATTTATTTTAATGTATTTATTATTATTATTATTATTATTATTATTAGTCTATAAAAACTAAATTGTCTGTATTATTTCCATTTCCATGAACAGTTTTAAGTTTTTTATTAGGCCGGCATTTTGTTTTAATATAAACGATAAAAAACAAAATATTAAAAAAACAAAGGTAGAGAGATGTGCAGCAATTTTTGGAACCGACAGAGTTACCATGTTAAAATTTCTAATATTAAACATACTAATTCGGGAACATTATTTATTCAGTGTGGTACTGAAGACGTAAGCAAGAAATTTATTCGAGAAAATTATAGCGTAAATATTAATAGAGTATAATCCAAAAATCAAGATAGTAGGTATTGAAGAAGAAGTAAATGAACTAGAACTTTTAAATCTTTTCAGGAGAGAGAATAGTATTATTACGGCAGATTCAAAATTGAAAGTTTTAAAAATAAAGAAAATGGTAAGAAGATATATGGCAATATTAAATATGATGAAAAAACGTATTATGACACCATTAAAAATGGAATGTTACGTATCGAATTGTCAATATGCTTAGTGTATGAACATTATTCAGTCATAAAATATTTCAACTGCTTTCAAAACGGTTAATTCTCAAAAAACTTTTCGTCGTGGACTTAAAATTTGCAGTAAAGCGCACTATTATCTGGATGAATTCTATCGGGATGCCCTCGAGAATGAGAATTTTTTTATAACCTTTATTTGCTTTATATATCTGTTTTTTTATTGTTGTTTGTTTTAATTTTGCAACTCTTGCTACCATTTGTTTTTTGTCTTTTAATTCAAATATTATATTGGTAAGGGTGTTGCCTATTAGAATATATGTGTACCTACTATATGCTTTGTTAACAAGAATTTTATTTTTTTGGCTAATAAAGTACTTCTTCAATTTGAATTGAATTTGCGTAGATGCGACTATAAAAGCATCCGGTACTATACCACTTAGATTGCTCCCCTACCACTGCGATTTGAATCCTATAGAAATGTTATGGTCTGAATCAAAAAACAAAGTTAGACGCAATAACGTATATCCAAAAATGTCCGCTAATGTAAGTGAAGTAATTAAAACTCAATGCGAATTAATACCAGAGAGCAGTTGGAGAGCACGCGTTACTCATGTACTTAAAGTCGAAAATAATTATAAAAATATTGGGAAAACCTAAAACCTTTAATTATATCAGTGGATGAGAGTGATAATACCGATTCAGACTATTGAGATTAGTTATTAAATCATTGATTGAGATGGTCCATTTTACTCATACGTTCCACTCCTTTTTATTTTCATTTGTTTTTACAGGAATAACCTTTTTTGTTTGGAACAAAATAATAAAAATTATATAGTATGGCTTATTACTTTTCTGCATATTAATAAGTTATGTCAAAATCAGCATTACTCAATAAATTTTTATACGTACTTATATAAACATTGTTGCAATCTTCCTACTACCACCCTGGACATGAATGATTTATTAGCCAAAGCCAAAACAGATGCACAAGCAGGCATAAAATATGAAGGTACTAGTTAGTCATGACCATTTATCGTGTGTCGAACTGCACTAAACTTTTACTCGAGAAATACTCCAACAAAATAATTCTGACAAAGTAATATGTAAGATCAGACCATAAAAGTAAAAGTGAAATCTTTTTATTTAAATAATCAAGTTCACGAGTCACAAACCACAACTAACATTCTACGATGCACTGTCTCTCTTCTCGATGTTGGCAGCCTTGCGAAACATGCGATTCACGGCGGAATGTTTGATATACTAACACGGCAAAGGGGGGCTATAGTTTTTTGCCTATAAGGGAGCAGCCGTGGCAAATGCAAACGGATCGCATGTGTTTCTTAAACTCAAATTTAAATGTGTAAAGTACTTCATTTAAAATTTTCGTAGTAGAGTGCAACTGTATTATACTAAATAGACGACCCATGTATTTTAACAAACTTCGATTTCACAAATATTAATAAAAATAATTATAAATGAAATTTTTTTCAACAATTCAATTGTCTATGTGAAGTGGCGATTAAAAATTACAATTCTCACTTGACTTAAATTGAAACGAATTGCACATTCCATAAATAGTTATTTTATGAGTTAATAGATAAAAAAAACTATTGGATTAATTCCCTCTTGCCACATTTGATGTATGATTGATTTACATTAATCAGACTATTTAACATCAATTTCTTCTACCTGTTTGCGTCCGAATTCGCATGAATGTTTTGGTATATAACGTACGGCCTTCAATACAATTTGCTCCAATGAGATTTCGTACTTTTCATCCGAATTCTGATGAAAATATTTCAAACGAAATTGTATAAAAAAAAAATAACTTTTTATTATTAATTTTAAGGACTTTTAATTTTGCCCTATTCCTAACTACATCCGTGGAAACCCTGTATATTTTAAATTTAAACCTGTAGTTACTTAGTTCCCTATTTGGGAATCAGTAGTATTTAAATAAAAAAAAAATAATAATAAAATACAATAACTAAGTGTATATTTTGACTGTAATAGTTGGAACTAATAATAACTATGCATGAAACAGAAAAAACTTTTCATATTGAAAAAAAAAACAGATTAAACCATAAAAATTAAAATTTATTTAATAGTTTTCTATGCTATAGATAAACTAAAAATCCACCCAAACAGCACATAAAGCCATGAATAATTGCCTGCTTTGTGTTTGTCTCTAAATAGAATTTTCTCAAGAAAATTGAAGTGAGTTTGGAGAGGTTCCTTAAGGTTTTTCTGCAGGGAAAGAGTGTAGTTTTTAGATTTCCCAGGTTTTTAAGGAAATAATACATATAGAAAATTTTGCAAATTTGAAAGAAGTTGTCAATGTCAAAAAGTAGAATAAAACAAACTGACTTTCAAGAGAAGAAAAAATCGGTAAATACGCCTAAACTTCCCTCGTATATAATTTTATTACGTATATATAACATACTCTACAAATCTTATAAACTGTAATTTATTTTAATGTATTTAATATTGTTATTATTATTATTATTTAATTTTCAAAATTTTATTTATACAGTCTATAAAAACTAAATTGTCTTCCAGTAAAAAAATTTTTTATTAGATCGGCATTTTGTTTTAACATAAACGATAAAAAACTCCAACAAAATATTAAAAAAACAAAGGTAGAGGTACAGCAATTTTTGAAACCGACATAGTTACCATGTTAATATTTGTAATATTAAACATACCAATTCAGGAAAATTATTTATTCAGTGTGGTACAGAAGAAGTAAGCAAGAAATTTATTCGAGAAAATTATAGCGTAAATATTAATAAAGAGTATAATCCAAAAATCAAGATAGTAGGTATTGAAGAAGTAAATGAACTAGAACTTTTAAATATTTTCAGGAGAGAGAATAGTATTATTACGGCAGAGTCAAAATTCAAAGTTTTAAAAAGAAAGAAAATTGTAAGAAGATATATGGCAATACTAAATATGTTGAAATAACGTATTATGACACTATTAAAAATGGGATGTTACGTATCGAATTGTCAATATGCTCAGTGTATGAGCATTATTTAGTCACAAAATATTTCAAATGTGCCGGATTCAACCATAAAGCCGAAATATGTACAAAAACAGAAGAGTTTGAAATGTGGAGGAGAAAATCACCAAAGTCAAAACTGTAGTAGTAAAACAAATCATGCCCCAATTGTCGAGAATATAATTAGTAGTTTGGGATAAAATTAGAATTTCAACATTCCCCGTTTAAGAAGAACTACAGAGTATTCTTTAAAAAATTTGAAAATATAAAAAAATGGTTTTCGTTAGCGATCATCTTGTTGTTATGTTAGAGTGTATTATTTGGGGTTAGCATCCAGTAAAAAAAAGTGTTTTTTTCAAATTGTCGAGGTTTCGCAACTTTTCATTCAGGTTATAGAATTTAAATATGTGACCTGAGGATGCAATAGTAAAGTTGGGAAACGTCAATAATATAAAAAAAGACTTTTGTTTTTTTTTCAAAATTATGGTGTTTTTATTAAACATGAGGTAATACTTTTAGGTGACTTTGATATAAACTGGTTAAATAATGGCTGTTATTTAAAAATATTAAACAAACAAGGTTTTTGATTCAGGATTTCATCAGTTAGTTAATATTATTAATCACAGCAACGATAATAATGGAAGAAGTATAATAGACTTAGTAATTATAAATAATAAAAGTATATATACAAAAATTTTAGCTAATATCACCGATCATTATGTAATTAAGACTTTTAAAACTGAAGAAGATAAAAGTAAAGTTGTAGAAAAGTATAAAATTTAAGGAAATTTTCAAATAAGAAAAGAAAAAAGAACGTTTTATAAAAGTAAAATAGATGAATGGCAGTTAAGAAATTGAAAATTAATATAATTGAAATAAAATGTATGATTTTCGGATCCCAAAATATCTGCAAAGTTTTTAATAATTTGGGTTTAAAATTAATAACTGTAAAATTGAGAGCATTGGTTCATATAAATATTTGGGAGTTATAATAGAAAAACAGATTTCTAAAAAAATTGGAATTTTAAATAGATTTTAAAGTAGTTTGGTTAAATTATTTTAAATAAAAAAAAAATTGGTATTTAACTCTATTATTCTTCCACATTTCGCTTTTTGTAGTACTATTTTATATATGTGTAAACAGTCTAATAAAAACAGACGACTGTTCTTCCAAAATAGAGCAATGAGAATAATTTTGGCATGTGGTAAATACACTAGAATTTTGGATTTGCTTAGAAAATTAAATTGGATGAATAATAGACATTGTTCTAAAATTTAACTGTCTGGTTTTTATATATAAAATTGCTCTAAATATGTCTGCTACATATTTTTTTTAAAAATATATTATAAGTTTATCATAATTTAAATATTTATTTAAAAAATTATTCTTGCTTAAATTCAGATTTAATCTGAAAAACGAAATTTTATCAAAAATGAGTAATATAGCATAATTTCAAATATTTTATATACAATTAAATTATTGAGATTTTGAAGAATATGTATTGTAAATAATTATTGAGCTAAATAAATTTGAAATAAATAAAGAAATGTTATTTATTTAATTAATTTGCCTATAATATTTCATATTCAAATTCAAAATTTACATTTTACCGACTCACTTTTTTCTGTCGCATTTGCGCAAGGTTATCTACATGTCATAAACATGTCAAGAAATAACATGACAATGATGTATCTGCGCAAAGCTGTTATTATTTACATTTTAATTTTGGACACCAAAAAAAAAGTATGAAAAATTGTGTGCTGCCACTCGCTGATATTGCTGCTACTTATATGAAAAGGTAGAAAATAAAATCCGATGTTGTGAATGCGGAAGACTGGATATATTATAAAACATAAAAGAAAAAAAAATAAAAACATTCGAAAATTTGCTAGTAATGAAAATGCATACTTTGAACAAAGCTGTGCTATAACACAGGAGGTTTTTTCGACATTATATTCTTAGAACTACTATAAAAAATTATCTTCACTCGTTGTTGTCCGAGGTTTTAGACGGACAGATGATTGACTGCAAAGTTTATACACTGGACGAAGTTTTCATCTTTGCGTAGATACAATAATGCCACTATCTTGTTAACACGCTTGTAACGCTTGCAACAATAACAATGTTATAATTTCATTGTATAAAAAAAAATCCTTCCACCAGGGCTAATAAATTAATATAATTTCTATTACTTACCATACCAATAGCTTCTAGGGCAAATAATACTGTTCCAAAATATAATGGGAAATCTCTGTAATCTCCCACTGGATCTCGGTCTTCAAATGATACCTTTTTACTAAAGATAAAATAGAAGATAATGGCGAAAGAAACCAGCGTCAGGATATTCGCCAGCGTAGTCAGCGGAGCCAAAAACTTCAAATTTTTTATGTAGTTGATAAAGACTAGAGGTAGGAGAAGGATGAGCATTATAATTTTTTCATCGACGGGTTCCATATATTGGTCCAGGACATTTTTTATATTTTCGGCAACGAAGACTGTGTAGACGCAGCAGATTCCAAGCTGGTAGAGAAGCAAGAATGTGTTGCTGACAGTCCTGAAAATGCAATAAAAAGTCACTAAAATTCAGTAAGTGGTAACTAAACTAAATATTGACAAACAGGTAGCAACAACCAAAACGACATAAGTATACAACAAAAGTTTCCATTATTTTTAAAAGTGAATTATTATGATATACTTTGAAGAAATAAAACGTCACAAATGTTTTTTTTTTGACAAACGCCCTATATAGCTAAATTCTTCTCTGAATTGAAAATAAAAAACTAAGGTTAACTAGGTTTCTTAAAATATCTAGTTGTGGTGATATATCTTGTTTTCTTCTTTTTAAAGGACTTCAAAAAAGGAGGAGGTTATCCCTTTGATCCTATATATTTTTTTATATATATGTAAAGCATATTGAAAAGATGTTAAAAATAGCCATTTTCAAGTGTTTTGAACAATATATGCGTTCACCATTCTGTCAGGTTGAAAAAGTATTAATGCGGCAAGAACTATTGTTATTATACAATTATGTGATATAATATTCAGTGGACCCATTGACTATTTGTTAAACTTGACTATTTCAATAAAACTCGTATAAATATAAATAAAAAGAATGAAAAAAATTTAATAAAAATAAATAAAAACTAGTTAAAAAAAATGCATTAAAAAGTGAAAAATAATCTTATTTCCCCTGAAAAACTTTACAGTGTGAAGTCGGCGCCATACTAATAAAGACAATAAGACTTTACACTCGTGGTATTAGACGTCATAACTCTCAGAACATCAATATATTTTTGTTATTTAAGTAATTAAGAATAATTTTACGGAGTAAAATTTTCTAGGTGAAATAAAATATTAAGTTTCACTTTTAGTGTATTTTTTGAAGTTTTTTTTATTATCTAGCTAGGTGTACTGACAACCTGTCATACTCGGTGTTTTATTTGTTATAATTATTAATTTATTTTATTCTTTTTTGTCATTAATTTCAAATTTTAAAAATATACGGTTTTGGGGGTCAATAACATGCGTTACGCATATTTCACGCTTTTTTGTCCCCTCTTTCCTCATTTTCCTTACTGCAAAACATTTTTCTCAATCGATTAACTTGGCCCCAAATATCTAAAACTCAAAACAAATTTTTTTTCCGATATTATTATATTAAAACTTTTACCCACTGAGTTTTATCATTAGGGCTGGGTGATTATACAAATCAATGATCTATTATAGCAAATAGTTGGTTTTTCTCGATTCGTTATTAGAAAAATAAATTAAGTTTTCGATTAATCGATTTTTGACGATTAATTAAATTGCTTAATAGATTAGTCGAAATTCGTATTTATTAATCGAGATTTTTATCATCTAAAATGTCAATATTTAATTCATATTCAGTTTTTCACGCTGCTTCTAACTACTCGAAGAGTTTGGTTGAAATTCGAAGGGTTTCTTTTTATAATCATATTCATATCATTAGTTGTTTGGATTTGGTTTAAATATTTCCATTTGCGTTTAACGGGCCAGTCAACATTATTATTTCGAGGGGATAATTAGGAGTTTTTGGAATTTATTAGTTTTGAAATTTTAATTTTATTGCGCTGGGTTAGTTATTATGGGCTTATTATTAGGAGTTGATTTTTATGTCTATTTATTTAAAGCTTTAAAAGTTGAAATATAATATAATGCTAGTAAAAATATTTACAAAGCTCGTAATGGAGAGATTTGTGAATACACCGTCAAGTCTTGGGATTTTCGGACACTTTTTATTTTCTAACTTTTAGGTGTAAATTTAAAACGACAGTTGCCATGGGATTTGGATGGGATCTGACTAGTTAATGAATATTTTTATTTGGGAAATATCGTACCCGTATTCAGTTGATGGCGATGGACAGTGAGTGCTTTGAAATGATTTAGCGCCATACATAAATTTATGTCTAAGCAAACAATATCATTTTTTAATAGAATGTTTGTTAATTCAAAATTATTGTAATCCTACGGCAATTTACTGCATTAATTACTAAACCCAAACAATAAGCAGTAACTATTACTATTAATGGTATAATTGTCTAATTAATAAATCTCGATTATCGACTTCTTTTCTTTAATTTATACAACTTCTATAGTTTCAAATATACATATGGAATACATTTCTCTCATTTGCTTCCCACCAGGGTATTATTAAAAATATGTTTTTAATTAATCGCATATATTTATGATACCCTGTATAACATATACGTATATTTGAAGGTGCTAGAAAATTAAGCATTTGTGTTTTTTTAGGAAGTATTAAGGGTAGGGAGGGGGTTGGTCCTATATTAAGTATATTAAAAAAAAAAATAAATATGGCGAAATTTTGATTTTCCCTGCGAGAGAGTTTCCGTGATAACTTGGTAATGATTTAACATATTGCCTCTTAATTTGGTGTATGAAGTATAATCAAACAAAAAAGTAAATTGGGCGTACATACCTTGAGGTACATCCCCGGCCTTCGGTTGATCAATTTTCTTGAAAGGTTAGGTTAGGTTATCATAATCCTAATTAATGGTATTAAAAAACCTTATTCTTGCAACAGAAAATTTCTTGTGTCATTAATTAAAGTGTATGGCAGGGAGGGGCATGAAGGGCGAAAGAAGAGGGTAATCTAAAAATATCAGATTTTATATGGTTTTCGGGATTTGTAAGGTTCAATTTTAATACTAATTTTTGTCAGTTTGTATTGTTAATTTTTTATGCATATGTATAGATGGCACTTACCTAATATTAGTTATTATACACTGACTACTCCTGAAAAATTTGTTCAACTTGGGTGCATTTTTAAGGCGCATTTAGAATGGTCATTTCGGTATATTAAAAAAAATGAAAGTAACCCGTAATAGATCTAGTTTAAGCAGTAACTATTACTATTAATGGTATAATTGTCTAATTAATAAATCTCGATTATCGACTTCTTTTCTTTAATTTATACAACTTCTATAGTTTGAAATATAGCTTCCTACATATGGAATACATTTCTCTCATTTGCTTCCCACCAGGATATTATTAAAAATATGTTTTTAATTAATCGCATATATTTATGATACCCTGTATAACATATACGTATATTTGAAGGTGCTAGAAAATTAAGCATTTGTGTTTGTCCTATATTAAGTATATTAAAAAAAAATAAATATGGCGGAATTTTGATTTTCTCTGCGAGAGAGCTTCCGTGATAACTTGGTAATGATTTAACATATTGCCTCTTAATTTGGTGTATGAAGTATAATCAAACAAAAAAGTAAATTGGGCGTACATACTTGAGGTACATCCCCGGCCTTTGGTCGATCAATTTTCTTGAAAGGTTAGGTTAGGTTATCATAATCCTAATTAATAGTATTAAAAAACCTTATTCTTGCCACAGAAAATTTCTTGTGTCATTAATTAAAGTGTATGGCAGGGAAGGGGCATGAAGGGAGAAATAAGAGGGTAATCTAAAAATATCAGATTTTATATGGTTTTCGGGATTTGTAAGGTTCAATTTTAATACTAATTTTTGTCAGTTTGTGTTGTTAATTTTTTATGCATATGTATAGATGGCACTTACCTAATATTAGTTATTATACACTGACTACTCCTGAAAAATTTGTCCAACTTGGGTGCATTTTTAAGACGCATTTAGAATGGTCATTTCGGTATATTAAAAAAAATGAAAATAACCCGTAATAGATCTAGTTTAAATATAAGTTAATGGACGGCTCGTAAATGCCGGAAGTTTTAATCAGTAAACCTTATGATGAAGACGAGTCTACTTTTCAGTTAAAACAAGCCGCGGTCATTTCAATGTATGAAAATGTTCAACAACAATAGTTCTTCCCCATGAAATAATATAGGTCAATATTTTCTCAAATTCAGGTTTATATGCAATAAAAAATAATAAGTTTGACGTTATTTGCAGTTTTCTAAAAATATTAATAGTTTCTAAAATAAAAAAAATGTTTTCGCTTTTAAAAAGTTGTTTTGTCCCTAGTAAGAAGTCGAAAAAAATTACATATACAAAAAAATACGACAAATTTGGAGTCTTCCACAGTTAAAAAAAACTTAAATTTTCAGTTTTATTTTTAGGGAGCTGTTTCACCCTTTAGGGAACCCTATTCATAAAAAAATGCTTTTTATGAATAGGGTTCTCCATTTTACCATTTTTTAAAAAAGCTAAGCTTTATGGATATAAAACATATTTTGACATTTTTATCCCCTAGGGCTACCCAGTTTTCTTCAGTCTAACCGCTTTGTAAACGAAGTTTTTCTTTCTGACAAAGATATTATATCGCCAAGCTTTCGAAATATTTTTATTTCTTCATTATGGGTTCTTAAAACTCAAACAATTTAATTCAGTTAATAATATTAATAATATATGTTTCTAGACTTATATATAATAAAAACGAAAAAGACTTGCAGGAATTTTGAGAAAAATACTTGTTTGCCAGATATTTCTTCATAAAGTTTTGATGTCGCACATCAAATGACAATAATTTTTTTGTTTTTTTTTTGTTACTGAAGTATGACAAAAGTTTTAAATTTAAAGGTTAAGAGTAGGTTCATATTTGAAAAATTATGTCCTAAGAATGATATTGTTTAAATTTTAGGTAAAAATAGTAAGAGTATAGCAAACTTTATAATCATTCATATAATAAATTTCAATTGTTATTATTACTGCTATTATCATTATTGGAAGATTTAAATAAACATTTTAATTAAAAATACAATATAAAGAGTAAATTGAACCAGTAGCGGCTTGTGGATTTAAGGACGTGTGAAGCGCAGCGTAGCTAGATGCACAGCGCCACAGACGAAAATTTTTCGGGATGCCAAGCTCAAAATGGCTATTTTTTTAACCCTTGTATGATGTTAATTATCCATAGCATTGGAGCGTTTGTTAATATTTAGGGGAAATAATAAGAATTTATAAGATTTTAAATATATTTCTTGTTCTTAAAAAACAGTTATGTACCTATATCTTAAAGCTAATTTCTTCCGCTTCCGATGATCCGAACGCACTAATTTACAATAATTCTATACCAAGCAAACAAGCGCCTGCAGTCTGCAGTAGCAGTTTTATGCCGCTCCTATCTCTATTTGGCTTACGGATATTCACCATTGCGTTGCCATAGCAACTGCCGTAAACAAATCTAAACGCGAAAGCCGGTATGCCGGGGGAGTGTGATGCGGAATTTGTTACTGCTGATTTTGACTCCTCTACGGGTCGCTCCTATGAAAAAGTACGTTACGTTTTTAAATCATTATAATTTTTTAGTATGTACATATATATATATATATATATATATATATATATATATATATATATATATATATATATATATATATATATATATATAAATATATATAGGTACTAGTTTTGATAGAAAATAATGGTATAATTAAGTAAATAATGTGAATTTATATAAAACATACATAATAAAACTGTAGATTATAAAATGCTTAATATTTTAAAAATATTTTGATTAATTAGTAAAAATAAATTGATTGAAAAATGTAGGTGAAGCGGCCCTTCACCCGCGTCCCCTGGCGAGCCGTCACTGAATTGAACTTAAGTGTTCGATATCTTTCGGTGGTATTATTTTCTACGTGTAATATTTTAGTTTCTTAAAAATTGCATGTGTGATTTTTTGTTTAATCTTGCGTCACTTTTATGTAATTGATTTCTTTTGGTAATTTTTGGTGAAGTTTGATCAAATTATTTTTTATGACAATTATTACAAGGAATACAGTAGACACAATGCGATTTTTTTAAAACTTGAGCTTGATCTTTTAATTCACTATAAAGTGTTTCAATAGTTTTTATGTTTTTTTGAGATATTTTAATTTTTTCATTTTTAAAAATTTTAATAGTTTTGGACTTAAATTATGAATATAAGGAATTGATCCAAAGGAAAAATTAGTTTCAGGATTTCAATTTTCTAGATTTTGAAGAATATTTGTATTATTAACTGTATGTAGTACTTTTCTTATATACTTAATTACTTATATTTACAGGATAAAATTATCTATAAGTATTTCTTTTAATATATTGAAATTCTTTTGATTTAAAGTTGGATGGGAAAGTTGTTCTATTCTGTTTTTTAAGCGCAAAATCACATATAATTTCAATTTGTCAGAAGTTAGAATAGTATGATATATAATGTATGTATCTTCCTGAACTAGTAGGTTTTATATACTAATCAGTGATAAGTGTATAGTTGTTAAGTGTAATAACTCTTGTATCGAGATAAAGCAAGTGTCAGTCATTTCAAAAAGAAAACAAGAGTATATATATATATATATATATATATATATATATATATATATATATATATATGAAAATGAAAATGAAATTAGTTCACCCAAGTTAAAGCAAAAAAATGTCAGAATCTTAAAACAAATTTTACTAGATAAAAGATATTATACAACACTAGAAATAATAATATCCTGAAAGAAATAATATAAATCGTAATACTGGCTTACTTTTTGGTTCAATTGCTTATATTGAAAATTTGAGCCCTAGGGTTATTAAACAGAAAATATAAAGATAGCACAACGTAATGTTAAAACCAATGGTATTTTGTATAGATATAGATTAAAAGATAAACAAAGTAAACAAAAAACACTTGCGTAAAATTTCCACTTAATTTATTTTACAAAAATAATGACAATTGTTTCGCCAACACTGTGGCTTCATCAGATGTTAGATGTAAACTAAAATAAAATAAGAGTGTCCCACAAATTATAGATTTTAAATACCTGAATGCGTTTTTTTACAACTGCGGATCTTATACAGTTCAAATGTTCTGGATTTACCCTTAATAAACTAATAAAGATTTAACAATGGGGAACCGTTCAGGTCCAATTCATCGTTTAATGTAAAATGTAACATGTAAAATTTCGAAGTTCTCATCAAAAGTATGGTTTTCTTGAACTTTTTAATTTCTTACTAAAAATAACGTTAATCCAATATATAAACAGGATATTTTAGAAGCCTTGTCGACTTCTTTAGATCAAAATTATTTTGAGTTTAATGAAACTGTGTACATAAGAAAGGTTTAATAATGGGAAACCCTTTAAGTCCATTTTAGCCGAGATGTTTATGGACAATTTAAATGTTTGGAGTAATTGGAATTATCTTTATGCTTTCTGTAACTGAATTTATGTTCACTTATCCTTTTTTGAAATGTTCTGCCTGTTTGTCCAATATAAAATTTTGGACAAGTTCCACAATTTAATTTGTAAACACCCGATGTATTGAGTTTTTTGGTTTTACTCTTATTGTTTTTAATGTATTTACTAAGGCTGTTGTTAATTCTAAAAGAAATTTTTGCACCTTTGTTTTTAAAAAACTTAGAAATAGTTAATGTTATTTTTCCTGTATAAGTGAAAGTATGGAAATTATTATTTTCTTTGAAACTGTTAGTAGGATAAATTAACTGTAATGCCTTTTTATGTTTCTTTTCTACTATTTTGTCTTTAAGATTTTCATGATAACCGTTATTAACAGCTATTTGTTTTATTATATTTAATTCTTTAATATAACTTTCATTACTTAGAGGTATGTTGATCAACCTATGAACAAAACTATTAAATGCTGATATTTTAAAAGGGTGATTAGATGTATTGTGTATTGTAATATCGGTATGAGAAGGTTTGTGGAAGAATTGAAACTCGTGTTTATTATTTCTAACAGTTATTGTTAAGAAATTAATTTCTGTATTATTTTCTAATTCAGCAGTAAAATGTATATTTTTGTGTAGGTTATTGATATAATCTAAAAATGATTTTAGTTGCCTGTCAGTACCAATAAAACATGCTAGTATGTCATCCACATATCTATACGAATAAATAAAATTTTTACTAAGAGAATATTCATGAATTTTAGTTTCCAAATTGTCCATAAACATCTCGGCTAAAATTGGACTTAAAGGGTTTCCCATTATTAAACCTTCCTTACTTATGTACACAGTTTCATTAAACTCAAAATAATTTTGATCTAAACAAGTCGACAAGGCTTCTAAAATATCCTGTTTATATATTGGATTAACGTTATTTTTAGTAAGAAGTTAAAAAGTTCAAGAAAACCATACTTTTGATGAGAACTTCGAAATTTTACATGTAGAACGAAAATGTAAAAAACTTAATTTACTAGAAAGTATGAAAATAAACAAACATAAAAATAACAACACGTTATTAAACGATCAATTGGACCTGAACGGTTCCCCATTGTTAAACCTTTATTAGTTTATTAAGGGTAAATCTAGAACATTTGAACTGTATAAGATCCACAGTTGTAAAAAAACGCATTCAGGTATTTAAAATCTATAATTTGTGGGACATTCTTATTTTGTTTTAGTTTACATCTAACATCTGATGAAGCCACAGTATTGGCGAAACAATTCCTTATTCAAATTGAGATAAAAAATAACTTGTTCATAAATAACACCAGTAAAAGGATTTTTTACATTTGACATATTTAACCTATTTCTGTCAATATTATTTGACAGAAAAACAATTGGTTTTAAATTGTTTATTTCTTGTCAAATGATATATATATATATATATATATATATATATATATATATATATATACATAATATATTCTAAAAAGTACAGTATTATGATTCCTGAGAATAACCTTCTTTTTCTGCTGCAAATCCAATTTCTGTTTGGACAGTGGTGTAAAGAAGGGAGAGGGCAGGGTACACACCCTAAATACGACAATAATTGAAATTGTAACGAAGCATAGTTGGTTACAAAATTTTCATTTTTTTTTCTGGTGATTTTCTAACTATAGTTCGTAAATATATGAATATTTTTGAAGGCAGTATTATTTTTCTTTAACTCTTTTACTATATTTCACGTTTATTACATATGCTTTAAGGTTAGGCTTAAGTTGAAACGAAATACGTTTTAAATATTTTATTACGTATACATTACCCTCAGGAAAATTACTTAAACCTTCTTTATGCCTATCCATTGGCGACAAACGAATGTTTATATTTTGACGCAGAAAAATGTTTTAATAGTTTTATACTTATATTTATTCAGTATAGTTGCAGTCACAACAGTTACAGAAGCGGAAACATACAAATGAAACAAATATATCGTAAAATATCACTTTATTTACAAAATAATTGAAATATATGTATTAATAAAATAAGTCTCAACTAATGAGATTAGACTAATATGCCCTAAGTTTGTTTTTAACATAAAAACAAAACTCGAAGTTTTTATTACAAATATTTTAGGAACTATCAATTGTAAAAAGGATCTTTTTTCCTTAAAACTATAATAACACGATCAAGTATAAATAAAACAGAATCGAGGTAAAAGGTACAAAAAAGAGCAGAATTTTAGTGAAGATTCAGACGGTTTATAACGATTTTGTTTTGTTTTTTCTAGTTAACCAATTTTCTATAGTTGACCAACTGTTTCCATGAGCAATAGCTAAATCTCCCTTGGGTACAGTAAAATATCCACTGAACTTTGAATTTATTATTAAATATACAGAGGCATAACGGAGATACCAGGTTACCCCAGCAGTAAGGTTTCAGCCCACTAGTCTTGTCTACTCTGTCAAGATGATTGGGTAATACATTTTTTCACTTACTGGAATTCTCTAAAGTATCCTTAATTATAATATTTTAATTTTCTATAAACTCGGTTATAAAATTCACTACCTTACATCGAAAACTAAGAAAAAATGCCGAGTTACCTTATTCTACTACAAAATCATACCATTAACCAAAACTAAAATAGTTTTACTGAATTTAAATTATGGACAAAAATGAAGTGTGGCATAGGTAGAGCTAATAAATATTGGTACGAATCCAATATGGCAAAACAAAATGTCGCCCAATGTAAATATTTGAAAAGACAGTATACAGTGTGTCCCAGATTCGCTTCTCTATACAGGGATCTCGGCTCCTATTATACCTACAGCAAAGGTTAAATGGGGAAAGTTTTAGAGGAAACTTATTGCATTCGATATCTGGCTTCAGATTTACGATCGATCAATAAGTTTGGGAAATATCGGGGAAAAACCGAAAATGGCGGATTTCGTTTTTGGCATGACATTATTTGGACAGATTTTTAAGACAAATAAGATGGCGTATACGACACGTCTTCACTTGGTTTCAACAAGACGGATGTCCGACTCACAATACCATTCAAGTCAGGAACTTCTTAAGAGAGCAGTTCGACGAAAGAATAATTTCTTTAAATGGTCCAATATCTTGGCCTCTTAGATCCCCTGACCTGTCGCCCTTGGATTTCTACCTTTTGGGTCACATGAAGAATGAAATCTATGAATTTGATCCCCCCGTGACTATAGAAATCCTGAGACATCCAGGGTTGTACGAAAAACAGTCGCCAATTGTCAAAAATGTCTCGATGCAAATGGACGTCATTTTGCAGATTTGTAAATTAATGTTACCCACTTAAAAAGTAGTTATAGTTCATTTAGATTTTTTAAGTCGTTATTCATGTTGTATTGAAAATTTAATGCGTTCAATACATTACTTACTTATTAATGTAATCTTGTGACAAATAAATCATGGCCTCCTTTAAAAACATTGAAATCTAATTTACGAAGTGAGATATTTTGATGATCCTAAAATCTTTAATACACTAGACTGGAAATTTTAGGCTCTTTCCAAAAATCGAAAAATCCAATATGGCGGTCATAAAAAAAATGAAAGTTGAGGCGGGTTGTGGGTTAAAAAAAACAATGAAGACGTGTCGTATACGCCATCTTATTTGTCTTAAAAATGTGTCTCAATAATGTCACATTTTGACAGCTGTCAAATTTACCGTTCTGGATATACTGGCGAATAACGAAATCCGCCATTTTCGGTTTTTCGCCGATATTTCCCAAACTTATTGATCGATCATAAATCTGAAGCCATCGAATGCAATAAGTTTCCTCTAAAACTTTCCTTATTTAACCTTTGCTGTAGGTATAATAGGAGCCGAGACCCCTATATAGAGAAGCCAATCTGGGACACATTGTATGTGTGTTACTAAGTGACTATGTGGGGAATGAAATTGAGTGAAACTTCACTATTCCTAATAAAATGAAACATTCATAACGGGGGAAGTTCCTCAAATTTACCTGTGGTCGTAATTTTCTCCTAATGTGGCGTATACAGAAAAAAAAATGTGTAACCAGTCAAATCAATAGGGCGTTTAATGCGAATTGTGCCTAATCACCCTCGTGAATGTCTCATAACATACTGAAAGATTTACCTTTTTGACACGAAATTAAAAAGAAAATCATAGCAAAAATGTCAAAAGTTGCAGTAACCTTAACTTCTGTGCAAAGAAATTATTAGTTTCATATTAAAAAAAGAAGGTGAAGGATGTGATAAATCGTCACTTATGTAAATATTTTAAGTTAATTTTTAAAAAACATAAAACAACGCGTCTTCAAAATAAATTCGTATCGTTAAATTAGGATGAGGGCCCTTTTTGGGCGGGAATGTTCCGTACGCCACTGATAAGTAAAGTTAAATATAAATGTTGTCTTAATAACTCTTTAAAAGTGGCATTAGAAACTTACAGAGGACTTGTCCCGTTATTACCGAGCTTAATTTTAAACTTTCCAAATAATTCCAGTCTAAATCCAGTGGACTACATCGTCTTGATTGTTGCAAAAAGATAAATTGATTATTTTCCAACTTTAGAAAAAAAAATATTTATGACTTCACGTCATGTTAGTCAAGAGGTATTTATTTGTTCTATTGGCTTATAGTGCAAAAAACTATATCTGCATCCCAAGGAGGAGTTTTGCCATTTACTGCCATAAAGTATTAATGATTTAATTTATATAAATATAGGGTATTTTATTAAAATCAACGTATTCTTGAAATGAATTTTGTCACATCGTTTCTTTTAAAAAGCATTTTTCATGCCATATCTGAAAAGTCTAAAAACAACAGTGTTATTTGCGTTTTTCTTTTGTCTGGATTACCCTGTATAGCCACAAGAATATTATCTACAACATTATTTACAAAGAAAAATTCGCGAAATAGTTATTTGTTTCACTAGGTAGAAAAGCGCAAGCTTTAATGCAGCTGGCATTTCATAGCCGAGGCTAGGAAATCAGCCAAGGCATGAAATCTGCTTTTCGACCGTGTGGGATATATATTTTTTCTCCGAATGACATTAATTGTTTTGTGTTTACGTATTATCACTCTCAAATTTGATTCAGTTTTGATTTACATTGTTACCTGAATGAATGTTGCATAGCAACGAAAGTTTGTACCGCTTACAGGCTGTAAAATGCACTTTAACTGTCAGGCAGTAAAAATACACCTTTTGAGCCTGTTAATCGTCATTAAAAAGTCGCTTTTAATACCATTTGGAGAAACATTAAATTTTCCAGCTTCTTTTACACCCAACTTTAAGCATATTGATTTTTTATTGAAGTAAAAGATTTAAAAAGGATTATCGCTGTCTATTTTCAACGAAATATCATCCGATTATTATATTTGAAAAACAGTACAATATACGAAGCTGTTTACTGTGTTTTTTGTAGACTAATTTTCATTTAAATCCCATTTTTCATTTTTTCTGCTTCTTTTCTCATAAACGTCCGCTTTTAACAATATTTAAGTTACGCATCAATTAATTTGTCTGGCGTCTATTTATTTTCATGACGTAGAATTACTTGATGGTGTAAATTTCTCAATAATTGCCTGCATACTGGTAGCAGATCCAACGACAAGACCAAACAATGCAAACATTACTATGGCCAAGTTCTTTCCATGAACCCAATATATCTTCCAGCCCTCTAGATGGTACCACTTCGTGGCTGAATCAAAGATAGCTGGAAAAGCAAGTCCCAGTGCCGAGATGCACAAAGCGCCTACCAGAGATATGAAAAGATCAATGTAGGGGATTAGTACTGCTAAGCCAACTAAAAAGCAATAATTTTTATAAATAATTATTTGTCAATAAATGTAAATTGGTAACAAAATACTAGTTATTTACGTGTTTAGTGCAAAAAGTGAGCCCATTTTTATTTATTAAATTAAAAAACAGAAAATTTTAAAGGTTTAGTTATAGGCTTATTATTTGCTAAACTTTGATTTCAAATGTGCGAGCCGGATATATTTTGACGCCCTTTAAACATCATATATAAATAATATTTTTAAGAATAAGAACTTGGTTTATACATATATTTTTAAATTTCGTTGTTCACTTCATTTTTTTTACAGTTTAAAAATTTTCGCATGGTATACAGGGTGGTTCAAAAAAATAGGCGGCAAGGTTTAAACCGAAATTCTTTGTAAGAAAATAACACGAAATGTTCATAAAAATATGACTATGCAAATAGTTGTTTTTCGAAAAAAAGGGCGTTAAAGTTTTACAAAAAAAAATATCCTTTTTTTAGCAATTCGGAAATAGTAAGAGTTATTTAATTAAGATTTGGTACAACCTCCTAGGTATTTATAGGTTATATTTTTGCAGTATTCAGTAGTTTTCACTTCAATTATGGGGTAGGTATGGGTAACCATTCTTGCCTTTCTTAATGAAAATAGTACGGCACTCATACACAGTCCAAATACACATAAAAAGTTAGGATATGACAAGTCGTTTTCGAAATGCACGCCTGTGTCACCTTTGGTCCAGTGTTAGCTGGAGTTAAAATTGCCCAAAACATTACAAGAAAAAAAGTTTTAGTGAATATATGTGCGCAAATGCCCTATTTTTGAGATACAGGGTGTTAAAATCTAGGAAAAAAAACTATTTATTTTTTAAATTTAGCATCCTGTATCTCAAACATAGGGCATTTGCAGACATATATTTAATGAAAATGTTTCTTGAAATTATCCAATCACTTTTGTAGAATTTTGAGCAGTTCTGACTTTAACTAAAACTGGATCAGAGGTGCCAGAGGCATGGATCAAAATAGAATTTTTGGTTCTCGAAAACGACTTATCGATCACAAAATACTAAGACATATTTTTTGTGTATTTTTACTTGCCCTAAACGATAAAGCCAGTAGTTTTTTAAAAAATAATCGACGTTCCTTTTTTTTTTTTAAGTCAAGGATAAGACGCGTAGCCAGGGAGGGTTCTGGTGGTCTGGACCCCCCAAAACTCAAAAAATGTTTTGATATAGGTATGCTTCTTCTTAATTTTCTGACATTTGACTGTTTGGACCCCCCTCCCCCCGAAATGAATTTCTGGTTTGGACTCCTCCCGAACCGAATTTCTGGCTACGGAAGGATGGTTTACCTTGGTTAAAGTAAAAACTGCTGAATACTTTAAAAATATAGCACTTATATATGAGGTTGTTCTAAATCTTATAAATAAATAAATAAATAAATAAATGCTTTATTGTCAAAAAAATTTTACAATTTTGTGGACAAAGCTGTTGTAAAAAAAAAAATAGTTTACAAACATCAAAATTAGCAAACAAAACAAAACAAAAACACATCATAAATATTATAGAAAAATAATATTTAAATCAAGAATTTAGAATATTAATATAATAGAACCCTAAAAGAAGTACATTAGAAATGTACTTTGTCAGTCGTACTATGTTATAAACATTTTCATAAATATAATGTAAAAAAAATAAAAAAGCAAAGTAAAAAATAAAAAATAAAAAAGTACGAAACAATTAAAAAAATACATATACAAAATTCGGTAAAAATGGTTGGTAATGGCAACTATCACACTAGGGGTTCATAAGGATAAATTTATGTGTTGTAAAACTCGTTCACGGTGTAGAAGGCGCTTTCCAGTAAGAATGATTTCAAAGCCTTGCGAAATGAAGTCAGAGATATTATGGATTTGATGTTAAATGGCAGGTGATTATGCATTTTTTTTGCATTGTAGATTACTGATCTTTTAATTAACTCTGAGTGTGGGGTTGGAAGATAGAGATCGTGCTCAGTGTTTCTGAGAGGGTAGTTGTGAGAAGGTCTCTCTAATAGAGCAGGTGCATGCTTACGAATTAAGCAAACCGATTCCAAAATGAATAAGCAAGGAAGGGTGAGTATTTTATATCTTTTAAAGAAATCTCGGCAGTGAGTTCTACTGTTAAGTCTCAGTAGGTAACGAACAGCTCTTTTTTGTAGTATAAAAATTCGATCAAATTGAGTCGCACAACATGTACCCCAGAATGGAATAGCATATCTGAGGTGCGACTCAACAAGAGCAAAATAAACAGTTCTAGAGGTAGAAAAGCTAAGCTCCTCGAAAACAGATCTTAACGCAAAGCAAGCAGAACCCAACTTTCTTGATAAAGCGTCGATATGTGGATCCCATTTTAAAGAATCATCTACAAGAAGCCCTAGAAATTTTACAGAGTTTACGACATCAATAGTGGTGCCATTAAGGTCAAAAGGTTGCAGCGTGTTTTTATAAGACAAGACTTTCGTTTTAGAGATGTTCAAACATAGGAGATTAGAATCGCACCAGGATTTAATGGTGATTAGGTCATTAGATACAATCCTATGTAGGTCCGTGACATCTGGGTGGCTCCACGTAAAGCTGGTATCGTCCGCAAAGAGACATATTTTTCCACTAATGTTTAAATTAGCCATGTCGTTTATGAACAGAAGAAACAAGATAGGGCCTAGTACCGAGCCTTGAGGCACTCCATATTCCATTGGCCTACAAGAAGACATCCTGTTGTCAACTTTCATAACTTGATTTCTGTTGCTAAGATATGACTTAAACCAATCGAGAGGAGCCCCTCTAAATCCATAGTACTGCAGCTTGTTAGTTAATATATTATGATTTACACAATCGAAAGCTTTGGAAAAATCACAGAAAATTGTTGCCGTAGCGTGATGGTTGTTTAGGCTGGAGTAAACTCTATTAAGAAGGGAAAACATGGCATCGCTTGTGCATTTGTTACTTAAAAATCCAAATTGATGTTTTGTAAGTATTTCATATCTAGACAGAAATGATAAAAGCCTTTTTTTAACCAGTCTTTCGATGATCTTAGATAGCGTAGGGAGAAGTGCAATTGGGCGATAGTTCGAAGCTTCTTCTGAAACACCTCCTTTGTGAAGAGGTATGATTATTGCAGTTTTAAGGCAGCTTGGAAAAGTACCATTTTGGAAAGACATATTTATCAAAGCAGTCAGATGCTCTAGAGTGCACTCCGGCAGACTTGAATACATTCTTAAAGTAAGCCCATCAATTCCCCAGGAAGATTTATTTTTGATATCATTAATTGTACTGCGAAGTTCTGATAAAACTACTGGTGAAAAGAAGAAACTGTGCAGGTTTACCCTATGATTAGAGAGATATGAAATTGGGTCATTAGATTGAGATACGGATTTAGTCAAATCTTTGGCTACATTTACAAAATAATTGTTTAGGTCCTCAGGAGAGGTAAGGATAGTGTTGGATAAAGGAGTTTTGTTTCTTAAATCATTTACGATAGACTTAATCGAATAGCTCGTATTGTTTCGGTATAACTAATAAAAAGTCATATTTGTTTTTAAATTTTAAATATCTGCGGATCCATGTTCATATGAACTTCGTCTTATTTTCTTACAAAGAACCTCCCTTTAAGCGTTGGTGCATATTTTTTGAAACCCCCAGACATGTTTAATTTCAATTTTGTAATGAAACAACTGAAATTTCAACTAAAATTTAATACAGGGTTACAAATAACGGCCTAGTGAAATGTTAAAAAAAATTAAAATGGAATAATATATATATATATATATATATATATATATATATATATATATATATATATATATATATATAAATAATATAAAATGAATATTCTATGGATCGAATCTCCTTTTCTTCAGAAAGACATCTTTAGTGCCGCATTCGTTGTAAAACCAGCTTGAAACCTCCAGTTTGGCGCCCCTTTAGAGTGGCTCGCATGCCACGCGCTCTTACGGGGGCCCTGTGTGGCATTGAGGACGGCTAGTTAGTCGAAAGCACTCTGCTATGATTTTTAGATTCGGATAATATACAAGTTATAGAGTCAGACTTTTTTATTTCATTACTTTGGCACGTGTACCCAGGCCTTTAAGTGTTCAAGTAAACTTATATTTTTTATCAGGAAACGCATTCTGGCACTAAGGTGGATTAATATTTTTTAAAGTTACGTTGGCTCAGCTAAGTTTTTGAATCTCTCTTGGGAGAGAAGAATACTGTCTACGCGACCTCTATACTAGTTTCATGTAGAGTTCCTCCAGCCATTATGAATTAATAATAATATATTTATTTTACTTTAAGCGAAACTATTTTATGAAGTTTTAATTTTAAATAATTTAAAATCCTTTTAATTCCATATATCATGAAGCTCACGTAGTTCAAAATAACTAAATTTATATAGCATAAGGTATAATGAACAAAATATGAGTAGATTTTACGAGACCCAAAAAAATAATAAAGCGATATATGACAATTTTAAGTCTTCTTAAGCAACCTCTGTATACTAAAGGTACACCTGAGAAATGAAATATTATAGAAATGTATTAGACCTGATTTTTAGATATATTTTCTAATTGTGACTTTAAATCATGAATTTAGCTTGTTTACATCATATAGAATAGTTTTAATTGACACCCTCTGTTTCGGAAACTATCTAAATGATCGTTTTGAGTCTATAAACATCCTTGTAGTTATCTAAATAACAACTTAGTTTTAAAAGTTTAAGTTTCAGCCAAAATAAAAATGAACTTCTTAATTATTTCGAAAACATGCATCCAATCCTTTGATATAGTATATATTTTAATACATTTGATATAGTAATATTTTAATACTTACATACAATGCATACAAGTACAGTCCTAAAAATGTACTCCCATAATAGGTAATTACTTTTGTCTTCAAATGTCTTTTTCATATTTAGATGAACCCATATTATATCAAATCCTACGTACATAAACAAAGAGAACGATGTGTATATGGCAAATGCAAGTAACAATTTGCAAACTTGTGCAGGTCTGAAAAATATTATAATATTATTATTAAATCTGAAATTATTAGAATATCATCCAGATAATTAAAATAAAAAAATTACATTACGCAACCATATTAACGCACAGCTAAATTAGGCGTTTGGCTTCTCCCAAAGTAATACAACTTTTTTTAGGCAAGAGGTGAAAATTTAAAGAACAAGTATAATATAAAAATGTGTTCAACAATATACATAAGTGTAATGATAATGTTGTTTACTCCTTGAAGTTTAACTACACTATAGATTACACCAGAAACAATTAGAGTCAATTACATTTAAGACTAAGTTAGTTTAGCGATGAAGACCTTAAATGAAAACGCAAACATTCTGGTGCTTCCAGCAGATAAAGGCAACACCACAGTCGTCATGGACAGAACGGAATACGTGGAAAAGGTAACTCAACTTTTAGACAACACCTATAAGGTTATGCAGACAGACCCTACAAGCAGAATGAAAGACGTATCATCAATCTGATTAACGCATCCAGTCTACCACCAGCAGAGAAATTATTAGAACCAAGCAGCTCCAAGATTCCCAGGTCCTACGGTCTTCCCAAGATATACAAGAACAATGTACCACTTCGACCGATAATCAGCGCAATAGACTTGCCCACGTACAAACTAGGTAAATAACTTTCAAATTTTCTTAACCGATTTACTGGAAAACAGATGGTTTTATAAAACATTTTGTGGAAAAACTTAAGGCAATCCAGTTGGATCTAGAAGATATTTTGATCAGTTTCGACGTAGAATCACTATACACAAATATTCCTGTCAACGACTCAATTTCTATTATATCAGACATATTGGATCATAATAATCTTGATAAGAACTTAATAGATGTAGTGGAAGCTTGTCTTACATCTACATACTTCATCATCTGTGGTAGTGCATATCTTTATGGAAGCTTTTAAGAACATTGTCCTACCATCCACTACACTAAAACCAAAACGCTTGTTCAGATATGTAGACGATATTTTTGTTGTTTGGCCTTACGCACAGGATCACCTCTTCATATTTCTGGACCACTTTAATCAACATCATAATATCAAATTCACCATGGAAACTGAATCTAATAGAAGGATTCCGTTTCTAGATGTATGTGTTTAAAGGAAGGAAAATGGTATATTAGGACATTCTGTGTATACAAAACCGACGCATACAGATTAAAGGCATATATATATATATATATATATATATATATATATATATATATATATATATATATATATATATAAACATAGTTTTTTTTATGGTACGAACGTTTAGTACAAAAGGCAGCCGGATTAGTAAGCTTATAACACCAATTTTTGGTACATGTATATTTATTTTATAATTATTGCCTGAGGTATACGCTGCAAAGGGAACAACTTCCCTCTCTATGCCAAACAGTATTTTTCCGAGTTTAGACGACTGATTTGATCTCCTACAAAAAAGCCAATGCCTTCTGCAACTAGTTCCGAAGAGACAAATGTGGATACACAAGGATATTTAAAAGCACTAAAAAATATATTGAAAACAATTAAATGTCTTGAAAAGTATTAAAAATATATTAAAAGGTATTTAAAATGTGCTGAAAGGTATATTAGGAAATCAGAGCAAATTTAAAACATTGAATACGTATTTAAAGGTAATTTTTAGCTGTGCGTTAATATGGTTATGCAGTGTATCTCAGGAGATTATTACGCATGTTATTCAGATTTTCTTTGATAATTAAAAAAAAACACAAAAATTGTTAATACCTTCTCCAAGAAAAACGTACTTTATAAGTTATCTCATGGAAAAAATTAAAGATGCCCAAAAAGTATTACCATATAGTAATTATGTTTAAATTTTTAATTATTCTTACATAGATCCTGGAGAAATGGTGTACGAAATAGAGCCTCCCACGTCGCTACCATAAGCAAGGTATCCAAACAGTCCTGTTATAGTATACATAACAACTACTAAAAACATTCCTATATTTAAAGTTCCACAAGGTTTTCTAAAAGTGGATCTATCTTGCATTTCATGTTGTAGTGGAAGAACCTTAAACATAATCATCACATTTTGATTGTTTACAAACGACTGAATCTAAGATCGATTGATTTGTTCTCATTCAAAAATCACACTATTGTATTTTATATCATAAGATTAGTCTAATAAAAATATGCTTTAACAGAACCTAATGGTATTATTAAATAAAAGGAGCTAAGTTTGACATATATATTAGTACCCCAGGAGTACCTCACCTAGATTATTTATAATTGGGATCAATAAAAGTTGTCAGGTTGTTAAGATCTCGAGGGCATAGTTATTTGCTAATGATTCAAATTCTTTTCCGAAATTTAAATTAGGGGTGATTGGAATGTTTGTAAGGAGCTAGCTTCTAACTAATGAAACTAAATGCGATTAGTGATTTTCTCATTAAATAATAAAATTATGAATACTGAATGTAATATTAATGATAATGCTTGAACACTTGGATAGTGAAAAAGATCTCGGAACGTTGCTAGTCAATGCAGTAACTTTTATTGAAAAAGACAAACGATCCGTATTGTACAACGGGTTTGAATATAAGATTGAAAGAGTGGCGGAGATTGTTTTTTAAATATGTCTTATATAAAGTTTAGTTATTATCCTCCACAAATTTATAATCATCAAAGTTGTTATCGTGTTCTATAGTTTTTCATTAAAATGAAAAATAAAAGAATAAAATAAAAAAATGCTTGATACACCTTTATAAACAACGAATCAGGTGTCTACGTAGTATGTGGGATTATCTAAGTTGCCCTTTGCAATTTCTGTTGAAAATACAAGAAACATAAACACAATGAACTTGACTTTTCCAAGAACAAATTTGTATAAGAACTCTGTAGTGTATCGAATGTGTAATTTATTTAAAAATTATGCATTTGATTTGGATTGAAACACAATTTCTTTGCGGCGGTGCAAGGTTAATTAGTCTAACTACTATTATACATATACAGCTCAGATTAACATTTAAAGTATATTTCTGTAATAAATGAATACATAAATAAAATGTCTTATACACGGAAAAGAAAAAATTTATTTCAAAAAAATATAATAAAAAAAGATCAAAAACAGTTTAAAACTTTTCCTGCGACATACAACTGTTATGTATACAAATCAGTATGAACTCCTGAAGTAAAGGTCGAAATCATTTATAATTCGGAGGGATTTTAATCACCGAGACTTGTATGCAAATTATTCCAATAGTAGAATTGGAACTATTCAAACTATAAAATTCTTCGGTTCTTCCTCATTCAGATACCTCTTCATATTCAAACTTTACGGGCTAGTAAAGTATCTACTAGTATTTTCAGCTCTGTGGATTTGAGTCAGTTTTTATAATTAAAATAAAGTAATAATAGCCGTCTATAGTCCAAAACCAGGGTTCCTGGAATAACAAGAAACTAGCTGGCCCGACCTTGATCTGCCTTTACCGTTCGATGGCGCGATCAGTTTCCAGAAGAATTATAAGAATAAGGAGCACATTCGCCACATATTCCAGAAAAAAAATCATATTGGTTTTATAGAACAAATAAGCAATAAAACAATACAAAAAGTAATGTATCCAAGAATGGAATGCTGTTATTGATTTCGGTTTCCACAGTGAACTGCAAATGTTCGTTGACAGAGTTAAAAGGTAAATGGAATATTGAAGGGTAAGTTTAATATATGATCTATTACTATTTGAGCCAAAATTGGACTAACAGGTGAGCCTATGGGAGTGCACAATGTTTGTTGATAAAAATGGCTGTTGAAAGAAAAATAACAGTTATTACACCCAAACGGCAATAATGCGTAGAAACTATGGTAAATTAACGTTGTAAAAGTCTCCATTATGTGCCATTTCGAGCGCAATAATACAAGAATGAGATCAAAAGGAATATTGGTAAATAATTAAACTACGCCCATTGATACTTAAAATAAATAAAATGTAAAAAGTTTTGCCAGTAAATAAAATTTACTAATGATTTATTAATACTCGAGCTGTCATATGTGTTAGTCCTATTCGTTCCATTTTAAGTGTCCATATTGGTATGAAAATGCACATAGTCTTGCTTCTGTAACTTTACTTGTAAGTCAGTCAATTTGTTTTTATTTTCTTTATACCATTTAAATCTGTATTATTTTAGCCTTCCCCCTTGATGAAGTCATAAGCAAAATAGAGGATGTTGGAAGTAAATTAGTTATTTATTTGACCTACAGACCGCATCCCGAAATTAAATTATTTATTTATTATGGTACGGTCGAGAGCATCTAAAATGATTAAGTTCCAACTTGAGAAGTGCTATATACAAAGTGATTTATGTAAAAAATATAATTGTTTATAGTGCCTTAAATAGTAATTATTTAAGTTTTATATAATATTTTAAAGGATCTTTTTGCTTAACTTGAATTATATTGAAACATAGTTCAAGTACAGAGTTAAAACTTGGAAAAGTGGAACTCCTAAATAATTAATATTTATATTTTTTTAATTTGTGTATTTAAAATCTGTTAAAATTGCAATCTGAGGATACCTGACACTGTAATTACAGAACGAACAACACTGGTTACTCATTCTTATGCTATTCATTATCCCAAACATTATCATCCTAGGTCATACCACTGAATGAATAAACAAACTCTAAAAATCAAGCAAATTTGATTTCCTTTTACATACTATAGTAATGCAAAGGAAAAAATTCGTTATTAACAAACTTGCCTCTCCATGCTTTCAGCACGTTTCGCAAACGTGATGTTATATTCCTTTTTTTCCACAGGATTGCCTAAATAACTATTCAAACACTGTCTCAATGTCGAATCACTACCAGACATAATAATATGAATCGTTATACATTTGATAATATTTGAACTCCTTTCAAACTACACGTTGAAATAAGGGATAAAATTAATAAATGTTAGTAACATATTGGTGAAAAGTAATAACTGCTAATAATTACAAAGTATTTTTTATCAACCACAATCATTAATATTGGTTTATTAATCATTATACTACTACTTGAGCTGCTAGGAAAGTTGTCATTTACACTAAAAAGTTTAATATTTATACGCGACTGTAAAAAAAAACATAGTAAAAATGTACTACAAGTTTTTTACTTGTAATTGGGAAAACGTTACTTGTAAGGGAGAATTATTGTCAAGTGTTAAATGCAATTGGGAATGTATTAAATGTAATTGAGAAAAAGTTCGTTTATCACACTCGTGTATTTGAAATATTTGATCTGGTTTGTCGCCTTTCTTTAACTCATGGCCTCTTTGAAATGAAATTTCAGTCCGGTAAGTCGTAATCAAAATCTATGTAAATACACCATCGTGTATGTTTGTATGTAAGGAACAAAAGCATACATTATTAATATATTTTTTTCATATATCTTCAAACAAGAAATTTACGAAATATTTTCAAAATCGGTATTTTTGCCATAATTTCAACAAAAACTGGACAACCTGTAGACAAATTATATGTAATAATAAGGGAGGCTTTTTCTTATTTTTTCATTTTATTTTTACTGTAAATCATGTTGGAGGTTAAAATTGGTTATTTTCACATGTTGCGTCAAAATGCTTTCATCTTTGACAATCTTCGGCCTGTGAACGATCACCCAGCAATCAAAAAACAAAGAAAATCATTTCTCCTTCTATATAACTTGTGTTTACTTTTTAATTTTTTTTAAATTTTTTTAGCAAAACCTCTTTTTTTTCGGACAATCGACACTTGCCTCATCTATGCTATGTTAGCGGAAAAATAATAACATTTACCCTGTCGTATGTTGTTAAGTAATTTTGACATCTTAAATATCTCCTTGTGATCAAATAAAAAATGAACTTGCCCTATTTGTAGGACTAATGTGAATGGAAGGGAAAACTTTAGTCAAAAAACATAGATAATATAGAATAAGAAATATTCAGAAAACGGTAAACTAAGAATTGTTCAGTGCGCCAACAAGTGTGAAGATTGGGTAAGATTAGCTACTATCTTGAATATTAATTATAAGACAGCGCATAAGTGGGTACATTTGGGACGCGAAGCAACGCTAAAACAGGAGGCTCTACACCTAAAAATTTGACCGATGCCCAAATAAATATGCTTATTTCCTGGGTGGAAGAAAACTATACACTTAGGCAATTACAACAAAAAATTATAGAAGATTTCCGGAAAGCTGTGTGTAACTACAGCCACTAATTACTTGGAAGGTAATTTATTTTCGTTAAAGATAGTTAACGTGGAGCCAGAGACATGAACTCCTCCGAAAACAAAAGAAAACGGGCGAATTATGTTCAATGTTAAATACTTCAAATATTCAAGAGGGCTGGATTGACCAAACAAATTTCAATTTATTTTGACGCAGATCAAAAGGCCGCTCGCTAATTAAAATAAGAGCTAGACAAAATTTGTCCACAGCAAGAGGTCCGAATGTCCACCAAGAATTTTGGCAGCGGGTGTTATAACAATTGAGAGCCTCTTTTACTGCCCAATTAGCAACTGAATGGGTTAGAATCTTGTTAGATGGCTGGGGGAATATAATATAATAATCAACTAGAAGACCTTGTGATTGTGTGTGATAATACTTCATGTCACACCAGATTGGAAGCAACGGCTGACTGGAGCGGGGCAACTATTTTGCTATTGGCAAGGTGCCAATTTCCCGACGTTGAACCCTATCGAAACAATTTGGTCTAAAATTAAAGGTAACGTTAAAAGATCGCTTAGACTTCCACATGTGGCAGCTGCAAGAGTTTGGAGAACAACGCCTCTTATATTTAGAGCAGCATATTGATGCGGCTATACTTACCGTTATCGGGGGAGATTGTGCTAGGGCAGCACAACATTTCACAACCCACCATGGGGGCGCTTTGGCTATGGAAGATATACCAGTAGGGCGCTGACTCTGTGTATACGTATTCCATATGCGTGCATTATATACATAGTGTTCCATTTATTAATTAGGTAGTACCACGTTTAGATATAGGACAGTTATTTTTTTTGTAATTTATGCCGCATTTAGAAATATTGTTTCCTTTTTATTCCTTCCTTGGTTATGCATGAATGTGGGGACACAGTACAATAAATTAAAATACTATATACCCATGTATTGTTTTTGTTTTCAATTACCTTGCTATATTGTATTTCTATCTGAATAACATTTAACGTTTTCTCAATTACATTTAACACTTTCTCAATTACAAATAATGATTCTTAATTACATTGAACACTTCCTTAATTAGAAATGATAATTCTCAATTACATTTAACCGTCTCCATAACAAATGATAATTGTCAAATCCACTCCTGAACAATAAATTCCGGATAGCTCAATTTACGGTTAAATTACGGTTAAAAACGTTAAAATTTTAAAACAATGAATAACTTTTTCATTTTTTTAATAATTTTTTCGCCAAATTTTAGGCAAATTATTAGGGTTCATGTGCTCTTATGCCATGATATACCAGGAGAAACAAAATATTGATTTTATGCACTAATTTAAAAACATCGTGTATAATAATTGGGCACTGGAATTATATCACACTATATTTTTTAAAAATAAGGCCCTTCATTTCTGATATTTTGCTTTTTTATTCATTTGAATATCTGTCTTTTCTTCAGAAGATATAGATTTCTATATAAAACGCTGACAATTTAATAGTATTTTTAAATTAAAACGTTAGACAAAGAAAATGCTGTCTTATTTTGGACAACAGTTTATTTCATTTAACCGAAATATGATTTTTTTAAAAAATATTTCCGGCATTTTTAAAACTCAGATAATATACACATGTAAAAAGTTCAGGTAATAAAAATAAATACATTAGCAGACATGAAGAAGAAAAAAGCGGAAAAAATTGTGTTAAAATGTGGGTGAGGGAGAGATCTTTTAAAATTCTCAAATGTCAAATCAGACCTGAAAGGCTCAGTATATTAATACATTTGTGTATTATCCCGAATATTCTAAACACTTTTGGTGTTATGTTTCCTATATCTAAATTCAACTGTTTTCTTAAAAATGAAGCTTGAAAATTGACATTTTTGAAGCTCTGTAACTCCCAAAACGACGTAAGTAGCAACGAAATGAATTGCACTTTCTTATCTTAGTTTTTAGTTACCTATCTATCTCCAGACACCAATTTCTACTTTGACAGGAATTATCAAATTTTGACACCTCCTGTCAAACCAGACATTGATGTGGGAAAATAGATAATTAAACACTAAGATAGAAATAGGGTTTAGAATATTCAGTATAATACAAAAATGCAATAATTTACAGGACATTCTGTTTAGACAACGGATGTTGCTACCGGTTTAAGATAGAAGCGGTAACGCCGCACAATGGAAAACATTTTAAAAATAGAGTTTATGTTCATTTGTGACCAGAGCCAAATTCTCAAAGTAATCTTGATGATGTTTCTGGCCGCTGAGCGTGAATAACCCTGTATATAATATTACTTAGCACCTTTTATATTTCATAATATAGGTTCTGAGTTTGCTGAGGAAATCATAAAAATAGCAAGTTTCTACGAAACATTCCTAAACACAAATATATGTATACGTTTTGAAATAATTTTTGACAATTAACAACCTACAAAATTCTACATTTTGTACACTAAACATTTTATTTATAATGCCAAATATTGTACTTATAACTCTAAAATTCACATATAGAAAATATTAAAATAATAGGAAAGTACCTCAGAAATAACTGATTAGATATATCAATCTGAACTTACCATTCCAATAGATTCTAGGGCAAACATTACAGTTCCGAAAAACAGCGGCCAATTCTTAACCTCTCCAATCGCCAGTCTGTCCTCTAGACTTATTTTTTCTTGAGATATATAATAATATATAATACCAAAGGAAAGTACAGTAATTCCATTTGCCACTGTCGTTAGGGGAGCCAAAAATTTCAAGTTTCGTACGTAAGTTATCAGAATTAATGGTAGCAAGATCATTACCATTACGAGTCTTTCGTTGATCTCTGTATAGCTATTGATAACGTTCGATATATTTTGACCGACGAACACTACATAGACACAGCTAGATCCTAATTGGTACATTAGTAAGAATGTATTGCAAATAGCCCTGAAATTTTAGAAATGTAAGTGGATTAGGCTTCATATTAAGTATGTATACTCAAAATGGTAGTTATACCTCATAATAAAATTTTTATTTTTAAAATGAAGAATGAGAAAATTTGAAGCACATATATCAGTTCCTACCATCTTTTATGTAAAAAATATCCCCTTTATCTGTTGATCAACTTAGTATAAGCTTTTAAGTGTCCAAATTAAAAAAAAAAATGTTAGTGGCCATGTATCATTGTATATACCGGGCGCCTCAAAAAACTTATAACTTTTTTCCTCGCCAAGATATTAAAATGAATTTTAGTTGGTTAAATAAGACATAATTTTACATTTTTTTCAGTAACAACGTTTATATATCTTCTTTTATATCCGAGTTCTGATTTTTAATTTTTTTATATTTTGATTCTAGGCATTCTATGCATCGGGACATCATTTATAAAGTTACAACCCCCCTTAACCCTTTTGTTTAGCATTATGGAAAATAATGCCTAATACAAAAGTTGTAAAGATAAATTTGTAAATAATTTTTAAATACGCTGTTAGACAATATACAGGGTCTGCCACAAAAAAGTTACAAACTAAAGTGTTTTTTAAATGAAACATATTTTTTCTAAAATAAACATTTTTATAAATGAAATACGCGAAAGATTGATTATATGAAAGCACCTAATCAATATGTTAGATTAACTAAAGCATTGACCACCTTTGACAGTTGCTTGACATATAATTTATCTGAGTCATAAATAAACGAAGAATTCATTCAGTTTATTTTTAATATCTGTATAAAAATATCTGTAACAATAACGGAATATAACTTTGGTAACTATTTACATCAACGCCGATTTTGATGATTTTTTGTATATGGGCGGATTTTGAGGTCTTGATTACGTGATCGCAGTTTTTTCGATTACGTTTCGTTTTTGAGTTATTCGTCCTCAAATTTCATAAACATCCTAAATTCATTATTTTTATGAAAACATCGAATTTTCTACATACGCCATATCTGAATTTCTTAATCGGTAAATACTTCTCTCCGAAATCTTCAATGCTTCGGCAATGGACACCATTTTTCCCCTGGCTCCACAATGATCTTTTTGGGGCTCAAAATTATATTATATTTTTAGTTTAATCGCTAAATCATTTTAACGATTAAATTACCCCTTATATTTTGACACTGAGTGAGATTGATTAATTTAAGTGATAACGATTTAAAATTGATATTTAGTATTTTTAATTAAGGACATTCAGTTTTCTAGTAATTTTTTGTCTCAGCTAGTTAAATATAGTTAGAGAAAGAGGGAATTTGCCTTGGTGTATTTTCAGGAGTATATTGTAGCAGAGGCATTATAATTATTTTTAATAAATAAAAGAAGTATTTCTTGCTTTTCTTCGAGAGAATTCATCATTGTCACATTGTTTCATGTTCAAACTGAAATATGTCATTTTACTTGTCAGTATAATGTTCTGGTACTAAATTATTCTAAAATATGATTTGAAATAGAAAAGTTTCGTGGGCTCAATATCAATATTTAAATGGCTTTAGCTCAAAAACGACTGAATTTAAACATATAGTGGAGGCTTGTAAACAATTATATCCACGCAATTTGATAATTTTCGAATATGTAATGTAAAGTTTATCTGTTTTCAACTATATTAAAAGAAAAAAAATATTTTCGACATTTCAATGCGAAAACTCCTTATTTTGACAGACAGACACAGACAGACAAAGGCTATTTTACAACGTTGCGAAACCTACGTTATAGTAAGCATATTGAATATTATTTTACAGGAAGAAACAGTGGGCACCAAACGGCAGAGAGCGCCGGAAGGCAAGGCTGCCTTGCCCCCACCTGGCTACGCCACTGGGGCGCAGAGGCACTAGATGAATTGGTACCAGGTTAGCACAAGGTTAGGCGCTGTAGCTATCATCAATATAGCCCTAACACAATCAAAAGCGATCAACATTAATCAATAGCGAAGTGCATTACTGGTGGAAGTCTAACATTCGGTATCGCCCCCTGAGAATGTTAGACTTCCGCCAGTGATGTAATTCGCTGTTGTTCACTTTTTCTGTTAGGGCTTTAACGATGGTGCCTATGGCTTCTAATCTGCTTACTTGCTTGTGCTTACCCGGTACCAATCCATCTACTGCGTTCGCGCTCTTGCTGTGACCGATCCACCTATAACAAAAGTGTCAATAATTAATTTGTTTTTTTTTTTTATATTTCTCTTTAAAGTTGTATCTGGATGGTTTTTCATGATGTCAAGGTCCCAACATGATCGAAAATTTACTAACCCAAAAAATATGAAGGATCGCTGTTTATGAGTGTTCCCCAATTTTTTAGAAAGATAAGTCAAGAAATACAAAAAGTAGTTTATAAAAAAACCCAAAAAAGTTTATTTTACGTCTTTTATAATTGTTTATGGTATATAGTATTGAAGATTTCGGAGAGAAGTATTTACCGATTAAGAAATTCAGATATGGCGTATGTAGAAATTATTTTGCAAAAAAACAAAGGAAATTCATTTTCGAAATTCATAAAATGCATTTCGAAAATGAACATGTAATTAAAAACATGAGCGATTTTCCGAAGAATGGCCCGATTTATCCTGTACCTCAAGGTCTATTTATGCTTTTATAAAATTTATAAAATTGGTTTTAGATTTAAAAGGTCGTCAAGTCTATCAATGTATGGGGTAAGATACAGAAAAATCAAATAATAAGCCCATTTTTTATTGAAGGTAGTTTAACCGGGGAATCATATTACCAATTTCTCATGAACGAGCTAAAGGACTAGAGAATTTATCAGTAAGGCAGTATCAGATATTAATTTTCTAAAATGACTAGTGCCTCTCCGCATACTGTTCAGCAAGTGAAACATTTGTTGGATCAAAATTATGAAGAATGGATTGAGCTAAACGGGCTTATTTATTGACCTGCAAATAGCACTGATATGACGACTAATAACTATGAGTGAGGAAATTTGAAAAAATTAATTGAAAACGTTATTTAAAAAAATATTAAAAAATTTGATAACCCATGAAATTGATAATCTGAATCAAAGAACTACCCTTGTTATAGAAAATGCTATTGCAAAGTTACAGACGTGTTATGAAGAAGGTCTGTAAAACGATGGAAGAGATAGGTATAAGATGTGACTGATTTTAGTACTGTTGTTCTTGCTGTAATAAAATCCTTTAAATCATTATTGTTATTTCATAAATAGAAAAGTTCTATGTTTTAGGAAAACTAGCGTTAATCAATTTTTAAATGGATATAACTCAAAAACAACTTAATTTAGAGAGCTTTAAAATTAGACTAGATCTAACTTGGCAGTTATTGGTTTAAAATGACATATGTATCGATTAAACAATTAATTTGTGTAACTGTCACAATTTCAAATTGACGGTGGCACAGCAAAACATAACTGGTGAACAAACAGTTTCAATTGTCATGGCAATTAGATCTGGTCTAACTATTAAACCTTTTTAGCGAATAAGAGGGCTGGTGTTATATATAAAAAAAATGTTCAAAATTTCGAGTAGATTTCAAAGTTAGGATCAAATACGTTTATTGAAAAAACACTGACTTTGGTTTGTAACTATTTTGTGAAAAACCCTGCATATTACCTATCAGCATATTTAAAACCTACAAATTAATTTTTACAAATTTTGTGTTAGACATTATTTTCCAAAATGCTAAACAAACAGTTAAGGGGAGTGGTATTTTATAAACGGTCATCTGGCACAACTGCATGTCATTTATGGTATTCTGACAAACAATATTTTTGTTTTACAGCCTAGAGTGCTGTGATTTAACAAAAACGATTATTTTACGTCCAAGTATCCTGAAAAAAAATGAGATTTTTTCTTTGTTATTTACTAAACATCTTTTACTTTTTATTAAATATCCCTTAAATATTTTGATACCAGACTATAATATGCAGTTTTCAAAAAATCGTCCATAATATAGATATATATCAAGGTTCTATTTTGACACATGGTTGAACTTAGAATGGCATAACAACTCAAAATGTGCAAAAAATTTAGAGTGTCCCATTAAAAAAAAAACAAAAGTTAGTAGCATTTAGAAATAGAATATATGGCAACGCTGTCATGGTATAAAATTCAAGATTATATCTTTTATTTAACCAACCAGAATGTCATTCTGAGTCTCTATAGCTTACAAGAAGCTGCCACATAACTGCGCATGTATCTGCAATCTATTTTGTTACAGAATTTAAGGCAACATAAATATCTGAGTTTAACAAAACAAAACAAAATTTAAAAACATATATATAAAAAAGCGAGGTTTCGCAGGGCCGTGGGCAAACTAAAATAGCATGATCGCTGTCGGGAAAACTTATGGTCTTTTCTTTTATACACCTATGAAAACATCTACGTATCATGAACGCATCATTTTTCGATAATTATGTATAACGAATTCAAACGCGGGGCCGGGTGTTTTGCACAGTCTGCCCATGGCTCGCTCCAGCCCTATTTAGAATTAGAGGAGTGATTAATCCTTAAACCACAACCTACAACTGTGTTGTTTTATTATTAGTACACTTTTTTGAGCTAACCAAAAACGCAGTTCGATATTTAAAACATAATTACATACAAAATTATAAATTTTGTTAATAAAAAACAACGCTCGTCAGAGATGAAACTATAAATCTTTGCAATACGATTCCAGTGGCCTACCACTGAGTCAGCAGACCTCACACCAAAAAACCTTACCGAACTCTATTTATGCTCCGTTATGTTCAATATCGTCACCAATTTAGGCAAATCGCCGTAAGTGGCGCCACAGTCTCGCTTTGCGGTTCGAGGATTAATTGCTTCTCGACTTAGAAAGCTTTGTGATTTGATTCTAACCTTAGACACACAAAGATGTAATAATATCCTTCAAGTTGATCAAAAGTTAGTGATACAGTATTACATTAAAAAGATAAATTATTGACAATCTGCATAAAGCCCATTTTTAAATGTTTTATATACTTACCTTATTTGCTAAAAAGCTCCTTTTTTTCGGTAAACCAAAACCACCATCACTCGTTCACGAGTAGCTATAAAAATAAGCTAACACAACCTGCACCGTATACATGCATAGTTTGACCCCTATTCTAAGATGAACTGAAGTGTTTAAAGAATGACCAAAACAATCAAAGTTTTTTTAATTCAATAAAACAATTAACTAGTTCGGTATGCGTAAGCTTAAGGTATTCTAAAAAAAGTTCAGTTCAATTGGCATTGATACAAAAATGTAGCACAACGTAACATATCTGTTTTTAATTTAAAGACAAATTATTTTTAAAACAGCATAAAATATTTAAGTGAAGCTTATACCATCACCTCTTTTGCATAAAAGCTAAATAACAACGTGAAATACTGGCAAAAATATTAAAACGTGTAGTGTGATTTGTTAAATTGCACCATAAAATACCCTATTTTTTATTACCTATTTAAAATTAGAGCACAACTTTAAACGGCTTGAATGTAGTATGTCCTTAGTTTAATTATTTTCGTAATTTGCGATTCTAAGGGGTTGTAGAATTTAAATATAGAACTTCTTAGTATCCGACGTTTCGCCTTCGATTGCACGATGCATCTTCAGGGATCTTTACTCTACGAGATCTGAATACTGAATGAGGTCGGAGAGATTCAGGGGACATTTATACCCGACTTGTGCTAGCCGAACCGTGACCCTGTGTTAAAATCGGTTTCCAAGTGTGATGTAGACCGTAACCCGTATCTCTATTGAAGTTTCTGTATGTTTAAAAATTTTAATAGATTCTCAAATTTGTCGTTTATAACCTTCTGGAACTGACGCTAGAACATTGTTTTTTTACATTTATAATATGGTGTTAGCTACAGCAGATTAAGCAATTTATTTCTTTTTAATACATTCCTCTAGTCGAGTAGATATCGAGCGTCGTTCCCCACAGGACAAGGAATTTTATATACTCACTCCTTCGGTTTGCAAAAGTACAACATTTTCGGGGATCGCAAGCATTGTCCAATCTTCTTATGTGTATTGAAGATTGTGCGCATGTTGGACAGTCGAAGTAATCGACCTATTTTGTTTGTAGTACCATGTAGGTAGGCAAGAACAACACTACCTACTACTTATCACTCTCCTTTCACGGAGTTGGATTACTATATCTTTTAATTAAACGTGCAATATTGACTAAGCATCTTATATCATCAACGTTTAATATAAGCAAAAAAAAGTTTTTCTATTTTAGAAAAATCGGAAAAAAGTTAAATGTTATGTTGAATTGTAAATAGACACCATAAGGAAAACCATAGGAAACTAAGGTATGAATATCGTTACTTTAGATAACTCTGAGTTAAATTCCATTGATATATTGGAAACGATTTAAGTGCCTCAAAAGATAAAAAGACAACTATTAACAATAGTTTTTTTCTTCGACTGTTATGGAAACATTAAGAAAAAAACACTCAGCTATTTTCTTAATAACCATTAACATCTCGTTTTCGTAACGAAGCCAAATGGGACGGGACCTACAGCTTAACGTGGGTTTTGACAAGAAGATCGATTTGTTTTGGAATGTGGGGAGTTTCCCCAAAAATCTGACAGAAAGCCGATATACGCATGACCGGAAACAGATCTGAGGGGAGCCATAAAACCTGATTCCTTGTAAAGAGATATTTTTTTAACTTAAAAGACTAATTTAATTTTTTGGTATTTCGGATAGGATCAAAGTATCCTACAATATCCGTATAGACTGTTATTTTTTTCTAGAATTAGAACAAAAGCCAATAATCAAATAGCAAGCAAGCAATTTCCCATGTCATGCCCACTAACTCTTGTGAATATATTGGCGCATGATGAAGATACGTTTTTATAAATCGACGATCTCACCACCCGTTGCCAGACTTATGATCAGTGAGGAAATGCTGCTTCTCCAACAATTTGTGAGAAACAATTTAAAAATTATATTAGTTATATACAATATGCTTAAATAACTTATAGTCGCAATATGCTTTCCTCCAAATTTGCTTCTATCAAATTGACCTACTCCCCAAAAAGTCCTTCGCCAAATTCATCCCTTTTCTTTCCTCTAAAGTAAGCAACGACTGCAATGTCTGTTACTTAAATGGTATAATATTGTCGGTTTTTATGTTGTTCCAAAAATTTGATCTAAATATATATAAAAACTGATTATCTATAGGGGAGATCGGGGTAAGATGACGAAGCTAAGGGAAAATGAAAATATAAAGCAAATACATTTATTTGAGGGTTAAATACATATCAGTACAAACATGTTTATTACTTAGTGTCAAATTAATCTTACCAAAAGTATGAAAATATAAATGGGTTTTCTGCAAACAACAAAAAAAAAGTAGGTAATTTTCGTCAACTTACCCCATGCTCTGGGTAAGTTGACGAACCTATTGGGGTAAAATAACTATCCACAAAGATCACAATTAAAACTGCCAAAACCCTCATCGTTGCTGCATGCTTCATGCCCTCATGATAGACACTGACAACATTGCAACCAATTTTCAGATGGTGGGTCACTATATTCCTCCTCACATCCAGGGCATAAATATTGAATGTCACTACTGGAACCTGCAATATCAGCAGCATTAGGCAACGGGGTTTTTCGATATTTTTGTGCTCTATTTTCTGAAATTGTTGATTTTTTTTGTATGTTCAATTGTTTCTTTTCTTGTTTCAATTGTTTTTGTTTTTCTTTTTCTTCATTCTCTCTTTGCTTTTGTTCTAGTTGCAATTTGATTGGTGTGCTGCTTATAACAGAAGATGACATTTTCTTTCTAGGGTTTGAGGATTCAGCCATTGCAATTGGTCTAATATCCCAGATAGAAGGAAGGCAATCACTGGAAGTGCCCTCGTCTGTAAATAGTTGACGTTTATGAGACTTTATTTGAAGTTTCTTTGGAGCATCAAATGTTTCTTTTGATGTGTTCTGCTCTCGTGTAGTAACCGATTTTATATTTTGAGCCAACACACTCAAAGGTATTTGGTCCTCTTCATCAGTTGATGACGAATCTGCGCTTCCTACTGTCTACCTGGTATTGTTAACCATTGAAAGAGCACTGTTATCCTCAGATTGTTCAATACGTCGTCAAAAATCAGAGGGTTAAATGGCTCAATGCCACAAGCTCTGAAGCCGTTTACAGCATTGTTTACATACAATACAATCCCTGCAGTAAGCCTCTCCAAACAAAGGTCCGATATTTTTATCAGTTATTGAAATTCCTGGATGATTGATTAAGAAAGAATCACACATTTGGCTGTAAAATGATTTGAAGGGCCGAAAAAAGCGACGTCGAGAGTTTGTAGTCGGTGGGTTGTGTGGGGTGGAAATCCCGCTAGCACAATTCCATTCTCTCGGCAAAAGTTTATTCCTGGGAGGGAAATGTGGGAACTGTGGTTATCAACCAGTAATAATACAGGATCGTTAATAGATAGTCTTGCATAATGGGCAAAGTGTTTTAGGTAGGCAAGAAAATTTTCAGCCGTCATCCAACCTGAAGGTTGTGCCCTACCATCAGAACCGGGAGGACAACCATTTAACAGTTCGGGTTTCATTCTAATTCGGCCAAATATCAGAAATGGGGGTATATATGACCCGGCAGCATTCATTGCACAAACCAAAGTTGTATTTCGGCCTCTCTCGGCTGTCACTATTTTAGCAACTCGTCGCTGGCTTTTTGGAGTGATAACTTTGGGTAACTTCGTTGGTACAGTTGAAAGTCCGGATTCGTCCGCATTATAGATACTGTCTGCTTTAAAATTGTATTTGACTTTAACTTCTTTCAAAATTGAAAAAAAAAACTCGACAGCGATCTTGTTGAATCCGCGTAGCAGTGCAATTGAAGTGGCTTCAGGATTCCTCAGACTCAGGCTGTTACGTGTATTAAAAGTTTTGAACCAATCAGTCCCGGCTGCTTTCTCTGTTGAACCCGTGTTCTATATGATTTGCTTGTGCATATTGATATGCAAGTTTTCGAACTTGCATGGAAGTTAACCCAAGACCTCGTTGATTACATTCTGTTAGGTAGCTAACAAATTCTTTCGTCTGCTTAGCATTGAAGGTGTTTTTCAAGCGGCCCCCACCCTCCGGGAACTCTTTATTTTGAGCGCCTCTTTTTATGTATCTTCTCAACCTGGGTTCCGGTATTCCGTAAGGTATTGCGGCTGCGTTACAAGATAACGATCTCTCTCGTACTTCTTTCATAGCTGCTATAAGAGAGTCTTCATTCCACTCCATACGATTAGATTTACGCGTGTATACTCGCGGCATTCTGTAAAAGAAGTTACTTCTATATATTGTTTGCTTGGGGCAAGATGACGAATTCGTCATCTTACCTCCGTTATCTTACCCCCGTTGTATAAATTTATCCAATTTTAAGGTTAGAAGTAAACACAAACAAAAACATCAACGATTTTACTACTGACAATAACTATTGGTATTAAAGACTTTCTTGTAACAAATTAGGTTTACTGACTTACCTGATGAATGCACAAATCGTTATTAAATTCACGAAAATATTACAAATGATACCATCAAAACAGCTGTTTACGTATTATTGATACGGTAGCGACCCGGCCGGACGAGTGGGCATTTATTTTAGTACGAGACATTGGTACCTAGATGGCGCCAGTAGTAGCGCTGTAAAAATTAATTCGGTTATTTAAATATACAAGTTCGTCATCTTACCCCGTTCGTCATATTACCCCGTTCGTCATCTTACCCCGATCTCCCCTACTCCAAATAGAGGGTGCATCAAATGGAAAATAAAAGAACCCTAAATGGATCCCAACTCTGCCGTTTTTCAGTATAGTAGGAATCCATCGCGATATTCCGCGGAGTTCAACATTTAGAATTGCCAGTCCGCGACGCACAGCCTCCGCCCTGTTGATTAAATTCGTTGATAAATCGGTTTTACGCAGTTACTTGGCAATCCTTTCAAGCATACAATTTTTCATGGTATTTCTAAGCAATTCAATACCGCGCCAAACCTTGTTGCGTACGAACTAATATTACGATTGAACTGCGGCACCAGTGACTGATATGGTGAATTTATGAAACTGGATGCCTGATAGGCTATCTATTCGAAGTATAATAGGTCTTTAATAATACTAAGACGTTTTTTTTACCATTCTGGAAATTTCCTTAAAACCACTTTAGCTTTTTATGGCGTTTGCACTCAACAAGAATTTATACAATATTTACAATCGAGGGGCGATTGACCGAAATACAGGTGTGTAATTGATTGATTCAAGGATACGAGAATGAGGCACTCAGCCTCAAGCCACTCGAGCAGCACCGTTATTCTGCTGTATAAATTACAAAATACGCGTTATCAGTTAATTACTGTTTATGTGTTTATGTTAAAAGTTTGGCACTTTAAATTTTGTTTTTTTTCTGGAGGACTTTGAAGTTCAGAATTATTTTCTACTGGAAATAAGCTTCATTATTAAAAGAGTGTGTCTTTTTCGCATGTCCCACAAAGAAATTCCTAAATAAAGTCTATTCGTTTACTAGAGTTTGTTTTAACAAAAAATACAAAAACTTGTTGACACAGTTTTACTGAAATTGCTCTTATTTCCATACGTATATCATTTTTGAGTTACAACAAATTGACTGGTGGAATATTAGAAACACTACTAATATGGAGGGGGAATATGAAAATGTAGTTAGACGGGAGAGTTTTAGTTCCCGTTTTGGGCGCAGCCCGTAGACGAATAGATTTACCCCTTTTGGGAAAAATAGTCATAGGACGCTTAGAATAACCTGTTAAGGATAGGGGTTAATTCAGAGGCGAACTTTTTTAAGATTAGGTTAGAGGAAATGTTGTTGTTAGGGGTTTTGAGATTTTGCCGAACCTGTATAACTACTAACTAATAAATATAATAGAATAAATAGAGAGAATAAATTAATGTGGAATTTGCAGGAAATTGTTTTGCAAAAAGTCTGACTTTTGCTTTAGACGTGGAATTTTATTATCGGATGAAAAGGAGTTTTGATTACAGATTTTGGTGATCAAAAGCCTTAGTTGCCCTTTAAGAAATAGTTATTCTTTTCGGTAAAGGAGGGAAAGTTTGTTGACGTAGGATTTTAAGACTTAGGAGATGAGGGTAAGATCTGCTGAAAGAATGTTCACTATCGGGACACTCTAACCTAATCTTTGTAGTTGCAGGGTGAAAGGATGCATGAATGGCGAGACTCCTATTTATCTGCTTAACATGAGAGTATTTTTAAGGGTTAAAGGAAATCATATTATGGCAAATTTATGGTATGATTTTTGGCGTATAAAATATATCGGAATAGAAACACAAAGTGATACAACCTCGGCTAAAGGAATTTGTTTTTAAACATATTCAACAACTTACTTGAATAAAACAACCATTTTAAAAACTAATTAGTAATTTCAGATACAACAAAAATATTTAACATTTTGCAATTGTTTTGGAGGTAATTCTTAATCTATTCTCTCGTAATTCAGTTTAAGTTTTTTTTTTAACTTGACAAAACAAAAGACAAAACCAACTGTTTGCTCTTAACTGTATTTTATTTATAATGTATCAAATCTTTGTTAAACGCATTTTGTAAAGTAAGTGTACTCAAGTAAATGAGATAAGTGTAGCTCATTTAAATATCTCCCTTTGATGCCATTATAAACATATAAAATTTGTATATACATCTATATTAACGTATAAAGTAGTTGAGTAAAAATTACAGTAAAATATTTATAAGTTCATCGTATGCATAACATTCTGGTTTCAATTAGTTCATTAGCTATTTGCCAGGTTATTAGTCTTGCCAACAAAACCGAAAAAATCTGGATCGGATTTTTCTATCGGCGCTATTGCTTTATATAAATAATGACATACTAAAACCAGAATAAAAAATCAACTAAGTCTTGCCTATAAAGATGTAGGCACTATCGGAAAAGTATTCTGGATTAAAGACCTTTCCAGAAAATGATTATGATATCATCAACAGTTAATAACGACTCATGTTAGATGTGCTATTTTTTTTAATACATTAGTAGTTATTTTGGATATGATGCTCATGCTTCATAAACACGTTGATCAGTTCTACAGAAAAATTACTCATATTCAAATACAGAATGGCTTTTATTAAATAAGAGACAAAATACATTAGTCAGAAGTGTAGCTTAGAGCCATTATTGTCGCTTAATTTATAGCAACATTACCAGTTTGATTGCTGCTAAAACATCGAAACATGGATAAAATGTAGATACAAAGTTGATATTCAGTTTTTGAAGTAAACTGTTCATATGATACCTATTTAATTTTTTAATTATTGATCCATGATTAAGCCAAGTTTTTTGCATTTATACTATACGTGGATTTTACTTAGTTTAAAATCAGATCCGAACTTCTATGTTATTAATATTCGTTCAGATTAAGAAAATACATATTAAATTATTTATAGAAACATTTTTAATATCAATGGTAAAATAAACTAAAGTGTCAGCAAAACGATAAAATTATTGGTCTAGAGGATATCATACCCATTTTAAAGCCATATGTTGTTAAGTTCAAAAGTTTAAAAGTTAATTCCACATTTTTTTGACTTTTGTTAGGGATTTTCTGCCTTAACTTACAAGTCGCCAACGTGCTACTACTCGATACATTTTATTAAATTTTGCTAGCCATATTCTTAAATATTAAATATAATAATTAATAAATGTTAAGATTACTTAAACAAATTTAATATTATTTTCATCACGCTTCGATACAATTTTAGAATTCAACAAAAGGCACTCGTATTACATCCTAGTTCAATATAAAAATAATAGATAGATGAATTATCTAAGTTATTGCAAATTGACAAAACGTATAATTTTAGTTTCGGGTTTACCACATTAGCGCACTTGCAGTTAAGAATGAAAAAAATCTAAGATAAAAAATATTACTACTTTTCAAGCCTTGAATTTTGAATACCAATATATTGCTTTAAAATACTGGGAATGATGTTCCCTAATCCACAAATTTTAAGACTACCGCCCCTGAGACACCCTGTTAAAATTAAAAGTTGCTAAAGGAGACAGGAGTCCTGAAACATGTAAGAAGAGACATTAGCCGTTTATATATCCTTTTTGCTGCCTCCTAGTCATTAACCATATTTGCAATAAAATGTTTAAGTAAGTTATAACCTCATATATGGGGTGGCTCATCGAAAACGTACTAGGAGGCATAACTGCCAGGAAAAGATTTTTTCGAAAAAAACCTGAAACCTGTCAAACTAGGTTGTCTGAAAGAGAAAAAAATCATAGCCAAAACTTCACCTTCCTAAGGGAGAGTGTCATCCTTTTAATTGTTTCAAATAGAATGGTAGTCAAGTGAACCGTCACTGGAAAGAGTTTTTGATTCCACATACATTGGAGTTTCGTTTTTGAAAATCGGTCAATTCGTTTAGAAGCTACGCAGCCTTAAAAGTGAATTAATACATTTGTGAAAAAAATGGAAAAATTAAATCGATTTTATTTAGGGCGAAGTAAAATTTGAAAATATTACTGCTTCTTGTCGCTAATCTCTACAATCGCACAACCTTACAGATTAATTCGGTAAAATTTACAGAATACTGTATGTAGGGTCAGTCTTTACAGTTTATCGATGCTGCATGTGGTTTTATACTTTGTTTGCTTGGCAAACTTATGCACGAATTCAAGTCGAGTTGCACAGAAATTATTCCTTACGCTGTGATTTCGACTTGATCGTAGTGTTTTTGTGTGTAAAAAATTATCGTGTTTTGCTCGCCAAAAATTTGAATCGATTGAGATAGCACAATTAGTTGCTAGATAATAGCATTGTGACTTTTAGAGTACTTGAGAGTTAAACATTTCAATTACGTCATAGTGTCCACTATTCCAGAGAGCGGAAATGATTGAACTTATTATTTTAAAAATAACGAATGTAGGAACAGACTCGCAGTGCTATTTAGCAAGCGGCACATGTCGGGTAAAACTGTATGTCAATTGGTGGCAAAATTTTGGTTCTATTCAAAATAAGAAGGGGCAAGCAGAAAATTCGATAGGAAATGAAGCGATGATGGTAGCAGTGTGGGCCAAGTTCCAAGTTAAGGCCGTTTTACATGCTGCAATTCTTCTTTGCAATATGCAATAGTCTTGAACAAAGGCATGCGCAGTTTGACAAAAGGTGCAAATATCTAGCCACTGCGCATGCCTTTGTTCAAGACTATTGCATATTGCAAGAAGAATTGCAGCATGTAAAACGGACTTTAGACAATATGCTGAGTATAAAACAATTGAATGTTCCGACGGGCATCACTCGTACAATTGGTCAGCGAATTTTAAAGAATAAAAATAAAAGTTCTGTGTGCCTTTTTTTTTAAATGGTGAGGTTAATCGTCGCAACTGTCATTACTGGGCCGACTCCAATCTTAAGGTATTTACGAGGTCCGTTCACAAAACCCCCAAAAAATAAACGTATGGTTTTTTGGAGATTGGCCTTTTTTTTCTGGAATTTGACAGGTGACATATATTTAGTTTTGTTTCAAAATATCATTGTCTCAACTTTAACTAACATCATAGAGCACAACGCTGTATATATTGAAGAAGAATTAGTGCGTGATTATTCGAACGAAATATTTCGTGGTTGGTAGATAGGACGAAGGGGGTTGATCTTCGCGATTTAAGTCTTTTTGTGGGGATACATAAAAAGCAAAGTTAATTGCATTCCACGAGATCACTGGAAGACTTGGAATGCCGAATCGTGAATTTATATCTAGAAGTGACATCGCAAGTGTTCCAGAATGTACGACATCGCTTTGCAGATAATGTATACCACTCTATGGAGGTTTGTGGTCAACATTTTCAACATTAACTTCGTTGATACGGTAAATTTTATGTAAATCGATTTAATTTATGCATTTTTCGACAAACGGCTTCGTAATTTCTGAATGACCTACTTTCAAAAACGAAGCACCAATTGGAAAGGGTATATCCCTTTCCAATAACGTATTATTGTGTATTATATTTTGACTTCCCTTCTTATTTAAAAAAAAATAGGGGATGAAACCTCCGCTTAGGAAGTCTGACCTATGACTTTTGCGTCAAAGTTTGTTCTTCTGACAACCAAACTTGACGTGTTTCAGGTTTTTTTCGCCAATATTTTTTCTTGGCATTATGCCTTCTGGTACGTTTTCGATGGATCACCCATTATGTTTTAGTTGGACTAACATTACTTAAGTTATGGTTGATTGTGTCAAGAGCCTTAGAAAAATCGAATTACGTCAATATAGTTTTGAGCCAAATAAAAATTGTTTACTGTTTCCAGTTAATGTCAAAGCTAATGGATGGATAGAAACTCCCTGAAGTCCATGTTGCGATTAATCTAATTGTTCGTAATTTATATTTCCTAGAATGCTTACAAACACACGCAGATTTTGGACATAAGGAATATTTAAGATATAAACCATCTGACAGTAACTTTGGAAATGAGTTGTATATACTCGCCTTTTTCCGAAAAAGTACCCTCTTTCCACCCAATAATTATGGAAAGTTTTTATTATAAGATTAAATGTGGTTAATTAAGTAACAACTATTGTATCTATCATATAAAATAGTTGCTAGAGAAGAGAATGTTGAAATGCTCCCGTCTCGTAGCTCTTTTTAAAAATTTTACATTGTCTTCAAACATAAGACGAATACCAACAAACGAAGAAAGCTTGTGTAAACCATTTCCCACTTGTGCATTAGGAAGCAAATTAACAAACTACCAGAAGAGTTATCTAAAAAAATCTTGCTGTTCTATATTAGATGTATAAAATATTTTAAGAATGCAATATTATTAATCTTCTCCATAACGCGTACTTGAGTTTCCGCGGTTTGGATTATAAATGTTGATTCGTTGATAATGTGTCTTAGGCAATAATGCGTCAAAACTCTGTGCTTTCAGTTAAAAAGGTTACATTTTTATTACTTCTGACACATAACTACTTTTTCATTGGGGACAATAATAAAAATTTCATTTTAATGTCTTTTGATTTTTTTTAAATTTTAAACTGTTTGTGTTATTTAGTTTTACTACGCTTGGTTCAAAGTAAATGAGTACCTTTTTATCAATATTCTGTTTTTTTTTTATATTTTCATTTATATATTCATTTTTAAGCAATAAACAATGCTTAGTTTTATATATAACACCGACAGAATTAAGAGCAGTTCTTCTAGAAAAATTGTATATTTAAAAAAAAATCTAAAAAGGTGTTATGTAGGTAACTTAAAAAGTGAAAATATTTTCAGCTACCACAGAAGCTTAAAATATGTGCTACCACATAGCAATCTCGCATTCCTTAGCAGATCACTTGAAATTTAAGCAAGGCAATAAATGGAGCTATGAAGAAAAAATAGTTTCAGTATTAGTGGATAATATTTATTATCAATATTATTAGCAGACCTATAAAAAATAAAAACCATTTAACATAATTTTTGTTTAGGTAATCTTCATTTGTGTGTTGACTTACTCGTGCTTTAATCTGATGGTGTCTAATTTAGAAATAATATTGAGTACAGAAACTTTAAATTTCTCTTCAAATTCCATTTATGCTATATTAAGAACATTGATAAATTTCTTAATTCACTTGTGTTCCATAACACACCAAATACAGATAATAAAAGGAATGTACTTAGGTCGTCTTGGTTGAAGCCATCCATGTGCAATAAGCGTGTTTATTTAAAAGCTGTGTTTTTCATTATATGGAATTACTCAGAACATTACAGAAAATGTAATTTTGAAAAAAATTAGTAATTAATAGAGTTGGGGAAAAAAAGCAGGCCTTTAAGGCAAATGTTCAAAAGTTTCAATTAATTTTATTAGCTGCGCACATTTTCACGTCACTTATTTGGATTTTTAATGAAAGATGTTAAATTTATAATGTGAAACTAAATACCCCAAACTTGCAAAAACGGTAAAAGCGTCGGGAGACCAAATTTGTAATAATTTCACTAAAAATTATTATTTTATATTAAAAAAAAAACAATTTGAAAAGCGAAATCCATAACTATAATATGTGTTAATTAATTTTTACTACAAACTGAGCATATAGAAAAGCACGCGAGCACAATGCGACCGCTGCTGAAACCTTCTCCGCGTGATTTAATTTTATTTAATTTCGAAGTTGATTTCGTCTCTATACGTACACAAAACCCAATACTTATTATAATAAATGGAGAGATCCTGAAGAAAGAAAGCCAACGTGTCCCACTCTAATGAATACATAAGTCCCATATCTTATGTATTGAAAGTTTTCCTTCGAATAATCCACACTCGAACCTACAGAAAATGTGAACACAAAATAGATTGCCGTAGTTTGGTTTTCGAACCGGCGGCATGGCCACACGAGAGCCACTGTTCACTCTCAATGTCCTCACGCAACGAAATCCGGATATGAACCACGATATCTTCGCGCGCTTTACAGATTACCGTAAAGCGTTCGACTGCGTTAAACATGGAATGATGATAGAAGTTCTAAAAACTGAGGCAGGGGTGCGTATTGTCGCAACTCTTATTTAACATATATTCAAAATTTAAGGAAGCCCTTAATGAGACAACAGACGGAGTCAAAGTGAATGAAACTAGTATAGATAACTAAAGGTATGTAGACGATTCCGTTAACCTAACAATTACACAAGCTGAATTACAACAGATGTTAGCCAACATAACAAAACACAGCAAGTTATCGGGTTTATGGGGTTATCAATATAGAACCGATGAACCGTCTGGGGAAACATAATCAACATAAGAAAATAAGAGTTACTTCCAGTCATCAAGGATAGAAAAACAACATACCTGGGACACATAATGAGGGGCAAAATATATGAAATCCTTAAACTTATAATCGAGAGAAAATCTAGGGCAGAAGACAGAACTCATGGCTCAAAAACCTTGGCAGATGGGTTTGATGCTTCTCAGCCGACATATTTCGTGCCGCAGTATCGAATATTACAATCGCCATTTGGATCGCCAATTTTCGCAGGGAGACGGCACAGCAAGAATAAGAAGAATTACTCTATCTACAATATTTTGACAGATATTGACAAAAAGATTTAGATATGCAATGTTTGTTTTAGCTTGTGGATGGTCTAATTATGTAAACTTTGGCAGTTTAAATATTTCTCTCAGTTAAACAAATTGACCTGCTTCCTAGTTTTTCTGAGGTTCGATCCTCCAGATGCTGAATTATTATTTTTATTTTTTCAATTTTGACACGTCACTGAAGAAACAAACAAGTTACGCCAAAATGAGTACAGTATTCCATTCAACGTATTTTAAATGACCCAAAAATGATTTTCAAAGAGATATTAAAAATACTAAATTTTGTATATTTGATATTTACAGAATGTTAATCAGGTTGACACTACTCTGTTTTAAAACTCATCCTGAAGTGTTCTGATTAATTTTGTCGTAGCAATAACTTTATATGGTCATAAAAAGCACATAAAAAATATAAAGATGTGCACTTACCCAGAATACGGTGCCAACTTGGATAAAAACGGTGGTCCTTCCAGTAAAGCCGCTTCCGCCGTACCAGGGTATGTTAAACTAGGAACTTTTTTTCGTTTGCAAAGTTCGTATTCCGTTCGAACCAGCATGTGCATACAATAGGTACAAAGAAGACCAATGCATGCCGTTCCTATAATACCCAGGATATATCCTGAATGGTAGAAAGCTAATGGCATAGCAAGGATCCCCGTGCCAAAACTGCTCTTGAGTAGATGGATAAGTGTTTCGAAATTTCTAGAAGAAAAAGTTTTAGTTAGTTTTATTTAGATAGAAGTCAATAATAAAAAAACTAGTTAGGGTATAATTAGGTTTCCAATCACAAAACAATCCAGAAATTTTATTCTGGGAAATGGAATTTTGCGGTATTTTTTAAACATTTATTATATAGGATTTACAATGAAAATAATTAGGGAAAATATGTTTTAAGTAATTGCCTATTGTGCATATATTAAAATGGGTTGGTTTTATAAAAAAAAATATTTCTCTAAAAGTTGTAAATAAACTCCAGGAAAAAATTAACGCAACAATATATTAAATCATACAAATCCCTATAAGGTATTCATTTTAATTATTTTTTTGTGGACATTGGTTACACTAAAAGAAAAAACATTTCGGATACTAAAAGTGAATCAGCTACAAAATGCCTTTATTAAATTATTCTTAACCCTAATAACAAAACCGTTTAATTTGTAACGGTGAAAAAAAAACTGGGACACTAGTAGCAAAATTAATAGTATAATTGGGACATTAGTAGCGTACGTGCCTCCTCTACTTCGAATGATAGCATTAATGTGCCTGAGGATGCTTCTTTCTAATTAAAGTTTGAATGAAATCCTGAGGAATTTGTCCCCATTCTGTGAACTGCATTTTCAAGTTCTATGCATGTTCTATTGGATTCAGATCCGGGCTTTTGGTGGCAATTGCATAACTGATATACCAACTTAATAAAGATAATCGAATACCTCCCTAACCACGTGAGGTCTATGGTTGTCTTGCATAAACAAGAAAGATAGTAGTTAGCACTCATGGATCTCGTACGGACTGTGTGAGCGTCAAAGGAAATGCCCAAAACATAACAGGTCCTCGCCATACTCGCTCACGACCATCTGAATGTTTTAGAGTAATTCTACTTTCATCTGTCAAGAAGTTTTTTGATAATTTCATGATGTGGCGTTAATTTTGTCCAGAAGTGTATTTTGCAACCTTATCTTTTGAGATATGTCCGGTGAAAACACGTTGCTTAAATTCCGAGAAAATCGCTAAAAACCTATAACAGAAAACTTTATGGCAAATCTGAATACCAATTTAGCCTACGCCATGCTTAATGTGTGCAAAATATCGATTCTGCGACTTTTTTTGTTAACGAATTATCGCTATTTGTTTATCCCGGGAGACATTGTTTAAATAATAATTTTGCTGCAAATGAAAGCAGACAGAAAGCGCTACTAGAGTTCATTTTCTTCGCCGTGACTGATACTTCAATTTGCATTTTTTTGCAGTATGCAAATTTGTAAAATAAAAACAATCAACTTGTTTATAATTTCATCGGTTAACAAGTTTTAAATAAAAACATCTGTAATTTTTCCGACTTGATATTCGAGTGACTGGCATTTTTCCGCGTATGCTGAAAAAAGTTATTGGGATACATGCTGAAAGAGAGTTTTTTGTTTTTAGTTCACTGTTCCTGCCGCTTTGATATACCATTAAATAGTAATACTTTATGTACGAGAAGTTTCATAATTTATAAGTCGTGGAATAAAATTAATTAATTTTTACCTCAAGTCGAAAAATTGCTAAAAACGAGTTTAGAAGAAAAGTGCGCAAATTTATAATGTTTTAAAGAAAATTGACAATTTTTCGAGGTAGGTTGTGCTAGATAATGCTTTGCACAAAAACGATCTTCTTGTACTATATAATTGCACGGGTGTTAAATACGTCCGGTAAACAAAAATCAGGAGCACCTAGCTTCAACTTCATTTTTTACATTACACCATATACATATATGAAAACGTTATACCCAGATGTTTTTGTTTTTTATTTAAGTTATTAGCCGTTGAATTTATAAACAAGTTAAGATATCTTTTGATGCCATTTTGACCTTTTATTTTGCAAATTTCTCTCCTGTTAACCATTGCAATTTGTAGTATTTGATACGGTGAACGAATTGAACTTATATAGAACTCTTACAGCTGGTCGCACAAAACTAAATTGCTGTTTAGAATATTTAACCGAGCTTTCAGATTTGAATCTAGGAACTCGCTGTCAAATTTGGCATTCCGTTAAATATCCTAAACTTTAATTGAGCTTTTTGCAGCCGGTCGTTTCTGGTCTCATTTGCAGCAGAATTATTTTTCAAACAATGCCTTCCGGGATAAACAAATAGTCTTAACTCGTTAATAAATAATGAAGTCATACGGTCGATATTTTGCACTCATATTTAGCAACACGTAGGCTATGTTTGTAGGATGTTTCAAATCTATAAGTAGTAAATTGCAGAAATTATTGACAGTTCCAAAAAAAAATCATTTTAAAGGTTTTTTCGCGATTTTCTTGGAAACGTATTAACGCCTTTTCACCGGACACATCTCAGAAGATACACTTTTAAAACAACTACCATTTTTAATTTACTAGTCGATTCCTATGTAATATTTGATTTGTGTGCAAAATTTGAGGCAAATTGGATAAATCTTTTTTGGTAATATTTTTTTAACATTTCACTAGGTCACCATTTTGCTTCGCCCTATTGGATCTTTACCAAAATGTCATCCTTATGTTTTGATCAAAATTTGAAGTCAATCGGGCAAAAACTTTTTTAGCTACGCCGTGAAGTGACTGACAGACAAACGAAATTGAAAGAAAAAACATATTTTTAACATCTAGGGACAAACGATATGTAAAACTTAGGATGGCGACTTTTTCACGATCAAAAATTTTCTTTGGCCGCCATTTTATTCCACCATCTTGAATTCGTACCATAATTTTACTAGTTCATCTCTATACTACATTTAATTTCTGGCCAAAATTTGAAATGACCTGTTAAGTAGGTCTTTTTGTGCAAAATTTGAGGTATACTGGATAAAAAGTATTTTAGGAATAATTTTTTTATCATTTCATTAGGTTGCCATTCTGTTTCGCCATATTGAATTTTTACACCAAAATGTTACCATGTCATCTCCATGTAGCCCTTAATTTTTGACCACAATTTAAACAGATCATCAACAGATAGACCGACACACTGGCAGAATCGAGAAAACATGTTTTTCGGCATCTACGGACCTCCAAATGTAAATATCTGAAAAAAACTAGACAGGATGATTTTTTCACGATTACAATACTTTCCTTTTACGAGGGAATTAAAAATCAATTTTCGATACTTTTAAGCAATTGTTTATACACTTTCTCCCAATTATTTTTTCCTGGCATAGCATGGTACTGATCTACAAGGGGTGGTCAAATAATCACAATGCGTTTTAGGAAGACTGACTCGGCCCTTTAGGCTATAGTAACAAGGCAAATGATATTCGTATCTAGAATTGTGGATCGTTTAAAACATATAGACAAGTGGTATTTGAATACAACTATCTTTGGGAAATGTTTATTTAAGTGTATTTGTTATAATTACTTTTTAATATTGTTTGAAAAGATTTAAGATGTCTGTAAACTCAAAGCCAAAAAACCGCTCTTCCTGAAAAAATAAAATCATAAATTCTTAGAATTTGGCAAACAATTTATCAAAATAATCCTTCAGCTGTCTTTCAAACACAATGAAAATAAATTCCTTTCAAATTAATATCATTTAAATTTCCAAAATTTCACTATATCACAGATGTTTAGAGTTTTAAGTAAACGTAACTACTATTTATAAAATAAATTTATATGCTTTTGATCGTTATGCTTTTTTGTATTTATTTGGTAGTATCCGAATATGCATCTTAATTTCATATAATTTAGAACTGAAGTAATATTGAGTAATAAAAAGTCTTTTTTAAGTTGTCAAATAAAATATTTGTCCGTGTGACTTTGTGGTATAAAAAAAACAGAGCCAGAAACCTCAAGTTATTTGGATTGACTCTGAGAGTGGGTTTGGATATGTTTTTTTAAGCCCCAGACATAATTATACACATATACACGCTAGAGTGCGCCTATTTATGAACCGTTCTATAATATCATCATTAAAATCCAAACTTATTCTCTCTACTCTTTAAACTTATAAAAGGTTGAGTACAGTTTTCAGCTCTTTATGTAAAGTCTCTATTTAATTTAATACTGCTTTATGTTTATTAAACGGTTTTTGTTTTAGTTATATTTGATATGGTAAATTTTGTTGATTTGAGTACTTGTTTTTATACCCATAAAACAGTTTAAGTTTGAGAAAATATATATATATATATATATATATATATATATATATATATTTATATAGTTATATATATATATATATATATATATATATATATATATATATATATATAATATTTATACATTAAGAGGTTATCGGTCGGTGTGAAATTGATGATTATTGCTGCTGCACATAAATCACATGATATCTGCATCAGGTAGATGTGGGTAACTGACAGAAACCTGATGATTCTAGCGAAGGAGCCGGAAGTTCAGCTTATTCCAAAATATAGCGGTCTATCAAACGTATTGTCGTTTAGTAAAAAAACCGTTGTATAATATGTCTAAACAAAATTTTAAAGCCGTAAGTCAGAAAAAAACTCTATACAAAACTGTTTGCGCAATTAACACAAAAGAAATCTAGTAAAATGTAAGTGGAAGTGGTTCAAAATTGATATTATAATAAAAGAAGAGCTTGTATGAAGGCAAATTTGAACTTAAAATTAAAATCTCTATTATTTGCATTTTTTGTTTCTAAAATATATTCCTGGAAAATTTGATAGGATTTATATATTATTAGGGAATGTTGAGAGCCAGAGGAAACACAAAAATCGAGAGACGAAAACAGAAGAGAGCGGTTATTAACAGAGAGCAATTGAAAATGCAAGCTCATGAATACAGATCCAAACTGGAAGAATTTAATAACATCACTGACAATCTCTCCTTGGACGTTTTGAATAACAAAATCACCCAAAACATCAGAAGCACAGAGGAAGTGGTAGAAACAAAGAAAACAAAAGCGAAGAATATGCTGAAAGATGAAACGGTTTCTCTAATTAAAAAACGCAAGAACCTAAGAAAGGAGGCAAATAGAAACTATTTTGTAGAACTAGCTGAACTTGGACAATAGATAGATACATAGACGAACTAAAAGGGATAGAGGAAAAATATTGTGGATCTGTCTACGAATCAAAAATCAAGTCACCATCTAATAAAAGCTAAGATAGAAGAACAAAAGTGCTCAACGTGGGTTCTGAAGAGTTGCCTGAAAGAAAGAAATATCAAATAATGGCAAAAGGAAAGGCAGAGGATGAAGATGGAATCATGACAGAAATGTTACAAAACGGACCGTTCTCCCATGCTAGAAGCATTATATAACAAAAGTCCCCAAAGACAAATACTTTGGTAGTTCTAATCTTTAAAAAAGGGGACAAAACGAAGTTCAATAACTGCAGGCCAATAAATCTCCTCTCAATAGTGTACAAGGTGTTTATGAAAATAATAACAAAAAGGTTGATCAACAAATTCAATGCCTACCAGCCCCTAGAACAGGCGGGTTTCAGGAAAGGCTTCAGTATACTGGACCATCTGCAAGTAATAATGTAGGAAAGTCAAATGAATATAATTTTACGATTTGGATGGCTGTTGTAGACTATGAAAAGGCATTTAACTTTATAGAACCTGGATCATGCTGAATGCATTAAGTAACAGTCGGGTAGACAGCAGATACGTAAAAATATTACAGAACATATATAAAAATGCAACCTTTCAACTAATACTGAAAGATAAAGACCGATAAAATAGAAGTTGCAAGACAAGGAGATAATGTTTCACCCAAACTGTTCGCTGTGGCTCTCGAGGACTTGTTCAAAGAGCTGAACTGGGACGGAAATGGCTTTGAAATAAACGGAGAAAACCTAAATCATCTGCCCTTTGCAGATGATATCGTCATAATAGCATCAAGTGGAGAACAATTAAAGCAAATGCTCTTACTTGTCAGTAAGTCCCAAAAGGTAGGACTAAAAGTGAACAAATTTAAGGGTGTGGCTATGACAAATTAGATTATAGAAAGAACCAGCATCTCTCTGAAAGTAGTACATTCTAATCGCAATCGCCAACTCCTACATCTATCTAGGCCAAAAAGTAGAGCTATCAAAAAATATTCTCAAAACCGATGTCGCTAAAAGAATATCGTTGGCATGGGCACCTTTTAGAAAGCTAAGAAACATCTTCTACTCCGATGTACTGATAACTTTAAGAGCACAAACTTTTGATGAATGCCAGTACTTATTTATGATGGAAGCGAGACTCAGGCATTAAACTTAGAGAAAAACTGACCAATGAAGAAACGCACAGAAGATCTAAAGTCACAGACATCATAGATCTGCAAACTGAAATGGAGCTGGGCCGCCCACATTGTCAGAATAGACGATAACCGATGGACACGCCGAATAATCGAACCACTGATACCACTATAATGGACATTCAATTTTTTTTCGATTAATAATTTAATTTAAAAAAAGAAAGTCTGGGTTTGAAAAAGTACCTTATCCCCATGTAACTGGAAATTATAAGCAGTTAACTATTTAATTACAATTAAATAGTGAAGTTTGAATTCAAAAGATTATTCAAAAAAATAAATAATCGTGTTTTAGATATTTCACCTTTAAACCGGATTAGTATGTGGAAATTCCCGTACTTAGGTATAAGCAAAGTTTACTGAATAGAAATATTATTCAGTAAACTTTGGTATAAGTGATCAATATTTGTTTTTTAGAATTGCATGTTTTTATTACTTCAAATTCAGTGCGATTCAAGTACCTTTACAAACACTTTAATTTATGCTTATCCATTTTATCAAAAATATTCTTTAAACAAGTCGTAATTTTTAGCAATATGTCAGTACTCCAAATAAAATAAGGTACTTTAAGTGAGAACAAATGCACCAATGTTAAGGGATAAGGAAAATAAGCAGAGCTATTAGCGTCTCAACGTCAAACTTTAGTTAAAACAATCTTTACAAATTGCAAAAAAATATGGTTCAGGAATAACTAATAATAGTGATTTACTTTTGAATCGTGTTTTATTTATCTTCATAGTGTGAGTAAGTCAGAAGTAGCAAATTGTACCAAATTGTAAAAATAAGTACTAATTTAAAATATTTTATCTTAATTTGTGAAAAAAATCACTCTACTGGCGATCGAGCTATCGTCATACACTTAGCGTTGCCGATTTGATTAAAAGAGTGGAGTGCTCTTAAATACAAAATAAAATAAATTACCATTTAGGATTTGTATAAAGTTATCACAATTAATTATATTCACATATAAACTGTATTATCTGCACTTAGTGGGATGTTGTATAGGGTTTTTCCATTTAATTTGGCAAGCTTTTAAGGCTATTTTTTGAAGTAATACAAAATAAAGTTTATATAGAGGTTGAAGAACTGAAATAATAACTTTTCATGTATAAAAGTCATAGTTACAGTAATAATTTTTCTTATTTACCTATAAAATCCTTTTTACCGTGTAGTTGTATCTAAATTATAAAATCTCCTCGTTTTCCTCTTTTCAAAAATATATAGTTTGTCTATGTTTGTATAAGAGCTTTCCGTAATAATTCGACGTTAAACTTAGCAAGCCATGAAAGTTAAACAGAATTTGATGAATGTTGGATATTGCTTAGCCATGGATGACGACGGATAACTAAACAAATGAACTGAAATAATATACTCAGAAACGTTTGACAGGGTGTACACCACCAAATAGAAATCAGCGATTTTTCGAAAACTCCGGGTCAGTTCTTTTTGAAACGTGGCATCCTTACTTGTTAATATAAAAAGGATATTCGTTATTTAAAATCAGAATTTCTTGTTTAATTATTTGCCGCAATGCTGTCAAATTATGGGTCCCATTGAAGTAAACTTTGTCCTTCAAATACCGCCCCAAGAAATTATCTAGTGGGGTAAGATGAACTATTTCCTGGCCAGTGAATGGATCTATGTCTCCCTATCCACAAATTATACTGGTTATTAAGAAAATGAGTCACCATTTGAATGTTATGTAGAGGTGCTAAATAATATCTCTATACTGGCGAATGGGAATATTCTCCGAAAACTCCTCTACTCCATACTTTAGAAAATTTAAATAGCGATCTCCTGTTAAAGTTCTTTCAAAGATGATGGGTCCTATTCCTTTATTTTTTAGTAGACCACACCACGCATGCAAATCCTTACGACCTTGCTTTTTCACCCCTTCTATTTTATATCTTTTAAAAAAACTACCCTACCTAAAAACTTATTTTATATTTATAAACCTTCTTTTAATTCCTTCGAATAATACATTTAAAAGCGTGCCAAATTATAAGGAAAAACCCTATACAAGGGAAATTCTGGGTAAACGGGATTTTACTGATTTTTTGCCTATTAAACGCAGCTTGTAAACCCCGTTTAAGCTATAAACAGAATAACTTTAAGACAATTAAAAAATTAAAAAGATTGTAGCACTGCGAACCACTTAGGAATATATATATAAAAGGAAATATTGCGCAAAACGCTCATGCTATTTGTTAAACAAATTATTTAGAAACTAAATTTTTCCGGAAAAACTAGATGCACTAGTGATATTACCCCTGATAATTTGAACGTTATTTTGGTCCTTATTATTGATTTTTGGGGAAGATTAAAGACAAACATCGAGTAAGCAGTTTTTTTGTTCTGCCGCCAACAGAGAGACAGAAAGGTCAACAGAAAAGATAAGAGGGTGATTTTTGTCACGATTACAAAACTTATTTTTTTTACGAGAAAATTAAAAAAATCATAGGCTTAGTTTAATAAAAATAAGTAAAGTTAATTCCAATTAGATCCCTACTAAATATCAGTTCAACTTACTTTATTTACTGTTTTAGAAATTTTCTATTCTCGGAATTTAAAAATATTTTCAAAATCAATAAAAGTGAATGCCAAGTTTTCTGGTCCTGTCCAAACTCGAAAAAATGAAGATTTATTTGGGAATTATCGGAATCTGCCTTTCAAGTTCAACAATTCGACAGCAGAAATAATCTCGTGTATGTCCTCAATTGACCGAAACTAATAAGTTTTGCGTGTGTGTCTGAGAATTTGGCTGCCGATTATAAAAATATGGGCGTGTGGATGTGAGTAAATAGGTCGAATTTTGTAACGTCGGACGGCACAGGTATTGGAACAAAGACAACTTTGTTCAATGGACGCGGTCAAAGTTATTTACTTTAGTCGTAATTTTTAACGAAACGTCACGGGACAGTGAACGGCGTTCAAAATATTGATGAAAAGATAACTTATTTACAAAAAATGTGAAATATTGGCAGAATAATTGTTTTGCCGCGCCCCTATATAAATATGTCTGTCTGCTATTTGTGACATCGTATAAATATATCCAGGTGAAAACTGCTGACATCATTTGATAATTCATTTTTGTCGAAAAAATCTGGACTATAATAATTATTGATATCTTTGTTTAATCTAAGGTTTGGTTCCTAAATGCTTCTCGAAACTACACGTCTAAGTGATTCGCAGTGCTACAATCTTTTTAATTTTTTAATTGTCTTAAAGTTATTCTGTTTATAGCTTAAACGGGGTTTTAGAAGCTGCGTTTAATAGGCAAAAAATCAGTAAAATCGCGTTTACCCAGAATTTCCCTTGTATAGGGTTTTTCCTTATAATTTGGCACGCTTTTAAATGTATTATTCGAAGGAATTAAAAAAAAGGTTTATAAATATAAAATAAGTTTTTAGGTAGGGTAGTTTTTTTAAAAGATATAAAATAGGAGGGGTGAAAAAGCAAGGTCGTAAGGATTTGCATGCGTGGTGTGGTCTACTAAAAAATAAAGGAATAGGACCCATCATCTTTGAAAGAACTTTAACAGGAGATCGCTATTTAAATTTTCTAAAGCATGGAGTAGAGGATATATATATATATATTTTTAATGTATCTAAAATTGTATAGTCAAAATTAGTGTCTTGATTTCGGTAGCCTCACGAAATCCTGAATTCGCAGTAGCAACTGGAAAAAAATGCCCTTGATATGTACTTTCTGTAAAACTCAAAAGTATGCATTATCGAAAAACGAATACCTTTAGATAAAATCATCTTTAAAATTCTTTGAAACACTTTCAAATATTTATTATTATAATTGACAGCACTTAATTGTATATCAAGTAATTGCAAATAATTTATCTTTGTAGCACGTTTATGCTATATTAGATAATGTAAAATTCACACTTTCAATTTGCGAAAATGATAGATAATCTTGTCTAATTTATCGCAATTGAAATTTAAATTTATTTTATTATTTAAATAATAATCAGGACATTAATTTTTTTTAACGCGGTATTATTTAAAAACACATTTCAGTTTACTTTTTGGAATCTGAAAGCTTGGTTCATTTACATTTTTCCCGATTATGCCAGTTTATGTTATTTCCAGTATATTTATGATATACACTATACACTAAAGAAACTAATGTAAAAATGATAAAAGAGGTGCGCTAATTTCACAGTTAATACTTTTTGCGTGATTTTGGGATGCAAAGTTAAAGTTTAGGCTAATATCTCGGGCCGTTTTTGCCAGTTTTTTAATTGCTGCCCTTCCGCTAGGAGACCACAGAAAAAATATGTTTTTTTGAAAAAGTACTGTTATGGCATCATCTAATAAATATATTGATATAGTCAAATTTATCTATGATTACTTGATTTAAAGCTACATCTCTAGGAAATTTTAAGCAAAGAAAATCAGATCACAAGATATATACAGGCTGTCGCAAACAACCGGAGAAGTAAAAAAATGCAAAAAGATCCAATTTAGGAAATTATTTGTCCGCTAATTGCATCTTTGCACTTTTTTTAACATTTCCGGATTTTTGGGACAGCCTGTATATGTCATATATATATGTCATATATATATATATATATGTCATATATATATATATATATATATATATATAAATTAAATAACAATGGATTAATTTGGCATTATTAAAAAATTTATTTGATGATGGAAAAAATTCTTTTGGTTAGCAGGCAGCAATTAAAAAACCGGCAGAAACTTCCAAGTTATTATACTGAATTTTAATTGCAATGCAATTATGTAATGGGAACTCAGTAGACAGAATTAGCTAAATTAATAAACTTGGTCCATTTAAAAAAAATCGATAAATTTCTTTTAGCCGGAACTTCCCTCGTTATGAAGTTTTCTTTCTATTAGGACTGGTGGAGGGTCACCCAATTTAATTCCTCACATAGTCATTTAGTAACACACCTTACTAGATTCGTACCATTATTTTACCAGTGTCTACCTACAGAACACTCGATTGTTGGCCACATTATAAAAGAAATTGAATAAGTTGCTTTTACACAGCTTTTTTTAATGACGCCGTTTGGTTTTACTGCCTTGGATTCGTACCAAATTGTTACCAGTTTTCCTATGTAACACTTCATTCTTATGCAAAATTTTACGTAAAAAACGCGTAACGCACATAGTTGGAAATAGTAAATACAATGACGAAAGTGATTTTTTATAGTTCAAAAATCTTTTAGATAATTGTTCGATAAAATCATCAAAAAAGGGAATTGCTACACTTATTCGATAATATTCTTCTCCAATGGCTATCACTATATTAGAACGGTTCTGCTGACGTGCAGCTATTCTAGGCATTTTGATGCAAGCAGCTATTCTAGGCATTTTGATGCAATCATCCACAGACTTTATAAGCATTTCATTTTTTTTTTCAGCACTTATAATCGTGCAGAGGAAAATAATTGCATTTGTGCATCTAACAAATTGCATTTTGAGAAGTGAATGAATAAAATTAGTCAAATTGTATTACTACCCATATAAAATACATGGTGAAAACAAGAATACACCAAATAATTTTTTTAATAATACTTCTCAAAATCAGAAAAAACTGTCATATGAACATAGGTCGGCAAATGCTTTATTCGAGAGATACAGGGAGCTATATATTAAATGTTATTTGCCCTATACCTGGGAACTAAAGGGTTTCCACTTCTTTGCTCATATAAAACTTTTTTCTTATTTTGAGATGTACTATACGCTATATGTGAGAAAATTAATTTGGTGTAATCATGTTTTACCCGTGTATTTTAAATGGGAGTTGGGCAAAGTAGACAAAGACCAGGTAAATCGAGGAATATTTCAAACATCATATTCGTATTCAGCGACCCCAAAAACCCCCGACTAATTAAATTTGGAACATTCTATTCATTATTTATCAAGTTATTCCTCACTTCAACATTCATTCTCTAAATGCTTTTTTTTTTCAGTGCACAAATGCAATTACATTCCGCTGCACGATAAAAATAGGTAACAAATTTTATAAATGCCTTACAGAACTGAATGCAAAAAACACCATCTCAATCCGCTTTACTGCGGAAATTTCGAAAGTGGAATGCTATTCCTCCACTAAAAAGTGGAACGACAAAAGCAATGTGCGAATATAATCCTAATATGACTGAAATTAATATCCAAATTTATTTCAGTCAGATAAAATAAACTGCTAAAACTTTGATTACTCATGGCGAGCCGCATCAGAACATCATTATCAACAATATTACGTACGCCAAATGTTAAATTTTAGCTAAATGAGAATTGACAGAGAAATGTTACGATTCCATGCAAGAAAAAACGCAGGAAATACTAATGAGGACAACTTTTAATTTTAGTAAAGTCACTTTTTCATATGGGAAGTAATTAAAAACGTACAGACTTATGGTCGCCTGTTTTGCCACTCTGTATAATAATGTGTATTACCTTGTGTCTTTTGGCTATTGTAGTAGCGGTTTAATCACAGTATCTGTTTACACGTTTAACAAATATGATTATCACTTAGTATCTGTTAATCAGCCACTATTATTTATTTTGTAAAATAACTATACAGCAATGCGCAATACACCTATATATTTATTAGAGGTTCTAATGAGTAACTTGCCTCGAATTTCATTAACGTAATCTATTCAGTTAACAGACCCTCAGGAATCCCCTATTCACTGAAAGTGCAGCGCGGCATGCACAATTGACACATCTGACCAACGTTACCGTTTGTTTTTTTATTTATTTTATTTTAGTATTATTTTTTTAGAATTTTGCTGAATTTCGGGGGGGGGGGTTTGAACCCCAAAACCTCCCCTAGATACAGCCCTGTACAGAATACTGAAATACTTACGTTGTGGGATGTTCAATATCGCTATGGTCGTAAGGATCATAATCTCCGGCTTCTTTTCTTTTCAGTTCGCTGAGTTCGATAGCATATGTTTGGGCATTTGTCTTAGGGGTCAGCTGTTCTCTTGAGTTGATTGCTGCCGAAAAGCTGAAAAGAACAATAAATAGTTAAAAATCAGTCCATATTATTGTGAGTGAACAATAGTTATTATATTAAAAGCGATAAGCACGACAGTGAATTTTGGAATCTTTGGGTTGAACGATGTGGGTTCAGTTCTGATTGTAGTTTTTACCTTTTTCGAGTTTTAAACATGTAGTTAGGTTTTGTTTGGTTAAAAAAAATATTAGAATTTTAATATTAACATCTTTTGTCATGAATATAATATACCCTACATTCTCTACAAAAATTACATTAATTCATGGACAATTCTGTCATACGGGAAAGTAAAAGTGACGTCTTTTAAGGGATTTGAATCAGTTTTAATGTATCACTGATATTTAACTTATCTGAAGTAGGTACCTGTTTTATATTGTGCAATAACTTAATACAATATAATATAATTTACGTGAATATGAATAACACTCGATTATACTGACAATTATATTAATTATCACCACTTATTTGCAGGTACCTTTTAAGAACCTTTTATTATTACCAGTTGGAACGTGAAGGGACGTTTTCTTTGGCAACAAAAAGTACCGAGATTTCTGCAAATACCGGTTGATCGGCCGAGATTTACGGTCCTTGGACCCCGAAAAACATGTTCTCCCATTTCTGTCAGTCTGTCGGTCTGCCTGTACACGACATGGCTCAAACACTATTTCCGATTTATTTCTAATTTGGTTTAAATATCGAGGGAGGGAGATACGGATAATAATGTTATTATTTTGGTAGAAATCCAAAATGACGGCCAAATAAAATATTTAAAAAATCATAATTTAAAAACTAATTATTCAATTAAGCTTACATTTTGCACAAGAATTAAGTGTGATGTAAGGATAAACTGGTAAAACTGTGGTCTGAAGCCATAACGGCAGAACAAAATGGTCGCATATCGAAATGTTTAACAAATCAGTGTCAGAAAACTACATATCCAGTCATCTTGAAATTTTGCATAAAAATCAAATGTGAAACAAAGATAAACTGGTAAAATTTTAGTACGAATCCTATATGCAAAAAGAAAATGTTGGGCCAATAAACTGCTTAAAAATTCGGTAAAATTCCGAATGGAATAACATTTTTTATGGAGAAAAATAATAAACGACATAATTTGTTTTTTTTAACTATGTTAATAACGTTAAGAAAAATAAATGGAATTAAATTAAAAATAAATAATAAAAAACACAAACAAATTAAAATATGATATACTGGTATATAAGCAGTTGTATTATATGGTATGTAAATGAATATGTGTATGTATGTAAGTTCGATCTGGTCCTAAAATTGTGTACAAATGTTTAATCGTCCCAATCTAAATGAATGTTAGATATATGAATCAAACAGATGTATTGTGATAAATTATTATTAAAACATTTTTTTCTTTTAAAAAGCTTTTTAAAAGAATGGTAACTTTCAGCTTGAAAAAGCTTCTGATATAACCGTGTATTTTAAGTGTGTAATTTAAGAAATATACTATTTTATTTATTTTATTATTCAAAAACTACTAATTACAACAATATTAAAGCTTCAATTAATAAAAGTTCTTGTTTAGAAGAGACGCAAAACGAAAACAACATATATTTAACCATTGAGTGACTATTATTTCAAAACGTACAATCCGGCAACACGGAATAAATCATACTAGCCGCGCAAATTGTTGTTGCAATATAAATGGAGAAAAACATTATTAAACAAATTTGTAAAGCAAAATAATTATTTTATTTGGATGCTGAGACTTGTGCTATAGATATGTTCCTGTGTAGGTAGCTGCAACAATTTATAGCGAAAGATTTAGATAAAAGAACGATACAATATTATTTGTATCACTATTAAAGCGTACGAGAAACAGAAAACTAATTCCAAAGAACTAATTTTCCTATTTTTTCATTTTACCGTCATGAAAGACATTAATATACCGTGCGGTTTGTAAAAAATTTGATTCGTCGTTGCCAAGCATGTACATTTCATTATTGTGTATCTTTAATATGTCTGTAACGCCAAAGCAGCCCATGAATATTGACTCCCTGCATTAAAAACTTTTTTGCTTTAAATATTTGCAGTGATTTCCGTTCCTGATCCTGTATATTATGCGTAAAGTTATTACTAAATAACTTCATATGCATATATATAAATCGGTGGAGAAATTTGTTAAAAGGTAAGTTCAGGGTAAAAGCCAATTCACCGATTTTATTTTACATTTTGAAGTGAAATTCCGAAATTCATAGCAATCCCGTCTGTATTATAAGGTATTAACTGCTATTAGTAAGTAGTGGTATTTAATTTTATTGCCAGTATAATACCAATTATTTATATTCACGGAATTGTCATTGTAATTGGAAAGGATAAAACAGTAATAATCCGTTTCAGAATTTTTCGTTGGTTTCTTAACTGCAATAAAATTTTCTTGGAATCCTCAGCTATAAAACCTTTCCATAAATTACCTACCTAATAAACCTGTGTAGGCACGAGATTCTTTAGAACACTCTTAAAAGGGAGCAGATATCGATTTTATCCCCATAATAATAGAACATTTTCATTTGCGTTTTTTTTTACGAAAAAGAAAAGGAGTTAAAAAAACTTTTAATATTATTATTTATTTATTTCTGTTACTATTAATAATTATGAACAACAACTTTATTTTAATAATGTGATAAAATTCGTGTTAGTTATTTATAAAACTTTCGTTAACCTGCTCTATATTCAGTTCCGTCCCACTATCACTGTCGCCTTCGTCTATGCCTGAAAGTAATTATTAAGGGCTTAATACTACTACTTATAAAATTATAAGAGTATTTAATCTTAATTACATGTCTAACAAAATTTTTCCAGTTATGGATAGAAATATTATTTACACATTTTTTTAAATAAATCTATTACAGAAGTACTTAGTGTTAGAGAAGTGTTTTTTCTCCTAATCATGGCTTCATGCCAGATATGTTCGTTCGGATTAAAAATACAATAATACGAAGGAAGACACAAAGTTGTATGACCAGATACACTAACAAAATTGTCACAAATATATTCCTTTTTAATATTACGTGCTTTTGAAAACAGCTTGGAATAAATCGATTTTCTGAATCCGCATGCAAAATTGTAATCCTCTCTCCTTTATTTGGGGGAGTTTTCGTTTGGCATTTATTTACTGAATAGTTGTTCTTGCCTTTTTGGCACTTATTTGCTGATTACATTTCCTGTCCTATATTCCTGTATGGAATTTAAATAATCCCGATGCCATACTTGTAATCGCTGGGATTTGATTAACACTTGCCTTTTATTTATGGTCCGATATTTAAACCCCATTGCTTTAACAATTCTCCAAAGACTTGTTCTACTATATGTAATGTTAATTTCGTCTACTGTAAGAGTTTGTAGAGAATTTAGGGTAAGAATTATTTGTTTATTATACATGTCACAAATTTTTCTTCAAATTAACTATTTATCAGGTTCTTCAATACTCGTAAATTTGCCGATGTCGGCCAGTTATTTCCTTGGTGTTTTGATCACGATATCTTTTACCATCGATAAAGGAATTTTAGTTAAAAGGCACATTTTGATTAAACCCTTTCTTTAAAAGAGATAAATAAACGTTTTTTACAATTTCATTGGCATCAAGGGATAAATGTTTTTTTAAATACCATTTCCCGATGCACTATTACCATCATTTGTCCTTGGACGCCACATTTTTTTTTAAACTTGATAATACAATAACACAGCTTCAATTTTGGAAAAATAACTGGTATTTTACTGAACTCACAGTTTAATAAACACAAATACTAATATAAATTTTTTTTTATACTAGTATTTGTAGTCATTTTAACATCCAGACCTGTATTTAGTAGCCTATATTTATAGGGTTTTACTGCTAAGGGTTTTTACCAGGTATTGCAGCAAAAAAATCAATGATTAATTTTGAAACGGACTTTACCTACTTTAGATAAGATCAACCTCAGTAAAATACCACTTTACAATTGAAGTAATTTAAATGCTTCAAAAGATATCATTTCAAAAGAAGTGAGCTGGCATTCCTGATAACAACTAGGAAGTCTGCCAAAAATAATATGGGACACTTTTGATCCTTTTTTAACACTTTATTCTAAATAAATATAATTTGGTTTGTTGGGAATAAAACTATCTTTCAGCTTTACCACCTTGAGTAACATAGAATTGAAACTAGGACTTAACTTTTTTTGAGGAACAAGGTATCTGTGTCAAAAAACATATTGTTTCCTAGAACTAAGAGAAGCAGTCTGTTTAGAATGATTTAAAACATACACTTTTATTTTTAAATTTTTAAACTAGTTTGTTTATAATGATACCAAGCGGTAAAACCCAGACAACACAATCATGCATAAGAATACCTGGAGAATAATCTTTTTGTAGTGCAGCAAAACGATTTAATAATTATGGCACTTTAATTATGTCTTAAAGGTCAAATGTAGTTCAGGTACATAATTGGAGTTATTTAATGTTAATGCCGTAATAAATTACAGTTTACAATACTAATTTATTTAGAAATAAAGCATTTTATACATTTTATTATATCATATTCACTCAAATGCGTGTTAATTAAAACATTATTACAGTTACTTTTTGCCTTAGGAATTTTACTTACTACGGCTGCACATAGTAATACAGAAACTTGTTAATAAAAACAATGTGTACTTTTTCTTAAAACAGTTTTTTTAGTTATTATAAATAAAAGAGAAGTACAGATTTTTAATATTAGTATGTCAACCTGTAAATTTCCAAGTATCTGGAAGATGGGTAAGATTGTGACGGTGTTCAAAAGGGGTGCTCGACGGGGCCCGAACAAATAGTATAGTAAATGCAATATCTAAATTATACGAAATAATTTTATATACAGTGTAGGCCATTAGTATGTGCACGGGGGATATCTCTGAAAATATTGGGATTAGAAAAAAATGTTTTTTTTAATGGAACTCCCCAGTGATTTTTTCACGATTAAAAATATTTTATTTAGACGCCATCCTGTTCAGCCATCTTGAATTAGTATCTCAATTTTACTAGTTCATCCGTATACCAAAATTTGTTTTGGCAGACAATTTGAAATCAGTCCATTATTCAGTTTTACAGGCTGAATTTTTAAATACTTTACTAAGCCGCTATTTTGTTCCACCATCTTGGATTCGTACCAAAATGTTGCCATTTTGTATTCCTACATAATACTTTGAGATAAATTGGATAAGTAGCTTTTTAGTAATAATTTTTTTAACATTTTACCATGCCGGCATTTTGTTTTGCCATATTGTATTTCTACCAAAATGTTACCAGGTTATCCCCATATGATCCTTAATTTTTAACTAAAATTTGAAGCCAATCGGGTCAGTTTTTTAGCCATGCCGCGAACAGATAGACCGGCGGAATTAGGAAAACATGTTTTTCGGCATCTAGGGCCTCTGAAAAGTGAAGTTTTGAAAAAATCTTGGAGGATGATTTTTTTTACGATTACAATACTTCCCTTTTAGGAAAAAAGTAAAAAAAAAACAATAAAAAATGTTTCACTTAATCAGTCTAATCAAATTTAAATAAAAATCGACTCAAATGTCAAGAGTAGAGCATTCTTTTGATATGACTGAAATTGCCATAAAAAAAGTTGATTTGTAAAATGTATGAACAAATATTTGTTTCAGTTTTTATTTCCACGGTCATAACCTTCACTAATTAAAATTTAGTACATCGACTTCAAATTGAAATAAGTAATTTGTTTATATGTTAGTCATTCTTTCCTGTAATTCATTTAACAGATTTGTCATAAAGTAATTTTCCATAAGAAATATACATTTTTGGATATTGCGATACAAACAAAAGTATTGTTTTTTAGCTAAAAGCAATGCTAGGCTATCTGGCCATTATTAATGAAATGTGATCATACGACTTTGATTAATAAAACCTTTTTTTCTTTACTACCACCTTTTCAAAAACTTTAAAACATCCGGTTTTGTTTAATTTGCTAATTCTGGCCTCATTCAGGTCATACTTACTAATCTACGACATATCGTATTATTTGCTAGTTCTCTCATAAGTATTCCATCTTTGAAAATAGACATGCTGAACTTGTGCTTAAAATTATTGCAAAATGCTTTTAAGACAAACATAAGTAAAACGCTTTTTTTAGTCGAAATAGAGAGTGAGTCATTTAACTTCAGACAGTGATTTATCTTGAAAACGATGCCTTTGAGGGAAATCGGTAAATTTCCTTTATCCGGAACTTCCCTCAATATGAATATTTCCTTTTATTCGAAATAGTGAAGTGTGAACCAATTTAGTTCAGTACATAGGTATTTAGGAACACATATATACTGGCTTTTCAAACATTTTTATTGCACGCCGTTTTGTTCCAATATATTGGATCCCTACCAACATTTTACTAGTTTCTACCTATGACACACTTCATTTTGGGCATAATTTAAAATGAATTCAATAAGTTGTTTTTACATTGACACACACCGTGATTTTGTTACGTCATGTTGAATTCGCACCAGTTTATCCTTATATCATATTTAATTTTTCTCAAAATTTGAAATTAATCTGATAGGTAGTTTTTCAGACTGATTTTTTAAATATTTTATTAGGCCGCTACTTTGCTATCTTATATTCATACCAAAATGTCACCAGTTCATTCTTATGTAACACTTGATTTTTTTGCAAAATTTGAGAAAAATTGGATAATTAGTTTTTTTTCAGAATATTTTTTTAACGTTTCACTGGGCCGCCATCTTATTCCGGCATACTGAATTTTTACCAAAATATTACCAGGTCATCCTCATATGACCCTTAATTTTTGCTTAAAATTTGAAGTCAATCTGATGAGTAGTTTTTAAGCTATGCCTCGAACTGACAGACAGACAAACCGATAGGTGAACCCACGCAATTAATAAAATATATATTTTAGCATCTAAGGACGCGAAAACGCGAAGATATGTAAAACCTGATAGGGTGATTTTTTAAGATTACAAAAATTTTATTTGGCCGCCATCTTGAATTAGTACTGTAACGTTACACTTTCACGGTGACAAAAAAACATAAATTTATAATTCTAATTATGATATTGCTATGGTGCTATATTTATATTTTGTCATTCACCAAGATGTCGGGGACTCAATTTTGGGAGTTATCTAGATTGTTTGATTTAAAATATTATTTACGATTCCTATTTTTCATTACTATTTAAAATAAGTATTTAATATTGTACGCAACAACTTGGTGTGTCATATACATATGTTTTAATTTTACAGATGCTGAGGGTCTGGTTTTTGAAGCTTTCTTTAATACCCACCATATAAAAGGACTATATTTTTATAAGAATTTCATATTAGATGACACATGATTGTCCAATTATCTTACCTTAATATATTTTTGTTCAGAAACAAGTCCATTATAAAAAACATGGTTGGACATGAGCTGTTGTATTACAAACTAAACCAGATATTTCCACATATCTCCATTGTAGCCTGGTAACGCTAAATAAATTAGAAACATTTTATATACCACCAATTTGGTTTAATAATACATTATTGCCTTTCAAAATCACGTTCAGTTCATTAGCCTTTTGATAAAATATTGTTTAAAAAATGTCACCTATATTGTTGATTTCCTGTGATCACATGTCAGAGATTCATTAAACAAGGGTTTATGTTATTTAAGTAATCCTTCTAATGTTTGGTTTAAAAAGCATATTGTTTATTTTCGTTTTACAATTTCGGTTAACTCAAATGTCAGCTAATGAAGCTCTTTTTCATGTACGCCTAAAACCCAAATAATTCCGTCCGACCACTTCAGTTTCGTTATTTATTAAAAACCCAAAATTTTAAAGTTAATTATTAAGGGCGAGGCTTACGTAAAGATTAGAGGGAAATATAAAAAATATTTAACATAAATTATTCAAAAATAAATATTTAAATTCAATATATTTAAAGATTTATTGAAATATTTACTGTATTCTGATTTGCCTATCCTTTAAAAAATCGTTTATTTTTATCAAATCAATAAGGGAGAAAGAGACAAAATATAGGAACATTAAGATCAAGTTTTGCGTAGAGCACTTCCAACATGTTAGTTTTTTAGCCAAATTCCTACCTTTTTTTTAAACATTTTTTCTCTGATAAACCTCTTGGCTAAAATCGTTTTGGACCGAGTTCATTCTATTTTGTTTTGACTGTGGCCGTGAAAATTCAATTAAACGGCTGATCCTGTTCAAAGGTTGTTTTAAAATTTGTCTTGAACAGTGATCAAATAACAGCCAGCTCAGCGGTCATTTCACCATCTTGCATTTTACCACTTTGCATTTTATCACTATTACATTTTCATTGAAATGTGAAAGCCTATATTTCACTTTTGTGGTAGTTTTGAACCCAATAGTTTTTACATTAAGAACTTTTGGGTGAAGCCAAAATACAAAAACAAAACCTTTTTGCCACCGCAAGGGTTGTGGTTCCGACAGGACCTGTTTAAAAGGTTTTTGAACACTGAAGTAGTATTCTACTTACCGAACGTTGGCACAAACAAGATCCACTTTTACCGAAGAGGTTTTGAAGGATTTGGCCTCTAGTATGCAGCCCAACAACCAGGCCCAAGTCTGAGTTGTCACCTCCTGCTTACCTGCTACCCACTTGGTGAGATTTTTAACTTAAATTTATAAATTCATCGTACCTTTTATTTTTAAATTTCATTTTCGAATTCTGAATACTTATTTCTATCTATAAATATAATTTATATCACATTATTGCATTTCCTTTAAACACTGGTAAATATTCACAAGTATAATCTGAAATAAAGGGAAATAATAATTGTATATTGTGTTTTACTGTTTGTCTCAGCATTTTTACTAACACACGGGTAAAGGGTGTATGAAGGACGTAATGTAGATTCTCTTTTTTTACGTGTGTTGGCGCTCTTCTATTTTATATATATTTTTTGACTTTCCTTCTTCATACACTAAATGAAACGTATTGAAAAGTTTTGAACTCCCCCAAAGTCGAACCACCGTACAAGCTAGCCTACGGGTCGTAATTGCAAACTCTTGAAATTGCAGTTACGTAACAAATCTTTATAACGTGACTTATAACACCGGAGTTTACGTTATAGTATCAGTAGCACACGTTTACTAGATCATCTTTATGCTATAATTAGTTATGGCACATAATTTGAAATTAGTTCATTAATTTTTTGATGCTAAATTATTCCCACATAATACTATTTTTGTGCAAAATTTGAGATAAATTGGATAAATATTTTCTTAGCAATAATTTTTTAACATCTGTGTTTTGCCATATTGGATTTTTACCAAAATGTTATCAAGTCATCCCCATATGACTCTTAATTTTTGACCAAAATTTGAAGTCAATCGGGTAAGTAGTTTTTTGCTATGCTGCGAACAGACAGACCGACGACCGATAGACCGACAGACAGATAGACCGACGGAAGCGAGAAAACATGTTTTTCGTGATCTAATGACCCTGAAACGTGAAGATCTGAAAAAATCTCGGAGGGTGATTTTTTCAAGATTACAATACTTTCCTTTTATGAGGGAAGTGAAAAAATGTTTGAAATTTAAATTTTTCGGTGTCGAGGAAAAACCAAAATGGCAGTACTTATTTTTGACCTTGACTTTTATTTTAAGGTCATTTGAGGTCAACTTTGTATATTATTTTATTTTTGGATTCTATGTAAAATTCTAAACATAGATTATGTTTCATATTCTATAACTAAATTCAATTGTTTTTAAAATATTGACGTTTCAAATCTTGAACACTTTAACTAGCTGTAAAATCTAAACGGTTTGAATTGGAGCAAAACGGATAGCACTTTCCTATACTATTTTTTATTTAACTATCGTATGAGGCCAACTTAAGGTTTAACCGAAAGTTAAAAATTTCGAACTTCCGGTTAAACCGTTTTGCTCCGATTCAAACCATTTATAGAACATTATACATGTTTAGAATTTTACGTAGAATGCAAAAATAAAATAATATATGTTGAGGGTCCTATTAAAGAAAAAATTCACCTCAAATGACCTTAAAATGAAGGTCAAGGTGAAAAACAGGTAATGCTATTTTGTTTTTCCCTCGACACTAAACAACTTTTATTTGAAACATTTTTTTTCTAAAGGCATCGTTTTTAAGATAAATCACTATCTCTGTCACTCTTCTGGGTTTCTCGTTAAAATGATTAATTCTGCAATGGTCCCTTACCACTTTGACACCACTAATAAAATAAATAATTGAGTTTACAGTTGTTTTAGAATCCCCTACCATAGATATGACATCAATTTGGTGTTGGACAGTGGAGTGTATTATACAGAATGTATTAACAATGAGTTTAAGAATCAAAATACACAAAATAAAGTCATTTTACATAAATACAAAACTAAATTTTACCACATGCTCATGAAAGTGCTAATAAAAGTTTATTTAAGTCCGAACACACTTAATTTTTGAAAGCTCCGATTTCAATTAAAAGTGTTGAAAGACATTTGCCAGGTTGTGCTATACAAAAACTATTAGAGTATCATCTGCATAAACAGTAAATAGTCCCGATCCCCTAGCTAGATACAAAGCTCTATAACATTCTAATTAGAGATGTGCTAGGGTAATTCACGACATCAACAAATTTAACAAGCTGGACAAGGTTTTTAAGACAGATGGCAAAGCCACATTACTCTTTATCACATATCTTTAAAACTCGACGTAGCAAGAAATAAGATAAACTGTTAAATAAATTCCTTTCTTACTTGTACAACGACATCTTACTTTTAGAATTTAGGCGGTAATACTCGAGAACTTAGGTTTCTAAAAAACTCGCTATTGGACTCTAATAAAAATAATAAGGAAGGTTTTTGGCAAACAAATGCTTGATAACCATCTCACACGTACTAATGACAAAACTTCGTGAAAGAAAAAAAAAGTCAAACATCCAGTATGATCTGAAGTCGTTAAAGTAGCTATTCTGGAATGTATTGCCACGGAACAAACTATGGTATTGCTTTGTACAATAAGTACAGGAAAATGTAAAGCTAAACTTCTTTCTACTGTTTGTTTCTAAGACGAATACTCATTTTTTTTACAGTCAACCTTCGTAACTCACTATTCCAACAAAATCGTACTATTCCTCACCTCACAATGCCAGGAAGGCAGTTTTTTGATACAAGAAGAAGAAGTCATATTGAATGGCCACCACTATCACTTTATTCGAATCATTTGGACTTTTCTGCTGTTTGGTCTTGTAACGGATAATTGATATGGTAGGTCAATAAATCACAGAAAACTTATAGTTTTGTACCTCTAGATATGGCAATTATTAATTAAAGGATAGTTCCATTCTGCTCTAACTGTAGCACAGGGGAGAGAACCCAATAACAATTAGTAGGGATATGCGATAGGTGGGGCAGGCTCGGAAAGAAAACCTTAGGATCAGTCACTTTATCTAAGGAGGAGTTAAGAGCCCTTGATTGGGATAAGTTGCATGCCTTCATAAACCTCATCCTTAGTAGTATCTTATAAGTATGGGGTGTAGTAGCTTCACCATTGGTGTGTTGCAATAAAAGAACCCATTAAATTAGGTTATCTCTACTTGAACTGAAGATAAAATAGTGGAATAATATCTTGTTCGAAAGTTTTAAGTATTATTGCTGAAGTTAAAATGGATATTCGTTATTAAAACATATCCTAATCTACAACTGAGACGTTTAGAGCTAAAGTGGGCCAAATTTATGATACAGCCGGTTGCAGAAAACTTAATGGCTGTTTAGAATATTTAACCGATCTTTCGGATTTGACAAGCTGCTTATAGAAATCTAGGAACTCGCTGTCAAATTTGAGATTCCGTTAAACATTCTAAATAAACTTTTATTAAGCTTTCTGCAACCGGCCCACAGTAGTTCCATTTCTCTTTCTAGCGGAACATAAGTCCAAAAAATGAACCCAATAATTGACACGTAACAACAAATAAAATCGACGGTGGCTACATCAAAGTATTCTATGCAAGACAAATGAAACTCAAAATGGCCGCTGTGTCGTTACCATAGCAACACAAAGATGACAGTACCAATTCTTTAAAATTACTGCATAAAATTTGCGTTATCTAAAACGAGTATTGTCAAATTAATTGTTCAAATTGTATAGTGTTTTTTGGTAATATATTTTAAAAGTAAGTATATATTATATTGATATGTGATTATCTGTCCATTATAATATATTTTCAATGAATTCCCGCAAAATTTCTATAAAGTGAGAAAAAAAATGTTACAATAGGTTTTTTTTGCAAATTGTTTCTTAAATAAAAAAACTCCCGCTTACTCCCGCTAAAATTGTTATGCCATTTGTTAAATACATTATTTCTTGTTATATTTGCTATGACAGTTACTGCGCATACCTGCGCATTTTGCTAAAAACTCGTATTTTTTACTTCGCGTTGTTATCAAATTTCATGTAATTAAGGGCCAATATTATAAAGTGGATTGGCAGTTTGTTTATTTTTTTAATGTCAAATTAATGTCATACTTCGATTTAAAACACACTTTCCTGGTATTAAAGGCCAATATTATAAAATAAGTTCAGTTTAAAATCAGATTTATGTTGAGCTTTTTTCCGCGATTTAAAACTACATTATAATATTGGGCCTAAATATCATACCTAAGCCAACCTCTAAAATTCTAATTACGTTGTTTAATGAAATGTTTATTATACAGGGTGTTATTTTGACCATGGCAAACAAATTTAGGTTATGCGGTTAATAAGTTTATGATTAGATGTATGGGTCCATGATACGGCAATAGAATGTTTTGAGCTTTCTTTTAATGTCTTGCAAGAATTAATTAGGTAATTGGGCATTTGTTCTTATTTTAGATAATGGAAAATAGGGAAAATAATAATATTTCTATTAATATTATCGATCTGCACAACATAATTAAAACCAAAGAGGCCAGTAAGGAGAATTTAATTAATTTTGTCATTTCCATCGTTTACAAAATTTAAATACAATAAACCACAATATAATTCGTTTAAGTTTGCTTAAATTTTTGGGAAAATATAAAGAGAAATGGCAGGCTAGCAACAGACACATAAATAGATTCGAGAAAAAAAAATCGTATGTGGCTAAATCGGTCATAAATATAAAATTAAAAGAGACAACATCGGAAGGAAGAACAGGAAGGCCCACAAAACAATTTGAATTTGTATGTAAACAATCCAAATTAAGGAAGGTGAAACCACTTATCAACTAATGAGCTTACCTACGCAGCTTCAGTATCTCTTTGGAAATCTGGAAAGCGAGATGCTGCTTTTTTACCCAAACAACACCAAAACGTGCCAGAAAAATTAAAACAACTTATTTAAGTCTTAAACCTGCGCCAATTCCATATACTCCCGAAAAGGCATTAGCACTTTATGTAAATTCAAAATTAACAAAACATTCTTACTTTCAAATTCGTAAAAGTGCTATTGAACAGCAATGTAATATTTATCTTTCTTATAAAAGACTATTAGAAGCCAAAAAAGAGTGTTACCCCATAAAAGAAAAAATTAGTATTACGGAAATATCTGCTGAAATTGAAGTCCAAGCACTGTTAGACCATACCATAAAAAGGCTCTTTATATCACAAGAAGTAGTTTTAAAAAATATTTTAACCTTAGAAGGTATTACTATTACACTTTTTGTTAAATGGGGATGCGATGAAGTAGCAACCAAAAAGAATATAAACAAGCCTTTTCTGCTGAGTTTAATGAGGCAAGTGATTCAGATTTGTTTGCTATTTCTTTGGTACCCCTTCAGCTCTTCGCTGAGCACAGAACATTTTCTCAAAAAAAAATTCTTTGGCAGAATCCTGTACCTTGCTCCACCCGATTTTGCGACCAATTAAATTCATCATGAAAAAAGAAACGAAACAGCTAATAAAGGATGAAGTATGTAGGGTTGAAAATCAAATTAAAAATTTGATTCCAACAAAATTAAATATGAATAATAAAACATTCGACATAAAATCGCAACTATTTTTAACCATGGTAGAAAAGTTTGTAGTTCTTTAAAAGACATTTCAACACAAAACTGCTTTATTCAAATATATGAACAATCTAACATTTTTATCACAAAAGCCTTTCAATTTAGAAAACTGTTCATTTGGACTTTCAACCCTACATGCGTATATTCGTTGCTTTGAATGCCTATTGCATATTTCGTATAGACTTGGCATTAAAAAATGGCAAGCAAGGTCGAATGAAGACAAAGAAATGGTTAAAAATAAAAAAAAAGAAATTATTTGTCAATTTAGAACTAAAATGGGTCTATTAGTAGATCAACCAAAGCAAGGTACAGGATCTACTAATGACGGGAATACTGCCAGTAGATTTTTTAAAAATCCAGAAATGTTCTCTCAAATAACTGGATTAGATAAAGAGTTAATTACAAAATTTGCGACAATATTAAATGTAATGTCTAGTGGATTGCCAATTGATACCGAAAAATTTGACACATATGCCAAGAATACTCTAGATTTATAAATTTGTACCCATGGTATAATATGCCGGCCAGTGTGCATAAGATCCTTATGCATGGTGCATTATAATAGAAAATTTGTTATTACCTATAGGGCAGTTCTCCGAAGAGGCACATGAAGCCCGTAATATGAAAAATTTTAGGCAACGATTTTCACGAAAGTTTTCTCGGACAGCGACAAATGAAGATTTACTTCACATGCTTTTAATAACATCGGACCCACTAATATCTCAATTAGTTCTCTAGACAAAAAAATTTGCTCTCTCAAGATGTTATTCGCCTTTTAAAACAACCAGATATTCAAACTTCTTACTTGAAAATAATAATTCAGATTCTTATTCAGATAGTGAAGACAGCGTCATAAGCACAAATGACGATTAATTAATTGATAACGCTAAAATCATTAAAAAGTTATATTTTTTCTAATATATAGTATACTAATTTTTTTCATAACACTTAGGGTGGAAAAACTTTGTTAAAATAACACTCTGTTAATCCTAACACGCTGTTAAAGTGACGTTTGTCAACATAAAAACGTTAACTTAACAAGGTGTTAGGATTGAACATAGTGATAAATTTTAACAAAAATCACCCTTAGTTTTTGTTTACTAGGTAGGAAGATTTTTTTTAAAATACACTCGTTAAACGTATTATTATAAAAAATTTTATCTCGTACTAAGCTCATTACAATACAATGATGACTCAGTTTTGTTTCGTAATAGCCTCGTTTGACAGACAGGCTCAAATACATAGTGATGACGCGAATTGACCGAAAATTTGACGTTTCAATCAAAATTTTTGTTGTGTGTCAAAAAAAAGGTAAATATTTGTTTTTTTTTAAATTATGAAGCCAAAATATAAAAAAAATAGTATAAAACACACGTCTCAAAAAAGGTTTTAGCGTACTTACATTGAAAACTCCTTTCACTCGTTTTCTAAACTCTTACTCGTGCGCTAAACTATCCTTTATGAAACTATGTTTTAATATATACTATAATATAACTATTTTTTCATTTATGGGGTAACTCTATGGGGCTTTTTATTCCTATCCTATCAGTATTATACAGGATGTTTTAAAAAACAAGAGTTGTTATGAGAGATTACTTGTTTAAAAAAAAAGCGAAAAAGTTCATATTATGTACATGGGTTTGCAAATAATGCTTAGTTTTAAGGATGCGCAGAATTTCAATTTAGTTTCTTATGTTTTTAAACAACTTTTACAAGAAACAAAATTTTCGCATCGATTTCAAACTGTATATTCCAAACACCAAATATTTGTGGACTCACCTAATAAAAATAAATGTTCACCCTATTTCTGGACAATAAATTTCCCATTGAACAATAACCGTTGCTTATTACAACACCCTGTATATATTACCTTGCATAAAAACACCTATTGCATATATAAAACACTGTGGGAGAATCATACAAGCAATTTTAGATAAAGCGTTTTTTATGTTCTGTACTAAAAGTTAATAAGAGTCAATAGGTATATTTAATGTTACCCTGTATAATATATTTTTAAACAGCTGATCTTTATGTTTTTAGCTCTTATTATTATTGTAAAATGTTTTTAAAAAAATATTGGAGTAATTATTTTCGCCACGTACATCTTTAGAATAATGTTCCACAAGAATTGCACTTGGAACCACTGTGCGGCCGTTCGTTTTCAAGATAAGTCAGTTTATTTAAACTAGCTGGCCAGCAAATTGTCCTGGCTAATACTGTTTTTCTTTATTGTTATACTAAGTGTAACTTGGTTAAGGGTCCTAATCATATAATTATCAGATGACAGTACTAGAAGTACTAAAATATTTTATATGACGAGTGACTTAAATATTATATATATGTTGCCATATAACAAAAACGTTCTAAGAAAATAACGTTTTATAATTTGCAAAAACTAATAATCATTAACAGTAATCGAAGTAAGTTATAAAAGGTGAAGGAAAGTACGTAACAAGTGCTTTAGGGTAATGATGTACGACATATGTTAATGGATTAGTGGGTGTGTACTGTAAAGAATGTATTTTTCTTTTATTTTTCGGGTTTGTTGTAATACTGAAATTTTTAAAATTTTGTCATTCTCTATTGTCATGTCAGTATCCTGGATTGTCTACGAAATCAACGTCATTTTTTTTTTCTAGTAAATGAAACCACCAGATTGTCCGTCCGTCAGATAGCGGGTTCTTCACACTTATCGTCAACTTTAATTTTGTTTAACAACAGCATGTTATCTCGTTAATGTTAACACAAAAGATGCTATATTCACAAGTCATATATCAAAATAGAGTGCAAAGTAGTCTGTCTTCTTAAAGAATTTGACTTTTGTATAATAGTTATGTTTTCTGCCGATATGTATTTTTTTACAAACAATACTGAAAACCCGAATTTATTGACGTTAACAACTAGATCAGGTTTACATTCGTGAAAATATGTTTAATTTCATGATTATTCAATGTATAACTTTAATAGTGTATCATTTAAATTAGTTTTTACTTCCCTCATAAAAGGGAAGTACAATACTTCGTGAAAAAACCACCCTCCGAGATTTTTCCAGATCTTTACGTTTCAGGGTCCCTAGATGACGAAAAACATATTTTCTCGATTCCATCGGTTTGTCTGTCTGTGGGTCTGTCGGTCTGTTCGCGGCATAGTTAAAAACTACTTACCCGATTGACTTCAAATTTTGGTCAAAACATTTTGGTAAAAATCCAATATGGCAAAACACAGATGTTAAAAAAATTATTACTAAGAAAATTTATCCAATTTATCTCAAATTTTGCACAAAAATAGTATTATGTGGGAACACTACCTCGTAAAATTTTGGTACGAATCCAAGATGGCGGTTTAATAACTACTTAATGAACTAATTTTAAATTGTGTGCCATAACTAATTGTAGTATAGAGATGAATTAATAAAAGTGTGGTACTAATTCAAGATGTCGGTGATAATTGCCCGGTCGTAGTACAGATTGAAGGCATTATTTTCAAGCACTGAACTTGGTTGGTATTTATAAGAGGGCACAAAGATGTTCAGGAGCCCGTATTTATTGGCAAGCTTCTGGTGTAGGATGTTACACACCTGGTTATATCGCTGGAGATAGTCCGTGTTTGTTAGGTAAGTGCAGCCAGATATTATATGCTGAATAGTCTCTGATCTCTCGTTACATTTTATCGGACACTCGGGTTTTTGTTAATTTTTTTGTTTGTGTTATTCCGTGTGATAATAACTTGATCCTGTATTGCCATCACAAGTCCTTCTGTCTCTGGAAAGAATTGTCCATCCTTCATCCACCTGTTGGATGCTTCCTTATGGATGTGCGGCTGATTCAAGTCATTGTGATGTCGGCCGTGCAGTGCCATTTGAGCCCACTGTTCTTGTTTCTCGGGGTCTGAAAGTGACTTGAGAGATTGAGTGGAGAGAATGAGTTGTCACTTAGGGTCACTATGTCGTGGAGGCTTGATGTTTGTGCCTTGTTGGTGAAGAAATCTCTTAAATTTCGCAGCTGTCGGGAGTGCGAATTGGTCAAGTCAACAAGGGATCTTTCACCTTATCTTCGTGGTAAGGTCATTCGGATTATGACGATGATGATGACCTTGGGTGGTGTGACTTGTACTTGGTCATCATTACGCGAGTAGTTTGCTGTAGTCCTTCTAGCTCCGTGTTAGTCAATTTCAAGATTTCGAAACTGTAGGTCAGCACGGGCACAGCATAGGTGTTCAGAAGAGCTCGCGCTCTTTGACCGTACTGATCTTTCAGCTTGGTCTTTCCTTACTTATCCTGGAACAGACTAGCTTGTTGGAACCCTAGGTATTTGTAGGTCTCTCCTTGGTTCATCGCTAGAACTATTTCTGCATTCGGTAGGGCTACATCACCATTAATGACTTTACGATGTTTAAGGCTTTACATTTTTCCATTTCATATGGATGTCTTTAGAGAAGGTGTATGTCACGTCAATAAGCTTTGTTAGTTGGTTATGCTTTCCACCAAAGAGCTTAATATCATCCATATACAGAAGATGACATATGGTGCGGGAATTATATTTATTGGCTTTGATGTTGTAGCCATGTCCTGTGTCGTTGAGCAACGTAGAGCAGAACCAAAGTGGACTTAACGAGTCTCCTTGATAAATTTCCCTATTGATGATTATCTCATCGGTGGTAAGATATTGATCGCCATTATAGATCCTCAGGTTCGATCTCCACTGGTGTTTGATAGTTGCCAGGAAATGATCAATGGTAAATTTTGCATATTCGTAGTACATCTATGAGCCAGGAATGCGGTACACTGTCAAATGCATTTTTATAGCCTATGAAAGCAGTGTGTATGTTGCATTGTTGTTGATGAGTTGTTCTTTACATATTTAATGGTCTCGAGTGCATCCCTTCTGTTCCTCGGCTAATAGGTTATGACTGTCAATATGGTGATAGATAAGATTTGCAATGCATCCTGTTAGGATCTTGTACATGGTGGGTAAACAGGTGATGTGCCTGTACTGGGATGGGTCTTCTGTCCTATTGCTTTTGAGTAGCATAGTTATAATGCCCAGCACGAGAAATGTGGGAGTTGTCTCCGGATGATGCATTCTTTTGGTAAAATGACGGCCAAAACTTCATGGAGGACCTCAAATTTCTTATACCAAAAATTGTGAATATGGTCAACTCATGGTGACTTCCAGTTATTATTATTATTACTGTAATGATTATTATTATTATTACTGACAGAAAATTTCCTCAATCATTAAGCAATAATCTAAAGTACTGGTTGCTAATTATATGAACACACTTTTAACGTCGTACGTTTCGTGTCACATCAGAATTATTGTATACATGTAAAAATTAACTTAATCACATACACAAATACAGTTTAATTTTAAAAATTTCCGAGAAAAATATGATTTTAACAGATTAATATATACATTAAAATTGCCTTAGGAATGATGTTGTTTGCCTACTATTTTGCACCGGATGCCTCCAGAATTTGTTTTAATAATACCGACAACAATGAACCTAAATATAAAATAAAGCTTTTAATCTTATTGTTATTAAAATTTACATGACGAGCTTAATTTTAAAAACGTAAGCATATTATTTTTAGAAACATAACTTTAGTTCTACAAAAATGGTCAAAACTTGTATTTTTCTTGTTGTCATGTTCTTCTGAGGCTTCTAAGTAGTCTCCAAAAATAAAAACTGAACTCAATGTGAGTTAGATTTTGAAAAAAAAACAATAATAAACCTAATACCTGATATTTGCGATATGACCCCCTCCGACACTAAACATTTTGCCTGATTTTTCTTACTGTGGCCTCTCTGAATATATCTCGGGTTAAACTGTGACGCATTCTGAATTTTTTGTTTAAAAAATGATCATATCAGTAATGTAAGAAAATTTTTCAGAAAGCCCCATAAAAAACCAAGTGGAGCTGAATCTGGCGACTTCGAGGGCTACTGTGTTGGACACGATATTAAGATTATATATTTTATAATCCGGATCGAGTGTATTTGATAATACGGATTTTCTTATTATTCGATATTATGCAGAACTCAGATTTAAAATGAAAGACAAGTCGAAGCCCGTAAAAAGCAGATTGTCACGACGTTTCGCATTTCATTACTTTTTTTGTTAGATGCTGCTTCATTTCTCTCATTTGAATTTTAAATAGTGTAAAACATAAGACAACGGTGTATATATTGGACAAACGAAATCACGTAACTCTACAAATCGAGCAAAAGGGCGCGATATTGGATAAATTAAAGCAGCTCAAGAGTATGAAGTTGGAAGTTCAACGATCTCTGATATTAAAAAAAAACGTGGTAAAATTGAAATGTAAATATATTTTTCTTGGATTCATTTTTAATTACTGAAACAATTTTTATTTTAGCTTCCTTAAGAAGTGTAGGACCAAGAACTCGAAAAACATTAAGAAAACCTGAGTATTCCGAAATGGAAGCCGAGTTGTATTCAGGGTTCATTAAACAAAGAGAGAGGTATGTGCCAATGTCATATAGAATTTTAGCAGAGATTTAGCCGAGCATTTGTTTTAGAAACATCATGGAAAATACATCAAGATCATTAACTTAATAGATGCAGTTTATCTGTTACAGAATTCGGGTGAAAAAGTAACGGTAACTTGTCTTGAAATGTAATAGAACAAATTTTAACTGGAAATTCTGATAATGTAGCATACGAACCAAAAGAATTTATCCTTCTCAGTGTATTACGTCAACAGTGGAAGTAAACAAAGGTTGTTAAACATCTCGAACATGTTAACGGTAGTGAACAATGAAAAGCCTGCAGACAATGAAAATTTGGCAAATGTCATTGCCAAAAGTTAAACATGAATATGTGATAAAATATTTTTCATTGGGATTACAATGGGCAGAAGAAAATGAAATCCGGTTGCAGCATATTCTTGTATTTAAACAAATTAAAGAGGCCATTATGATGCAAACGACTGGTGTTCTTAAACAAACAAATAAGTTAATTTCTTGTATGTACATATTATATTTTATGTTTTTCATTTTGTATTTGAATAAATATTGAAAAGAGAAACAGAAATAAATGCATATTACGTTTTTCGATGTTTCTCGCAGTTTTTACGTCTAACATAAATTAGAAATTAATCTCCTTAACCCGGATTTTTCGATAATCTGGATTAGACATGTCTTAGTTGGACCGGATTAACTTCCATCTAGCCCATATTCATAAAAGAAATAACCAATTAAATGTTGGCTATTATACCACACCAAACATTTATTCCGAAATGTCCCCGATTTTGAATTTCGTTAATGAAATGTGGATTTTCTGTACTGCCATAATATTTATTCGATTTGGTTTACCGTCGCTTACAAATTTGCTTTCGTCGGCGTCGGTCCAAAAGATATAATTACAAAGTTGACGGTTAGTAATTTTCAGATGTATCATCACTTGTTCAACAAAATTGCTTCTTAGCTCCATATGTCTCTGCGTCATATAGTCTAAGGCTTGTATTAGTGATATCCGTTTGCCTTCAAAATACGTTGCACAGCAGCCCTTTTTAAGTTTAGAGCAAGATAGGCGTGCCAAATATAAGGCTTTTTGGTTTTATCAAGAACTTTTTCACGTCTTGCAAATATTTTGTTAGTAGGAAGGTGACGCTCTGGATAACTTTCATGATACAACAAAACAGCTCTTGAAGGATTTTTTTTAACACTCGGCATAGATAGATAATTCCTCTTTTCTGAGTAAGTAATCATTATTAAAAATTGCAAATTGAAGTGTATTAAAATGAAGAACAATAAACATTTATAATAAAAGTTCAGTTTCATTAACTGCCACAATGGTACTTCCATGGTTTCCATGGACTACCTACCCGATTTTTGGTTAACAAAATTTTCTTTTTAAATAAAAGAATTAGAGAATTTTTTTTTTTAATAAAAGTTATTCAAAAATATAAAATCTTTTCAAATGTGCAGAAAAATTGGTATGCTCCTGGAAAAAAAATGAAATGAATGACGTCACAACCGATATTTTGAAAGCTCTAAAAAAACTATACATATACTATACTATATGAAACTTAATACCTCGCAATATTAATATTTTCAATTGCATTTTCCTTTTTTCCATAATACGCTAGGGCAGTTTGGGATACCCTGTCCACCCTAAATGCACTAGTAGAAAAACTACAGTGTAGAACACGTTTGAAATTCTTATTCCAAAAGTTATTAATTATAAAATATATAACTCTCAAAGACCTTCGTAGGTCGGTATACTTCACCTCACTTCTCCATATTACTTTTATTAGCAAAATTTTTCTAGTCCAGGTCTTCTAAAATTCCCTAACCCCTGCAGCCAACAGCCAACTATAAATTATTTATATTACAGTAAGATGCCGGTTATGCTTCTTCGTAAATGTGTCTAGTAATTTGCCAACTCGAACACAATTATTATCTTTAATAGAACATTCTCTATACTATTTTTTCGATAAATTCTATTATAAATAAATTATTATCAGCATGAATTAACATGAAGTAATGTGTGTAGTGAAAAAAGTAAGTAATTGCCAAGGATGTAATGAAAATATACAATTATTATCTTTAACCGTGTCAAAATGAAATTACTTTTCGACGTTTCGCTTTAGAGTGCGCAAGGCGTAACCTTTCCTCCATATATACTGAATGTGCTAACCAATAGTCAGGGCAATAGGATCACCCACTTAATTGGTCAATATCTTTTAAATATTCTTAATAATTTTACGAAAAAACACATTAATATATTAACCCTACACTTTTTGTAGAGTTAAAACTATCCAATTAGATCCAAAAGATATCTCTACAGTTTCAATGTAGACTAACTATATACGAATGTGCCTATTAACGAATCAATTTTAATAATATTAGACATAATTCAGCATAAGACCCCACTTTTAGACCCGAATAAAGCGTTGAGCAAACCTCGGGTGCAGCTATGAGATCTCTGCTGTCAACTTCGAGAGCAAATATATTTATGGAAGTTTTTAAAGAGGAAGACTCTTCTCCATTAAAGCCAAAATCGTTGACACTTTTGTCATATGGCCTCATGGTCCAGAAAAACTTTCCGTGGTTCCTGCTTACCTAAATTAGCATGCCAATAATATCAAAATATACATGGGATACGCTCTATATCACACATGGAAACCGATAATTACACCGGGCCACGGATCGATATACACAAGTTAGGTATAAAAAGCGTGGAGTAAAAATCTCTGAGGATGTCTCGTGCGATCGAAGGCGAAACGAAGGAAAGTCATTCCATTTTGACACTTTCTAATTGCAAGAATTTCGATTCCTTAAGTGAAAAGCTTTTCCGTCATTTAAATTTTTAAGTAAGGCATTAAATACAATAGAGTAATATTAATAGCAATGATTTATATATTGTTAAAGGTTAAATTTTAAAAAATCCAAACTATTTGTTTCGTCTCATTCAGCAGAGCGCGACTTGCAGCAGTTATTTCAATCATTAAAATAATTGGATACGTAACCTCAAGTTAATAATTGTTTGATTGATTTCACGCTATAACAATAAACGTTATAAAAACGCACATTTTCGCGGTTTTGACATAAAAAATAAACATTTTAATTTTATAATATACATCGCACGTACAATGATATTTTACGCAAACGAAACTCTAAATCAACAAATAAAAGTTTCGAAAACTCTTGTAATAAATACTCCAATACTCCGTTGATAATAACTGAAACTGCCCCGATGAGTTTTTAATTTAATTTAATAAAAGGGAATCAAAAAATCAATCTATATTACTTAAACCAATTTGATTTCTTGTCTGATATTTTAATTGGCCTTTCCAATAAATAGTTGCGATGGAAAGATAGGAGTAGTAATTTTATTATGGGCTATAAGTGGTAATATGTTTTCAGTTGTATGTTTCGCTGATATTTTATATTTTCGGTTTAAAATAAAAAATATATATTTGAGAATAGAGTTTACAAAAAATGACCCTAAAGCAGTATTCAATGTTTAGTCTATTACTACCTATATTTTTTCAATTGTTGCTGTTTGCTGTCTGAACATATTTAAGCTCTCAATATCTAAACTTTAGTAGTGGTTGTTATCTAGGCAAAAACCAACTGGTTTTAAATCTGCACATCACGGTGACCAATGAACTAGAAAAAGTTCAAAAATTCACCAGTGATCGAAGATTCACTTAGCTACTGTTGGCCTTTCTGGTAAAACTACAGTTCAAAAAAATAAAAGTAAAAAGCCGTCGATGCAAGAGATCCTCCTGCACTGGTAGGAATTACTTTGCGAGTGGAAAACACCCGTCAAAATTTTTATTAATAGATTGAACACGTTTTATAAATTATTTTAACAAATTTTATCTAAAAAAAATCTGAATAAAACTTGCTTGTTAAACCAGAGTTAATTATTTATATTCTCATAAATGTATTTTAATTCTTGTACTAACTCTTCAATAAAGTATGAAAATCTATTTTAATTGAGAACGTATGTGTAGTGACCCAGACTTAGAATGTTTTTTATTTTACAATTAAGTCGTTGCAGAGACGACAAAATGTTCAAAAACAAATAACCATGTAAAAAAACCCGAGGTAGTTAATAAATATACTGAGTTTATGGTTCATTTTATTTCCTTGTTCCTATTACCACCTTGGCAATTTATAATTACGCACTCGAAACTTCGCACTACAACGGTGAGATATGTACTTGTAAAACCTGTAAAAAGTCAGTACTTTAAAAGGAATATTTCATTTTTCCAAGTACCTGCCTTGCAACTATATTCCTAGTATTTATTATAGCTTATGTTCAATCTCGCATATTTTAAACTGATTGTACAGCAACTTCATAAATATCATCTTTTTACGAAGGATAAGTTTGATGAGTGTAGTGACATTTGTTGATTTCTTTAGACTTCAGTTCTGTTTTCTATGGCATCCAATAAAACGTCTCAACTATTTTTTAATTCATGTTTTGTGTTTTGTAGAAAGGGGAAGGGAAAACTTTTCTTAAACTGGTAATGGTACACCATTTGTTTAGACTGGTTATAGTCCTGATCAGTTTGACAGTTTCTAAGTTACCCCAGTACTGCCAGAGTCGTTTTACCAAATCAATAAATCAAAATAATAATCCCAGCAGTCCTTAATCATGCGTTTAATAACAGTATATACTAAAATTAACTTTAACTTGATAATAATATTTGAAACGTCAGGCTTTCTGAAATGAAGTGTGGAACTACTCTTTAATAGTTGTCTTATAACATCTTTATAAAATACCGGTTACTTTGCTAAAAAGAATGAAGCTATTAAAAAAATAGAAGGGGGCTGTCGGTATGCAACATCTAGCTACATTGATTATTTTTTGACTTTAACTCAGGGTATGCAACTTTAAGAAGCTATGAAAGAAATTGGGACACAAAATAAAAAAGATCTGTTAGTTTTGATATAAATGTATGTCAACGGTAAACAATTTACAAAAGCTTTGGAGATATTAGAGGTTAATAATAAGTTTTATTTTTTTTTGTTTAACATTTCCACTAGGCTGTTCTTAATTTTTGAAAATATTTTTTAGTTCCTAAAAAAAACGCATCTGCGTCATTTTGAGAAGCTTGTAAAAAAGTATTTAATAAGTTTTAAATACTCCGAACAAAATTATTTTTATGATTCAAGGACAACATCTACCTAAAATAAACTGCTATTGATCGTGTTTTGCAATGTGTTTAAAATATCATTATAAATCACATCGGTTTACATATTCGGTTTACAGATACCATCACATACTTATAAGAAAAAAAATCATTCTAGATATAAAATTAATTATTCACCGATATTGATAACACTTATTTCCAGAAACTTATTTCTCGTGACTTAAAGGCCAATGTGGTTAATATAACATGTTTTGATTTATAAAAACTGAAATAAATAGAGAAGGGTTCAAAAGTATCAAAAAACAGTTGTAGTTAGGAATTGAAAGTACTTTTATATGAAGACGAGCAATATTTTTACTAGTAGTCTCTGTATGAATGTCGGCGTTAATATTAGTTAATTTTCGAAAAAAATAATTATAGTTAGGCAATTTTAATTCAATTTGTTGTATGAAACTCAAATTCAATCTCAATAATGAAATTATTTTTTTTAAGCTAAACCAAACAATAATTTTGTTTAGGTAGCCCCTAATTCAATTAAACATAACTTATTATTAAAAAATATTACTTTAGTATTGTTGGAAATGTCATTTCTCTCATGTGATCATACACACTCTAAAAAATTGCAGGGCTGTTTCTATCTTATTGTTTCAAAATCTACAATTATCCGACTCACACTACACCTTTATAGGTTTTTAATACTAAATTTTGAACGATTTCAAAAATCAAAATGATTCGAATCTGGGAACCTTGGTGGCCAAGATTAAATATATTATATAACTTCCTTACATCTATCTCAATAAGCTATCAAAAATATCCTTTCGACACATTTGATTTTGATTACCTAACTTGTTTTAAGCAACCAGGACGCTTGTGGTTCAATACTGAGAATTAAAAGATGAAACCCTTGATGGTCACCAATTCCAAAATTGGTATACTCTGAGAATAAATAATTAAATAAAATGGGAGGGCCGTGATTACAATAATTTTGCAGCCAAAGGTTCGATGTTCGTGATTAGGCGCAAACATAGCTAAATAAGGTAATATACCTTATAAAGGTTATTTCTTCAGAACAAAATTCATGCCAGAATGATCGTCCACAATCCGACGATGCTCAGCCTTAAAAGTTTCCTTGTAATGTTGATTTAGGCTACATCTGTATGTGATAAACCTGCAGATATCCTGAGGGAATGCGATAATAGGTGGACTAAAAAAAATTGGTTTTAAGCATTTGATTATTTATTTGAATATAGCGGATTTGGTGATCCTGAAATAAAGATAATGTCATTTGAATCTAAAGGTCACGTATATTTTATTAATATGCACAGGGTTTCTGTAAATATTTTGAAAATATTTCAGGGTTTTCGTTAAACGACGATTTCTGAAAAATAAACAAATGACAATTGCAAAGTTAAAAATGTGCATACTATTTGTTATTTTAAGTAGATCACCCTACATATTTATACCTCTTTGAAATTTTAAGATACGTTTGTTCCAACAGTTATTGCCTAAATTTAATCCAGAACTCGAATAAATATGTCCTTATGGCTAATAATAATTTTGAGTTTGAACTTAATAATAGCAAATTCACCGCTTCTCCGGATTTTGTATTTAATTTGTATTGTTTATATATCTTAAAAATAAAGCTTGTCAATCCCTTTCAAAATATAAACTCTGCCTATACCAACAACCTACAGAGTTTTTAAAAATCTTTGTTCGAGTAATAAAATTTAATTAAATTTATATTTAGAATTAATTAAAATATTACATCTATTACCTACCGGCTTTTGACCTTACTTTGAAGTAATTTCATTGAATTTAGGAGCATTAAAAAGAGAGAGTATCAATTTTGTTTTTGGGACGTTGTTCTATTTCTATGAGTTCATTTCAGCGAATTTAATCACATTTTAAATTTAGGAAATTTATTGTCGTTATTAAAGAGGTTAAAAAGCATTAGAGAAATTGGCAAAAACATGCAAAATCCAAATGTACACTAAGAGCTTGCTTAATAAAACCAAATGAGATTTAATTAGGGACAGATGGCAAATTATAATAAAACTCTTGTAACTGTGATAATTCCTGCAGCCAGAGATGACGCAATATACTGCCAATTACTGCCAAATTAACCGACACGAGGCACTTTACTAGTCCTAAGTAGTTACAAAACAGTCGCTTAATGTCAAAGAGCATAAGGGCATTTTAAACCACTGCTTGACAACAAAAATGCCTCCTTAACTAACTGTTATTTGCAGCAATTATTGAACAAAATAAAGATAATTTTAACTGTTGTAGAACGAAATGCTGACTATCAACTTATGAAACCCGTTCACAATATAAAGCTAAATGACTTCGTCTTTGTATGGGATGTGAGCAAGAAAATGCCATAGTTTTTATTTTAGTTTTGTCATAAATCAGTGAATTAATTCTGCAAGAACGCTGGTGCACTATCATCATCTTTTGGGAAGTCTCTTTACAGAATACAAAAATATTGCTAAATTTCAAAAACATACACAAAGAATAAAGGCATTACAGAAGAAGAATAATAAATAAATAAATAAACAGGCGTTAGTTTTTAACTACGCGAAGGGCAGACAAGGGACAAGACGTCAAAAGCAAACTAAAATAAATTATAATAAAATACACTAGATTTGCAAACAATTAAAAAAGTGTAAGAAGGGGAATATTTTTATTTAACAATTAAAAATGCTTTCAGTAGCAATAAGAAGAGCAAAGATGGAGCAGTTCAATCATTAGTCAAATATATTATTAAAACACAAAACGATAGTATAAGAAACTTAGATAACGATACCAAATCAATGATTTAACATAAATCTTTTTTGTTCATAAAATCTCAATTAATAATAAGCTTGGGTATTTGGTAGGTGAAAGAATATCTCAGAAAGCTTAGGAATCTGATAGTGACTATTGTAGCACGTATCACGAGAGTGTGTGGTGCTTTAGAAATAAGTTTTTAAGGGGTGTAAGGATGTCAAAAGCCTTGCTAGTCAAGCAAGTGAAGCCGATGTTGCTTCCCTGTCAGCACCCAAAAGGATGTCATCCAGCACGTTTAACAAAGTTATTGCAGCACTAAATCCTTTTTAAAATCCGGAATTAAGGTAATGTAAATTGTTTGTAAATATTTTTTTCAAACATCTTGGACAGATTTGCCAACAGACTTATCGGTCTCAACTCTAAGACATCCTTCGGGCTGGTTACTTTAGGAAGTGGCAATGCCAATCGACTTTCCACTATGTAGGGAATGTAACATTCTGTATGCGAACATTAAAAGTAGTAGCATAATAACGTGACAATAAAGTTTTATCATTTCAAACGATATCTATTCGCACCTGCAGCATTCTATTTCAGCGGAGATGTTATTATGGCCCAAACTACATCGCGATCGTCCTCCAGTTTCATCTCAAATTATTGTTTTATATATATATATATATATATATATATATATATATATATATATATATATATGTATATATAGTATCGGTTATATTTAAATATTAGTTTTATTCTATTTACCTTATTAAAGTTGATAAGTTGATATAAGCGAGATGGCATACTCTGTTTGACATCTGGCAAAAGTTTGTACAGATTTCGAATTAATCAATGTTGTATTCATAGTGAACTGGTCACAACCTAGCTATCCCACGCATGTAAATTTGAATGATTTATTTTTTTTTTATATTATAAGTTTTCTTTTCATTTTCGTCATATAACAAAAACATGGCAATATTGTAAAATCAGTTTTAAAAATCTTACACGTTATCGTTGGACCGAATGGTGACTAATGACACCAACGGTAAGAAATTGTGTAAAAAATTTAATATTATTCTTAAATTAGTAAAGTGAATAAGTACGCCTCCACCAAATTAAATACTATGTTTCTCATTTGCACTTTGGCAATTTCCTATTGTAAATACGTCATACATAATCGTCTGATTTGAATGATAATTTTAATTAAATATAATATTATAGAAATAGAAAAAATAATTTTATTTCCATTTAATTTCAATGTACCTTTAGACTGGTATTTTAACCTAATTCTATTAGCGTGTTAATGTTAATATTTAAATAAAAATATTTTACAAAAGCTCGAACCATCCAAAATAAGTACTTTTTATGTTTTGGTACTATTAATTAATTATTAGTTTGTAGTTTTGTCCGTTTCAAAAAGAGGCCAAACTAACTTTTTGGGTCTAATTAAAAATAACATCTACGAGTATCCCTTTCTATTTGAGGTTCTATCTCTGTTTCGTTTTAGGGAATTGCAACTTAAATTAGTTGATCCGATTTGAAAACAGATGATAAACACGGTTTTAATTCAAAACCAAATACATCCGATTGGTTGGATCAACGTGTTATTAATCCATGAAAAAATGTCCCAAGTAAAAGTATATTGGTTTTTTTGTTAGTTTTTTAAAAAGTCGGTTTTTTTTATAATCTATTTTTTTCTGATTGAAAAAAGTTTTCTTCTGTTTATTGAAAAACTCAAATAAATTACTAAAGAACAACAGTTTTTCAAGGTCAATTCCCATATATTGTATTTCGATGAACATCCGGCTCGTTCGCTAGACTAATGAGGTTTCTGTCGGATACCCACATCAACCTGTTAAACCGCAGATATAATGTGATTTACATGCAGCAACAGAATTGACAATATAAGTTCCTTTTGATGTAAAATTCTTGCACTTAGTGCTTTTGCAGGGTACAAGATGCAATACTGTTTAAAGTTATTTTTGAATTTTGTTGGAAACATTTTTCGGCTATATTTATGCGATGCATTAAAATTTTCAACTTTGCCGCCCCTACTCTTCTGAACCTGGCGCTCCTGACCAAAACCAATCACATTTAATCGGCAGCAATTTTTGGGTAAAAACATTGACATATTGGTAAACACAATAAAATTTTAAATTAAATACAAGTGAGATACGTCTATATGTAGTAGTCGCATATGGTATTATTTTTACTAAAAAAATGATAAGTGATCTCGTCTACTAATAGATAGTAGTTTGTTTTTGTGCTCTTTTCTGACCTGTTTTCCTTTAACAAAATTATGTACAACCATGTTTGTTTTTGCGCAGTTATATAATAAGCTAATATATTATATTTATCTACAATTTTCCAACACATTAAAGTCAACATATCAAGTCATAAATTTCAAAGTCGATACATTTTTAAAAATATTCAGCTATTAACCTTAATTAATGAGGATTATAAGGGGAAAAATTACAAGCCACGTTACTTAAATTAAATATCAAATTTTGCCACAAATTTATTACTATTTTTAAAAACATTAAAGATTTACAAAGTGCAACTTTTTTTATACAAGCTAATAGCTAATATATGGATTTTTTCCCACCAATCTCATCATTGTCTGATTTTTAAATTATTTAGATACGCCATTGGCCTTGGCATTGGAAACACATGACCAGCCAGTTAATTTCACACTTTTCAAAATATATTTATTGTTAAACTAACAAATTTTGCTGATAAATAGGCATTTTATTAAAGCTAAATAATTAGAGGAAACTATATTGTAATTTTGTACATCAATGACATCTATTTCAAACGACGACTTCAATGAATATCATTGAATTAGATACAAACACGATTATCTGTATAGCAGTTTAGTTTTTACATATGACTTTTTTATATTAATAAAAAGAATTTTCTATAATGCACACACACACAAAATTTAATAACAAAAAATCTGTAAATGTCCTTTACCCGAAACTTCCTTTGTTACGAATATTTTGTTTTAACAGAAATAGTAAAGTGTGATTTTATTGGCGCCATTTTTTTCCACCATATTGGATTAGGAACAAATACCAGTTTCTACCTATGCCCCACTTGATTTTTGGGCATAATTTATAATAAATTATATAAATAACTTTTACAGTGATTTTGACAGTTTAAAACCGCCGCAGTTCCGTCGTGTTGTATTCGCACCAGTTTATTGCTATATCACATTTAATTTTTCCGCAAAATTTAAAGTCAATTGAATGAGAAGATTTTTTTACGTTGATTTTTTATACATTTTAATTGATGACCATTTTGTTTCGACATCTTGAATTTGTACCATAACTTTACCAGTTTGTTTCTATATCACATTTAACGCATGCACAAAATTTGAAATTAATCTAATAAGTTGTTTTTTCAGGCTGCTTTTTAAATATTTTATTAGCTCGCCATTGTGTTTTGCTATCTTGGGTTCATATCAAAATATTATCAGTTGATTCATATGTAACACTTGATTTTTGTGCAAAATTGGATTTAAATATTAGAAATAAGTAAGTAAATAGGGCAAAAATTCATACTAAGTAATAAGATTTACTACAGAATAAGTTTCTGATTTTTCGGTAAATATATTAAATTTCAATGTCGTTTTGGCAATAAAGCTATACAATGGAGATCAAAACACAGTCATAAAACAATTAATTGAAGTAATTTTTTAAAGCTTGAGATTATGAAGAAGCCTTACTTGAAACAAGTTTTAAATCTGGGATTTAACTGCTGCAAGTTCATTGTAATACCTCTCAAATAGATAAATCACTTAACTTTTTGTACCCCTCATTTATAAGGATTTTATTCTGCATTAATTTCAAGATAAATATAAAAATTTGATTATCTGTTAATGTAGCTTTGCAGAAAGATGGTTTCGGTTTTAAAACGACTGACAATATTGATAAATAAAGGGTAGGCTTGTGTAGTTTAGTCCCACGTCCACTAAGAATCTCCATCTCACAGCGAATGATCCGTTATGCAAGATGTTTCCCCAGTGATTTTTTCTTGGTGGTGGTTGGACTGTGCCTCAAAACCGCGAAAAACTACACTTCTTTCCCGCCTTCAAAGAGCCTTACCAGGCATGGGTTAGCTCGATGTTCCGAGCGGAAGTCTGTTATGGTATTTTTTATTCTCTACTGCTATCATATACGCCGAAAAAAAATTTATCGAAAAAGGTATCGCCAGCACGGCAGGTTAGAATTCGAATTTTAACATTTATTTGGCCAGATGGTTACGAAATATGTTATTTTCGGTGCGGGTATAGTCAGACAGCAGACATTTTAAAGTGGTCGGTTCGTTGCCTTGTCAACATAATATATTAATATAATACAAACATTCGTAATTATTTGGGGTAGTATTGTGATATTTGTGATTGCATAACTTTTCGAAAAATATTAGTTTTCTTTAACGTTTTTTACTCCCTAGAATTCGCAAGTGTGTTTGTAGGTTTTTCTATATTTTCAAGGAGTTTAATATTTGAATGATTATTAGGATTTTTTTTAAAACATTATATGTTGACATTCAAATTGTATTAGTCATCAATATTAATTATTCCTACAATATTATGTCTTAAAACATTGAGATATATTTCTGTTTGTTCTTAATTTATTAATAATAGCAATAATATTAATCTATTGTTTAAATAATCATTATTTTGATTATTATTATATTAAGAACAAACATAATTTACTTAAACGATCTTAAGCCTTAGCATTGTAGGAATGAGTCTTGGTATTGATATTTTAAGTAGCATATATTTAAAAAATTATATTTTGAAATCATATTTACAGATTGAGTAAAAACATTGCGTATTTAAATATCTGGAAATTACAGAGATTATTGACGTAGATTTTACTACGACAGGAAATTAAGAAACGTATTGTAAAAAGGCGTAAATCGATTTCGACCATACAAATTGTAAAAATCAAAATGATTAGTAGCATTCAATTTTGAATCATCTTCTTTCGATATACCGCCTCCCCACCATACATCTTAGTTAATGATAAAACAAATGTTTTGTATTCTGAATGTAATAATTATGTATTATTCCATTAATATTAGGGTGTTAACCTAGGAGGTTCACCCATATGAAATAAAGAGACCTCTCTTATGTGTAATTTTATGGGATTCATTTTTTATTATTATTACATTTATTTGGTATTTTAGTGCTTTTAGCACTATTTTTTGGAGAAGATTTTTCTGTCTGTTTAATTATGATATTGCTATATTAACTGGAGATACCGTCCAAACTGGACATATTTTTCTTTTTACTTATTTTGTTAATAGCCAAGAATGTAATCACGATCGAAACCATAAAAAGTAATACTATAGACATTTAAAAATAAACTTATTAGGTCCTTCCACCGTAATCATCTGCCAAATGTAAACCACCGTAAAAGTCAAAAGTAATGTTGATTGTAGGATCTGGGGGAATTTTGACTAAAAGAGACCGAAGTTACTTCTTAACTTTAATAAGCCCCCAAATTAATAATAATCAAATCAGGTAGTCAAAGATATGTTTATAACTTTGAGGATAACATTAAGAGTAGAAGGTTAATCATCTAGCGGAGAGGTTATTAGAGCCGCTATAACATTTGAGGACTTAAACCAGTATTTCAGACAGGTGGCTTCTAATTTATCAAGTAAACTTAAAGATAAAATGCTAACATAAAGCAATAAAAGAAAATTATATGTAGTAGGTTTAAGAAAATATTTACAAAATCAGATAAAGGTGGTATTGTTGCAGCAATATAAACAAATCTGGTCACATCAATAGAACAATAGGCGATTTACGTCCGGAAAATTACAATGTATGTGAACTGTGATACATCAAACATTTATCAAAACACATTAAGGTTATTCGTTTCAGTTGTAAACATTTTTTATTGATTAGTTTAAAACAAAAACTTACAGATATAATTTTGACACTATCTTTTCGATAAAATATTTAAGCGAAATCTCAAATCAATCAATTAATACAATAATGCAAATTTTTAATTTCAAGTACCTACTCTAGTTCATGAATTCATTTTCAGGCGCCTTTAAAGGTTTAAGATAAATGGTAATTTAAGTATTAATTCCCTCGTGAAAGGAACTTTTCAGGATCCCAAGTTGCCGAAAAACATGTTTTCTTAATTCCGTCGGTCTGTCTGTTAATCTGTCTGACTGTTCGCAGCATAGCTAAAAAACTACTTATCCGATTTTGGTCAATAATTAAGGGTCATATGGGGATGACCTGGTAACATTTTCGCAAAAATCCAATATGACTGAACAAAATGGAGGCCTAAAACTAATTATTGAATTTACTTGCATAAAAATCAAGTATTTCGTAGAAATCAACACATAAAATTTTGGTACGAATCCAAGATGGCAAAACAAAATAATGGCCTAATAAAATACTTAAAAAATAAGCCTGAAAAAACTACTTATAAGATCGATTTCAAATTTTGTGAATGAATTAAGTATGATATAGAGAAATCTTTATTTTTTAGTGTCCCTAGAGGCCAAAATACGAGTTTTCTCAATTTCGTCGGTCTGTCTGTCCGTATGTCTAGCTAAAAAACTACATACCCGATTGGCTTTAAATTTTGGTGCTAAATTAAGGATTATATAAGGATGAGATGGTATCATTTTGATAAAAATTCAATACAGCGGAACAAAATGGCGGCCTAATGAAGTGTTAAAAAAGTTATTATTGAAAAACTAATTATCCAATTTACCTTCAGTTTTGCGCAAAATTAAATGTTACATTACATATTATGATTCCCAGAAAACAAAACAAAATGGCGACCTAATAAAATATTTAAAAAATCAGCCTGAAAAAAGTACTTATTAGATTGATTTCTAATTTTGTGCAAGTATTAAGTGCGATATAGAAATAAACTGGTACGATCAACATAAAAAATAAACTGGTACGAACTCAAAATGACGGAAAAAATAGCGGTCCTCTAAAGTTAGTGTAAAAACTTAATACATTAATAGAAATAACAAACTTTTTATAGAAATAACTTTTAAAAAGTCGATAATAAATTAGTTTTCCATTTGTTAACTAAAATTCCACACGCCCTGTATAAACTGCGTTGTGTGTGTGTAGGTGTGTAGAGGAATTCGTTACGAGTAATGTTCCGAGTAAAGGCAAATTTACTGATTTTTAAAATTCATTTTTTTTCATATTCCTACCGTTTTTGCTACATTTTTATGTTGGGTTTGGCAAGCCGAGTGTCAGTCAGAGTCAGCATTTTCGTGATTAGTTATTTTACACATGCAATAAGAATTTTTGACAATAAATTTGTTTCGATCTCATATCTAAAAATCATTTTCAGAATAAAAAAATATATATTTTTTTATTTCCAGAATTTTTTTTATCCGGATCTAACATACATACATCCACACATACGTACATTAAATAAAACCATTGCTTCAGTACATCAGTATACCTTTTTTTATTTCATTTTTATTTGTTGTTAATTTATTTTTATTTTATTATTTTATATAATTTTATTTACTTAAACTAAAAAAAAATTGTAATTTATTATTATAAAAAGGTTTTTATTCTAGGAAAAGGAATTTGCCCGACTTTTAAACATTTAGTCGGGCCGCTGTTTTATTTTGTCATATAGAATTGATTTTTAGTAATAATTTTATTAAAATATTATTTGATCGCCATTCTGTTCCGCCATATAGGATGTTTACCAAAATGTTACCATGCCATCTCCATATGACCAAAATTTGAAGTAAACCGGATAAGAAGTTGTAAAATGTGTAGCCTTAAAAAAAATATCGAATCGTAATTTTTTCACCATTAGTTTTTTTTATGTTTAATATCGACAAATTTAATTTTTTTGTCAAATCATTTCTGTTCATAAATTATTTTTATTTAAAGTCCGAGGCACTGACTTAGCTCAGAAAGCTGAATATATTAAATTCATTATTACGAGCCTGTAAGGTAAATGGAAGTTAATTTTGTTTGTCTTAAATATTTCTGTTAATGATATGTATTTAAAACTACCGTAGGAAATTAATCTATATTAGATAATTAGTATTAGTTTTCTTTATAGAACACATCCTGAACAACATTTAACGTGTTTATTCGGAATAGGCAACTAGATATTTTAGGTAGTTAATTTAATAGCATGATAGTTTAGATTTAATTACATTTAATATTAATTCAGTATGTACTATTTTATGTTATGCATCTAAAATTAAACGACATGCATTTTCTATACTAAAAAATAAAATTATAAATTACAAATAATACATAAACATACAAACGACAATAAATAAAGGCTATAATTTAATATAAACGATAACACTTAAATTAAAGAATATATATATATATATATATATATATATATATATATATATATATATATATATATATATATAAATGTCACTTTTGTTTTATTTGGCATAACTGCTGCTACAAAAAAAATCTATTAAAAATGTTGAGAATTATTTAAAGAAAAAATATGCTTTTATAGAGTAATTCATTAGTAAGCAGGTTCAAAAAATGAGACAGCAGATCAAAAGGCTAAACGAATAATACGGTTCTTAAGGAAAAATGACAAATCGAAAGAAACTATTTAGACAGCAGCTTCACTTAAAAATATTAAATGACATCAAACAAATACTTGTGATTTTCTAGAAATTAGCAAATTTAAATTATAAATAATATATATAAATTAACCGATCAGTCAGACAAGTAAAAGTTTAATAAAATAATAAAAAAAATGGATGACAATAATTTCACTTTAATTTTTAGAATTAAACAAGAATCATATAATTACTAAAGCATCAAAATGTTGTTAATGCTGAATCACTCTTGCTATCCCTTGTTAAATAACCTTTAACATTAAAGGTGAATGTATAAAAAAAATGTTTTTAAAAAAATTATTCTATAATTCATGTTATATTCCCTGAAGACCAATTTGTAATAAAACAAATAAAGAAGGCTACACGAATATTATGATATTATGGAAAAATGACTAATCGAATGAAATATTTAGATATCAGCTTCATTTAAAAATATTAATATGATATCAAACAAATACCTCCTGTGATTTTCAAAAAAATAGCCAACTTAAAAATAAACAAAAATGACAGATGTATGTAGTGTTATTGGTGTAACTGGGTAAAGACATTTTTCCATAATTTGACAACATGTTAAGGAAGTAAAATATAAACATCGCACATAAAAACAATTAATTTATAACACTGTTAATAAAAAAGGAAAACAAAGCCAAAGAAAAAATTGGGATTATAAATTAACCAATCAGTCAGACAAATCAAAGTTTAAACAAAATAATCACATAACTACTAAAACATCAAAGTGTTGTTAATGCTGAATCACTCTTGCCATCCCTTATTCAATAACTTTTAACAATAAAAGTGTGTGTATAAAGAAAACAAAAATCTTTTTAAAAGAAAAATTTTCTATAATTCATGCGGTATCCCCTGAAGACCAATTTGTAGCGAACATTTTTAAAGTTATGTAAAGAAAACAATGAAAGTATACGAATAAACTAAGTGGCTAAAAAAATCGAATCTAAACTAGTTACCTGTTATAGCTATCATTTCTGTCCTCCACTTTTAATCTTTTAACTTTGTCACTCATTTTTGAAAATTCGATTAGGTGTCACTAAATGGCTTCAATCCAACACCACTTTACGAACTCGTCGTCGATTCTATTGGTCGGAATTCACGTGTTAGACTGACACAAAATGAAAAATACTGATCGCTTTTCTATTTCTATGAACCTTTCGCAAACGCCAGCTGGAGCAGACTAATGAAAACGTATAAGTAACTTGAAAAAAATACAAGGATATTATTAGCGAATAGGAATATGGGACGATACTGCTAAGTTATTGAGATTGTTGCATATTATTATATATATACTACCACTTTTTCCCTTTATCTTAGATTGACGAAGGTGACAACAAAACAATGTTCCGTGGTGTACAGTGCTCGCTCTGTACCTAGGACAGTTTTTAGAAGTGACAATCTATGTTCCTTGCGTAGTTGTTGGTTGATTTAAATAATTTGTTTGTAACGTTCGGGTTATTAACTTCGGTGTGTGGCTGGATCTTGCCTAATTGTCACGAGCTGTTTTCGAAAATATTTTGGGATGTTTTCATTGATCACTGCCATTTTTAATTTTAGATTAAAGTTTATTTGTGATGTACAGTTAGCGTCAGATAAATCCGTACAGTGATAAATGAGTATAACCTCATTTTATGATATTTTGGTAATACGGACTTTTATTTCTACCTGTTACCTAGGTTACAACCATACGAATTGAGTGGTTTTAAATGTATTTAAGGTTTTTTTACTTAACTGAAGGATATGTTCTATATTCGGTTACTTTCAAAGACATATTAAATTCAATAATACCAAAATTAGCATACAATTTCAACTTTTGAGGAAATAAAAAAAACCTGGACACTAATTTGCTTTTTTTGAGTGTAATTTGGATTGTACTGAGAATTTGGAGGTCGGTAAACGCGAATTTACCAATTACAAGTAGACTGAAATAGTTTTTCGTCAAAAACTATCAATTTTTTCCAAAAATCTGTATTTTGCCGAAAATATTCTAAAGCAAACCCGACCAATTTGTTCTTTATCACTGGACTTTAAGAAAAGTTTTGGGGCAGCTGCTCTATTTCTTCTGCTGGAACATTGTATTATATATACACATCAATACAGCCGTTTCAAATGGATTTTGTCTTTCGCCGATCTTTCCAAAGTATGTTCCTCACGTCACTTCTTTACAATTCATATGATTCCCTGAACAGTGATCTTAGCTATACAAACAGCCTTATTCTATTAGTGTAATTATGGCAGTTTTTGTAGCAATACTTAAACGTGGCATATTTGTGCTATTATTTTACTCTTGACAAAGCAAGACTGACATCAAAAATCAATAAACGTCAATAATTAATCATGTCATCATGTGCTGTTATAACTGACAAATGCCAAAGGTAATTCACGTAAATAAAAGAAGACGAAGTACAAATTACAATGAAGGAATTCAGCCGTACGGATTTATCTGTCGCCAACTGTACGTATGTGTTTTTTTAAGGCTAAAGAGGGATTTTTTTAACTGAGTGGCGAAAATTTAAAATTAAATCTTGTCAACATGGACTAAAAATTTTAGCTGGATTTTTATATAACATGCTTTTGTTAATTTCTTGCGTAAAATTTCTTTGATTAGTAGACCTGTAGAATAATATTTTTTGTTTTTTCTATAAATCAAGATAATTTAATTTTAAAAAGGAATAGGTCTGCGAGCCCCGTCCCATTTCAGTTGGCACGATTGAAAAAATTCTTAATTAATTTAATGTTATTTAAGCTATCAAAAACTAGCAAATTATTTCGTTTTGTGCACTGTTTACTACTTCCGAAAAATTTTAGATACTTTTACACAAGTTATATTTAATTACAACAAAGGAAAAATGAATAATAAATATAACCAGAGAAACTTAAATATACAACATATTTTCAAAAACTGCTACTACGTAACATCTCCTTTCTTTTTTATAACAGCCGTCATACTTTGAGGCATGGTGCTTACTAGGTTCTGACACTATCCCGGACTAAAATTATCCCAAATTTCCTGCAGTCGTTCTTTTAATACTGCTACAGATCTAGCTGGATTTGCACGCAACTGTTTTTTCATTTCATGCCAAAGTGTTTCTATTGGTGATAAGTCCGGACTACTTGAAACCCATTCAAAAAGTGAAATATTATTGTCGGAGAACCATTTTAAAGCTTTGTTGGAATTTTGGCATGCTGCTCCATCTTGCTGAAATATAAAATTTTCTTCAGCGCCTAAAATTTCTTCTCTTGTTGGCAACAAAGACTCCTTTAAAATATTTAGATACTTTTCTGTATTGACAATTCCATTTATAAAATGCAACTTTCCCACTCCTCCAGAAATTTTACTTTTCGCTTTAAACGATCTGGATGGAAAGTTTCATTCTTTTGTCGAATGAGTCTACTACGATCGTCTCCCACACAAACTTCAAAGCGGGATTCATCACTCCAGTGTATGCACTTCCACCGTTGAAGGTTCTCATTTTTATACTCTTTGGCCCATTCGAGTCAATTTTTTTCTGCTTCTGAGATAATAATGGCGTTTCCTTGGCCTAAGTAAAGAAAATTATAATTTAGGAAAATTCTAAAAAAAAGAACTTGCCTTGTGTGTCCGAAATCCTAATTTTTGAGCCTCACTATGACATCTAGATCTTGATACACGTCTGCCCACTGCACTGCTCCAGAGTATACTTAACTGACCATAGTTAGAACGTCTACTTTCCCGAATTTATTTTTTTCAATGCCCGTTTGTCATTGTCTGTCAATTTCGCTTTTCTTACGTACCGGCATTTAGGAGCAATTGAGTCATTTGTTTTATATAAGCCACAAATATCTCGAACACTAGATTTCGACATATTTACAAATTTCGCGATTTCAGAGTAATTTTTCCACTTTTAAATAAATTAATTTAGGTTAATCGAATTTTTTCGTCAATAACTTTTTCTCTAGCCCATTTAACAAATTACACTAACCTTATAGATACAAAAATGCATCTGTTAGTAGGAAAACAAATAGTGATAGCATGCCTTTACACAGCCTACTTGATTATTAGTGCAATTTAGTCCTACTGAATAGAACTACTGCCATTAGGTATGCAGAAAAAAAAATTATCAATGAGACATTTATTGCCACTATATTAATTATCATTCCAAATATTTGACAAAACTATTTTAGCGGTAATTTTAAATATATTAACAACATATTATTAAAATGTTATACCCTTTGTCACTTTAAAATAAAGTTCAGTAAATCGAAAATTTACTAAATGGGCCAACTGAAATGGGACGGGGCTCGTATATTGCTATTGATTTCTGAGGATTTATCAAATTTTGTAAATGTTTTTTGTTTCCTATACAAACTCCTATGAGCTTAATAGCTATTTGTTTATTAGACGGAGTGCCACTAAAATTGGTAATGTAACATTTGCATACGAGGCGAAGCGTAAAAAAATGTGTGTGTTTCAACAAACAATAAAACGGCAAGATTTACCGATTCTAATGATTAATTTAGACCCTATTGCCCAAAGGGTTTTTTTTATATTTGAAATATATCAACATTCTTACGGGTTTTTTAATAAACTTTCCTAGTGCACGTATTTATTGCACATTCAAAATTCACTAATAAATAATTGTCATCTGTCAGTTTGATTTTTTAAATAAGTTTCTTTCTTTTAAAGCGGTTAAAAACGAATCGATTTGGTAATTCATCTGAAGAGCAAGTTGATAAAAATTTAATAAAAAGTGAACTAATGAATATATTGAAAAGTAAGAATAGGTAAGAAATTACAAATTGATTAAAGATACGCAGTATCTCATCTTAAAAAAATGTGGGATTTAACATGCGAAAGCAAGATGAGATCGAATATAAAGACTACCCTATTAAAACACCCTAGCAGGTCATGGAGTTTGGAGTCAAAATAAATCCGTTTGGAGTCTGTCATAAGAACTGGCTTGGAGATGGGGTGAAAGCGCAAGAACAAAAACAAGAATTGTAGATGAATGGCGAAAAAACTGCACAAACGCCGAACAAAAAATGTGCACATCCCAAATGGCTCGTGAAAAACGATACAAATATTGACTTATGTCCTATAAGTCTGTTTCTAAAACAAAAACGACCAGACTCCACAACTTGTAAACGACTTTTCTTGATAGTCCATCAACGTTGGAAAATAAACGGGAAATGGTACATAAACAGTCCTAAAAGACCAAATAGGGTTTCTAGGTGTACTAAAAATCATGCCCAATAGGCGATACTTAAAGAAGACAAGAAAATAACGAATCACACGCTAAGAGCCATAGCAGACTCAAAACAAAATGTGACAATTATTTATTTTTTAAACAATCGTCGATTTTATTAATTTTTGGTATTCGGGTAGATTTTTCGGCCACTTTTCGTTATTCATATTCAAAATTCATTCTTTTGATATTCTAAAACCAAACTTAACTTTTTTCTTCGTTCTTTCTTTTGAAAAATTCATTTTTTACTTTCCTCGTACAAGAGAAGTATTGTATTCGTAAAAAATTCACCCTCCGAGATTTTTTTAGATCTTTACGTTTGAGGGTTCCCAAATGCCGAAAAACATGTTTTCTCAATTCCGTCGGTCTGATTGTCTGTCGGTCTATCTGTCTGTCTATTCGCGGCATAGCTAAAAAACTACCTACCCGATTGACTTCAAATTTTGGTCCATTACTAAGGGTTATATATGGATGACCTGGTAATATTTTGACAAAAATTCAATATGTACACAAACAAAATGGCGGCCTAGTGAAATGTAAAAAAAATTATTACTAAAAAACTACTTATCCAATTTATCTCAAATTTTGCAGAAAAATCAAGTATTGTGTAGGAATCAACCGGAAAATATTTGGTATGAATGTAAGATGGCGACTTAGGAACATATTTAAAAATTCAGCCTGGAAAACTACTTGGGGGCTTGATTTCAAATTATGTGTCATAAATAATCGTGGTATACAGATGAACTAGTAAAACTGTAGTACTAATTCAAGATGGCGGCTAAATATAATATTTCTAATCGTGAAAAAATCATATACTCAGGGTTCACATATCTCCACGTTTTAACGTCCTAGATGCCAAAAAGTATGTTTTATCAATTCCGTCTGTCGGTTTTTCTGTCTGCCTGTCAGTTTACGGCTTAGCTTAAAAACTACTTATCAGAGTGACTTCAAGTTTCGGTCAAAATTTAAGGGTTATATGGGGATGACCTAGTAGTATTTTGGTAAAAATCCAATATGCCGGAATAAGATGGCGGCCTAGTGAAACGTTAAAAAGAAGATTACTGGCTGTTTTCTACTGCCAAAATTCATACCTGGACAAAATCAACAAGATGGTTTTTCAGCGACAAAATGTTGTTGGATTCAAGTAAAAAAAAGTTGTTATATTTTTTTTTTGATTTCGTTGTTTTATTTGATATTATATATGGTAAGACACTGTTCTCGTGAAAAAGTCATGTCGAATACCACGCGAGAAAAAATTTTGAAGGCAAAAGTTTCCACTTGCATATTCATATTTGTTGCTTTTTAGTAATTTCGCGAAAGACATTTTTGTAACAAAACCATGTGCCGTTAGGCGAGTTGGTCTGAAAAATATTATGAGCAACAAACTTTCATACACAATCGGAAAATTTTGTCGACAAAATTTTCTCTCTTTTGGTATTATATATGAAAAAACTGTTATCCAATTTACCTCAAATTTTTGCACAAAAATCAAGTGTTATATAGGAATGAACTGGTAACATTTTGGGATGAATATAAGGTAGCAAAACAAAATGGCGGTCTAAGAAAATATTTGATAAATATTCAAAAAACACTACTTATTAGATTAATTTCAAATTTTGTGCAAGCATTAAGTGTGATATAGAGATAAACTGGTAAAGCTATGGTACGAATTGAAGATAGCAGAACAAAAAGGCGGCCAAATAAAATGTATTCAAATGACTTGATTTGAAAAACTAAATGTGATATAGGGATAAACTGGTACGAATTCAACATGATGTAAAAAAATGGCGATGTGTGTTAATTTAAAAGCTACTTATTGAATTTATTTTAAATTACGCCCAAAAATCAAGTGTGGCATAGGTAGAAACTGGTAAAATATTGGAAGGAATCCAGTATGATCTAACAAAATAATGATGAATAAAAAAATTTACTAAAATTGGGCTTTTCAATAGACACAGTTCCCATTTTTGGAGTGATTTAATGTATTTTGTGCAGTAAGGAACGATGGAATAATTGAATTGGAAATTTTGCTTCATCGGTCCAAATTATATTGTCCAAAAATCTAGGGTTATCTTGTACCATTGTTAAAATAAACTCGCAAAACTGTACACTTTTTGGCAAATCAGTGTCTTTTAGATGTTGAACCAATGATATTAAATAAGGTTGGAAGTTATGTTTTAACAGAATCCTATGCACTGAGTTCCTCGAGATTCCTGATTGTCTTGCCACGTTTCTTAGGGATTTCACTGGATAGGCTGCAAAATATCCCAGAAATGTAATCTCGACATTTTCATTATCAACAATGGGCTTCCTCTTATTAATTTTTGCCTTGAAGTTTCCAAAATTTTTATAGTTTTCCAACATTTGTTTAACGCTGTTCGGTGACGGTTTCCGATCCGCGCCCCGGTTGGTGCAGATCTACCATTGTATGTCATAAAATATCTATAGTTAATTTGTATCAATTAATAGGTTTTTTTAAGTTTATGTACTTAAAGGAAAAGTTTCTAGTCCTAAAACTAAAAAAAAAAAGGCGAGAAATGACTGAATTTCAGCCTCAAACGCCTTTCATTTCTAATAATCCCAGCAGCACTTCAGTAGCTTCAGAAAATCAATTTTTTATTATTGAATCAACAAATAAATCCTTTCATTGCCTGATGTTTTATTTTCTTATTCGAGAAATACTCTTCCTAAACATGACTCGAGCTTTAAAATTAATTAGATAATTTTTCAGTCAAGCGTGTTTTCTTTGCACATTTCACTCGTCCTAAAGGACTCGTAAAACTATAGATGAGCCGCTGTCGTGAAAAATTATCATAAATTTTAAAGCTCTTGTGGTATTACTTACGATAATTTTACTTATTTTCAGTTGCGATTTCGAATTGAGATTTGGCTTATAATAAAACACTTTAACACTACCGATAATGAAAATTCAAGGTTGCGATTTTAAGATGCCTCATGGATTTTGCCACTTATTTTCAAAATCTTACATAACATTAGTTGGCCGTGGAATTTTTTGACTCGTAAAAACGTAATTAAAAATTCAAGATAGCGGCTTTAAGAGGGTGTATTAATTTTAATACTTATTATCTGATATGATGTAAATTTACATTTGGGTGTTTTTGGGATCTTAGATTACGAATTTCTAAAAAGGTATTAAAGTAAAAACCTGTAAAATATCGGCTCCAATTTAGAGTAAGGATTTTGACATTTGTTGTCCGAGTTTGATATAAACTTACATTTAGGGCTTTCTGAGGTGCAGGTTAAATATTTTGAAAAATAAAAAATAATTGTGGCTGCTTTAAGATACAGGATATAATTTTATATATATTTTTTAATTAAAATTCAGCCTTACTTCTTTACTGTTTTTACAAAATTTACAGAGTTGTTTTATCAAAGCGTATATTAAGAAAGATATTTTCTTTTCCCGACATCAAATTAATCTATGATCAAACTCTTCGCTGCTTTATTTTTTTGTTTAAGTTTTCGCGGCTAATGTCAATTAAGAAATTGGGTTAAGACCGTGTCAAATTGGAAATATTTTCCGACGTTTTGTCTGCGATTCAAGAGGCATCTTCAGGGATCTTCACTGCACCAGATCAAAACACTGAATTCAGTGTTTTATTTTTTACATTTTCTGTGAAGAAACTATCCGTGTCAAACAAACTTCACCGAAACCGACAACATTGTATAGAAATTAGAACAAAAGGGGAGCCTTTTTTCCGAAATAATTTTTTGTTTTCAATAAAGTTAGCTTTACTTTTAAATATGCCTTGGTGGTCTCATAACTTTTATGAAACAGAGGATATGTTCAAACTGGAAAATATTTCTGTATTAAAAAAAAAATCAAATTGCCAAAATATAGTCTATTCTCTCCCAACCTAACAACATTTAAGGAGGTTTAAAGATAAAAATGTGTCTAGTTGTCTTAATCAGCCAATCGTCATTATTTTGAAAATATGGTACTGTATACTGCTGGAATTATTCATACAGCCGGTTGCACAAAACTTAATTGCTGTTTAGAATATTTAACCAAGCTTTCGGATTTGACAAGCTGCTTATAGAAATCTAGGAACTCTCTGTCAAATTTGGCATTCCGTCAAACATTCTAAACTTTAATTGAGCTTTCTGCAACCGGCCGAAAATGTAATAAAAAAATTGAGGCTCATTTAAAAAACTGCTCTTGATCCACTCTTAAGATTTTTGAATAATCTGTATGATGAGTCATATTTGGGAAATATAGCTTAGTCATCAATATTAATATAACGAGTGAACGTGCATTAAAAAAAGCACAAGTGCACATAGCTTTTACTTTGCCTTTATGAGAGAAGTAAAATAAAGTAATCGTGAAGAAATCATCGAGATTTTTGCAGATCTTTGCGTTTTGGAATCTCTACGAAAAATATGTTCTTCCATTTTCGTTAGTCTGTCGTTCTGTCTCTAGGCATAGCTGAAAAACTACTTATCCGATTCACTTCAAATTTTGGTCAAAAAGCAAAGGTCATATAGGGATGAAATCGTTACATTTTGACAAAAATCCAATATGGCTGAACAAAATGGCGAATGGGCTTCAAAATTTTAAAACTCATTATGGCGGAAAATGATAAAGAATAATCTATTTTTTTGTAAACTATGTAAATAATGTTATGACTAATAAATAAATGTTAAAAATAACAATAATAATAATAAAAATAAAATAGTAAATTTTAAAATTAATTGCAATGAAAAGTGGAAAAAGTCTGTCCTCCAATGGGGTTTGAATTCCAACCTCCGTATTACCGGGACGTTGCTCTATCAATTAAGCTATCGAAGACCTCACTAGCAAAGTGAGGCTAATGGTTCCCCCCACCCACCGCAAACATATCCACTCTTCAACTCCCCACTAGTCGGCCGGTGTTGCCAACTTATTAGAAATTCTATCAAATCTGGTAAAATTTTGGTCGGCCCTAGTGGAAAAAAAGTGTGCCTAGTAGCTAATGGATTTTTTAGTAAAAATTAATCATAGAGAAAGAAATTAAAAATATTAATAAAAAAATTATCAGTTGTGTTTTATATTGACAACAAGCTTAATCGGCTACAACCTAAACCTAAATTCAAACAAAAAAACCTTAAGCCTCGCAATCATAAAAAAATGTACCTGTATTTTTGAAATTATTGAATTGTAAGTGTATTTGTTTCGCTCGGTCAGTTTTCAATTTTGCGTTCATTTTGAATATTTTGTAGCATAAAGGTAAGTGAATTTTGCGACTTATCAAAATAAACTCTGAATATTAATATCCTACCTAGATATAAAAGTAGTATGAACAAAAGTTTAGAGATGCCTGGTTAAAGGATCAGCTATTAAAAAATTAGCTGACAACTGCGGAAAGCACATGCGACGCTGTGGTAAAAAGTTTTGTGGGGTACACTTGAAAAGCCGTTATACCGTTCAAAGAATCACGGCAGCTCAAAAAAACACAAAAAAAAGAAAACCATTTTTTTGGGACATTCTCGTCAGCCAACGATTTATTTTCAAAACATTCTGGTATAAGGTATATAATTTCAAAAACGGTACAGTTGAAAATACTTTTAAAGAAGTCGCAGATTTTGCTCTAGAACCTTTAATAATACTTCATTCAAATGCGGAGGTCGAGCGATTATTCAGCGTAATGAATTCTATCAAAAACAAATTAAGAAATAGAATGGAACTTCCAATGCTCTCTGCTATATTATCAATTTGAACAGGCTTAAGCAGGTAGATCTTGTGTTGCAATAGTTACAAAATTCCAGATAATGTAAGAGAAAAAATAAAACCAATATAAACCTATATGTCTGTTGCCGTTTAACTTATTTCATATCTCAAAAACTTTTTTTGAATCTTTATTATTATATTACTTTAAACAAAGGGTATTCATTTATTTATACAGGTGTCGCCCATGTGTGTTGAAGTTTTATATATGTTTGCCAAGCGACATAAGCTGCAATTGCAAGTAGGAAAGGTTACGGAAACCGAAACTGGTGAGAAACTTAGTAAATTTTAAAATTAAAACAATAAAAGGTGGAAAAAGTCCACCCTCGAGTGGGATTCGAACCCACAACCTCCATCTTACCGAGACGTTTCTCTACCAACTAAGTTATCGAGAACCCTGATAGCAAAGTGAGACCATATAATAAACAAATTAAAACATTTAAATAAATAACGGTTTATAGGAATTATTACAGTTGTTACCAAATAATTATATGATGTATTGTAAGAAGTGGAATTCTACATTAAGGGCGTTACTGATTTTTTCTATTTAAAATATAATACGGCAAATTTTACAAAATTTATAGCTATATTTTCATTGCATGAATTTTATGAACTATATAATTTCAGTGTCTCAAAAAACGTCAGGAAATAACGTCGTTATCATGTCAGAGAAAAAAAATTTGCTTTTTGTTCCCATGAACATTTATGTCGGGAGAAGTGTCGTGATTTGGAGTAGCAACTCCAGAAAAGATTGAAATTTGAAAGACCCTAAAAAGTCTGAATGTCTACTCAAACCAACGTGGTAGCGGTTTATGTGAAGTCTTTGTTCAGATCATATAATTATTATTCATTTTCATTAGATGAGGAAAAGTCTCTTTTGTTATTAGCAGAATTAGTTCCTTTACTGCAATCGATCCCGTTCCCACTGCCTCAATTCAAGACTTCTTGAAAACACTCTGGAGAAGAGTAAATCAAAAGAGTGCTCTCATTAAAGTATAAAAGAAGATGGGTCATTGTACAAAGAAAATGTAGCCAAAATTATATGGATGACCAATAAATTGGTCAAAAACCTTGGTTGAAACCTTTACTGATATTATACTTAAGAAGGCAAGGGACTTTTTGGAATATACATTGTGATTTGAATAAAAGAAATACCAGTTTTTCAGCTTTTATATAGCAAGAGCTATTAAAATGGCAAATTTTTACATCGAACACACTCCAGATGGCCATCGGAAAAAATTGTTTCATGTAATGCACTATGAGTTGGCATTTCGAGGAGACGAAGCCTTTTCCTTACTTCAAACTCTGACTGGGTAACACTGTGGCAAATGTTATAAGAATAGTGTAGTGGTGAGATGGTTGGTGTGAAAAATGTAAAGTTTATTAATCACTGGCATAAAGCCGCTACAGTTACAAGTTTAGCGAAAGCTGGTGTTGATGACAATCAGGTTACAAAATTAAAAGAACATGGTAATATTAATTCTATTAAATCGTATTTACAGCTAAATCAGTCGTTATATCAAAACCTTGTCACAAAATTGAGATAGAATGATAAAAACAAAGAAGTAGCCGCTTCTAGATCTTCCACAAGCAGTACCAGCAGCAAAATATTTTAAATAAGCCGGGTATAGAAAATCTTTAATTTTCATGTTTGTTTAATTATGATACTTTTAGTAATATTGTTTATTTTTACGTTGCAAGTCTTACAACTAAAAAAAAAGAAGTATCAAGATGATATCTAAGTACATCTAAAACAACGTCTTATTAACCGACGGAGAAAAATAATGTTCGGAGTAAAGGCATATAACATCTGGCTGACCTTACCTAGCAAACATGGACTACCTCCAGCGACATAACCGGGTGTGTAATATCATACACCAGAAGCTTGCCAATAACAACGTGTTGGATAAATATCAAGAGAAAAAGGCCAAATATGCGAGCTGGCCAACTGGGCTAGTTACAAAAACATTAGAACTGACCCTGCAAATTATAGGACTGCATACTAACACCTTTATAGACATTCAAAATGCAGTCATGCTCAGTACTTGCCTCATAGTGAGAAAATTGTTACAGGACAATACATAGAACATTTGTTGAGAAATTGATTGTCAATTTCGATAATAATAAAAATAATAATAATCGTAATAATAATGATTTTATTTCTTCAATTTAACTGGTGTACATACAAAATATATAAGTAATTGAAGAAAACGTCAAACCAATAATTATAACACTAATTTGTATAAATAAATATATACACGTCAAATAGTAAAAAATAATGACAAACAATATATAAGAATACAAAAAAAAACACGACGCTCAGCATAAATTACTTAACTCAAGAACTCCTGTACAACATAGGCGCCGGAAGGGAGGAGCAAACAAAGGGCCCCCCCCCTCCTGGAAAAACCAAATACGAATATCAATCTAGACTTTTTTTATCTCCGCGTTTCTATATTCTAAAACGAAAAATAATATAGAATAGGTATTAATATTTCCTGTCATTATCACCATTTAGTTACCAAATTTTCATTAACAATAATTGTATAGCTTCCAGTGGATACACATTTTTTATACCGCCCAATTTGATTTGAAAACTTCATAATATTAAAAGATTTGTTCACATCTGACAACACCGCTGCCTATACCTTTGATTCTGTTTGCAATCGCTCCTCAATGGCTATTCGACCATTCGTAGATTCTTGCGAGAAATTCCCGCTTAAAACATATATTTTTGTTGTTACCTTGTTATTTTGTTTTGAGTATCCTTTTCATAGCTTGAGCATTTGAGTAAAAGGTAAGTTATAAGGGGTTTGCATGCATTAACTCAGTAGCTGCTTCTCGGTAGATGCCGTTTTGTAGTAAACATTATAAAATCCCGTAAGAAATACAAATGAAATTTTTCTTTATGATTTTAACCTATTCACCTATTATCATCGTACATTCATGCAATGGAAGGATGTTTCCGAAAACGAAAAAAGACAAACGAGGAAATTTCAACAAAATAATATGGAACATGCTTGCCGCTTGCCGCGCTTTCCGAGTAACGGTTGCAATTAGTGGTGGGCAAATCGACTAATTTTAGATAGCAGTTGAAGCAGTTATTGCTACTTTGAAATAGCAGCTTTCAAATAGCTGCTTCAAAAAAGCAGTTTTTGCCGGAGCGTGCAATTCGACCGCACAGTTGCATAGCAGGTTTGGATTGGCGGCAAAAAGCAAAAAAATCAGCTGTTTCTTGGTAAATCAAGGATCAAGGTCGAAGTCTGCCACACTGCAGTAGATGAGTAGAATACTTAGTTTTGTTTCTGTGATATTACTTATTTGTTTTTTTAAGGAGTTTACGTTTTAGTTTTGTTTCCAAGAAAATTACTAGTTTTCAGAGTTTTATAATGTTTTTTATTTAGTTGTCTTAAATACCCTAATGGATTATGTTAATAAAATTATAATTTCCAGTAAAACAATACTATACGTTATTTACTACATACCCAATTTAAATATCAAGATTAAATAGTACAAAAAATAAACGATGATACTCACATACTACATAATATAGACCGCAAAAACCCTGCCATTTCATAGTACGCAATTTTACCTTCCATCCTCCACCCAACTGTTTTCGATCCTTGCTGTTGAATTGCTATCCTGCGGACGGCGACAGCAATCCGGTACATTTTTCTACCGCAGTGAAGCAGTGACGTGGCTAATAGACGTGATCGCAATAACGCGATTTTAAATAAGCAGCTACTTCTTGAAATATAAAGCAGCGGTAAGCTGCTTCAGCCAAAAGCTGCTTCAAAATAGCAGCTTCGCAAATAGCAATCCATCCCTAGTTGCAATGTTGTCACGTATGTCAGACTTTATTTAATTAACAGATTGATTAAAGAAGAATTTTACGAATCTCGTTTGATCTGAATGTAAAACTTACTAAAGTTTTCTTGATATTTCTTCAGTTAACCAAATTAGAAATTGAATACGAACCAACATGCCCGAATAAATTGGTCTGCGGAGGACGAACCCCACAATAAATTAAGCGCTTTTTGATAGAATATGCTTATTGAATAATTTCGAACAGTATGCTTTCAAAACTTTATTCTAGTAACAAAATATCATATAACATTTTTTCATTATTTTTAGAACTATGGATATAAGAAATTTTTTTAAGAAGCGTTCTACTAACAGTCAAAATATCCCACAACCTGAAAAATTAGGAGCCAGCCTACCTATTCCTAGTACCTCAAATGCTCATATCGTCGAGTCACCAGTAGTAGTTAGTCAAGATTTGGGGTTAATAGATTTTGGTGTTGAGTTAGAGCCTACTACATCTAGTGTTGGTGAAGATACTGGTATTCATCTTTTAGATATAGGAAATTTTATTGAACGCTATGCAAGTATTTCTGACGAAACGAGATACGCGTTATTGACGCGACATTTCCTTCCCGATGCCAACTACAATTTTAAGAGGGATTCGGATGGAAAACGAGTTTTCCGCTATGAGTGGCTAAAAAGCTATGAATGGCTTACGTATTCCAGTAAACTTAAGGGTGGATTTTGTAAAAATTGTGTAATTTTTCGTCCAAATTTAAGAAGAGAATTTTTTGGATCTTTTATTGTAAATGTAATGTAAATTTTATTGAATAAGTTTCCAAAATATTATGGAGCGTAAAACCCATTGCGTTGCCGATCAACTTAATAGTTTTGAAAGGGAACAAATTGAATCTAATAGGAAAAACTTGTACCAAATATTTCAACAATAATCTTTTGTGGTACGCATGACTTACCTCTACTTGGTAAAACATCTGGAAATTTTGATGACCTCCTAAATTTTAGAGTTGAGCCCGGAGAATTAATTTTACGCAGTCATATGGAAAATTGTGCAAGAAATGCGAAATATACCTTGCACCAGACCCAAAATGATTTGATTAAAATTTGTAGTGATATTATTCGAGAAGATATTGTGGTAGAGATAAACGCTAGTGAGGGATTTTCGCTATTAGCAGATGAATCTGCCGACATTGTAGGTGTTGAGCAGCTTTCTTTAGGAGTTAGATTCGTCGATGGAAAGAATTCAATTCGAGAGGAGTTCTTGGGATTCACTCAACTAAGTTCCATGAATGCAGAGGGTATATCAACTGCTATTTTAAAGAGTTGTGAAGAATACGGCTTAAACATGCAAAAGTTGGTAGGTTTAGGTTTTGATGGGTGTGCAACAATGGCAGGCCACGAAAAAGAAGTGCAGAAGATAATTCGTGAAAAATATAATAAGGCCACGTTTTCCCACTGTGCGTCGCATAGGCTAAATTTAGTGGTTAATGACCTAAATAAGATCCAAGATGTGCAGAATACTGTAGATAGTATTAAAAAAGTAATTAAATTTTTTCGGGATAGTCGATATCGAAGAAAATATGTACCCAAAATTCCTCTATTTTGTGAAACCCGGTGATCAGCAAAGCAGAAGTCCTTTAGAATATTTTCAGAAAATTTTGAAGAAATAAAAAATGCTCTAGAACATTTGGTGTACACTAGGGAAATAAATTCAGAAACTCGTGCAAAAGCAAATCAAGTATTAGCAGCAATTTCTATGCCTAAATTTCTTGTGTGTATGAGAGCCGATTTGTAATATTTTGCCAGCAAAAACAATAAATCTTTTATCTACCAAAACGCATATCCATACATTTTTAACTATCTTGAAAGACAACAGAAGCAACGCGGACAAATATTTTAAAGATATTTTTCAAAAATGTGCAATGTACGCAGAGAAGCTTGACATCGAAATAAAAATTCCTAGATTGGCTTCAAAACAAACACAGAGGTCAAATTATTCCACTGGTAGTGTAGAGGATTACTTTCGTTTCGCTTTGTTTATTCCATATCTTGATTCGATTATACAGTCTATTGAAGTTCGATTTTCTCAGGAGACAGATGATGTGTTTGCACTGTCTCTTTTTCACCGAAAATTAATTATAAAAGAATTCAATTCATTAAAAGAAAAAATTCCAAACATATCAAGTTTATATGGAATTGACAATTTACCAAACGGAACTTCGAAAGAAAATGTAGGATTTTAAAAACGACAACTTAGAAAATAAATTAGATATTATTCAGTTATTAGGTAAAGACTATTGCGAGTTTTTTCCAAATATTAAAAAAGCGTTACAAATTTTCTTGGCTTTACCTCCAACCACAGCTACAATTGAGAGGTCATTTAGTACACTCAGACGCGTTAAAACCTGGTTAAGATCGACAATGGTTGAAGATAGGCTTACAGGGCTCTGTATGCTTAGTGTTCATTGGCAAATAGTGAATAATAATAAAGATTTGTTTATAGAAAAAGTTCTAAATCGATTTTCTTAAAATAGACGAAATTTGATTTTTCTTTTCAATTACTAAAAAATATGTCGTTATAGTAGATAGTATTAACTAGTATTATTATATTATTGTTTGTTATTTGCATATTTGAAAATAAAAATCTAAACGATTTATTAGCAAATGGTTGCATAGACATTTTATTACAATTATACATAGTTATTGGGAATTACTCAAGATAGGATTTTACATATTATTTTAATTTGCCCCCCCCCCCCCGAAATTTGGCCTTCCGGCGTCCATGTTGTACAATATAACAGTTCATTTCAATAAAAAGACTTTTTAGTTTGCCTTTAAAAATTCTCACGGTAGCAGAGTGTTTTATCATTGCCTTGTCATACCATCGGCATACGACACAACCGTTATATCTGATGAGGTTTGTTCCAGGTCAGAAATCGGGTCTTTAGAATAAATAACGTAAAGCAATGGCCCAAGAACTGAGTCCTGTGATATTCCTTAACCATGTCATACGCATGGGAAAAATCCAAAAAATAAGCGTAACAAGTACTACGTGATTCTGTAAAATCGTGCTAAGTAGATTATTTGTATTCATAAATTTTAATAATTGATTTTTAATATTTATTTCAAAATCTTTAGGTATACTTGATAACAGACTAATGGGTCCATAATTTGAATAATTATTTTTATCCCCCTTTTTGTAGAGGTATGACACTGGCTAAATGCAACTCATCTGCGAAAATCGCAGGCGTAACAGATATATTTGTAAGATAAGTTAATACTTTACACAAAACAAATTTACATTTTTTAAGCCACTTATTGGATATACCATCATGCCCTGTAGCAGTGACAAAATTTAAAATATCATTTTCTAGGTGATAAAACAGTGGCGTAGCTGCAGATTCTGGGTCTCCTCGCGGTTTTCGGTAAAGGGCCCTCTCTCAGAACAGAAAAATAACTGATGACAAAAAAAGGTCCTTTACTTGTCAATAAATGTAACCCCCAAAGCTCAGCCAGAAAATAATTAATGACTAAAAAAAGTTCATCTATACTCTCATAATCCCCTTGAGCTAATTTGCAATTATCGCCGGCACCCTAACCTCGTTCCACCCCCCACATCGCGGGGGCTGGCGGGGGTGTAGCTACGCCCACTGTGATAAAAATAGGGTACTACGCATCTGCGCACAAACGCAATATCAACATTATTACTTATGAGTAAATTACGAATCTTAAAATTAAAATTATCTGCCATCACATTCTCTGAAACTAATTCTCCATTATGAACAATCCTAATTTCATTTTTAGGCTGATCTTTTTTTGTAAGGTCTTAATGAACTGCCGCATAGCTTTTGATTTATTGTTTGAAATTTGTATATGATTGATATTTTGTTGTATATAAAATAGTTTTAATTTTTCTTTATAAATATTATTAAGAAGTAATGATATTCTTATATTTTACATTGTTTTTTTGTTACTGATCAGTCAGTGTCACCTTATCTTTTAAGCGAAATAGCTCCAGTGTTAAGTTAACATTTTGAAAGCTTTTTTTTTTGCTGGAAAAATTAAATTTGACTAGAGCAAAGCACAATTCATAATTATAAGTTGAAGAGAACAGTCATAAAGTTAGTCACACTATTGCTACCGAAAAGAATATTTGTAAAGGAAATATTTACATCAAAATAAATGGCATCCTTATAAAGTTCAGTTAGTTCACGAACTTAATGAGGGCGACCAGGATGAGGGAATGCAACTTTGTGACATAATGATGGAGAGATGTGTCAATGACCCTCAATTTTTTGTTTTCGGATGAAGCAACGTTTTGCCTAAACGGAAGTGTGATTAGACAAAATTGTCGATATTGGCCTACAAAAAAACCCACACTGGATAGTGAATTGCCACACACAATACCCCCAAAAAGTAAATGTATGAGCTGGGATTATTGGAAACACGTACGCGTAGAGCAGGGGTGCTCAAACTTGAACTGCTGGCGATCTTCCTCAAGATTTTTGGACGACTTACGATCGGCTCGAGAGGCTGCAAGTATGTGTGATGCAGGCTTGTCGTACATACACGATACGTACACCCTACCTACCTACCTACCTACCTAGGTAGGGTGTATCGTAGCATATATAGATATTAGCTTTCCGCACAATATACATTATTTTAGTCAAGATTTGGGTTAGGTTTAGTTAGGTTCTTCTCTACAATATCAATGAAAAAACTCATAGTTATTCAAAATTGCGAGTTTATTGGTTGTTACAAAACAAAAGAGTTACATATGGTGTTAAACTTAACTAAGGTGTGACTTTGGATGTTGAAGCGTGGCACTGCATGTTCTCAGCATACTTTTCATAAGATCGTGCAAAACATATGATCGTCAGTTAGTCGATTGCGATATTTTGACTTAATTACCTTCATTTCAGAAAATGCAGACTCGCACAAGTAAGTTGACCCAAACATTGCTGTCAGTTGAAGGGCGATTTGTCTTAGATTCGGATATTTATCTTCAGATATAAAACACCAGAAATTTGTATCAGATGCTGTAGCTTTGAGATGTATATCTGATATAATCTGCACCAACTCATTTTCAACAGAACATGAGTTCATATTAAACTGACTTGCTATTTCAGTAGCTAATTCCTCAATGTTTTTATATGAAAAAGGATAACTCATAAATGATGCTACATTTGCCAATTTACTACAATCATAAAAACGCATTTCGAATTGTCCCAAAATATTTGATAATTCAGCCTCATACGTATCATAATTCAACTGAGGAATCCTTGCTTTCAAAGACGGAAAATGTTTCAGATCCTTTCTTTTCATTTGATCTATCATAAGTTGCAATTTACTTTTGAATGCGTATTCTGCGCTAATCATCTCAATAACAGTTTTTCCTTTACCTTGAAGCTCCAAGTTAATGGTGTTTAAGTGCATTGTGATGTCAGTCAAAAATGCCAAATCAGTCAGCTATTTTTCGTTTTTCAACATCTGAGTATCATCACCTCTTTTGTCTAGAAAAGCTGTTATTTCGGGCAATAATTCTTGAAACCTTTCTAGGATTTTCCGCGACTCAACCACCTGACGTCCGTGTGAAGAACTAAATCAGTGTGTTCAGCTGACTCCCTATCTTCCAACTGCAACAAGAGGCGCCGTTGCAAGCTACGTGCACGGATAGAATTCACAATTTTTGTTGCAATGCCCATAATTTCCTCCGTGTTTAAAACTTTTGAACACAAAACTTGTTGATGTATAATGCAATGGATTGAAAAAAATGAAGGGAAATCTTCGTTAGCTCGACCCAATGTCACAAAACCGTTTTTGTTTCTAGTCATTGCTGGTGCTCCATCGGTTGTAATGCACACTAATTTATATATTGGTAGCTTGTAGTTTTTTACAAAATTGAAGAAAAAGTCATTTATATCTTCGCCACGGGTCTTCCCCTTCAGAGGAAAAATGTCAAAAATTCTTCCTTAGCATACACAGCTGGGCAGTGTCTGTCATATTGGTGGATTCGTCGAACTGTAAAGAAAAGTATGTACGTTCCATGATATCATTTTTTAGTTTATCTGCCATGTCCTGACTCATGACTTCAATACGCCTTGTGACAGTCGGACGAGATAACTGAAGTTCTCTAATAGCAGACATGATTTCTTTTTTATTTTTAAAATCTCCAAATAAAGTCTCACTCTCTTCAACAAATGCTTCCTTCACAACCGATCCATCTTCGAATGGTTTCTTGTGTTTCGCCAATATATGAGATATTTTAAATGACGCGATCGTAGCAGCTTTTGATTGTTTGGCTGGCCTTGTGAACATGGTTTGTTTTTTTTTTTAAACAAGATATCAAATCACATACTTTTCGTTTTCTTAATTCACTCTGTGGCGGAAAATCCTTTTCATAGTTTTTATGAACCGTTTTATGATGCCTCTCTAAGTTACCACGCTTAGGTATTGCAACTGACGCACGACAAATAAGACAAATGCACTTATCCTTCACCATACAAAACAAAAATTCTTCCTCCCAATCGTTATTAAAATGATACGTTTTAGATTTCTTCGCTGCACTCATTTTGTACTATTTAATAATAAACTTTGTATCGACGTAGTATTGCCCTCAAGTTGCAATTCAGAATGACTTCAATTCCTGCAGGCGCAACATTTATATCGGCGTGAACGAAAGTCTCGAATGTTTCCGTCAAACGCGCCGCCCGAAATTTCTAGAAAAGCGGCAAGAATAAAAAACGCGGCTTTTCTTTGACAAGTACCGCGCGTTCCTTTGATAAAGCCGCTAGCAGAGTGTTATTTTATTACGTAATAAAATTTTGTAGTTTAGTTAAGTACCTACTTATTAAAAAAAAATTTCTTACTCAAAAAGCACTCGCGATCGATTGGTCGATCGCGATCGACCGTTTGAGCACCTCTGGCGTAGAGACTTTAATTGGAGAAAGTATTGTATCCAAATCTAGTAGATCCCGATATTCCCTACGATACTTTATGGTATCAACAGGATGGAGCACGAGCCCATTATACTCGCCCGGTTCGTGAATATTTAGATACTGTTGGAATGGTAGACGGGGTCCGATAGAATGACCTGTTAGATCCCCTGATTTGACCCCGTTAGATTATTACCTGTAGGGTTACTTAAAATCTACAGTGTATGTTAACAGACCCAACAATATTGATGACCTTAAAGACCGAATAAGACACGAAATTAGACTGATAGAAGCTCAAGTAGTACACAATGTTTTGCAAGAATTTGAAGATCGCCTAGAATATTGTCAAGATGTTGCTGTTGATCAATTTCAACCATTTTTAAATTAATATTACATAATTTTGTCATCTAGACATTTATTATTTAAAATTAAGCCTTTTTTCAATAAAATTGATTTTTTATACAACTTAATTTAGACATATGTAGATTATGATACATGAAATGTGATCAAAATTTTCCGTAGAATTCAAAAATAAAATAAAAAAGGGAACACTAAATTTTAAAAAATTAAGTTAACTGTCATAACTTGCTTTTATGTTACCCTGTGTTCATGAAATTAAAAAAAAACGGCAATTAAAAATAAAAATCGACGGATCCGAGCGTTTTCTCGAGAAAAAAAACTTGACTTTTAAATGAATTTAGTCCAACCTTTTCGTCACTCATCTCTAATTAGCTATATCATCATATATTTTCTTATTTTAATTAAATAGGGATTTTTAAGTTTTTTCGAGTTATTTAAAATGCTATTTCGCTGGACGTGCCGTTGTTGAATGAAGGCGCCTCAAGAAGAACAGAGAGTCTGATTTAATATTTTTTGAAAACTTTTTTGCCTAGTGTCAGTGCGCGTACTTGACATTACTTATTAATTCAGTTTTGATTGTGTTATGTTTGCTACTGTTATTTACAAATCATTTTGGGTATTTGCACAGGTAAAATAACATTTTTTTATAATGTTTTTATTACTTTTTTTGTTTCTGCTAATACCAGAAAATACTAGATTTACTAAACTAATTAATTATACTTTATGTCTTGCATTTTTGTATCCCATGGGTTATTAAAATTTAACTTGCCAGTGAGTTATTAAACATAAAGACCTTGTTAAAAGTTTAAATAGTCTAATTCTGCTTACAGATTATAGAAATAAAATTAAAATCGACAAAAAGTAACATAGGCAAAATAAAATATAATTTAAACATCAATTCATCATCTCGTGACGTTAGAAGAGCTGCTTGGAAAGTCATTAACTCACCCACAGCAGCAACTCAAAGAATGTTAATAGGAACCTATACGAATGTTGGCTAATAAAGTCTGACGCACAAGTGGTCCGACGGGTCGAATAAAACCGGCAAATATATCGTGTGCACAAAACGATGGGTTTTGTTGTGTTTGTTTTATGCGTTTTAGCACTCAGTCCCTTCACACGTCGCAGTCCAAGATCCGTGCGGCGGACTATAATTCTAAGGAGTGTTCTTCTTGTTGTGCCTTATCATCTCAAGATGTTGGCGATCATCCTAGCCCACTTGATTCTATCAACAGCCGCTCTAGATAATTCCGTGGATGTCATACTTGTCCATTCTTCCTGGTCCTCTTTTTCCCTCTATTTTGCCTTCGATTATGAGTTGCAGTGTTGCGTATTTGTTGTTTCTCAGTTGTATCTCATTATATGACCAAAATATTTTGCTTTTCTACGTCTATTTTCTTTTGCGTTTCTTCTGTGAGTATCCCCGCCTCAACCCCATAGCAGAGTGGCGAAAACATAGCTTTTAAGGACTCTAGTTCTTATTTACTTGGTAGTTATGAAGGGCATTGAATAGTGTCATAAAAAATCCAGGTCCGCATTTAAAGTAAGAAAGTTGATGATGATCCCTCGGGCCCGAAACATCGGATTGGAAAAGTAGATCAGAAAAAGTGACAGTGGCCAGGTGGAAATTATTTTCAGCTATGATTTGAATTAATTCCACAATTTTAGAAAAACCAAAAAACTGAAAAAAAATCTAATCTTGCATAACTGCAAAGAACAAAACTTAACAAAGGAACAAAACAAAAAATACTAAAACTCAGTCTCATAATCACATAAGCTCCGCAAATGGTCCTAATTGGTTGAAGAATACAATGTTTATATTTTCAATTAGGAAATTTTAAGAGAAAATTGGCATTCACACTTTTGTGTTGCTGTTACGCCCCCTAGTGGCAACTTTCGAACTTGACAATAATTTACAGCGATTTATCTTGACCGATTTACCTATAAATATTTTTTTTTCTTGAGTCATTAACGGTTCGCAAGCTACAACCGACGTCCTGTATTGTTGGGCCAACCTGTACAGTGAGCTGTATTATCATGAAAATACGTATTGGTAAATTTATGTTTTAAGTAGGATAGTTGGTATAGTGTCAATTTACGTTTTTAAAACATTTTATTTTACCAAAATTTACAATCAGAATATTACAGTTGCAAAATATATTCAACGCAGTAAGTGACTACATAATATCAAAATTATTCAAATGGGATATTACTACTGAATAACACGGTTCAAAATGCTTTATCCTTTTACAGGAATCACCTTTCAAGCGTGTGTTATCTGTACATTTAAGTACTTCTAAAAAAAGAAATCTAAAGTGTTTGCTCTCTTGTGTAGCCTTCGTAATATTGTTTTTCTTTTTCCATGAAACTGTATATTGTACTAGTTCATTGAAGTGCATACTTAGAGAATTAGAACAATAAGCTTACGATTTTTTCCTAAAGGTTATATGCCGGTTTTAACTTACTTCAAAAATAAGGGTAGTTTCAGTCCGACTGTTTATCCCTAGTTGGATCCCAAAGTATTTTTATAGAAACCAGTGGCAGCTTGCTATTGAGATCCAAAGAGCTATGGCACTACCACTGAAGTAGTCCTTCAAACTTCATAAAACCTATATTTGTCTGTATTTTCGGTTTAAAACGTAGACTAAAATAAATCATCAATTTTATAAATACTGAAATACATTTATAAATTTTAACAAACCTTTAGAGGAAATTGCTCTCTCCAGAGCTAAGCACTTAAATTGTGGCTCCCACAGTTTTCTACCGAATGCAAATTCGAAAACGATATATTTATCGCAATAAGTATCTTTTCTAAATGACTTTATGAAAGTGAGAATTTTAGTTCTAAATATAGCTAGGTTACTGCGATTTTTCTCTGAAACCCCTCTTCAGGCTGTAAGGGACAGACTTATCCAATTTTTCTTTCGTTCTCCTCCGTACTCGTGTTCTTCCGTCATTTCCATACAAAGAAAATCTAGCCTCGTTGACAAAAAAACAGTGACAATCAATCTAGTATACCTCAGTTTAAGTATTATCTAACAAACTTTAAACGATTAGTTATATGGTCTCTTATTAGTGTCAGAAATGCGGTGGGCATAGCATTTGTGTCCAGGATTTCTTTCTTTGTTTTGAAATTTTATTTTTTTTTAATTTATACCGGATGTTGCTGATATAAATTTTCTCATTTCACGATACAGGACACGTTATTAACGGCAGTGTAGGATTTATTGACACTTTCTTCAGTTTTTTATCTATTTTCAAATTAATATAATTAAAGTAGATTTAATTTTGTTTAAATTTTGCTAGAGGCAGAAAAAAAATGTTAATTCTATTTATAATCAATTAAAACTTACAAACAGTTACAGCGTTGCCATGTATCACATATAAAAACGATTTCAAAGATTTTGATAATAATTTATAGCATGTCACTGGTTCTTCATAACAAAAATTTCAAATTGTGTAATTTAAAAAATATATTTGGTTTTTCTGACCATTATCAAAAATTTTATTAATTAAAATTATTAAATGATGAATACCTTGAATTTTTATACGGTTTGTAATTAGTTGCATTCCAAAAAACGTTCTTCGGTCTTTTGTGGCTGGCAATTTTAATTCGGATAATTTTGCCTAACATTAGCCCCATTTTTAAACATATTTTTAAATTCCACTTTCTAATAAACATTGCGTAAATCTACATATATTAATTATAATACAATATCAAGTGGCCTCTCTCGTTAATAATTGCATACGTGTAGAACAAATAGTCCCAGAACAACGTACATGAGTTTTAAATCCTAAATAGTTTGGAATTAGTAAAGATTGAAAGTCTCCGTTGTATATATTCCATTTTAAGGTGCCTCATCTTTTAAATATATTCTTTTGAATGTGTTGGGTACTTGATTTATAATGTGGACTGTATGCTTTAAAACTCCTTTAACGAAAAAATCTGCTTTATTCCAAGTATTTTAAACGTAAGAAATACAACCCGTTACATCATATTTGTTTGCTGACGACGACTCCCTTCTAACAATGTTGTCATATTTCTAAGTCTTCTGGTTACACTGTTTTCCAATATTTACGTCATAGACACGCACGTTGAAGTAACGTATGCACCGCAACATGCCGCCGGCCTTGAAATGGTGAAATACATTTCAACAAAATATTTAAAACAATAATTTAACATATTTCGAGAAACAAAGATTTAACACAAGTCTCGATTTTCACAGAGTAAGTCTATGAAGTTATTTAGTTCAAAGGCAAGAGACACAGTTTGTTAAGTGCACGTTTTGTCTCGAAATCGAATTTGTCACTGCACGTGTAATGTTATCTTCTCCGGGATAAAACTTCTGAACACGTGCCGTTTTCCATTTTAAAGGTGGAAGATTGTCTTCCTTTACTAGCACTAAGTCACCAACTTTAATTAGTGCCGATGCATTTTGCTTTCATTTTTGGCGTGATTGAAGTTCTGAAATGTATTCTTGACTCCATCGTGACCAATATTTCTGAACTACTTGTTGAAGTTTCTTATAGTGATCAAGTCGATTCTCCCTAGTGTATATGACACAAGGTTCAGGTATAGAGATTAAAGGTTTGCCAATTAGGAAATATCCAGGAGTGAGAGGGGAAAAATCTTCGGGATTGGAAAATAGTGGACAAAGTGGTCTTGAATTCATTATGGATTCAATTTGATATAAAATCGTTACGAAGCTTCCCACAAACCTCCAAAATTAGGCGCTCTGGGTGGAATATAATGCCAAGATATATTATCCTCCGCTAATTTACTAGAAATTGATTCAGAATGAATTTTAAAAAATCTTTTTATTTCAGTTTCTGCGCCAATAAAATTTGTCCCATTGTCGGAAAAAATAGTCGTCGGTTTACCCCTTCTTGCCACAAATCTTTTCAAACACGCTAGAAATGATTTACTTGACAAATCGGTCACCAACTTAAGATGAACTGCCTTTGTTGACATACATACAAAAATACAAACCCCTGCCTTTTCTAAAAAGGTTTTCGCGTTTTTCTATCCTTTAACCTTTAAATTATTATAATCCTCACTAAATGACTGCATTTGAGAAATTTTTACTAAATTTAAAAGATAATCCTTTAATTCGCTAACTGTTAAAAAGCTATTCGTAATACGTTGAGTTTTATTTCTACAATTAAAAATAAAACGTCTACAATATGCTATAATTCGTTGTAATTTTTGCAAAGGCGAGAATTGAGAAAATAAGTTAAAATCGTTGGTATTAATTTCAAGTGCACAAATGCTTCGTTGTTCTGGAATTAAATTTGGATTTAGATCACATGAAAACGTACCTAAATTCCACTGTGACATAATATCAATATTAAACCAATGTGGTCCTTCCCACCATAACTTACTGTTTAATAATTGACTTGGGGTCATACCACGAGATATAAGATCCGCAGGATTGTGCTCGGACTTAACATGAAACCAATTACTTACTTCTGTTGCCGATTGGATAAAACTAACTCGATTGGCAACAAATACTTTCCACCTATCTGGTGGACCGTTGATCCAATGTAATGTTATAGTAGAGTCGCTCCAATAAAAATACCTGTCAAATTTTAAATCAAAACTATTATTAATTCTTTTACCTAACTTTACAGCCAAAACTGCTGCACACAATTCAAGTCGTGGTAAAGTAATACGTTTAACTGGAGCTACTTTCGATTTTGCGCATAATAATTTACAAATATAATTATCATTTTTTCTACAACGTATATAAGCACAAGCTCCGTATCCCCTTTCGGATGCGTCGGCAAATATGTGTAATTCTATAAAATCTGGGTTTTCTATAGTACAAACATGTCTAGGTATTGATATATTCCTAATATTCTTTAAATCATTATAAAATTGTAGCCATTTTTCCCGAAGTAAATTTGAAACTTCTTCATTCCACTTTAAATTTTCTTTCCATAATAATTGTAAGATCAATTTGACAATCATAACAACTGGACCTAGCAACCCTAAAGGATCAAATATTTGACTTCTAATCGAGAAGAAATCTTAAAATCCGTTTTAAAATTTGCTAAAGAATTTTTATTTCCTACTCCAAATATTTGAAAATTTGTCGATATCTTTTTTGAGCCGATTTTGTTACAAAAACTTTCAGTAAGAAAATTACTTTGTTATCCGGGATCTAATAAAACTCGCGCCTTTATATTATGTCCAAATTTATTCTCTACATTAATTATTGCCGTCGATAATATCCCGTAATTATGTATGATACTATTTGCAGAATGAGCGACAACGCTGTTCTGCGTTGAAACAGTTTTGTTATCATCTTGTTGCCCATCCCTTTCTAACACGCGTGCTGATCCGACTGAGCCCGGTGTTTGTTCCTGCGTCAAAGCGGCCAATGGCGGCTCCAGCAGCTGTGCGTTGGAATTGAGCCTATTATCATTGTTTGTCGGCCGGAAATGTATATGCAGAAGTGTGTTATGTTTTCGTTTACATATTCTGCATGGTTGTTTATTACACTGAGACGAATCGTGATTGGGATTAAAACAATTTATGCATAACAAAAGCCTTTTTATTTCATTATTTTTCATGTTAACGTCAAGTTTATTAAAAAGTTTACATTTAAAAATAGAGTGATTAGCTTTACAGTAATAGCAAGTAAACCTTTTACCACCAGCTAAATAAGTTTGAATCCCTCGAGGTGGTCTTCCTCCATGGTCCTTTGACTTGCTTGATTCAGGTTTTGTCCTGGTAGCCTCTATATTTTCAAGTACCTCACACTTACCTTTTAAAAACTTGTCCATGTCAGTCATGGAAGGTCAATTATTATTTACTTTAAATATCTCCCAATCACAATTTTACTAGTTAATAAATAAATCAGTAACGTATCCCATTTATTAGTGGGTTCACATAATATATTTAATGACCTAATATTTCTATTAAAAACATCATATAATTTACGTAACTCTGAACTACATTCTTTTGTCAATACAGGTGCTTCAAATAACGATTTTACATAATTTTGAATAATTAACCTCTTGTTTTCAAAACTGTCTTTTAATGTTGACCATGCCAAGTCATAATTAGGTATTAGATGTTACCTGAATTGATTCTATCAACTGGGCGGCTTCACCTTCTAGTGAAGACCGCAAATAATAAAATTTTTGCACCTTGTCAAGTGCCTCATTGTTGTCAACCAACGAGGAAAAGGCATCGGAAAACTCTAGCCAATTTTCAAATGAACCTTTGAATGTTGGCAATTTTAACACTGGCAACTTTGCCGAAGTGGTAAATCGAGGAATATTTAATCTTTTCGAACTATTATCGCTGTCGCGTTCTCTTTCAAAATCTGAAATTATCTTAGAAACTCTAGAAACCAGACTTTCAAAAAATATGAATATGTCAATTCATGCAATAAATTTTGTCAAGCCACCATGTCAGGTAAAATAAAATGGAAAGGACTCACTTTTAGGAGAACGTAACTCCGGTCTGTCTTTTGTATAACGGGTAAATCTTCTATACGTCAAGGTTGACAGCTGAGGCTAGCTTGGCGTCTTCGAAATTTGGAATTCGGATTTTTTCACTATTTCTCCATTTGTCGCTGGAACTATGCGGCTCGATGGGACCAATATGTTGAGTACTTGATTTATAATGTGGACTGTATGCTTTAAAACTACTTTTAACGAAAAAATCTTCTTTATTCCAACTATTTTAAACGTAAGAAATACAACCGTTACATCATATTTGTTTGCTTGACGACGACTCCCTTCTAACACTGTTGTCATATTTCTAAGTCTTCTGGTTACACTGTTTTCCAATATTTACGTCATAGACACGCACGTTGAAGTCACGTATGCGCCGCAACAGAATGAGTCTAAAAGCCTGAAGAGTTTTCAATTTAACGTAGTGAGCTGACGTTGAAACAATTGTACATCTTGACAACACATTATTATTACGTGTTTTTATGTTGAGAAAAGGTTTATTTGTACGTTTTTCCAAATCAACAGTGGACGGTTCCTATTGTTAATCGCGCTAGAGGAGGGGGCGGTTGCTAGAAAAGTAGGAGTGGACGACGCAAATTACTTTAATTGAGCTAAATTTGCTACAAGTACAACAGCTGTCATTGTGCCCAGAAAATAACCGTTAATACCCATTAATCCCAGCGCCAAATAGTTAGCAGGTTGAGAATATGTCGCAACAATGCAAAAAATCTTGGGTATATAATGCTTCAAACATCTTCCAACACCACCACTTACAGTTGAGGCAAATGCTGACAAGCGGCGTCTGATATTTCAAGATGAAAGGATTTTACTCTGCAAATTCCAATAAATAGGCTAAATAATCGAGTTTACTGATTGACTAGAATAATCCAAATTACTACTCCAAATCGCCTGTACCACAAGTCAAGATTTTCAAAAGAAATTATGACATCATTGGTTATTTTCTGGAATGGAAAAATTAGATTATTCTTCACAGATCCTCAAAATGAACGCAAACAACTACGTAACCCATTTACGTAATGAATTCCTAGCAGGATGTTGACGTTTCTAACCGGATAGTTACTACGTTTTCAAACAATATAGCGCTACATCCAGTAGAGTTCTTCGAACTCGATTTTTTTTAATTCAAAATATTCCGTCGTATGTTAGGGCTAATGAATGACTCCCAAATTCTCTAGACTATAAGCCGTTGAATTATTTTGTATGGAATCCTCTTTAAATAAAGGCGTATGAAGAACAAAGTAAACCTTTTCGAAACTGGGAAAAGCTTCGAGCAGGTCTAATATGAATAAGAAGAAGAATTAGAATCTAATAAGAAAATCCATTGTTCAGTTAAAGCAAGACTAAGAGCTGTCTCACTTTAAGAAACTAGGCCAATGCAACACATTTTCAAATAGGATCGGTTAGACATACTTCGGGTTGCTTTTCGGCAGACATTTTTGGTCTTCGCTTTCGTTTCTCAATTGTACACTAGTTTATAAAATTAAAATATTCTCGTTTGACGTAATAAGCGTTCTATTATATTCTCTATAACTGATTAAAATTTGAAATAGCTATGTTTTATCTATTAAGAACTGTACTAGAACTGGTAAACAGAGCGCATTTTTTCATCGCCATCCGGTATAAAAAAAACAAAATTAATTAAAATATTTAAATAAAGTTGTAAAAAATAAACAACTATAAACTATTAAATAAACCGTAAGAGAGTTTTGCAAGCGTTCCCGTTCTGAGCAAAACTTTTGTGTAAATTTCCATTTTTGTATTGTTTCTGCTACAGAACCACTGTAATTAAGCCATAGAATTTCTTCACTTATTTTTTGCATAAGTTGCTCAAGATCTTGGTATCTAAAAGATAATCCAAGAGGGTAACCTATGGATTCTTGGGGAGCCAGAGAACATTTCCATTATGTCCAATAAATTCTGCAATATCATTGGTTATAAATAGCTAAGGGAGTAGCTGATTTTTTTCCTGGTTGGATGTCGGAAATCCTTTTACGGACACCAGCTTAAAGCTCTGGGCAGATTTGCTCAGATCTAGAACTGGAAAGTCCAGAACTTCCTCTGGATCGGTTGCTAGAGAAACAAATGCATTTTGCGATCCAGTGCCTCACAGCAGCATACAATATGTACAGCTGTCTCATTTTCCCTACCGCAGAATCTGCATGAGTAGCGGATGATATTAATTTTCAAATGAATGGTGACATTTATCACCAGGTGAGGAGATGAACCGATGTATAAATAACAATGAGAATTGATGCCTGATGCAGCCCGAAAGTCATGCTTAAGGGTTTTTGATATGTAGTTAATTAGTTACAAACCATATAAAAATTTAAAGTTGTTATTTACTGAATTAAGTTAATAAAATCTTTAATAAGATATCCAAAAAGGCCAAAAATATAAATACAGTATTATCTGTAATAACTATTATTTAAACTTCTATTTTTTTTAATTAAACAAAATTTTAGAAAGCTTAAAACGATTTACATACATTAATTCTGTTAATTTGTAATAGATAAAAACAAAAAAAAATCCAAAAAATCGTTGAGCTTTTTTTAAACACATCTTGATCTGAAATAATATATAGGGTGCTATATTCAAAATAAGATAATTCATATCAGTTCATAAAAAATGCAACATCCTGTATAAATATAAACAAAATAAATTAAAACTTCAAGAAAAATCAAAAAATGTTTATTTTTACATTTTTTTCTATATTTTATGGTTGATGGAGATAAAAGGATAAGGAGTCTTATTTTAGACATTCTGTAAACACACTGCAGCATATAAAACCAATCTTCTATGCTTGCATTTGCCCGTCGTTACTGTATTGAATAAAGTGAACTAAATAGATATTAGGGACTTATTCCTCAAACAAGTAAAAACACTCTGAGATTTTTTAAATTTACACGGCCCTGCAATGATGGATCTAGGATGGTGTCGAGGAGAGGTGCGAAAAAAGTTAATACGTATAAAGTAAAGTGAGGACATTTTTTTTGGTCGTCGAATTTTATTAAGGTATCAAAATATGTAAAACAAAAAAAAGTGAACATGGAGATCCCGCTCAGGGGGGGGGGATGCCGAATTATGATTTTCAATTGATGCAGTGCTTATTTTATACATGACATTATAACCACTGAGGATGATCAGGGGGGGTATGAGCTTTTCTCCCCCCTACAAATCCACCACCACACGGCACACGCTCTTGTTTGTATAAAACCAACTGCCCCATCAATTTCAGCATTTTGCCACCGATTATAATCTTTCATTTATTGTTAATATTTGTTAAAAATTATTAATTATAACAATTAACAAATAATAAATAATTGTATGTGTATGAGTTAAGTTCAGTGGCATTGGTGAAAACTAAATGGGCAGCTTTCAATATTGGTATTGTTTATTCGGTAAATAGGGATTTATATTGAATTATGAATATTAAATTTAAGTAGTGGTAAAAATAGTTTTAGCCATTTATGTCGATGATAATGCAACAGTATTTTAATCCATTCAGATTATTTTCTTCAACCGCCCCCAGAGAGAGACAGAAAATGTGTTGAGAAAGCTGCTCTCCCAAAATGTTGAGCCATTTCCCACACTCAAGTTTGCAGTCTTACACATCGCTAGTCCTTTCACGGGACGACATGAAAGCTGGTTGCTTGGAGGGCTTTAATTAGGTTATCAAGATATTGTTTTGAAATTTGTTCCTAAATGTTAAAAACTAATTTGAGACTTTGCAGATTTCCATTAAACTAAATACTCGTAGCTATCACATATCAAATGTACTCGAAATTACATCCCTCAAAATCCCTGACTAAAGATGAAGCTAAAATACCGTTACGTGTGGCTCGGTTGTTTTCTTTACTAAATCATATATACTGCTTGTATTGTAAATGCAGCACTTTGATTTTTCCCATAAGATGCAATACAAACATAATGTTCTAGACATCAAGGTATTATCTTTAAAAAGGGGGGAATCAGAGTGATACCAAATCGGAATGTCAATAAAGAATGGTGCTCGGGCCCGTTGAGAGGTGGGAACGGTCGCGAGTGATTTCCCTCGGACCCGAAATTTTCGAAGGAGCCCCGATTTTACCGAAAATCATCTATGATAGACAAAAGGGTCACACCATGTATTTTTTATCATCTAGTATAAGTTAGAAGTTTCCGGTGATAAAAGCGAATAGAAATACCAAAGAAAAACCACCCCATGGGAATAATTTTCATTTACAAGGTCTTAGGATCAAACAATACCCGAAATTTTTCTAGGTGGGTCCCACACGTCATTACTAAAAGGTCCATATTTTTACTTGGTTCTGATGGTGCTTTGATAGTTTATTTCCCATTTTTTAAGGAATATAAATGGTTTGTCAATAAGAACGATATGAATACAAAATTAAATAAAATAAAAACTATATCCGATACAACCAAACTTTTTATTTTATTTTAAAGTGCCCGATCCGTCCACTATATTATATTTTGGGTAACCCGCACATCTCGACTTCGTGCATCAAACTCGATGAACCAAATCAAAAAGTAAATCGGGCATAATGTCACCAAGGCAGCGTTCGATATTTAATATTAATGATGTGTTTGCATAGACGATTAATTCTAACCAACGAAAAGGTACAAATTTTTGAACGTCAATTGACAGTTGCATTTTTTCAAATTAACCTTCGCGGCCATTTGTTACTATAGCTCTCACACTCAGGGACGAAAACCTGGTGTGGAGCGTGTCATTTCAGAAAACCGTGTTTTTCGACCTTTCGGAAGGCATATCTCGAAAACTATTAGAGATAGGTCATCAACATTTTTCGAAAAAAAAATTTTTTTATACATTTTGTTTTTTATAGAAAAACGCAGGCGTCCTGCCGGAAAACTGATTACGGCATCAGAAAGTCCACAAAATGATTCTTAGAATGTAACATTTTTCCACATTACCCTGTATTACAAGAAAGCTTACTCACCTAGGGCCTGGGGTATTTTTTTACGAAACTAGATACTCGTAGGTAGATTTTGACCAAATTTCAAAATTTTAACATACACGGTTAATTTACTGCGACTTTTCAAAGTTGAAACTTTAACTGAAACTTACCACTGTAAACAGTAATCGGAATTTCTTGTCTTTACTGGTATTTTTTTAAGATTTAAACATTGGAATTGTAAGTTATAGGTAATACATAGGGTTTCATTTCTTTTTAATTTTCTCGACTGTCTTCATTGGTAATGGTAATAGTCAAATGTATCAATGTATATTATAAATCCATTCCATGGACTTATAATATACAGTATTACATTTAAGAAACCAAAGTTTATTGATATCAGAAAATCTAAACACCATGTATATTTGCATACAACACTAGACAAAAATTCGCACAATTCGAAAAAAATTTTGTACTGAGAACTTTTTTTAATATCTACAAACATGTGAAAGTTAATGGGGTATGCATTTGTAACCAAAAAACTTGTAGGTTAAGGTTATGTTAACAGTAAAGAGAGTCGGAACCTTACATGAATTAAAAAAAGGTACACTTACTCAATCACAAATTCAAATAGTGGGTAAAAACTTCTAACGTAAATAATAATTCGAATGCAATGAATAAACTGTGGAATGGTCAAGATCAAAAATAGGCCTGATGGTGGATTTTAAAGGGTTATTTTCGTTTGACAATGGAACACGTGTTTTTATGGATTAAGAGTTTTGCATAGGCGGCTTGCAACTTTATTTGTTAAATCTTATACGAAAATGGAAAACGAGTACATATGTATTTGAATTTATAAATAAGTATTTACTAAAATTTTAGATACAATTATAGTATATCTAATTTGTATCTTTTTACTCTCAAACAAAACAACACTTAGTTTTAGCGTTATTTTTCATTACCATACTTTAGACATTATTTGGTATTTGGAGCAAACTTATGCAAAAGGTATCTTTTTTACTGTAAGGTGTGAATCGGATGTATCAAATTAGCGGACGCTTGTTTTGTTAATCAAAACAGAGCCGTAAAGGTTATGTTAATAGTAAACGGAATCAATTCGAAAATTATTACACTCGCAAAAACGATATAGATTAAGCAACATTTTGCTTTCGATCTGCGCCATTTCCGGCTATTAAATCTAGATTCGTAAAAGGAAAAATATACTAGTTAGGTACGTTAATTATAATTCCATATTTTAAAATTTTTGACTTTTTGAATACAGGCAATAACCCCTTTAAAACATTGATCGAAAATCAGAAAAACTGAAATATCTCGAAAAATATAAATATTTTCTGATGAATATAAGTTAGGAAAATATGTGCCCTAGGGAAATGCATTTTTTACTCACATACGGAATTTTTTCATGGTCTTACAATTTTCAAGTTTTTCATTAAATTTTAAATGTCAGTTTTATCGAAAGCTATAAGTTGTACGCAAACTTTTAGAAAAAGATATTTTCTTTTATTTTTAGTTCTATAAATATTTAATTTATTTCTATACAATTTTATCAAAAATCAAAAGTAATAAAGGTGTTATTTAAATAGATGTTTCTATGACATTTTGAACTCAAAAAACTACCATATAGTTTAATTTTAAATTCGCAAATAAACAGAATTTTTGGGTACTATTATTATTATAGTACCAGTTAGTTCGAATTATCAAGCGATTTTTTTACTTACAATCTGACAGCTGACTTTCAACTCTTTTTGCGTATTGCATTAATGTACGTTTGTTAATTAAATGAAGTCGAAAGTAAGCGTGTACACAAACACAAAAGACCCTTTTTGCGACCTAACGCTCCTACTTGTTGAAACCATCGTTCGAAACAATTTCACCTAAATTGTGCCAAAAATTGTCCTAACATCAATCTTTACCGCTCAAATTGTCCGATGATCCCACCATGACATAAACCACGCCATACAGTAATTTTTATGAATGCAAGATCTTCTCATAAATTCCCTAAGGATTGCTTTCACACCCAAAACGACAATTATGCTTATTGACATTTCCACTTAACCAAAAATGCCAGTTTCCAGTTGCTCTAAAGTTCAAGCAGCAAATTCACGACAGATATGATAGCCCAGTGGCTGCAGTTCTTGGGTCAATATAATCTTATACGGGTGTAAACTCAAGTTTTTTTTGAAATACTCCAAGTTGTCGTCCTTGTGAGGCCTAATTCTTGAGCACGACGAGGATTCGGTAAATTGGGAACTTCTGGATTTTCGACGACTTACTTATCTTCGCATTGTGAAGAGTAAAATTCTTTTCAATTTTTTGGGCGATAGGGTGATTATGTGAACCATAGTTTTCGCAAAATGTACATTGTGGCTTTACAAAAAAAAAGTCTATTTTCATAAAATTTTTGGATAATAACCAAGCGTTTTTGAAGCATGTAATTAATTAAGAGTATACTGAACACAAATGACAGCTAATGACGTTTATCATATTTTAAACATGGTTGTCAATTCATTTTAAAATCATATCGCATTCTTATTGAAAAACACTATAACTTGATCTATAGAATAATATGTTTGTTTTTATCGGAAAATTAAAACTGTTGCATTGTCAGTGACAGACAGTATATAAAGGATCGAACTATATATAAATGCATTGCATTGCTGTTCTCGATATAGTTACAGGTCTACGAGGTGATATATTGTAAATGCTATTATTCACACTGGATCTCTCAAACAAAGCGTTTTCGGACCTACTGTTCATATAATCCGTTTTTCTTATTAAGTACTATACGCTAAATATGTTAAAAAAAGCTTATTTTGTATCATCCCTATGTATTTTACATTGACCTTGGTTAAACTTTAACACTCTACATATCAAAATCTAGTCACAAAAAAAATCGCCAAAAACTCAAGATCTAAGAGATATATTTTACATATTTTAAGACTTGGTTTTCTTTTACTTTGCATCGTTCTCTTTTGTAGATAATAATATTATTTAGCCTTAAACTTCTCTTGTTATGAATTTTAGTTTCATTGTTTTGTTTGGACATCAATTTCTTTTTATTGTTGTTAATAAATTTAATCAAATCTTTTGTTTGAGAGGTAACTTATTATTCTTTTTACCTTATTATTGAAGCAAAAACAAAAAGGTTAAGAATTTTGACTAAGTCATTTGTTTCATCAAATGTCAACTGTCGTATAAGAAGAAGAATGTACTTTTTATAATTGAAATAACTTAATAAATTCGCGCTACGATTTTAACTTACTAAATAAATAAAAACATAAATAAATTATATTACCTTCGACCCGTCATGTTTTTTAGTATTCTCATAAAATAAAAAGTGTTTCCGTGCACCTTATCACAATTTCCCTTTTGCCCTTGTTTTCTGCTACGACTATTATCTTTTCTTAATATGTCTTTATTGTAAGAACGAAATACACTTTGGATAAAAAGCGCATAAAACTGATTACCATACAAAATAAATGTGCAAGTCATACTTATTCATAGAGATTATGCTGTTAAAACGATCTAGAAAAAATGCAATCAAATTATAATACAAAACACTGATAGGTATGAGCAAAAGGTTGACAGAAAAATATCTTTAAAGGTGTTTTTCTTTGCAAAGGGTCGCGTATGTTCTTTGAGAATATATAGGGAAAGTATAGGAATACCTCAAACCGTAAAAAGTATATTAAGTTTGGGCAAGTTTATTTTAGCAATTTTAATCCTTCTTGTAAAAACCCTGCTTCTAGAATAATGAATTACCGATGATCAAGATGATTTCGGCAAATAAAAAAATTTTCTTAATTAAAAAATCACTTTAGACTGTTTCAAATTAGAACCACTTTCCGACTTTTTGCCTGCGATTGCAAGAAACATCTTCAGGTATCTTCACTGAATGAAAAAAAAACCTAAATGAGTTTTCGGGTTTTTTTTACTTTACTTTATTTATACCCGATCAGTACTCACTGACGCGCGCCTCACTGTGACTATTGTATTGAAATTTTCAATGATTTTAATAGATTTTTCCAATTTTCCTTTTATAATATTCGGAGATTAATACAAGAAGTTTGGTATCTTTTCCATTAATTATATTATTTGCGTTAATCATATGTTCTGTTAGTAATAGTGTTCAGCGACAACGGACTGAGCAAGTTGTTTTTACTTATATATGTTGTTCAAGACCAGCTGCCACAGACCGTCCAATTCTACTTAGATACGCTCTACCACAGGAACGGAGTTTTATAAACTCCTTCTTATTGCAAATAAATTACATCTTTTGGCGACCGTAAGCATTACCCAATCTCTGTCGTACCCTGCATAAAAGGTAAAACGACACTACTTAATGGCTGAGTACCCAGTTCAGGTTGAGGTTAGATAGACATATAGATAGATAGAGAGTATGGAGGGGTGACTTGCGCCAACCTATTACTTAAACGTGGGGCCCATTGTAAGCTCCTTCGGAGTTTTACTCGTCGAGCCAGCCAACAGCATTGATGTAGTTCAGCCCAAGGTGTGAAGGTGTTTGATTAGTTTACAGTGTCCCGTTAGCATTCCTACCAGTTTTTTAAGATTTACTTGAGAGGGCCCGAGGAGGTACTCTGTCCGAGCGGCCTCAGGGCCGCAAATTGCGGCACCTTAGTGTCTATAGTCCTGTCTCTCCCATCTCTCTTTTAGAATCTTTGTTGACTGTTCGTTTATATTTTCGATTCCACTATATCCCTTAATCCAATTCACTGTCATTCTTTCTTTTTCTATTTGTACGGCAACTTGCAGAATTCCAAGCAGTTCTGCTTGGAAGACGGTCATTCCTTTGCCTAGGGCCATACTAATTTCCAAGTCGAGTTCTGGTACATATACTCCCAAGCCAGGCCCAGATTGGTTTTGCAAGCCATCAGTGTAGATGTGTATGTCTGCCTCTTTTCCTGGTTCTGTTGAGTCGCTGATGTTAATTTCAAAGTTTTTATTGAAAATGAAGCGGGGGATCAGGGCATCCGTTCGATGTGCCACAAGAGCTTGTCATGCGATAGCCTCCAGGAACACTCGGGCATGTCCCGAACCTCAGTTTTTTCCACACCACAGGTCAACGCCAAGCAGCCTGACTGCCGTTCTCTCTGCCTCGCTTTTCAGAAATACATCAAGATGCGGCAAACACAGCAGGACCTGCATTGCCATCGTATGTGTGGATCTCATTGCGCCTGTAACCGCCAGGCATGCTAATCTCTGTAGCTGTTGCATTTTATTCTGTGCTACAACTTACTTGGCTTTAGTCCACCCCGCAATGGCTCCGTAAGCGAACATAGGTCGAATAACGGCCGTATAGAGCCAGAGGACAATCTTGGGCGACATACCCCAGACTTTGCCGATAGCTCCTCTGCACTGCCAGAAAGCTCTGGTGATCTTCATTGATTTTTCACGTAAATGTTTATTCCAGTTTAGGGTGCTATCCAGGATGACTCCCAGATACTTGACCTCTTTAGACAGACCGAGCTGCGTACCGTACAGAAAAGGTAGTCTTACGTTGACCAGCTTTCTTTTTGTAGTAAAGAGTGCCAGCTCAGTTTTTGTAAGGTTCACAGAAAGTGCGTTATCTGTAAACCATCTTTCTACTAGTCTTAACACAGCCTGCATGGTTTCACACAGGACGTTTTCAAATTTTCTTGTTAGCAGAATAGTGATGTCGTCTGCATAACCGGTTATGTTGAATCCGTTTTCATTGAGATTCTTAATGGGGCTGTTAACTACCATGTTCTGTGTCCCGTTTTTAGTTCGACTGTTCTGTTCTTCAGCATACAGCCAATCCAGCCAATAATGGTTGGGGTCTACGCTGTACCTGATGATAGCCAGTTCTACTCTTCTAAAGGTCGCTTTGTCGAAGGTGCCTTCTATGTCTTGAAAAGCTCCTAGAGCCGACTGCCTATAGAAAAGCGACTCCTCTGTTCTCTGAACCACACAGTACAGAGCGGTTTTTGTTGATTTTCCAGGTTGGTAAGCATGTTGGTCAGTTTGAAGGTATTGATTGCCCAAGCTATTTTGTGTTTCATCACCACTGTGTTTATAACCTCCCAGTTTGTTCCTATAGCCACTGGCTGTTAACTTACTTGAGACGTCTCTAAGGCCTTCGAAACCACTTTCTTCAGGCTTAAGGAAATTGACCTTTCCCCCATTAAAACTTGAGTGTTAAAAATATCGGAGACATGCAGTCTTTTACGATCCATAAGCCCCAGTACTTGTTTTTCTTTTATTAAAATTAAAAAGAATCGGACCTCCGCTAAAGTTCATAAATTCCTCTTTTCAATTTTCTTGAAAAGATTTTTCGGTTCCATTAAAAGAGAAAATTGAAAATTATGCCTAAAAAAAAACCTTTCAAAAATTTCAAAACAAAGTCAAGAAACGAGGTTAATTTCTTTCTCGTTCCTCCCTTCTGTCATATCATCTGTCTAGGGCCGGCCCAAAAGGCAGGCCAGCCAGACCACGGCCTGGGGCGCCTCCAATGAAACAGTCATTTATGACGATGTTTACGAAATAAATTTTACTCGTAAACTCTTTTCGCATATTTGTATTCAGTTCTAATATAGTTCAACCAATAGCATACATATTTTTATTAAACAAAGAGATTTCAGCAATTAATATTTCAATTATTAATAATATATTGTCAAAATTACATGAAAATAAGTTTTTTTTTCGTAAATTAAATAAAAATAAAAATTTCTTTTTTGAGGTATCGATATCAAGCACCAGCACATCTTTGGAATAAAGCTTTATATCGGTGAGCAACGTCATCTAGTATATTATCCATCAACTTCCAACGCTACGCAATGGAGAAGCAAGCTACAGGAGTTGGTTTCAATATTCGAATTCTAAGAATTGTGTCTTTTGTTTCTGTTGTCGACATTTCGACGACAAGCCAGTTTCCAAACTCGGTACAGGGACTGTTATAAATAATTGGCATTTGATTATTTAAAGACTCATGAAACTGTCAGTCATTTTTCAGCATATAATAAATCGTTTGTACGACCCTCATAACGGTAATTTTCTTGGATTGGTGCAGTTATTAGGCAAATATGATTCCGTCATGCAAGAGCAATTCAAAAATTGAAAAAAAGGTTATTCATAACCATTATTTCGGAAAGACCTTACAAAATGAGCTCATAAATATGCTAGGAACAAACATTAAATCGAATATAATTTCAAAGTGTAAGGAAAATAAATACTCTTCAATTTTTTTAGATTGCATTCCAGATCAAAGCCATGTTGAGCAAATGTCTTTAACTCTACGGTTTGTTGATACTAGCGGAGATAATGTAAGAACACTTTTTATGTTTTTACCCAGTTCTAGAAACTACTGGCAAAAATCTATATATGGTCCTCCTAAAAGAATTGCAAGGCAACTGTAACTTGGACATGAACAACTGCCGTGGACAGGAATATGACAATGATTCCAATATGGTTGGAAAGAATAAAGGCGTGCAGGCTAAGCTTTTGAAAGATTTTCCAATAGCTTTTTTCAATCCATTGCCATTCAGTCAATTTAGTAATTTCAGATGCTTCGAAATTTTCGGCCATTTGTGATGCACTCTCAGATTTATAGCAAACATCAGATGATCCGAAGCCATCTTCAGAGGCAAAGTCTTTGGTAACCTACATGTGTGATAATGAATTTTTAATATGGTATGGTATGATGTCCTCTTTCAAGTAAATTTGGCGAGTACGAGTATGCAAAGAGAAAATTTGGACTTACCGACCACCGTAAAGTGTCTGGGAAAATGCAAAACTTTTCTAATTAATTATCAATAGTCGGGATATATGGATGCAACTTTAAAAGCGCGAGAAGTATGCGAAGAATTGGAAATAGAAACGGGGTTTAAACAAATTCGGTTAAGGAAAAATAAAAGACATTTTAAGTATGGACACGTAGATGAAACCCCTGTAGATCCTGAAGACCGCTATAAGGCAACAGTTTTTTATCCTCTATTGGATACTGCTAGCAATTGTATTTCTGATCTCTTTGCGCTGCTTCAGGTCCATAATAATAAATGATCTTTCCTCTATGATATGCAAAACATTTCTGATGTTCGGGTGGTCATCCTACAAGAACAGTGTAATACCCTTAATGATATTTTGTGTGATGAATTATTTATTTCACCTGAAAGCTTGCATCAAAGATACTAGTTGTAAAACACCATTGCAAGTTCTAAACCATTTATTTAAAGAACATTTGTATAAGACTATACCGAATGTTTGGATTAGTTTGCGCATCCTTTTAACAATTCCAGTGACTACTTTTTGTGAGCCTGGGGCGCGCCAGCTCCTCGGGCCGGCCCTGCATCTGTCAAATGTCACTTCAGTTCGATCCCCAAGCATATCACAAAAACGAAATGTTGCATACGCTTCAACTCGGTCCAAGTATGGATTTTTAGTGGCATGGTTGCTTCCGATTGGTTGAAGCGGCTTCGATTTCGACGACATACTCGTACTCAATAACTGTTTAAGACCTCGTACGGGATGGGTTAAAGTTGAAAACCTGTCACATGCCTGATGTAAGTAGGTCCCTTAATATCATAGATACATATAATATCTAATTTAAAAAACACCTAGAATAATAAACATATTAAAAACCCATTAAAAAGTTGTCGAGCTAATTACAAAAGAATGCCATAAAAGTGCAAAACAAAAACACTGAATTTATTTCACAGAAATAATGTTTACGTAAACTTTCCGGAGAGATGGATTTAAAACAAACATCTACGATTCCTTTATAGTTTAGCCGAAAGTGGCACATTAAAAGTAGAATATATTACAGCAGGCTGAACGTAAAAAAAGTATAGTTTAGGAGTTATTGTATACGAGATATAAACATCCTGTTTTTTGATAATAGAGAAAACGTATAAAAGAGAAACACTACTTGAATTAGTTATTTATCGGTGAGTAAACACGAATGACGATGTTAAAGTTATTCAAGATTGCTAAAGAGATTCCGCAAAATTAATTACGAAAGGTAGAATTAAACAAGTATTAATAACATATTTTTACATAGTATTTTTTACCGAGTGTTTCTAAAATGTGACCCACCATTATAAAATCTTTAGTACAATAAACCACAATACAAACACAAGGCTATATTGTTTTGTGCGTTTTACCGGCCGGTCCATTTAGACGGCACAGCCCAAGATGCGTTCATCGCACTAAACTCAAAAATCAAGGTTATTAAATAATGGGTACAAATTAATTTTTTTAACAGTATAAGTAACATTCTATCACTTCCGGTTCAGCTGGAAATGACCAAAAATTTAAAATTTTAAATGAAACGCCCTGTATATTAGGGTTATTTCAATGTAGAGCGACTTTCTGAGTGCAAACTACCTTCAGAAAAGAAATATATTTTGTTTTTAAATCTAGTATATCATGAACCATCTAAATTCCTTAAATTATCGCTAAAAGCTAAGGAAAAAATATTATTTGACAAACTTATTCAACCAAATGTAAAAAATAACTAAACGTTTCCGTTATACCTTAAATTTTATATTTTATTTGAGTCTAAACTGCCATGACTCAATAAGAAAATTCATTTAAGACACATTTCACCCAACAACACCATCCGGAAACTGCACGTCAGTATGGAGAGCTTTGAAATATATAAGTTATTTATTATAATGATATGCTCGAGATCTAAGATTGCCTTTTAAATTTAAATTTCTTCCGATGAGAGTAGGTTTAATAATAGAGGAATGTTCAATCGCAAAAATAAGAGATGGAGGCGTAAGTAAATCCTTATCTAACGAAGGAAGGAAATTTTCAAGGACATTTTGGTTTTAATTGCTGGTTAGGAATACTAGTATAGGGGAAAGAATTGTAGGCCTAATATTTTTTGACGGCCATCTTACTGGAGAACAATACTTAATTTTTTTGAAAGAGGATATAACTTTAGCTTACCTGACCTATCACCTTTGGATTTTTTTGTATGGGTAACAACAAAGATTCAAGTCTACTTAAAATAAAGAAATAAAGTCAGAGTTAATGTCGAGGCATGCAATTTTGTCAAAATGAAAATAATGGCATTTAAAAAATCTGAAATAATAGTCTAGTTCACAATTACTATGACCCAAAATTCATTAGACCACCATTTAGTTCCGTCATGTTTCGTACCAGCTTATCCTCTTTTTACATTGATTTTCTAAACATTGTTTGGCCGACATTTTGTTTCGCCATCTTGAATTCGTACCAAAATTTTACCAGTTTATCTCAATATCAGATTTAATACTTGAATAAAATTTTAAATTCCAATAAGTAATTTCTTCAGGTTGATTTTTTAAATATCTTATTGAGCCACCATTTTGTTTTTCCATCTTGGATTCGAACCAAAATGTTTATTCCTATGTAACACTTACCTTGGGCTGATAACAGGATGGAGGATGAGTTTCGAGATTCAAATTGAAACTGATTTTAGATAATGGTGTAAATTTTCAATACCAACATCTCTGTAAGAGATCAACATTCATTTGCGCTTTTGACTCATACACACGCAGGATGCTCGGGGACATTTTAACATGAAGTGTCCCTTGCAATCGAACATGTGGTGGTCCTCGTAACTATAGTGTAGAATTAAAACAACACTAGTAGTGGGCTGACTTAGGAAGCTACTATCCACGTAATGCCCTTGACAAAAGCAGTGTTGATATTATCCTATAAGGAATATTCAAAGAACAGCAGATACTTTCTTTTAATTTCTTATTTATATAAAATGTTACAATTTTCTTGATCTATAAACAATACATATTTTTTGACAATCTAGATTTATTCACCGTACTCACATGAAAGTATTTTATTCAATTATGTTATGGTTACATTAACGGTATTATGATACACACCTGTGCGTAATATAATTGTGTATAAATTTAAACACTACTTTTAAGTATTACATACTTTCTGGAACATTTAACACATTTATGTGTTTAGAACTTTAATTTAACAAGGCAGTTCTAACTAACCAGTTAGAGTTAACTAAGGCTTTAGACACGGTAAATAATTTGATGTTGGAAACCTTGGAAAACATTGGGATACGTGGAACGCCATATACACATCTTTCAAACTACTTATCGAATAGATTTCAAAAGTGCGGCGTACCGCAAGGTACAATATTAGGTCCGATTCTATTTGCAATATATATTAATGATATATTAATGCAAAAACATCTGGAGATTTAATAAGTTTTGCAGATGATCCAGTTATTCTTTTTACATCTAATTTCTAGGAAAGTCTGAAACAAATCGTTGAAAGGGGGTTAGAATATATTTTTGGTTGGTTTACCACTAAAAACCTAACTATTAATTTGAAAAAACATAATATATAAACTTCACCTTTTTTTCATATAAATTACCAACATATACACAGTTAACAGTGAATTATAATAACTGTCCTACATTAATAAATAAGGTTTGTTACATAAAATATCCAGGGATTATCATAGACTCTCACCTAAAAAAACACACATATATTAGAAACTCTACGCATTTTGTAGAAAAACTGAAATCAATTCAATTAGATCCCAACGATATCTTAGCCAGTTTCAATGTAGAATCGCTATATACGAATGTGCCTATAAATGATTCAATTTCCATAATATCAGACTTATTTCACCATAATAATATTGCCATAAACTTTCAGATCTGATTGAATCATGTCTCACATCAACATATTTTGTGTTTCAAGGAACTTTTTATGAACAAACCTCAAGAGCAGCCATAGAATCTCCGCTGTCACCAGTGGTAGCCAATATCTTTATGAAAGCTTTTGAGGAGATGGAATGGAATCGTCGCCATTAAAGCATGGTTCAAATATGCAGATCACATTTTGTAATATGGCCGCAGGGTTCAGAAGCCTCCCTGGGTTAATGATCATCTAATCGACAACATGCTAAAATAAAATTTTAGGATGGAAATTGAATCAGAACGCACAATTCCCTTTCTAGATGTTCTTCTACAAAGGAAAGGAGATGGTTCCTTAGGACACTCTGTATATAGAAAACCAACGCATGCAAACAGGTCGTTAAATACAAATCCCATCATCATCCAGCACAAAAGCAGTCAGCTAATAATTCATTGGTATACAGAGCCCTCGCGATTTGTGACCAAGATTCTTTACAATCGGAAACCAAGAAACTGACTCAAGCTTTAAGAGGGAATGGATATTGCACTGAGGATATTATCATATTAGACGATAAATTAGAAAATATAAGAGTAGTTCTTCCATTTATACACGGAACCACAGACAAGATTGTAAGGTTACTTCGCCGGTACGTACAATCTTCAACACACACAAGAAAACTGGACAATGTTTGCGATCGCCAAAGGCATTATTCCTTTCCGAACGCAAGGAGTATATGCAATTCCTTATTCCTGTGGTGATGTCTATATTGGAGAAACTGGACAATCCATATCGATTAGGCTTAAGGAACATGAACGGTGTATCAGAAAGAAACAAATTGTACGATTTGCTGTATCTGAACACCAACATTCCACTGGACATGCCATAAATGTAAAAGAAACCAAAGTTTTTGTATCGATTTCGAGATTCTATAAACGGAAAATTAGAGAATCTATTGAAATTTATAAGCATCCTAACAATTTTAATAGAGTTACGGGCTTCAGTCTTCATCATAAGTGGAAACCGATCTTTACACCGAGTCACGGTTCGGTAAACGAGGTCGTCTATAAATAGCCGGCCTCGGTCTCTCCGAGCTCATTCAATGTTTCGATCTCGTCAAGTAAAGATCCCTGAAGATGCCTCATGCAATAGAAGTAACAGTATAGGAGACATTAATCGTCAAATCTGAAATCATAAATAGTGACCAACGGCCGCTCAGATATAACCTTCGGCTCCGTGTGGGGGTATAAAAGGAAGCTCATAGTCGCTTACACTTCAGTCTCTATTTGGACGCGACAAGGAAAGCTTCGAAAATGCCAATTTTTGATTTTGGCGAAACGTCAGCAAAACTATTCTTTTCAGAACGACAGTAGTGAATGGATGTACACCCGAAATTAAATGACTTTTTTTATGTTTGGATTAAGTTTATTGCTCTTCATTTTCATTTTTTTTTGTTATTGTTAATATATTTAATTTAATTTGTGTAGATGTTAAACTGTCGAAAACGGGTATGTTTATATTTGCCAATAACGGATACAGCCGCAACAGACAAGTGGAATTTATTTATATCTGCTCTCTATTATGAGTTCCTGCAGGCAATAAAAATATAATCAGTAAACTTTGCTGCAGGTTTCCAATGTTTTCATAATATTTTTTGAACCTTATTTCTTATATTTTTTTATGGAATCGAAAATAAACGTTATTATTATTATGATTTATTATTACTAACTTCCTTAATATTGTCTTTTAAATTAAATCGAGCTTAAAGATGTATCTCCTTCTGTATAACACTACGGAGCGCATTATGTATAGTGTTTATTGTAAGGATTGTATATATTGTACTATATATAAAATTAAATAATTAAATGGGCAAATTGATATGTTTTCTTTCCGAGTCTGTCTGACAGTCAACTATTGAGAGAACACACTCAGTAGTCCTGATAAGTTTAAAAATAACCAAACTAGGCCTGTCAGTAATTGAGTAGTAATTCTTTTTAATTTCTCGTAAATTTAAGGATGCGTATAAGAATTTCACCTCCTATTAATATTTAAATCAATCATTACTGCCCCTTTTGTGCCTCAAGTCACGGTCATGATATAGTACTAGTGTTCCCGACAGCGGCTTTTCGATTACCCCTGGCTGGGAATTTTCTAGGCATAGGTCTTTAAAACGTGAATTGGCCAAATTAGCCAATAAAAATTTAATAAAGGAAATCATAAATTGTTTTTCATATTAGATAATAATGACAATTACCTCTGTTGGCTACTAGCACTGGCGCATTTGTAAACGGGCGTACTTGACATACTTATAAAATATGTTAGTCGAAAAAAAATTACAATTTGCCTACCTGATAATTAGGTGCGTCACGTTTGTCAATTTGAAAATCAGAGGCGGATCTAGTAAATGATCTAATTAAATGATTTTTTTGTACATTAGCTTGATATGTAAATACCACCTATCTCTTGCAGATTTTGTTGTTAGGAATTTCTGTTGAACCACGTAACTCTTAGATCTTCTAAGAACTATATAAATTCCTAACAAAGAAAATGAATCATCTGTCAGTATATACCCCCACCAGCTATACCATCACAGTCTTTTTTTCTATTGCGGTTTATTATTTATGTACTAATAGCTTTTCTGAAAAAAACTCTTTAGAGCATATTTTTTTAAAATGACTCATTAACAGTGCGTTGTTTTAAAATTAATATGGAACTTTTATTGTTTGTGTATTGAATGCGATTTAACTATTACTATTCTCAAAAATCAGGAACATAAGATGGCAACGTTGCACTGAAAGTATTTTATTCAATTCTTTTTATTAAAGCCTTCTCCTACAGGCCTGTTACATATATTTACTAGTTATTTTTTTATACATTTCACATAGAAAATAAAGGCGAATTAGTAAATATGCCGTATGGGAAGTGAAATTTTCCATATATTTCAAAAGTTCCATCGAAAGATTGTTCTTTTAATAATGTGTAAAACCTACGTTTTCAAATACTTTTTCTAGATCTCTCGTATATCTGGGATCGTATGGGATTACTATGAACTTTTTAGGAGCCTCAGGTGCCTGAACAGTAGTGGCATCTTTTAACATTTTCTTATTGTTATGTCTATTTACTAATTTATGTACAAAATTATCATTAAATCCATTACTTTTAGCTATATTTTTAATCAGATTAATTTCATTATTAAAACGTTCTTTACTTAATGGAAAATTGCCTAACCTGTGAGTTAAGAAATGAAATGCTACCATTTTGTGTTGACGGCAATGGAATGAGTCGGATGTTATACACCTATCAGTATTAGTAAATTTTCTATATTATATCGTAATTTATCGTTTTTTTTTGTAATAACTAACGTGTCGAGAAAAGGTAATTGTCCATTGTTCTCCTTTTCGTACGTAATATTAATGGAAGGATAATTATTGTTTAATGTTTCTGAGAAAGTGTCCAAATTTTCTGTTTTAGTATTAAAAATAGCAAATATATCATCTACGTATCTATACCACACCCTTGGGGAATCATTGAATTCTTTGAATTGGGTTTCTAATCTACTCATAAATAAATTTACAAGAGACGGAGATAAGCAATTGCCCATCGCAGTTCTCTCAAGTTGTTTATAATATTTATTGTTGAACTGAAAAATATTTTGATTCATACATAATTTTGTGAGAAGCAAATATTCATCAATAATTTCTTTCTTCAAATTATTGATTTCAAGTAGTTCCTTTAGGTACTCTAAAGCGAGTGGTATGGGTACACTAGGAAACAATGAGCTTACATCAAAAGATATTAAAATGTCAGCTTTTTTTAAGTGAACATTCGTAATTTTATCTAAGAATTCTAACAAGTTAGTAACCTCAAAGTTATCGTACGAGATATTTAATTTGCTAAATTTATGATTATTTGTGTTTATGATGATTATTTCTATTAAGTGTACCATTAAGGAAAAATGAACATTCGTCCAGAAAACGGACGCTGTGTGTTGAAGTTTTTGCACTAATTCGAGAACGTACGTATGGGATAACAAGTTTGCGAGATGTAACTGCCTAATTAATAGTTAATCCATTATCATCAAATGTCTACCCTTTCTGATACAGGATTAGGTAATTCCTACACTATAAAACTATTATTGAATTGACTATGGTATTTCACCTGCCTATTTTTGTTCAAATGACTTTTTGGTGATGTTTCTACATTCTTTTTCTTATCACTTTTGATGAATTGGTGAAAATAAATGTTTGCTTTAAATTCTAGAAACATACTATCCAATTTCAAGAATGTAGGTGTCTATGGAAAGAGAATTTAAAGCCCTTTAAAGCAAGTTATCACTTGACACCCATTCCCATCTAAGCTTTTGAGGGAAAATGAGAACTCTACCAGAAGGTAAAAGTTAAATTGATACGAACACCCTAGAAATGTGTCCCCCGAGTTACTTTATACATATCAGTGACGTGTCAGTTCGCTTCAGTAATAATGTATTAGGTCAGCGAAAAAAAATATCTGCCCAGAATTTAAAAGAAAACGTTTACCCATGTTTGGTACACATACGTCTTTACTTCCCTCGTAATCTTTACGTTTCAGGGTCTCTAGATGCCGTAAAACATGTTTTCTCAATTCCGTCTGTCTGTCTGTCTTAATAATGAAATAAAAAACGAATTATCTGATTTAGCTTAAATTTTGCACAAATCAAGTATTATATAGTAATGAACTGGTAACACTTTGGTATGAATATAAGGTAGTAATATAAAATAGCGGCCTAATAAAATATTTAAATGTCAGCCTGAAAACACTACTTATTAGATTAATTTCAAATGTTGTGCAAGCATTGAATGTGAACAGAGATAAACTGGTAAGTTTGTGGTACGAATTCAAAATAGCGGAACAAACTGACGGCCAAATAATTTTTTTAAATCAACTTAAAAAAATGTATTCAATTGATTTTAAATTTTGCAGAAAATATAAATGTGATATAGGGATAAGCTAGTATTAATTCACAATGTCGTAATAAAATGGCGGTGTGTGTCAATGTAAAAACTACTCATTGAATTTATTTTCAGTTACATCTAAAAATCAAAAGTGGCATAGGTAGAAACTGGTAAAATATTGGTAGGAAACCAATATAACGGAACAAAATGGCGCCGAATAAAAATGTTTGAAAAGACAGTATATATGTGTTACTAATGGTCTATGTACTGAACTAAGCTGGGCCACACTTCACTACTCCCAATAAAAGGAAATATTCATAACGAGCGAAGTTCCGGGTAAAGGAAATTTAACGATTTTTTTAAACCTATTGTTTCATAAGCATAATGATACATACTTCTCGAAACTCTGTCAGTACTGAACGACTGTAAAGTCAAATATTGACGGATATAAGAGTTTTTCAATTTCTTTTAGCAACCTCACTAAAACTTAGGTGGAAACCATATATTAAAGAAATCACCAAGGTCAGTACCTTGAATTTTTGAGTCCATTGTAATAACCTTTCTCCTACAATGCGTAAGAAGGACACGCCTCTCATCTTCGTTCGAGTTCAAACGTTATAATCCAAATTCTCTTAATAAAAGCATATATCTCAGGAAAGTACATACCTATGTTAATATACGGAAATAACCACGTTGCTTCAACCGAAGCCCCGCTTTCATCCGAGAAATCATACAAATTCTAAAAACTACGCTTCCTCTACTAAAGTTTATAAAATAGAAATACTAAATAACACTTCTTTTCACTTTTCTAAAATCAAGTATAGATAATTGGTTAACGCAGGTTAGTGAAGGCCTAGCTGAGGTAATTATCTACAGAGTTATTCACTCTCAGAAGCCTATTAAAAGTGTTTATAGAACCAATAAACATATTACTTTCAAAATTTGGCTCTGACCATAGATGAAAATAAGTTCTCTTAAAAATATTTTATATTGAGCAGTGTTGCCGCTTCTACCTTAAACCGGTGGCAATATCCGTTTTCTAAATGGAATATCCTGTACATTTATGCATTTTTATATTGTCCTGAATATTCTAAACACTTTGTGTGTTATATTTCCTATAAGTACCTAAATTCAACTGTTTTCGAAAAAATTTCACTTGAAAATTTTCGTTTTTGACCCTTTGAATCTCTGCAACATCCAAACGACTTAATCTGCAACGAAATAGATTAAACTTGCCAAAATGTTAGTCCTGTGTTTGTTATTTACAGCAATTTCAACTGAACAACGGGTCCTAAGATAATTAAGACCCGAACTAAAAAAAAAAACGCATCGAAGTGTGGCTTTCTACTGTTCAGACGTTATGAAAATGAAGGTTTCTGGATCGAATAGTGACTGGGAACGAATCAACTAAGGGCGTAAACAAACAACTTCACTAACAACAAAGGTGTATTCTATCAACATCTCTCATTTGAGATCTCAGGACGTAGTGCATGGAAAATTATTTTTTTCTACGAGCACTTATGAAACTGACTAAAAACACTGTTAACTGGACTGGAAAGTATCACAGTCAATGTCACAGCTGACGTAACAGGTGAAAATTTTTTCAACACAAGTTTTGAAACAGTTTTTTCAACACAAGTATTGACATACATAAATTACAATAATTCTACTGAAAATTTTGAGGGGTCATAGAAAAAATAATGTACATTACTCGTATCAAAGTGTCGTGTCAGCTAAAGCCTCGTACTAAATACCTCCTCGTTTGAAAACTATACTTTCAACATTTGTTATGTAATATAATATTTCACGTAGACACTAAACTAAAAAGAGTAAAATATATTTCATCATTTAAATCATTATCATTCGTTGTATAAACATTCCAGATTTTTAGACACAAAAATTTCTTAATTTTATCCTGGCTCTTCGAGGAAGGTGTTATAGAAAAAGAATAATACGCATAACGTTTTATCTAAATAAATAAATAACTTCATAATTATCAACGCAAAATCCGATTTTGACCTGGTTAAGATGAAAACATAAAAAATCGAAAAAACTAACGTCACGAAACTAACTTCCACAGATAAGTAATAAATAAACTAGAAGGAAATTCTCCTGGAGATTTTACAAGAATTTATTTGGAAAATGTCTATCTTCCAAAAATTCTGCAGAAAATAATATCGATAAATATTTATGCTTAGAATACGGAAAAATAGTGCCGGTTCGATACCAGCATCCTGGAATCAAGGAAAAAAGAACAACCTGGGGCTCATTTGATGTGCATCTTAAACGAAATCAGATCAGACTGACTAAATTTCAAAACGCACACAATATCAACTTCGCCGTTATTGGCCCAAATCGGTTCTCAGTTAGCGTGGCTGAAATTCATCGTAAATAGAGCAAAGCCACTCTTCTGGCTCTGCTATCAGATAATTTCAACTCTTCACGTCGTCACTTGTTGCCTCTCAACATCATTCTCTTTTTGCCATAAGAAGGAAGAAGTTTTAATGACCCTCTAAATTTTCGCGTAGAAGAAATTCAAGAATGTGCCTTTAGTCTATATCACATAATGCTATTTTTCTTTGTAACCTTTAGCTGCGTTGAGTGTCTTTGTATTCTATGCCAGTTTTAAAACATTTTCGTGCATTTTTAAGCCCTCAATTTCAGTGAAACAAAGCCATGTTTAATCAAAGTCCTAAAGTGCGTGATTAAAAACTTTAGAATTTACACTGCAGGTCCCGTAAGAGATTTTTTCCAAAGGTCTTGGACAGTAAATCGAAATTTGCGTCAGTACGAGTTAGAAGTAAAAAACTTCTAAGCTTTAAGTTTTAAGCTATCCATTAGGCGTCCGCGTAGTTAAGTTTTGTGGACTAACAAAACTTACTTCTCCCCATTTAATCTTCCTCGTCGCTACTCTCAATAACTTGTCTCACTCTTGTGAGATTTGGTAGATATAATACTTAAATATCATATTTAGACAGATACCTACCTTTAGGCTCTGTTTTTCGCTAATGTAACCCAGGTACTAGCTCAGAGAGTACTCGGGTAAATGCTGGCGGGCCCACAACAAGCCCATTGGGATATCATGCATCCAGACGCAACACTTTGCTGCCTTTCCGACAAATAACACTGAATAAAATTTAGGGCCAGGTCTGAGAATCCACTCTGATTAAGTTTAGCAAATAATAAAATGTGGTTTGTGCTATCAAAGGTCTTTGGAAAAGCCTAGAAACACTAAAGCTGACATTTGTCCAGAATCTAAATCCTGTATGACTTTGTCTAAGATATTGAAGAGAGTTCCTGATGTTCCAAAGTTTGTTCTAAACTAATGTATTTTTAGGCAATACATTATCTTTTAAAATGAATTTATTGATTTGGTCAACAACTCTCACCTGGGTTAACAGATATACCTTCCCTTTGAGTTTACTTTTCCGCTAACGTCAGAATTCTCTACATCGTTTTCTTGATGATGATGAGAATGGGTGAACAAAGAAAAATATGTCTGGCAAAATTTTAAATTGGCTGACCTGATTAATAAGTAAATTTGTGACACATTTTTCAGCAATTCTTATTTTATGATATACTAGCGGGTACCCGCGACTTCGTTCACGTATATGACTATAATGAAAGGGATGTAGAGGTACTTAAATCGCCTCATGTGAGTGCCTCTTTCTAAACCACGTTTGTTGTTGCATTTGTGGCTGTAAAATAGCCAAGCTTACTCTAGAGCATGCGACTTAGAGTTGACCACGGGAAAAACAATCGTAGCGCAAGTCTACTCTAGTTCTACTTAGGGATTGTCCTTGAGCTTTGTTAATTGTCTTGGCGAAACAAAGTTTTAAAGGAAAATGTACACGTTTAAACTGAAAAGGATAGTCTGACGGAATTAAAGGGATACGTGGTATAAAAAATGTTTCTCCCAGATCAGGGCCAGAAATACATACATTACATTGTTTTATAATGTTTTAACCAGTAGCCTAGTTCCATTACACAATTTTGGTGGTTTTAAATTTCAAATAAACATCACTGGTGCCCCCACTTTTAAAGTAAACTCATGAGGAGGAAGTCCTGAAGGGTTTAGAGAGTGTAGGAACTCAACAGGATATTAATTTTCGCTTAATCTCTTCTAGATTTATATCATCTGCTGTGCGTTAATATAACCGTTCTGCAGTTTTATTTTGACAAAATAAACAAGGTAGTTTTTGCAAAAGCTTTCTTAGCTGCACTCTAAAATTTTTGCAAAACGGCAAACGGTTTGAGAAAGATCGCAAAAATTAATTAACGACCCGATTTTTTCAAAAACCCCTTATGAATTTATAAAAAATCTTAAAATATGTAATAAAACAAAATAAAAAGAACGTGTTCAAGTGTTTTTCCGAATCACTAATTGTTTTTTAAATAAAAAATATAATATAAAAGGGGTGGTTTCAACCCCTTGGACACCCTGTCCAAGTTTTTAAAAAATTTTAGAATATGTAAAAAAATAAAATATAAAGCATATCATGTTCAAGCGTTTTCCGAATAACTAACGGTTTTTTAAATAAAATATATTATAATAATTAAGGGATGGTTTTACCCCTTTGGACACATGTAATGAAATTTAGAAATTCCAAAATATGAAAAAAATAAATTAAAAAACACGTGTTCAAGCGTTTTTTTGAAAAATTAACCGGTTTTTAAATAAAAAAATATCGTATTATTTAAGTGGTGGTTTCACCCTGTATGAATTTTTTAAAATCCTATGTCAAAAAATAAATTCAAAAACACGTGTTCAAGTGTTTTTCAGAAAAGCTGACGGTTTTTTAAACAAAAAATATTGTAATATTTAAGAGGAACCTTGGAACTTGAGTTTTGAAAAATCCCTTCTTATCGAACCTTTACACCATAAAAACACCGCTGGAGCGTGATGAGCGAGTCAGTCAACTAAGTCTTTTATATACTAGTATTATATTAATATAGATTAGGAAAATATTTAAGCTTAAGATATTTAAGTAATGTAGAAATCTCAAGCGCTGCATAATACAGACAGCAAATAAAAATAATACCGCTATTTAATGAACAATGCGTACTTTTGATAAAACAATAAAAATAATACTATGTGTGTAATTAAGTTAAATGGCTCTGATTAAACTAACTGGTCAGCATCTTTCCTTACTTTCTCCCAGTTAATAACAAATAAAAATTCTTATGTGAAGAAGAAAAATATAAAAGCACCGTAGTATGGAAAGGTTTGGAACTACTACTACTAACTACGTTATTTTTTTAAAGAAATTTACATAAACGATCAATAAAATATTTAAATTCCTTCAGTGCAACAGATTTTTATTACCTATTTAATAGCATGATTGCATACTTAATTAAGTCAAGCTGTGGCAAATTAAAAACATGTAAAATTATGAGGTGTGTTATATTAATAAAGCGTTAATTATGATTTGTTTGTAAATATCTCTTTAGCAATGTTTATTGTGGAACTTTTTTGTCTGTATAAAAAGATATTTGCTTAATGTTATTGCGTGTGTGCAAGTTTAAGGATGAACATAAAGTTTCGAAATGACTTGTTACATTGGCTAAGTGTAATGATCCGAGGCTCTGTTATATCAGACAAAAAAACCTTAAGAAATTAAAAAAAAACAGTAGGACATTATGTCAGAAATTACTTTAAATAAGACTTCAAACAACTTAACATTATCATCCCGAGAATACAATTATACGGTCAAGTGTGAGAAGGATATTTGACAAATTTAAAGAGCATGGGACAGTTAGGGATTTAACTAAAACGGACCGACCATCACTTTAACTGGAAACAAAAAACTTGATATACTCACTCCATTAGTACAAGAAAGTCCACATTCTTCACCTACCTTAGCCCTAATTAACGATGTCAGAAGAGCTTCTGAACATCAATTATTAAAGAGCCAGAAGTATCATCCGTATAAAGTGCATGTTGTACAGGAACTTTTTGATTCTACTACTACTTATACATTTTATTTAAATGGAATGATCAATAGACATAATTATCGATTCTAGTCTGATCAGAATCCACAGTAGATAGGTGAGGGGACATACACAACATCCCCAAAAAGTCAATGTGCGGGCTGAAGAAAATTACTCCTGAGAGTTACTTAGATTTCTTCTAATTCGGTTTAATACTTGCATTAGCAGTAATGTTTCCCAACGAGGGTGATCTAGATATTCCCCATGAAAGAATATGGTTTCAACAAGATGGCGCACCACCGCATTTTGGTATAAATGTTCGAAGGTATTTGGAAGAAATTTTTCCAAATTGATGGATAAGTCGACGGGTTTCCATTGAATGGCCACCAAGATCTCCGGACCTTAAACCATTCGATTTGTTTCTATGGGGGTATTTGAAGGAGAGAGTGTTTAAAAATAGACCAAGCGGTGTTGAGGATCATCAAGATAGAATAAGGATTGAGGTTACTAATTTACCAGCCGAAAGTATTTGAAGTGTGGTCCACAGACTTGTATGTCAAGTAGATGGTGGAGAAGACTTTCAGCATTTTTTATATTAGTCAAAGTGAGTGCTAAGGATCCCCCTCGAATATTAATTTTTATTAAAAAACTTATGTGGACTCGTTTTACTGTAACTGAGTGACTCCCCACATGACCTAGGTTGCCATTTAAAAAAAAAAGTTGGGTGCCTACAAATTAAGGGTTGCAGAGAGAAAGCTGAAAATATTACAAACAAACGAACAATCATTTAAACCACTTCTCGTGTTGCAGATTTTTTGTGAAAAATGACTCATACAGAAGATATGAATTTTGGGCGTTTTTTTTAAACAACCCTGTAGATTAAATAGTCGTGTATTATGCGAAAGAGTATGAGTATAAGATGGCTTTCCGTAAATTTTTCTAATTTCTTAATATAATCAGGGATATATAAGTTAATCCTATGGGTTTTTAAGACACAAGGTGTTGAAATTTGTACTAATTCCGTTTAAAAAACTTGGGTAAAAGAGAATGATACCAAATTAGTTCTTTCAACATATTTAGTACTTTTCAAAACATGAAAAAAAAAGAGTTTTATAGGAACCTGAATTCAGAATCGCTTTGTCATCTATATTGTAAACCTTATTCGTCCTATATCTCGGAAATAATACGTTTTCAGGCCTAAATTCATATCTTTCTTTTAATTGTGGGAATTGCTATAAGTTAAATAAATTAAAAAGTTTAATTTTGGGTCATCCTATTTTCCCTATGTATTTTATAAGGTTGCTAAGGTGCAGTGTATTTTTTTTAGTTTATTCCAAATTTCTTCAAAACGACTGTAGCAATCCAAATGGGGAAAAGTTACTAGCACGTATTAAACTGATCCCATTAAGGAAGAGTAGCAAACTCGCAGTATAAGTTTTCCGTAAATATTTGGACTAGAATTATTGAAAATGAAATTACTGGTCCAATTAATAGACTGAGTCATGTGATGTCATATTTAAATTGTCTGATGAATGATCTGTATTAATGAGAAATAGAATGTGCTTTCAACACGATGGAGCACAGGTGCATTTTGTTGTTTATATTGGGGAATACTTCTTGGAAACCCACGGGCATCGATGGATTGGCCGTGGTGGTTGACTAGTATGGTCACCAGGATCCCCTAACTTGAACTTTTTGGATTTTTATCTGTGGGTGCATTTATTGGAGCTCATATATAAGAGGCCAGTACAAACATTTGATGAACTTTTAAAACACATTAAAATGGCATTTGTAACAGTTCGGTAAAATCCTTGTATTTGTGCCAGAGTAAGAAGAACTTTGTGCCGATGATAAAGGCTTGTAATGAAGATGATGGTTGCCATTTTCAGCATTTCATGTGATCCCATTCATAATTAAACTGCATTTTTCTCATAAAAGGGATCGAAATAAACAAAATATCAAGAGGTAAATTTTACATGGATATGCTGCAAATTTCTTTCGGATTACTACAATCGTTTTGAGGAAATTTGGAATAAACCAAAAAAGTAAAAGATGAAAAAACACCTTGTATCTCAGAAACGAATAGAAATCGGCTCCATGTTGGTATGGACTTTTAGTTTTATTTTTGGGACCCTATACAAGATTTGAGCAAAGTTTAAGACCCTGTGCTTTGAAAACTTTTGATCAAGAGATCAAGAACTGCACTTTTTATAAATGCGAGAAGTCCTTTGATAAGGTCCTTAGGTTTGTTTGTCACAGCAGGTAGCTAAGGTTATCTCCGTATAGAGACATTATATGTTACGTCTAAAATGTGTAAATTATTCTGACTAAATTAACAAATTCCTTGCTGGCACTTGTCGGTAACTTTATGTTTCTATTTTTTCTCCGAGTTATCAACACTTTTAAACTTATGTTCCACCTTGCGAATTCTTAACTTTAACAGAAACCGAAATCATACATCACATCCACAAGGACGGATATTTATTATGTTCAGAAATATGTATTCCAAGAAAATCTTTTTTCCGACCCCAAACGAATTTTAAACATTGATATATAATTAAAGAACCTATTTATTTCTATTTTTATACACTCTAAACCAATTCAATAATATATTGTTTTAACAAAGCATAATCAATCTCTGGAGACATCGTAAATTATTGTAGATGTTAATAAGTTAATAATACATCTAGTTACAGAATAAAATATACCAATTAGGTATTCACTAATTTATTATGCTGGTTTTAACCAGTTAGATTTCACATAAAAACGATTGCGTTTTTCACAGACCATTCATATGACATTATTGACTTAAAATATTCAAGAATTTGGAGATTTATAATGCAGCATTAATTAGTTTCAACACCTATTCATTTTTGTAATAAATGTTTTTGGCGAGTATTATTCTAAATATTATTAGTTATAACTGGGTATCCCACGTAGTAACTTTCAAACTACATCACATATTTAAACAGAGTTCCATTACGTTCCGGGTTTTCGTGCTTTTTGGAGTTTAGCGGCATACTTATTAGTTCTCAATGAAAGTTTTCTCTCTGGGGAGAGAACATAAGTAACATTCCCTAAGAATATTTTAAATACTCTCATTTCCTTAGATCAAGTACTCTTTTGTTTAGCCCTTAAATATGAATTCGAGAAATAGAGGCGATCCGTTTGCATTTGTCACTGCTGCTCATTTATTAGCGAAAAGCTATGACCCATCATTGCCTCTTAGAAATATAGTCGTTCCGCCATGACCCGAGACGTCGGGTCGTAGAATCAAGAATGTAACTTGTGGTTTGTGATTCGAGAACGGAATAAAGCAGATAAAACTTTTTAGTTTTACTTTTATGGTGGGACGTTACATCAATATGGTAAGAAATAAAAATATTCAATTATTGAAAAACTAATATAGTTAACAGGTTTTTTTTATTATACATGGCCCCATTAATGTTCGTATTTTTGTAGATAGGAAAAAGATTAAATAAAAAGTTTCTTTGGCTTTTAAATAAAACCGTGTATATTATCTCAGTCAAATGGGTTTCTTCTGCTGATTTTAAAAATATACCAGGTTTTGGTAGTTAGAAAGAACCTTGCAAAATCCTTATGGTAAAAAACGTTTTCATAGGCACAACTCAATCTTGCCACTAATTTTTGGTATACATGGTTTTAAACTTTGACCAAATCCCATATAAAATACACAAGGAAAATACGATGACAAAATGATCCTTTTTAACATATTCAGCTTATAGTACTCCCCAAAATAAGAAAACAGTTTTATATTTTTTTTGTTTTTGAGTGTTACAATTATTCGGTAGTCGCCCTGTATCTGGGAAACAAAAAGTTTGCGGACCGTTGTTTATATTTTCTTTTTTCTTATTTTGGGGAGTACTACACGCTAAATATGTTAAAAAGGCTTATTTTGTGTCATCCTGTTTTCCCTATTTATTTTATATGGGATTTGGTCAAAGTTTAACACCCTGTATATTAAAAACTATTCGCAGGATTGAACTATGCCTATGAAAGCTTTTGATAGTGGAGTCCCTAGAAGGGAGCGAGGCAAGAGGCGGTTACCCCACCCTGTATTTTGGTACACCACGCTCCGTATTTAAACATTGTTACCACCCATGTTGGAGTAAACGGGAACACATTGCTTCTTATAGCAGGGTTTTTTCAAATTTCTCAAAGTCTTTAAACATAAAGGTATTAAATCTATTATATTTATAATTAGCAAGAAGGGACTGAATATGGTAAGATTAAAAATGAAAAATTTCTAGTGCTCATAGAAGAAATATTACTATGGCGGAATTAAGCAATTTTTCCAAAAAAAAAGCACTTCTTATATTTTGATAGAGATTTTACCAACCAAAAAGCAAATTAAACCAAGAGTAGCAATAAAATAAGTACTTATTTTTTAACTGACTTTGACGTAAGTGGAAAAAATATCGAACAAAATTTTTCACTGCGTCGCTAAAAAGTTTGCGTTACCATACCTATGTACGTCATATTTATAAGTATTTTCAGGTATTAGTATAGTTAATAAAAATGACCCCTTAAAATAAAATTGTATAGACTTTATTCAATATTTGGTTTTCTATTTGCATAATTATATTATTTTTAAAATTCCTTTAGTTGTGTTTACTCGGTTGAATGCCCATGTTTCTGTCAAGTCTATAAAAATATTTTATACTATTTACTTGGAAAGTGTTTTTTAATACTCTTTTTTACCCCCTTCATGATTTTTTTCTGGTTGTACCCTAACCAATTTGATTTTAATATTTCAGTAATAAAAATGTGGAAATTCGAATATTTTTTGTTACCTGTATATGAAATTGTCGACAAATAAACTGAAGATTGGCTATTGGTTATATTTGTATTATGCTTTGGTAGTGGTAATAGACTGTTCAACAAATGAAAAATAAATATACCTTAAGTGGATCCCAGTATTGCCGTATTTCAGTAGAGTTGGGATCCCTCGAGAAATATTAACAATTTCTTGTCAAAACTAAAATTAAATCGTAGAAAAACCTCATTTAATTGAAAAAGTCCCATATGGAAAAAAGAGTTCATATAAGTAATAAGAAACAAAAATGTATAAGTACATATAATTAATTGTTACCTGGTCGCAAAATAAGCCTCTTATAAATAAGAATCACAAACCATTTGGAGCGAAATTATATGACCACTTAACAGTTTGTTGGTTGTCTCTGATTGGTTTAAAACATTTATTAAAATGTATTTGTCGTATTTTCATAAATATAGTGGTACTTTAAATACTTTTTAGTACTTCAATTACCATTTTTACTTCGAATACCTGTTAAAGTTTTTGAAATACTAAACACAGTACCTGAATTACGTTACTTGACATAAATTAAGTACAATTACCAGCTACTTACTACTTCAAAAAATTTTAAAGTACTTACCCCTTAAGGGAAAAAATGCTAAAGCGGAGTGGTCTGATGGAATGCCACCCGGCTCACGTGTACAGATGTCAGAGAAGTCAGCGTACGTAACATCAGACATTTTCCTGGACTGGCTACAGAATCACTTTTACCCCAGAAAAGCACCCGGAAAAGTTTTGCTAATAGTAGACAGACATGCTTCTCACACAACTAATCTTGATACGTTACAATTTGCTGAGAACAACGACATTATTTTATTTTGTTTGCCGAGTCACACTACACATTATATGCAACCGCTCGATCGGGCCTTCTTCAAGAGCCTTAAGAGCCAGTATTAGGATTCGTGTAGGAAGATGATCAAAAACAACCGTAATAGGAAGTTAAATCGGTTGCAATTCGGCAAACTTTTAGGGGAGGCCTGGGGCAAAGCGGATACAGTCAACAATGCTGTATCGGCCTTCTGAGCGACAGGAATTTGGCCTTACAACCCAAATGAGATACCTGATCACGCTTTTTTGACGGAGTCACTAAATGAGGCTCCATTACATCTAGGAAATTTATCAACAGAAACTGTTTTTCAAGACATTTGTTCTCAAACTCTTCTTCTTCTCCTGTGCCCCAAATAACACCGGCGATGAAAAAGGCGCTAACCTAACGGGTAACCTAACTTCAACTAGTAACATGACTCTTGTTTGCGAGAAGAAGCAGAAGAAAGCGGAAAAGAAAGAAGAACTTTCAAAAAAGAAATCACTAAAATCGAATGAGAAAAAAGTGCAAAAAAAACGCAGGCACGAGTTAACTTCATCATCAGATTCTAATGAAAACCTAGTCTTTGATGATTCATCTAGTGGGGAAGAAAATTTGGACGACCTCGAAAATCAATGCGTCGGGTGTCTCGAAGATTATCGCCTTACAAAGAAAAAAGAGGAATGTTTGCAGTGTGCTCTGTTCTAGATGGCTTCACGAAGGTTGCACAACTTAAATCATGACGTGCGAAATTTGCGGTGCCGCCCCCATTATGAAAAAAGGAAGGAAAATACGAAATTATTGTACGGTCCGTCTCTTCTATAGTCGGTGGTCCATCTCTCCTACATCTTCTAGGAGATATGGACCAATTTACTTTTTCAGTTTTTTATTTTTTATAATTAGTTGTTAAGTTGTATTAATGTTTGAACTGTGTCAAATAGATTACCAAAGTCTATGTTTATGCTGTATTTTTTTAAAGAATTTAATTTCTATAAATAAATAGCCTATCAAAAGTTTTTCAAAAGGTGGCCCATCTCTCCTCGATTTACCCTAAACAAGCTCGTTAAATTTTCGGCGTGAAGCCTGGTGGCTGAATAGTAGGGTGCTCCACTTGAATTTCAAAGCATGTGTGTTCAATTCCGGTCCGGCAATGATTTTTTTTAGTTTTCTTTTTTACTTATAATTTTGTATGTATTTGTGCTTTAAAAATCGGATTGTAGTTTGGTCAGCCCTGGATAGGTTTTTTTTTGAGGTGATGTAAAAAAGTGTATTATTATTATTATCTATCTATCTACACTATCCACCAATTTTTATTTAATTCGTTCGCACGGATTTCATGCATTACAGTGTTTGACAATACACAAAAAAATAAAGGATTTGATGCGGACGAATGATTCTTACTTCATTATTCGCCCAAAAGACGGAATTATTGCGCAACGAGTCGCACGCTATGTGGACGAATCAATCAATGAATGAACGAATAGTGAGAAGCGGCTTTTATGGATGTCACATTGTATAAATAAATAAATTATAAAAATATGTTTGCTTTGTCAAAAAGTTTACCTAGATCAACATATGCAATAAGTCTTTAGCGATAAAAATATATTTTTTTATTTGCAATATTGCTTAAATACATTTTTTCAACATTTACCATCAAGTATAATGTCAAGGTCGAAACTATAAATAGAAGACTAGGAAATAAAATCACAGATAAAACGCCCTAACGTTACTTTATTTTCGAGTAAACAAACAATAAATAAATTAACGCTAAACAAGATAGTAAAAAATTAGTGTTACCAAGATCCATAAAACGTTGATATATGACTGTTGAGTGCAATTTTATAACACTCTGAATAATTTATTGCCGCTTTAGTATCAAAACAATGTAGTCAAAGGATGATTAAACTAAATATAGGAAAACTTCACCCTATTGCAAATGACGGAATTTTTGCTAAATATCTAGTTTTAGCAGATGTGTCTATAAATTATTTTATTATCGTCTCATATGTTTTCAATTTGAATGATGAATAAACATTGCTTTTCATGCAATGTTTTTATAAATAAAAAATCGAAAAATTTCCTTTACCCGGAACTTCCCTCGTCATGAATCTTTTCTCTTATTAGGAACAGTAATTTAGTGACACATACATGTACTGCTTTTCCTACCAATACTTAACCAATTTGTACCTATGCCATACTTGATTTTTGGTCATGTTGAATTCGTACCTGTTTATTCCTATATAACATTTAATTTTTGTGAAAACTCTGAAGTCTATTGAATAAGAAAAATTTGTATATTGATTTTTTAAAAATTTGATTTGGTTGTCATTTTATCCGGTATTTTAAATTTTTACCGCAATTTTTCTAGTCTTGTATCTGTGTGTAAATTTGCGGAATAGTTAAAGAACTACTTACCTGATTGACTTATTTTGATACAAAATTAAAGGTTTTAAAAGAATGACCTGGTAATAATTTGGTAAATATCCAGTATGGAGGGATAAACCTCTTTATTACTCTTAATTCTTACACAAAATTTGAAATTAATCTAATTAGTGGTTTTTTGGGCTGATTTTTAAATTGAAACCAACATTTTACCAGTTTATTTTCGTGTTACAATTGATTTTTGTGCAAAATTGGGGGCAATTTAGATAACTTGTTTTTTAGTGACATTTTTTTTTACATTTCACCAGTCCGCCATACTAGATATTTACCCAAAAATTACCAGGTCATCCTCTTAAAACCTTTAATTTTGTATCAAGTAAGTAGTTTTTTAGCTATGCTGCAAATTTACGGGCAGACAGACAGACTAATGGAATTGAAAAAACATGTTTTTTTGCATCTAGAAACGCTAAATCTTTAAGCTAAGCTAACAAACATTTTATTTGACAGCCATCTTGTTCCGCCATTTTCTACAATTTTACCAGCTCTATATCACACTTAATTCTTGCACAAAATTGAAATCAATCTAATAAGTAGTTTTTTCAGGTTAAATTTTAAAATATTTTATTAAGCCGCCATTTTGTTCCGCCCTCCTGAATTCGTACCGAAACTGTATCCGTTGATTTCTACATAATACTTTTTACGTTTTGTGCAAAATTTCAAGTAGATTGGAAATGTAGTTTTTTAGTAATATATAAACTTTTCGCTAGGCCGTCATTTTGTTCCTCCATATTGGATTGTTACCAAAATGTAACGATTTCGCCCAATACGACCCTTGATTTTTGACTAGTTTTTGAAGTCAGCCAGATAGATAGATTTTGTGCTATGCCGCGTATAAACAGACCGACAGACCGACGGAATTGAGAACACATGTTTTTGGACATCTATGGCCCAAAACGGTGAAGAGCTGTAAAAACCTGGAAGGGTGCTTTTTTCACGATTACAATACTTCCTTTTTACGAGGAAACCACAAAGATCTATCCTAAAATAAATTATGTTGCAATATAAATTTATCTAGTTTATTTATTGTTTTTATTTAGTACACTAAGTGCACTAAAAAAAACAGCCAGATGCAAAACACTAAATAGTAAAATTTTGTATATCATATTCGTAGTTAATTTTTGCCTCAATGTCTTTAAAAATGGAATTTTGATCCTTTAACCCTGGCTCTTCCAAGGGCATTGAATAAGCTGATGATCAACCATGGGACAGCGGTATCTCCACCAGCTTACATAAATCTTTGGATACATAAAAGTAAGTAGTAAATTAAAAAGTATTGTATAAAAATAATTGCGAAGTTTAATAGTATTATATTAGATCACATCACTAGAATTAACAGAAATCGATCAACAATGCCTCACTAGTTAAGTGTTCATATTCAAAATGGACTTATTTCGCTTTTGGCGTAGAAAATTGGAAATGGAATAATAATCTAATTAAAAGTTAATAAATAATATTCTATTATTTTAGATTCTACACTTGATATAAGTCATTAAGACCGACTTAGGGGTTGTAATAATTTATGTAAACCTTTATTTTAAAGACCGTCCGGTTTTCTTTCGTGTCCCGCACTTTATTAGATCACATAAGGTTTAAATGTTATTTTAGAAGGACCAATAAATATTGCCGGATATTTATTGCGACTTTTCATCTCCCCGCTTAATAGTATAAGACCCTGACAAAAAAAGCTAATATTTGACTAAAAGACTAAAAATGAGGCTCCAAAAGATGCCCGAGACCAATTTCAAATAATTTGTATTTAAATGAATTTGTGAACAAATAAAACATCACAAAAATTTTGATTGCCGCAGCGCTCTAAATAACTTTTTTAAAATAAATGAAGCAAGCAGGTCAATAAAATGTAAATCTATTGAAAATTTCACACCTAATATCTTAGACCAATGCCGAGTGTCTATTTTGACAGGTTGCCATGACAATGACAACGATTTCCCGGAAACTTTTTCCCTCCAGGGTACCCTGGAGTTGATTACACAGAAATTTTTTTGACATAAGTCACATGCTAAAACACACAGTTAACGTATTTTATATTTTTTTAATAATTACTTAAATTACAATTCTTACGAAAAAAAAATTTTTAATTAATTTAGTAACACAAATTTTGTCAAGATCACTAACTGAACATATCTCTACTCTAACAAAATAAAAAATATACACAAAGTCTAGGTCTTAGTCAAAAATAAGTTTATAAATTGGGAATAGATGACACGTTTCGCAATGACGGGCATCATCAAACCTCAAAAGAATTTACGTTACAACGGAAAATACAATTAAATAATATACAACTTTACCATAAATAATACACATTAAAATTTTACAAAGTACATAAAACAAATATAACCAAACAAATAAACAATTAAGTCCGGAACAAGACTACACTTGAACGGCCAGAGACGTAATGTAAATGTTTTGATGAAAGGCGATATAGGCGAAAACGAAAAAAAGAAGACATTGTTCTGGACGAACTTGATTAACTGTCTTAAAGTATGTACAGGGTGGCCCACATAAGATGACCCACTACCTTATCTCATAATCTGTATGAGATAGGGAAAAAAGTTTTATACAAAAGTTTCTTGGGTTTATCTAAATTTTTTAAATATTGTATTTTTATATATACAGGGTGTGTCATTTTGTGTTGACAGATGTCAACTTTGTTATTTTAAATGGAACACCCTGTATATTATTATGGATTTGAATAGCTCTCTTAGAGACGATTTCAACGATGTATATAAGATGGGTCTACGAGGCACCGTTTCGGAGATATTTACGATTATCTTCAATTTTTGACATACTTTCAACTTGTTGTATCTCTGGTATTTATCAACTTTTTTGTTTCATTTTTGTGCAGGAAAAAACATAATTTTATGCTTTATTGGACGTGTAGGTAAAAATATTGAAATTGAAAAAAATGTTAGTGTTGTCACGTTTTGCGTACCATCATTTTTCTCAAGATTTTTAAATGCAACCCCCTATATTTTATAACGGATTTAAATAGAGCATCGAAAGACGATTTCAACGATATATTATAACATAGGTTTACAAGTCACGGTTCCCGAGTTTTGGGGATTTTCTTCAGGAATCAATTTTAATATTAAACAATTTTTACTAAACATAACATAAACTATTAAACATGACATAACAAGAACAAAGACAAAAAAATAAACATTACTTAAATTAAATTTTCTATATAACCACCTTCCTGTGCTATACATGTTGTATAAATAATGTCTAATTTTTTTATTGCCCTACGAATTGCTCCACTCTCATTGATCAAATGGATCTCTTCCATTATTCTCCCACTTAAATGGTCTACGTTATTAACTTTATTCTTATACACTTTGTCTTTAATATTTCCCCATAAAAAAAAATCTAGTGGAGTTAAATCGGGACTCCGAGCTGGCCAGGGTATTGACCCAAATCTGCCAATCCACATTGGAAATCTTTCATTTAACCATTCAATTAAAGGTTTTACGGTATGGTACGGCGCACTGTCTTGTTGAAATACAAGACCATCTTTAATTTCATCCGGTAATTCATTAATAAGAGGTTGTATTTCATTTTGCAACAAACTGTGGTATCTCTGTCCGTTAAGAGTCCTATCATAAAAAACCGGCCCAATCACTCGGTCCTTTATTATTCCGCACCAAACATATACACTTTGATGTCCCTGCTTTCTGATGGCTTTGATTTTATGTTGATTTTGCCTTGACCAGAAGTGGCAGGGTTAAATATTCCCGCGGTGTTGAAAATTGCTTCGTCAGTGAAAAGAATTTTGTCAAAAACCGGTTGATCAAAGTGGCGGTCCATCATATCCATGCAAAAAGTAGCTCTGTTGTCAAAATCAGCTATGGATAGCTCTTGTACCGGAGTAAATTTGAAAGGATGGTAATCGTTGATATTAAGTGTTCTCTGAATACTTGCTCGGCTAATATGCGGTATGTCCCGTGCGGCATCCCTTTGGGAATTTTCATTGCTTTCCTCAAAATATAAAAGAACATCAAGTTGATTTTCTTCTGTAAGAACTGTCCTAGGCCGGTTTCTTTTATTGTTTATCACAACGCCATTTTCCAGATCTCGTGTAATTCTTACGAAGATTTTCTTACTTGGAATTCTGCTATTTGGATACAGTCTTCTATACTCCCTTAACGCTAGTGCGGGACTCTTATCGTTTCTAATGAAGCACTCGTATAAATTTAAACGTTGTTGAATAGTGTAGTTCGACATAATTATTTCTTAAATTTACTAATTTAATCAAGAAATGCAACCAAGCTGTCAAATTTCATGCAAATAATATTTCGTTTGTTTCCATGGTTTTGAAGCACAGCCTACTTAAAATTGTTGATAGGGTTGTGGAAAGGTTGGTAAATAATTGTGAGAGAAAAAACACGAAGCCAATACTTAGCTTGATGACGTTTATTACTCGACTGACTTTCAGACGCTCTATATAAAAACGAAACAACAAAAATGATTAGTAAGCAAAGACATTTTGCGGCACCATTATCGACACAGTCACCTTGGCCGTCTGTTTCGGTAATCGCTAATCATAACATTGATAAGGCTTATTTAGTATATGGGAAGGAAACATAAAGAACTATTTTTAAATAGATTCACACTATTTTAACAAAAATACACATTATTTATTTAACTAATTTTTAGAGAGTTTTACGTTTGATCTGGAAAACGGCGTGGTAATAATTATTCAAAGCAATTAGAAAATCTAATTTAGATATTCTTTAGCATATAATATTAATTTTGTTGTCTTCGTTCATGTCATGTCACGTTTAATAGTTTATATTATGTTTTAGTAAAAATTGTTTAATATTAAAACTGATTCCTGAAGAAAATCCCCAAAACTCGGGAACCGTGACTTGTAAACCTATGTTATAATATATCGTTGAAATCGTCTTTCGATGCTCTATTTAAATCCGTTATAAAATATAGGGGGTTGCATTTAAAAATCTTGAGAAAACTGATGGTACGCAAAACGTGACAACACTGTAACATTTTTTTTCAATTTCAATATTTTTACCTACACGTCCAATAAAGCATAAAATTATGTTTTTTCCTGCACAAAAATGAAAGAAAAAAGTTGATAAATACCAGAGATACAACAAGTTGAAAGTATGTCAAAAATTGAAGATGATCGTAAATATCTCCGAAACGGTGCCTCGTAGGCCCATCTTATATACATCGTTGAAATCGTCTCTAAGAGAGCTATTCAAATCCATAATAATATACAGGGTGTTCTATTTAAAATAACAAAGTTGACATCTGTCAACGCAAAATGACACACCCTATATATATAAAAATATAATATTTAAAAAAATCTAGAAAAACCTAAGAAATTTTTGTATAAAACTTTTTTCCCTATCTCGTACAGATTCTGAGATAAGGTAGTGGTTCATCTTATGTGGGCCACCCTGTACAATGCTACATTACTAAATAGAAGAAATAGTAAAAATGACTTAGAGATTATACAAAGTAAGAATAATATAGCTATTCTTTCGAAATATCGTTAAAAATCTAATGAGACTCAAAATTAAACATTTCATTAACATAGGTAAGGATGGGGCTCTTTTTAGCTTTGGTTATTTCCATCTTTTCTAATAGATCCAACTTCTTACCTTTATCAGATTCATTATTTATATTTACTTTTTCAGATATGGAAAAACGATGTTTTGAGGACAACAAATGATTCGCAAAGGCAGATTTTGTTTTAGAAGTATCTGTATTTTGTTTTTTTGAAACCATACTAATGTGTTCCTGGATATACTACTTAAAAAAACATATTCTTACCAACTTTAGATGTTAAAATCCTTTTTCCTTTAACTGAAAATATATTATGAAAGAAAAACTTACCGGCTGTTTTAATATCTGACCTCATTCTACTGCTAAAAAATGTGCTAGAGCAAAATTTTTTAGATTTAATAATAGATATATCCGATAATATTCGGGCTTGGCAATGGGTTCTTGCCTTTCACCATTCTTAAGTGAAGTTTTTATGGACAACTTAGAGAAGAATATAATGGAAAGTTCGTCTTCGGAATATCTCGTAAGCTATAAAAGGTACGTGGATGATATTTGTATTGTTTGGAAAGGCAGTGAACAAGAATTATTAAAACTTTCAGAATTTATTAATTCTTTGCACGAAAAAAATTCTTTACTATAGGGAGTGAAGCTTATGGCAAACTTCTTTTTCTAGACCTTCTTTTAATTAGAAATAATAATAAAATTAGTTTTGAGGTATATAGAAAACTCTCCTGTACTGATATTGTCATCAAATTTGCAGCTTTTAATTTGGTTTTGTACAGACTTTTTAAATTACCGTTATCCCAAGCTGCTTTCACTAAAGAATTAGATATAATAAAGCAAATTGCCGTAAACAATAATTTCCCAATGAAAACATTTAACAAACTTTTTTATAAATTTTTTTTGACATATTTTGAAAACATATCTCCATAAGTACATTTAACTAATTTTCTTATGTCATTTAATATTTCCATAGCATTTAAAACAAACAATACATAGATAGAATCAAATAACAATGACAAATGACAACCAGGTAGGAAAATTTCGACAAGGATACAGGAACACCTCAGCTTGGTTACAAAACACCAAAATACAGATATTTCTAATACAAAATCTACCTTTGCAAATTATTTGTTATCCTCAAAACATCGTTTTCTATATATGAAAATGTAAATATAATTTACAAATGCGATAAAGGTAAGAAGTTAGATGTATTAGAAAAGATGGAAATAACAAAAGCTGAAGCTGAAAATTATTTGATTTTTAACAATATTTCGAAAGAATAACTATATTATTCTTACTTTGTATAACTAATAAGCATTTTCTGTCATTTTTATTAATTCTTCTTCTTTTTATTAGTGAGCATTGTACATTCTACGGAAATTAGTCAAGTTCGTCCAAGAGAATCTCTTTTTTTTTTCATTTTGGCCTATCGCCTCTTACCAAAATTTAGATCGATGTCTTTGATTGGTTGCTCAATCGTTGATACTTGATAACTCTTTTTTTCTTTGGTTATGCTTGTTTTATGTACTTTGTAAAATGTGTATTGTTTATGGTGAAATTATTAATTATTTAATTGTATTTTCTGTTGTAATGTATATTCTTTTTAGGTCTGATGATGTCACCATGAGTCCTAGAGTTTGTGTATATTTTTTATTTTGTTGCATTACCCTGTCTCTCTGAGATAATTATAACACTTTCTTAATTTATGTCTCTAATCTGATATGAAAAGTTTTATTTTATTAAAATTCAATGAAAATTTATTTTTTTAAATTTAAATTTGATTAAACTTTTTATGAAAATGATATTTCGTATTAATTTAGTAAAATAAATTGAGTCAAGATCACTAATCTCTTTAATCTCATATATGGTGTTTTTTTACTAAAGTTAGAGGAAAATACGTTTTTTTAAGTTTAATTTGGTGAAGGATAAAAAAAAGATGTTTTATAACATATCACAATCAAACAAAAAAACAAAATTTGCTTTTATTTTACTACTTTTAGATGTTTTCATATTATCCGGAATTGAATTATTTACTTCATCTCTAATACTTTTTAAATTATCTTTTCCAAAACGTAACATGATGAGAATGGAAATGACTACTGACACCACAAACTGGCAGGTCTCTCAAAACTCTCATTTAAATATTATGACATCCACAGCCAACTTTATTATTTGTAGACATTATTACCTATTATTAAAATTTTAGTTTAAAAAGGTACAATTTGTGTGAAGTTTTCTTATCGAATCTTGAATTAATAACCGGAAATTTTTAGAGTACACGATTTTTCGAAAATTATCACAAGCACTAGGGAGATTAGAAGTGAGAATTTATTACACCATCCATCTAGAAATGAAAAAGATGTTATAGCGCAAGACTTTACGCTGAAATTGACAATAGCGAAATTTATATTTTCTTTGAAATATTCAAAATACAGACACGAAACTGTTGTTGTTAATACTTCACTTGTAATTTGTAATTAATATTATTTTGTGGTTTTTCAATTTCAAGGTTTATTATCAAACGGTTTTCTCTATGAGGCATGTAAAGTTAAACAGTGGCGAGTATAATTGAATAAATTTACTACTGACAATTGTAAGACGTAAATAGATAGAATAATGTACCAGGGGTATGCAACAACAAAAATCTCGAATGATTTGTTTTAATGAATCCTTGCGTATTGAGAACCGGCGAGTAAAAGTTGTTTTTTTCAATGCTGCTAAATACGTCAGTTCAGAGAGTTAGTAGGAAGCGTAGCAATTAGTTTGTTATTTTGTTGTAACAAAAATGCAGCGTGTGTTGAATAATAGATTAATTCATTTAACTCACTGTGCGTTCAAAGAAAATTATCTAACGTTTAATGTGTGACGCGAAAAGGCTCGATCTTGACGAAATCAAGTGCCAATTATAGCATATTGCTTTGAACTTGCAATGATTTCTGGGGGCTTGTGTCGCATGTCACAAGATTACACAGTGGTGTAACAAATAGATGACCAGGGGAGCTAAAGCCCTAAATTTTTTATATGTCATTTTTATAAAAAAAGGGTCCACGCTAAAATAATAATAATAATAATAATTTGTAGTTTTCAGTATAAAATACAACCACAGGAATTCTGTGGGACAACAAGTCATAAAAATAATAATAAAAAATATCTGGTCACAAACGAAAGAACACAACGAAGAAGCTACATGGATCAGTACAGAACAACACAGACATAGAAATATACCACAACAAATAAATCATATAATCACAATACAAGAACTAACAAACGTGATACATAAAACACATAACTGGAAAGCACCTGGAATAGACCACATACAAAACTTTTGGTACAAGAAATTTACTTCTCTACATGAACGTCTAACAGAACAAATAAATGATGTAATTCTTAAACCAGAAAAAATGCCAAAATTTTTAACACAAGGAAAAGCATACATCATGCCAAAAAATAAAGAAACGCAAACTATAGGCCCATAACATGCTTACCAACACTATACAAGATCATAACAGCCACAACATAACATTATATCAGAAAAACAGTAAACGAAGCCAAGGAAGCAAAGAACAAATTATAATAGACTCTGTAATTATGAAACAAGTAGAGAAACAACAAAGAAATCTGGTAACATGTTATATAGACTACAAAAAAGCCTTCGACTCCATACCACACACATGGCTTCTTAAGATACTGGAAATATATAAAATAGACCAATACATCCAGTACTACCTACAAGCAATCATGCTAACGTGGAAGACTAAGATACATTTAACAACAATAAAACGCACATAGAAACATCTGAGATTAAAATAAACACAGGCATATTCCAAGGTTATTCTCTTAGTCCCCTCTGGTTCTCTCTATGTCTCAATCCACTATCCAACATACTTAACAGTACAAGATATGGTTATCAAATTAAACATCGAAACACAGTACAACATACATTAAACCATCTATTATACATGGATGATATAAAAATTTTTGCCCAAAACAAAACACAATTGCAAGCACTCCTAAAAATAACAGAAGAATTTACAAAAGATACAGGAATGGAATTTGGCATGAACAAATGTAAAACAAACTACATAGAAAGAGGAAAATATAAAGCGGAACAAACAACAGAAACACTAAACAATGAAACACTTAAAAACATGGAACCAGAAGAAACATATAAATATCTAGGATTTGAACAGAATACAAGCATAAAACACACTCATATAAAACAACAACTCACAAGAAAATACAAACACAGAATCACTAAAATAATTAAATCGAAACTAAATGCTAAAAATATGTTCAAAGCCATAAACACCTACGCCATTCCTGTCCTCACATATTAATTTGGAGTAATAAAATGGTCAGACAACGACATAGAAAATCTTAACAGGCTTAAAAGGACCATCCTTAAATAACATCGTAAACATCATCCAAATACATGTACAGAGAGAATTATCATCAGTAGAACAGAAAGAGGTAGAGAACTATTAGACCTACACATAATACATGATAAACAAGTAAAGACCATGCGAAATTACTTTCAACATAAAAACATTCAACTACGCCAAGTAATAGTTCGAGCAGACAAACAATACACTCCATTAAACCTAAATCAAAACAATATACCAGTAGAAATACAAACCACACACTCAACAAACCAGAAAAAAGAACAATGGTCAAGAAAAGCTATACACGGCAAACACTACAACATAATGCAAGATCCAAATATATACAAACAATATACATACAAATGGCTACAAACAGGACAACTATTTCCCGAGACAGAAGGATTCTTACTAGCGATCCAAGATGGTGTTATAGCCACAGGAAAGTATAAGAAATACATTATAAAAGAACAAATGGACGCAGATACATGCAGGAGATTTTACCAAAATAGCAAAACTATAGAACACATAACTGGGGGCTGTAAAATATTGGCAGGCGCTGGATATACCGAGAGACATAACAACGCTGCAAAAATCATCCACCAAGAACTCGCAATTAAACATAACCTTATACAAAAGCAAACACCATACTACACATACATACCTAAAAACGTACTAGAAAACGATCAGTTTAAACTATACTGGGACAGAACAATTCGCACAGACAAAACAGTTGTAAGTAATAGGCCTGACATTACTCTCATAAACAAAAGAGAAAACAAAACATTCATAATAGACATAGCAATACCAAATGACACAAATATCACGCAGAAAGAACAAGAAAAAATAACAAAATACACGCCATTAGCTGTAGAAATAAAAGAACTCTGGAAGCAAGAAACTTCCAAATATGACCGGTCGTAATGTCAGTCACAGGCATAACAACAAAACATTTCAGAAAACACATTGAAGCTCTGGACCTGAATCCGTACGTACATGATATCATCTAAAAAGCAATAATACTTATGACAACCAGTATTGTCAGAAAATTTCTACAGTAGAACAGACATGCTGACTTGGCACAACCCGTCACACGGAAATCCACAAAACAGCGAGAAAACTTTAAATAATAATAATAATAATAACAATAAAGATGGTTTTTTTATTGAGTAAACTGTCAGTATGGAGAGCTAAAAGAAAATCTAAGCTGCCGTCATCACTTTAGGCGTAGGTGCCAAAAAAAAAGTGCAGAAACTAAAAGTGTAAATTTCAAATTTACGTCTATTTCTAAAATAAAATAATAATAATAATAAATAAGTCTGACCGTCTGGGTACTGCACCCAGCAGTATTGAGGACGCTACGGTAATTTCGTGGTCCGTACTGTCAGCGACGTCCAGCTCTGTCCTAAATACCCAATATCCCTGCCCTTCCCACACCCTAGCCACCCTAAACCCCTCCTAACCTTTGAAACAGCACTGAGCAACTAACCTCGGTTATGTTGCTTGGGGAGTGACGCCTCCACTGACACGAGTTACCTGGACCACCAGGGTCAAATGGTAGCACACCCATGAAAATGGAGAAAGCATCGAGCCTCGGAAAACAGCCGCTGCCTGGAGATCGCCAGGTCACCTTTGGAACCACTGCTGAAGGTGACAGCATGCGGGACGGTGGCGGCAAAAGGATGAATAGGCGGGCCTTTGCCGAAAAAACTGCTACAGCCGAACCTATTCCCGAGAATTTCATCAGAGCCGACATTGTTGGAGACGGAAGTTGTGTGTTCCGATCATTCAGCTTGCACATATACGGCCATCAAAACAATCATATCAAACTTCGAGAAGACGCATTGAAATACCTACGACAAAACTGGTCGGAACTTCAGATATTTTCGTTATTTCACGACGGACTTCGACAACTATTATAGGTTCATGAGTAAAACTACATACGGAACGAGCCTAGAAATATTTGCTCTCTCGGAAACCCAGAAGCACATCTTCCATATTTTCTCAAAACCAAGAACAAGAACAAAACAGATGTGCATTAAAGAGAGACCAACAATAATAGGTAAACAAACACACAATAAAATGATCTACCTTCTACTAACAGGCGATCCAATGTCGGGACACTTTGAGCTTCTAACACCACAAAACATCAATTCAAACAACAAAGCATCAGACGAGCAGCGTAACGGTCGAGGAAGCTGAGGAAAGGACAGCTGGACCGAAACGATCACGACCAGGCAAAGGAAAATAGACCCACCGAAAGTGTTTTGCCGGCTAAGCTGGCACCCACCAAGGCGGGAAAGGCAGGGCAGCGCATGAGCCGCATTACAGAATCGAGCGAACCGATTATGCGATGCCCAAATAGATAGACAAATAAATCTGACACAGATGCTAACCAATCACAACAACTTGATCCCATTACAACAGCGGATATATCGCAACGACTACCTGCAACTACCAAGGCAGGTAAACCAGGGAAGAAGTTAAAATGGACAGATAAAATGAATCGAACGGTGATGCATTCCTACTACACCGCTACCAAATTTGAGACAATTTCATCAGGATACGGACATAAACTGCATACACTTTTCATAGCACAATATCCAGAATACAAATCACTTATCACAGAGCAGAAAGTAATAGATCAAAAAAAAGTCATCACTAAGACCAGTAAGCTCACCCCACTCGCATTGAAAAACATCAAAGCTATGGTAGCTACTGAACTAAACATTCATCAACCAAACATTGAGGACAGCGGGGCAGATGCCGAACCGATCCCACATACAAATCAGCCCAACTTTGTGCAAGAGGGTCTGCAACCTCACTCAATGCTCAGTAGAGGCAAAACACCCAGCAACAACCCACGACAGATGACAAGCACCATACAGCACACAGGACAAGTGAATCATTCGCCCAAAGCCCCATACACACAGCTACACCTCGGACCGTCTCTCCCACAAGCAATCAAAGTAGAAATAAAGTCACATCTAAACAAATGGTCACGCTCCGATCCTACAACAAGAGATACTATTCCTCATGTAATCTTCAAACCAGACACACATAAAACACAGTGATCTACGCAGCAGTTATAACCACGATAACACAGAACAATCAGAAACTCCCGCCACGACACAGAAACACCAACAACATAAAACCAAAATTCAAATGGCAGATAAGGATCGAAAACAAAATTAACAAAATTAGAAAAGAATTGGGACATCTTACCCAATCCATGAACGCCAACAAGTCAAAACGTATCACACAAAGTGTAGAGTAAATCAAATCTGCATCTCCTGATTACACGCTTACAGAAATCCTTGACACTCTGAAGCAAAAATTATCTGTGTATGCCGCAAGACTCCGAAAATACAAAGAATCAAATGAAAGAAAGGACGCTAACAACCTGTTTCGAAGAAGCAAAAAACAGTTCTACCAAAAAATCATGAGCAATAGAACCACCGACCAAACAAGAGATCACAGAATACTGGAAAAGTATTTAGTTAGAACCGAAACTACACAATAATAACGCTTCATGGATTAAAGCGGAAGAAGACGGACATAAATGCTTAAAGGAACAAGAGGACTTTGCAATGACAACACAAGCAGTTGCAGAAGCAATCAAAGACACGGATTACTGGAGATGTCCTGGAATAGATAACATTCACAACTTCTGGTACAAACAGTTTACCTCCACACATGAAGCTCTCACACGCCAAATTAACGAAATTATTTTAAAACCTAGCACACTCCCCAGTTTTCTCACCCAAGGAATAACATACCTTAAATGCAAAAATTCAGACAATAAGGATCCGTCAAATTACCGACCTATTACGTGCCTTTCAACCCTATATAAAATCATCACAGCCACAATTACCAGGAGAATAGAACAACATCTAGCACACAAAAACATTCTAATGGAAGAACAAAAACGGTGCAGGAAAAACAGCCGAGGATGCAAGGAGCAGCTCATTATAGACAGCGTCATCATGGAACAAACCAGGAAAAATTATAGAAACCTTCATACAGGTTACATAGATTATAAAAAAGCCTTTGATTCAATACCCACAGTTGGCTAACCAGAGTACTAGAATTATATAAAGTCAATAAAAACATCAGGCAATTTCTTACGCAAATCATGAGTACGTGGAAAACTCAAATCAACTTGAGAACACAAAAAGAGCACATCGAAACAGAAGAGATCTACATTAGATGAGGTATGTTCCAGGAAGATTCACTCAGCGCTTTGTGGTTCTGCCTCTGTCTCAATCCACTCTCAAACACACTGAATAACACAAACTTCGAATTTCACATTAAACACCAAAAAAATAACCTACACAAAATAAACCATCTCTTGTACATGGATGACATAGAATTATATGCAAGCACAAAGGCACAGCTAAAGGAACCTCTTAAAATCACAGAAACGTTTACCCTAGACATCAACATGGAATTTGATATAAGTAAAAGCAAGCTACTTCATATCAACAAGGGACAGTGGAAAGACCACCCTACGGGGGAAACCATCAACAATGAAACTATAGATAACATGCTCAAAGAAGAAACGTACAGATAACTAGGCTTCCATCAAAGCGCCAAAATTAACCACACTCATATCAAATGAGAGCTCAAGACGAAATTTAAAACCAGACTCACAAAGCTACTAAAAACAAAACTGAATTCCAGAAATCTAACGAAAGCTATTAACACCTTCGCCATACCTATTCTTACGTATTCGTTTGGTATCATTAAGTAGTCACACACAGACATAGAAAACATTCACATTCTCATACGCGCTAAATTCACTAAACACAGGAAATTACATCCCAACGCATGCAAGGAAAGACTCACTAAATCGCTAAATAAAAAACAAATTTACGAACTCAGAAAATTCTTCCACAACAAACAAACTAACCTCCACAAGGCAATAGTGAAGGCAGACAAGAATTATACACCGCTCGACCTGTCTCAAACGAGCCACGCAGCAGACGCACACAGTCACATCCAATCACGACTAGAAAAGATGAACACCTGGTCTGAAAAAACACTTCACGGAAGACACAGATACCACATAAAGCAAGACCATATACATAAAAAGCTTTCATATACGTGGTTACAAGAAGGGCAGCTGTTCCCTGAAACAGAAGGCTTCCTGTTTGCCATCCAAGACAAAGTCATAGCAACCAGAAACTACCGAAAGCACATCATCAAGGACACAACCATTGAAGACGAGAGGTGTAGGAGATGTCACCAGCACGATCGATCACATAACGAGTGGATGTTGAATAATGGCCGGAACTGAATACATCGCGAGACACAACTCAGTAGCTAAGGTCGTTTATCAAGCATTAGCCACAACATACAAACTAAAGGAGAACACAGACCCTTACTACCATTATACACCAACATCTATACTTGAAAACGAAGACTACAAGCTCTACTGGGACATTGACATCCACACAGATAAAACAATCCCCGCAAATAGACCCGATATCACCTTTCAATCCAAAAAAGAGAAAATCACTTATTTAATTGACATGGCTGTCCCCAACGTCGAGAACATCCAAGCGAAATACAGTGAGAAGATCGCCAAATACACCGACTTGGCAATGGAAGTAAAAAGGCTGTGGAAACAGGAAAGAGTCATCATTGTTCCTCTCGTCATATCAGTAATAGCTCTCACCCCAACAACGTTTACACCGCATTTGGCTCAATTAGGACTTAATACAGACATTCACAGGAACATCCAGAAATCGGTCATTTTGAAAACATGTAGCATAGTTAGATCATCTCTTAATACACAATAGTTGTTTATTTTCCATTTCCTTTTTTTTATTTTTTGTACTGACTTGGTATAATCCCGTCAGTATAAAATACTACCACAGGAATACTGTGAGACAAGAAGTCATAATAATAATAATAATAATAACATTTATTCTTTACCATATGTATACATAAATAAATACAAAATTGAAAATCAAAAAAAATAAGGTAAATAAAAACACGAATTTTAGATTTCTCTAGATCAGATTCTGTTATACCAATGCGCCTATAAACTAAACAATAAATTTCGGCAAATATCTAAACAACAAATGAATCGGAATATGCAGAAAGGGCACATGCCATTTTTCGCCAAATTTCATATTTTATCAAAAATAGGTTTCTTTAACATCAACGGTTCGAAATACGTAAAAAGGGTACCTGTCAAGCTTTGCTACATGGATAAAATCAATGAGATATGTATACGACGTTATGCATAAAGGGAACATCTCGTTGACATGTTTCCTTTTTACAAAATCGCCATATATCGCAAGGTGGGAGTGTCGATGCAAACGCCTTTAGTTTGTATCGTCACCGCGTCGGCTTTCTCAGTTGTTTATTTCGCAATAGTGAAACTCGCGGAAGAAAACGTAAAAGTGATCCTTCTAAATATGATCGTAATATTAGAAAAAATGCTAGGGTACAAGGGAAGTCTTATACAAGTTCCAAAGGTAAAACTGTTCCTGCAAAACAAATGGAGGCCCCCATTGCAGGTAATTTCTATGAGTGTTTGTTTTTATTATAAATAATCTAACATACTATTATTTTAGTTGTAGGCTAAAATGCTATGATGATAAATTGCAAATTTCCAACGATTCTATTCTTTTCAATCCAATGATGAATGAGGTGAAGAAGATATATTTTTACAGGGCCTTATTCAGGTATTCAACATAAAGCATCGGCGTCCTCGACTAGGTGAGACACACAAACCCAAATCAAATAGTTTTAAGTTCTATGCATTTCAAGGATCTAATAAAATTGAAGCATATGTGAAAGCTTTTGTCTTTACACGCAGTCACTTATAAGCGTATTAGAAGAATCGAAAATCTGGCTGCTCAGGGAAAATCACCTAGAGATTTACGCGGAAAAAATCAAGCGCTAATGCCTTTTCTGAAGAAGTCGGGCAGCTATTCCGAGAGCATGTTCAATCTTTTTCTGTAAAAATAAGCCACTACTCTGGACAAGAAATTAAATATTTAGATAGGGAGTTAAACATTAGTATTATGCATACGCTCTTTCAGCAAAAATATCCAAAAGCTTCTCCTTTTACCGATGTTTTTTTCGTGATAATTTCAACCTGTCTTTTAGTAGACCTCAAATTGATATATGTTCATCTTGCGAGCTATTAAACAACAAAATAAAAAACAAGACTTTAAATAAAACTGCTGAACGAACAGCAGTGGCTGAATTAAAAAAAAGTTTACTCAAAATTAAAAAGCGAAATTCAAGATACAGGACATTCAGAAAATGTTTGGGCTTTGGTAATTGATTATATGCAAAATATCCAGTTGCCAAAGACACCAGTTGGTGAATTTTTTTACTATAAACAGTTAACATGATCAGTTTTTTTGCATTTATAATTTGAAAAACAATCAAGCGATAATGTACATATACCATGAAGGATATGCAAAAAAAACAGCAAATGAGATCTGTACATTTCTTATGGATTACATCAACGAATTTAAGAAAAATCACAAAGAACTACACATCTTCAGCGATAACTGCTGGGGCCAGAATTCGAATGCTTCTATCGTTTGCAGACTGTGGTATATTTGAAAAGATAGTCCATTTTTTTCCTGTCGGGGGACATTCCTTTCTTCCTTGTGACAGAGATTTTGCCATTGTCAAAAAGAATTTAAGAAAATATGACAGGATTTCTACGGTTCATCAAATCACCGAAATTATTATAACAAGCAGCACAAAAAAGTATGATAAATTTTCTGTTAAATAAGTTGGCACTACAGATATATTAGATTTTAAAAACTAGTGGCCTACATTATATGAAAAAACTGGTATTTCCGAAGAATCAAAAAAACTCTCACGTAATGAAAGAGTTAACTTTAATATTAGCACTTTTTCATGTTTCAACTATAGCTCGGAATTAAAAGGCTATGTTCAAGCCTACCAATTTATTGATGGATTAGTATCGCATAAATTTAATTTGCTGCAACCTGGGACAATCATTGGAGACTCCGGTCCATTCTTACCGTCCACCATAGCGTACCCTAGTGGCAAAGTCCCCATAAAAGCCAACAAAATGGACCATATCAGAAAGTGCAGTGCTTTTGTTGAAGAGGAACACAAACATTTTTTTAATATTGTTCTTCAGTGGCCCACTAGCACTACTCGAGATAATGAAAATATGTTTTTTCATTTCTTGTACTTATAAATAAATTTTTTGCATTATCTAGTTTGTTTTTATTTTGCAACAAGGGCATATGTCAATTTTTATAAAACTGCCTGTACGACTTAAATATGCATTTAAAAACCTAATTATGGAGTAAAAATACTGTTAGTGAATATTTGCAACAAACAAGTAATAATAATAAATTAAAGCTTGTTACGTCAGGAAACAGTTTTTTTTTCATTTCTCAAAAACGGGTTTTTTTGACATTTGCCCATTCTGCGTATACCGATTCAAATATATAATAAAAAAATTGGTAACTTTCTTTTACCCGAAGCTTCCCTCGTTATGAGTCTTTCTTTTTATTAGAAATGGGGAAGTGTGACCCAATTTAGTTTAGTACATAGTCATTTAGTAACATATATAATCTCTTTTCAAATATATTTATTGGTTACCATTTTGTTCCCATATATTGGATTCCTACCAATATTTTACCAGTTTCTACTTTTGCCACACTTGATTTTTGGGCACAATTTAAACTGAATTCAATAAGTAGTTTTTACATTGATACACACCGCGATTTTGTTACATCATGTTGAATTCGTACCAGTTTATCCCTATATCACATTTAATAATCAACTGAATAAGACTTTTTTTACGTTGACCTACAATAAATATGGCCACCATTTTGTTCCACCATCTTGAATTCGTACCAACACTTTACCAGTTTATCTCTATATCACACTTAATGCTTGCACCAAATTTGAAATTAATCTAATAAGTAATTTTTTAGGCCGAGTTTTGAATATTGGATTTTTACCAAAATATTACCAGGTCATTCCCATATGACCTTTAATGTTAACTAAAATTTGAAGTCAATCTGACGAGTAGTTTTTAAGCTGTGCCGCGAACTGATAGACCGACAGCCAAACCGACAGACGGACCTACGGAATTGATAAAACATATTTTTTGGCTTCCAGGGACGCTAAGTCCTGAAAATATATAAAAATTGAGGGTGATTTTTTCACGACTACAAATATTTTATTTGGCCGCCATCTTGAATTAGTAACACAATTTTACTAGTTCATCTCTATACCACATTTAGTTATGGCACACAATTTGAAATCAGTCCACTAAGTAGTTTTCTGGGGCCGTCTTGGATTCATACCTAAATTACCAGTTAATTCTTAGATAATACTTGATTTTTGTGCATAATGAATTGGATATCCAGTTTTTTAATAATAATTTTTTTAACATTTCCTCTAGGCTGCCATTTTGTTTTATCATATTGGATTTTTACCAAAATGTTACCACCTCATCCCCATACATCCCTTAATTTTTGACCAAAATTTGAAGTAAATCAGGTAGTAATTTTTTAGCAATGCCGGGAACAGACAGACCGACAGACAGACAGACCGACAAATTAAGAAAACATGTTTTTCGGCATCTGGGGAAAATGAAACGTAAAGATCTGAAAAATTCTCGGAGGGTGATTTTTTCACAAATACAATACTTCCCTTTTACGAGGGAAGTACAAATGTGACACGATTATATTATTCGAAAATGAAGAGAAGAGAAGAAAGAAAAAAAAAGAGGGGAAAGAAAAAAGAGTGAGGTTGAGAGTATTTCAAAAAATATTGAAAATTAAGAAACTTAGTAGTAATTTAGAAATAGAAAATTGTGATATTTGTGATACATCTGGAGGTAGCGAATTTAAATATTTAAAGCAATGTTATAGAAAAAACACCTCTTAAATATTTCAGTTTATGACGGAGAATCGTTAAGGTATTTTTGCGTAAATTCAAATGACGAACATCCGTTCGAAAAATGATTCTATTATATATTGAGGCGATTTATAAGTTAGTAATTTATAATAAAAGCACAAGGCATGAAGCTTACGCATGTTATATATATTTAACCATGACATTTCTTTAAGTTTGTGAGATACCCTGTTTCCCCTTTTGGTACCAAATATAAATAGAATACAATTGTTTTGCGCTTATTGAACTCTCTACGTAAATCAAAACTATCCAAACCCGGACCATAAATATGATCGCAATGATTAAAATGTAATAATATTAATGAACCACAAAACTCCTTTTTGGTAGATTGGTCTGTGTACAACGATTTGAGAAAGCAGTATGCTTTTTTAGAAATAATTGAAATATGAGAACTAAATCGAAGATGTGAGTCTAAAATGAGGCCTAAACTTTTTGCGCTTTCAACTATATTCAAACGTTACTGCGAATATGTTTATTACCAAATAAAAGAGCAACCGACTTAGACGGATTCAAATTTAGTATATGTTTAGAGGATATTTTAAGCATTTCGTCTAAATCGGAGTTAATTTTAGTATTGGCTTCTTTATAGTAAGAAGATTTAAAAGATATAGTTGGGTATCGTTGGCTTAAAGATGATACTCACAGTATTTAAAATATGTATCGAAAGTACTTTTGTAGATAGTAAATAAGAGAGGTCCCAAAATACTGCATTAGGGAACCCCAGAATCAACTTTAAGAAAATCAGAAAAATTTTGATTAATTTTCTATCGTTGAAATCTATTTCAGAAAAATGATAATAATGTTTGATGCAATTATCGAAAACCCTCTATAGCGTAACATAGAAATTAGTATATTATGATTTAAAAAATCGAAAACTTTACTAAAATCTAATAGAATTAATGCTATGACTTCGTTGTTGTCTCGAGGAGAAAAGATATCGTCAGTAACATCCGCTATGGCCGTCGCGTAACTATGTCCTGGGCAAAATCACGATGGTTTCGTTGGTATTATATTTATTTATATTTACATGTGTGCAAATTTGTGTTTCCAGTACTCTTCCTAAAATTTATGAAAACGTTGGAAGTATGCTTACTGAACTAAATTGAGATAAATCCTGAGGGACACTTACTTTGGGTGCGATGTGACAACAGCTTTTTTCCAAATGTGATATAAGTAAAAATTTATAAGATCGTTATTTAAAGAATTATATGTTTTGTTAGAGTTTATAAAAAATTATTTAAAATTATTCGTTCGTGACTTTAATAGCCACTGGAATTTCTTTTGCGTTTATTGGTCTTAGTTTATTAAGCTCTTTCCACTTATCTTTTATAGAGGCATTGTAAAATGCATACTTATAATAAGTTCGTTCCTCTAATTTAATTGATTTATTAGTTAAATTCCTCAACTGTTTATAATAATCCCATTTGCTTGGTAGTTTACTAGATTTAAAATCTTTACATGCGCTTAATATTTTCTGTGATCCATGGCGTGTTTTGTTTAGTAAGCCGTTTAATAGGCGCATGCTTATTAAATAAATTAATATACTTTTACTTAAATATTGTATCTTCTCGTCGATATTTTTAATATTACATATCTGTGTAGTTAATCTCACAGAAAATTTAACAATGCTCAGAAAACTAATAATCAAGAACACCTTTATTCACAACTTTATCGCAATTTGTCTCTCCATAGCTCGTTGTGTCTTTCTGAGCATATCCATTGATTTCTTCGTTATTGTCCAGGTTTGACAGCCATAAGTCATTACAGGAAGTATACACTGGTCGAACAAACGGGACCGAAGACGCATTGGAATATTCTTATTCGTTATTGTGGCTTTCAACTTTCCGAATGCTGACCACCTTTTTCTTCTTTGTATCTCCTGTGTTTGATTTTCTTTTCCCAGTGATGTTATGTGACCTAGGTAAACATAGTTTGGTACATTTTCTAAAACTTGATTTCTTATTAATATACGAGGATCTTCTCTACACATTACTTTGGTTTTATTCAAGTTCATTCGGAGTCCGATTTTAGCTGACTTTTCTTCCAATTCTACTAGCATTTCACCAAGTTCTCCTACCATTTATAGACATTCCCCTATTTTGCCGATGCAACTCCTTAAATATGTCCTCTAAAGCCAGGATGAATAGTTTTGGCGATAGAGTATCCCCTTGTCTTATACCTCTTTCTATTTTGATTGGATTTGTTATTTTGTTGTTAAGCTCTATTGTGGAGGTGGCGTTCTGGTATATATGTTTAAGAATTTAGGTATAGCGGCTATCTAACCTGCTGGACACTCAAACTGCATAACGTAATTTTTTGGGGTATTTTTAACGTTCGATATTTCAAAAACGGTAAGCTAAATTGAAATGCGGTTTTCGACGTCAGCTTACTCAAGGTGTGTAGATTACAAACTCGACTGGTGGATCGCCAGATATGATGGGAAAAGGTTTGTACAGGGTGTAAACTAAAACTCTGCATTTTTTACAAAATTTCATTTAACGATATTTTTTACAAAACAATATTTTATTTATTGTCATATACACCAAAATAATCTATGATTAGATACAAAAAAACAATTTCTCCCGTTTTTTGAAATTGCCATTTTTTCGGAATATACAGGGGATTTTCAAAAATTTGTACATGGGTTCACAAACAAAATCCCAACTCACTAGTGATAACTCAAATCAAGCTCACTGTGGTATTGTTTTCATTATTTATGACACTGCTATTAGGAAAAAATACAATAATATTATACAGGGGTCTAAAAAAGCTTACAGTTGATTTAATTATTAAAATTTCATGATTTTGCACATTTTTAGGCATTGAACATTGAAAACTAAAGAAAGTATAATAAAACGTAAAAATTTTCAATCCCGTTAGTTGATTTACATAAATTAGAGTATTTTACCGAAACGGTTTTTTAAATTCCATCCTAACCTCACTTCCAAAGAAATTAGCGGTGCAAATGTATAGCGCTACTTTTCAACAATATTGTAAAGTGTTTTTTGAATATATTCGATTTTTTAGAACTGAATGATTATTATAACGAAATTGTAGCATTATTATACCTGGAAAGCAAGTACCAGTAGCGTTTTATAATAATTTCATAATTATACCGGGTGGCCAAATAAGCGTGCAATGTACTGTATCTCGGAAACTACTGATTTTAGAAACTTGCTGTAAAATTTTTTTTAACTATAGTGGCCAAATAAATGCTGGAAAAAATTTTTGAGTTTCTAAGATGACCGCTAGGGGGCGTAACAGCAAATGAAAAATACATAGAAATGCCGATTTTCGCTGGATTTATTATTATTTCCGCTAAATTGTAAGATGGAAGGTTTATGGCCTGTGCACCGTCTAATCTTAGTTGGCGTTGCGATAAAAATGTCATGGATTCCATGGATACGACAAAATGCTTAATTGGATATTCTTCCTTGTTTGTCATTTTGACGTACTGTTTCTTAAACTCATATTTTTACATTTTACTTCGTGATTTTACCTTTTATTGATTTTTATTTTGTTTGTTTTTTGTGTATTTAATTCATATCTTTTCGATGCGGAGACTAACTGCTGCCGAAAGGCAAAATGCCCTTAGGCTCTTGGACCAAGGCATTTCTCAGCAAGAAGTCGCAAATTTATATAATGTGAACCAAAGTCAAATTTCGCGGCTAAAAACAAGATTTGAAAATACGGGAAACGACGCATATCGGCTCGGTGGTGGTTGGGTGAGGAAAATTAGAGGAAGGGCAGAAATAAATTTAGTACGTAATACGCGCCAACAAAGAACGAAGTGTTCCAGGAAATTGAACGATGAGCTGCGTCGTACAGCTGAAGTGCATGTTTCTGATCGTACTGTAAGGAGGACATTAAACAGAAACAATTTGAGGTAAAACTTTATCATAGCAAGCATTAAATTTGCAAGGTCCAATTTTTATCTACATTTAAAAAAATCTTATTCAAGAAATTCCCAAACCATGAGTAATATGGAAATATCTGTAACATCGAAAGCAATTTATTATTACAAGTAGAGGTCAACAAGTACGAACTAAAAAATAAAATCAAACAAATTTTTTAGAGCACGACGTAGAGCGAAGTGTCCTCGTTTGCTACCACCTCATCGTGCAGCACGGTTAGCATGGGCCCAAGAACATCGAGATTGGACCATCAATGAGTGGAGAAACTGTTTTTTTTGCGACGAAACAAGGTTCAACCTCATTCATTCGGATGGTAGAATTCTTGTTTGGAGAGAGCCGAATGAAAGGTATGACGAGGAAAACATGGCACCTCAAGAAGCCTTTGGAGGCGGAGGCATTACAGTTTGGGCGGGGGTAATATACAATGGGAAGTCTGATATTTTCACTACCAGACAAACAGTTAATGCTGTAGTCTATAGGGACGATATCATACTTCCCATTGTCGTGCCATTTGCCGCAAATTATGGACACGATTTTCTTTTGGTCGACGATAACGCACGGCCTCATCGAGCGCAAATTGTAACGGAGGCTTTGCAGGTCAATAATATAAATCGTATGAATTGGCCTGCAAAGTCTCCGGATTTGAATATTATAGAGAATGTGTGGTCGCATTTAAAATTATTAGTGAGATCAAGAGATGTTGCCCCAGAAACCTTGAACGAGCTGTCCGAAGCCATACAAGAGGAATGGAACAACGTCCCGAGGAGGGGCCAACCAAATATTAACATGGTTACGTTTCTTTTCTTTCTTCTCCTTTCTCTTATCCCAATCCTACAAGGGTTATTTTTTGTTTTTTTAAGGTGTCTAAAAATGTGCCATCGTAGTTAGGTACACTCAAACTATCCAGGGTTTTTCACATCTGATAGTACTGTACAAGGAGGTACCAAGAATGTTATCACGAGTATCAAATACCTCCATTGGTACCGACTTTCATGACCATCAGATTTTGTTTCCTATTCTAAACTTTTTCTTCGCTGTAGTTGAATTAGGTTAACAAATAATTGTTTATTATATTTTAGAATTTTAGAGTTGAATACAGGTATACTATACTATACCTGTGGGTATTATAATATTGAGTGGAATCCAATATGTTACAATATACAGGGTACTGAAAGATGCTTAGTTGGGTTATGGATCAAATTATAAATGCAAGCTATAGTCCTGTCGATGTTTCGTTTTATTTTCAAGACACTATAAGATCTTCAAAATTGTTGTAACATTTTAAAAACCTTATATAATTAATTTAAAAGTAATCCAGGTGCGATTACTACCTTGGTTACTACACTAATTATTATTAACGTCTTTGAATGTCCTGAAGATCCCTTAAAATAAAGCGAAACGTAGACAGGTATCTAACAGCTTTCATTTATAACTCGGTCCTACATACCTCAAGTAACCACCTTTCATAAATTCTCTTCGATCGTTGAAGGAATAAAAATATTATTTAATATACAGGGTGCTTCATAAAAAATCTAGAATTTACCGCTAATTTTTAATTGAAGCGGACCTGATAGAACATGTCTCCTTATGTGAGTAACCAAATTCTTACTAAGACTAAGGTCTGCTGTTTAGTTCGCCAGAAACCATCACCATGAGACACTCTGTAAAACTACGAAATTCCTATAAAACGCTACTGGTACCTGTTTTATAGGTATAATAATGCTAGAATTTCGTTATAATAATTATTCAGTTCTAAAAAGTCAAATGGATTTAAAAAACACTCTACAATATTGTCAAAAAGCAACACTGTCCATTTGTGCCGCTACTTTCTCCCAAAGTGAGGTTAGGATGGAATATAAAACACCGTTTCGGTGAAAGACTCTAATTTATGTAAATCAAGTAACGAGATTGAAAATGTTTACGTTTTATTATACTTTCTGTAGTTTTCAATGTTCAAAGCATAAAAATATGCAAAAACATGATATTTTAAGAATGAAATCAACTGTAAGCTTTTTTAGACTCCTGTATATTATAATTGTATTTTTTCCTGATGGCAGTATTGTAAATAATGAGAATAATACAACAATCAGTTTGATGTGAGCTATCACTGGTGAGTTAGGATTTTTTTTGTAAAACCATGTACAAATTTTTGAAAATCCCCTGTATATTCCGAAAAAATGGCAATTTCAAAAAACGGTAGAAATTGTTTTTTTGTATCTAATCATAGATTATTTTGGTGTATATGACAATAAATAAAATATTGTTTTGTAAAAAATATCGTTAAATAAAATTTGGAAAAAAATGCAGAGTTTTAGTTTACACCCTGTACAAACCTTTTCCCATCATATCTGGCAATCCACCAGTCGAGTTTGTAATCTACACACCTTGAGTAAGCTGACGTCGAAAACCGCATTTCAATTTAGCTTACCGTTTTTGAAATATCGAACGTTAAAAATACCCCAAAAAATTACGTTATGCAGTTCGAGTGTCCAGCAGGTTATTTTGGCGTTGGAGAGTGTCAGGAGATGATCACATGTACCGTGTGGTTTTCTAAAGCCCGCTTGTTCCTTATGAGTTCGTAAATTAAGTGTCTCATTAGAAATATCTGAATATAGCCAGCTCTCTGTGACACCGATGAACTCATAGTTTTTCTCTTCATAATAGTCCTTTAAAACGGTCAAAGGGTAAAGTTAACGAACGAACAGTGATGTTATACTAAAAGACATCAAAAATATTCTCAGCACAGAAAAAAAAGAAATATATTTAGAGAAGAGAGATATAGAATAAAGAAAGTAGAATTTAAATACTACACAAAAAAAATCTGAATTTGAACAAAAATACTATTAAAAAAGAACAAAAACTTTCTATAAATTCCTATTCACTTACTCCTGGAATAACAAAGCTGCAATCTGTCACAATAAATTAGCTTGAAAAATTAGCTAAAACAAAGAAACTTCTGACGAAAAATGTTTAATAAGTTTACCCTTAACAACAACCCAAAGTGTCCTTCTCACAAGACCCGAAACAAGAAAATATGAGCTTCACTTAAGTCTACAACTCGTCTGTTATACAGTAGGATATAGTTCCTCGAGTATGGCTATGCTATTCATTTATTATTTATTTTATTTATCGGTAGAAACCATTCACATATCTTCACGGCGTCCCTAGATGCCAAAAAATATATTTACATAGTTACATAGGAATGAACTGGTAACATTTAGGTATGAATATAAGATGTCAAAACAAAATGGGAGCATAATAAAATATTTAAAAAATCAGCCTGAAAGAACTACTTATCAGATTAATATTAAATGTTGTGCAAGCATTAAATATATTATAGAAATAAACTGGTAGAGTTGTGGTACAAATTTAAGATAACGGAACAAAATGGCGACCAAATAAATTTTTCAGAAAATCAACGTAAAAAAATCTTATTTAAATGACTTTAAATTTTACAGAAAAATTAAATGTGATGGCGGTGTGCGACAATGTTAAAATTACTTAGTAAATTTATTTTAAATTATTTCTGAAAATCAAGTGTGGCATAAATAGAAAAAAATAGGAAGGAAACAATGTTTGAAAAGACAGTATATATGTGTTACTAAATGACTATGTACTCAATAAATTGAGTCACACTTCATTCCTAATAAAAGAAAAGATTCATAACTCATACATGTACCGATTTTTTTTTTATTATAGTAGGGCTTCTAGCACATTACTATATTAATGCAAGTTTTAAAAATGCCTACTGGATCTACGCTATACTTAAGTAAGGCAATACAGAATTAGCTAATTCACAGTTAAGTCAAATATGTATATGTGTTGGAAAAACTTGTATCTGAAATCAATTTGGCTTATTTTTTTTTCTTATTAGGCTCGACTCAAGACATTCCCAAAAAGATAATTGAAGAGTTTTTCTCAGAACCGTTCAAATTATTAGAAACGCAAATGTTTCAGCCATTAACTTTAAAATGATTATATATTGAAAAATCCTAATATTCCAATAGTTAACTGGGTAGGGTGGTGCTAGCGTAATGAGCGGTGTCTACAATGGCGTTCAAGAAATAATGAACCAGGTACAAACAAATGCACCATATGTGCCCTATACCGGTCATAATGTTAATTAGATGATCAATGATGCAGTGGCGAGTTGCCTAGATACCACAGCAATTTTCTCAGTAGTCATGTATAGTTTCTTTGGACTTAGTATTGAAAGGTGGCAACTCCTGATTTCAATTACAGGTAACTCTAAAAAAGCTTAACACCGTTTGTCAGGAATGAAACAATGAAATGCAGTAATGCAAATTGGATATTGTGACATTTTAGAGGGTCTCCCATAAAAAAGAAGACATTTAAAAAGCTTTGTTTAAAAAAAATCCACAGTATTGTATATTTAATAAATTCTTTAAGTTTGAGTCAAGTAAACTTCGCTACACGTACTTTGCAAACGAAAATTAATATCGATTTGTCTGAAGCAGCATCAGTTTTAAATACTGTTCGAAAAAAATTCTGATTTAAGAAAAGAGGAGGACTATAATAGTTTAAAATGCGGTGTAACTGATCTGGCGAATAGGATAATGGAATAGGTATCAAGTAAGACTTTGAGGTTCAATGTCAACAAAAATTAAAAAAAACTTTTCAGTTTTGCTTTGGGTTTCAGTTTAAAACTAGAGACGATTATTTTAAGACTAATATTTTTTATCATATTATCGATTTTCAAACAAAAATCTTTTTTGGCTTTTTCGCAACTGAATAAAAATATTTAACTTTAAATTAATTGAAGCAAATATTTAATACAATTACATACCTCAACATGTAGACTAGTCTGTCTACGGAATGTTTCGATACATAATATAAACAATATTATTTAAGCAAGCGTATGAAATTATATCATATATATCAAGGACATCACAAACAGGGGCGGCTATTCAGGTGAAGTACTTCACTACTTTTGTTGGAAACTTCATTTAATCGATGGAAGGAACAAGATCAGAGTTTTAATCGTCATCCTGGTTTTCGGCGTACAAATGGTTATGTAGTAGTCAAATATTACAAAAATTGTTTTGCTGGCCTTGTTTACTAGTTTCCAATAAATATTCAGTGTGGAATAAGCAAGGATTTACAGGTATGTTAAATATATGAAGGTCTTTACATAAACGTGAAGACTCGGCAGAGCATTTAAAATGCGAACTAATGCTAAAAATATTTATAAAAAATCAAAGCACTATAGCTGACACTTTAAAAGAAAATGCTAAACTATATAAAATACATTTTAACGAAAACATCCGACTAAATAGACTATTTATGTGCTTGGTAATTGACGCAGTTTTGTACCTTGCAAAACAAGAGTTAGTCTTTCGCGGCCGTGATGAGAGCAGCGAGTCATTAAAAAGCTTTTAGGTTTATTAATATGGACCCAAGAACTAAAAGATCATCACAAAAAAATTAAAAATTATTTTACTGGTGACTCGAAAACTATTCAAAACGAAATAATTAATTATTAATTGAATTTAATTTAATGCATTTCTGATTATTTAAATGATCATGTAAAAAATGAAATAATGAACACACAGTTTTTTTTCTGTGTAAGTGGATGACACCACTGATATTACGCAAACCTCCCAGTGTTCCATAATTTTAAGATACGTTAATTCAGAAGGTTCAGTTGTCGAGAATCTTAGAATTTTATAATGTCAGCTCCGATGGAACGGAATTTATATTCTCTATTGGATCAAATTTTGGACCAATTTGGCTATAAACATAAATTAATAGGGCAATGTTACGATGGCGCAAGTGTGATGTCTGGCCATCTAAATGGCCTCCAGCGCCTCAGGCTGTATTTATCCTGACGCAGCAAAGTTTAAAAATATTTTTAAATGTCGAATTTATTTGCAAGCCTTAGTGGTATTCCCTCATTTTTTCATCACTCAGCAAAACGAACGTATGCTTTTACATCTGCATCTACGAGGCGTATACCAACAATTACAGAAACTCGTTGGTCTTCAAATTCGAAGTTGGTAAATGTGATTGTTCAAGTTACGTTCTTCAAAAAAAATCATTTGACACATTCATTTTTGCATATCCAATATAAAACGCTGTCGTGAGGCGCTCTGTAAAAATGTTTGATAAAGCAAATTCTATTACAGAAATAAATCATTACAAACGAGAGCTCGCTAAGCTTTCACCTGAAGAAATTAGGGCTGAGTATAGAATCTTTTTTATGAAATATTGGACCATATTTTAATGGAAATGACAGTAAGCTTTCAAGACTCTGAAAAACATACGTTTTTATGTTTGGCAGATTCTGCTAAATTTTTCGAATATAGTTTAAATTTTCCGACCGGCCCGTTTGAAAATTTGTTACAGTTATATGGGGAAATATTTTCAAAAAGTCCACGATTGAAAAATGAACTTGGTCTTATTTTTGCCAATGACAGTAATTGGAATATATCGCTGCAAGAGCAAGTAAAAAAATTAATGAAAATAAAGATATTTTAACCAAAGCATATAAACTGTTTTCCTTTATTTTGACAATACCGTCGACAAGTGCTTCAGTGGAAAGAAATACAATATCTCAAAAAAGACTTACTTCTCTAGGCAATATTGTAATTCAAAAAAATGTCTGGAGGAAATTAGGGCGGATTTATGAGGATGTTATAAATAAATTTGCTGCTATGAAGGATAGGAGAATTGATTTAGTATACAAAATTTAGGTAAGTCGTAAAAAATATTCTACCCCTTCCACATATAAAAAAAATTCTGAACAAAAGTTATTGCGTTTTTTTCTTGCTTCATTTGCACTTCACTTACTTTTTCACCCGCGAGCCGCCACTGATAACAAATCTATATACAGAATGGGCCCTCAAACTTTAGTTCTGCCACTGGTCCAAATGGAAACTGACCAAATGCTACAGTTTTACCAATTTCATCTTTTTATCTTGTTTTTTCCTAGACAAGCCATTGTATTTAGTCATTGTATTTAGTATTTCAAACAAAAACTATAGAAGAAAACTAAAGCTAGAATAGAACCCTGAATCTTATATCTATAATTTCAAAAAAAATTAGATGATTGATTGACTAAATCGCTACTTGGTGAAAATCAATTATCAACAATGTAAATAAAATACTTTAAACTTGTGACATATGTTTCGCTAGCAGTGTAGCTTCGTCAGACAAACGGTATTTAAACTAACACTTTACTAAATGAGCTTGATTTTTATAAAACATATTTCTATTTGTATGGCCTATGAGTGTCCTAAATAACATTTGGACGGAAATTTCTAACAAAATAGGTTTAAAAGAGGTGAATTATTTATACTTAGAAATGGTAAGAAATCACTGACCAAAAGCCTTTGACATCATTAAATTTGTTTGTAACAATGATTTATGTTGCTCGGCAACGAAACCTGGAGACGATTTATCGCCAACTGAAGGGATTTTTATCGGGGGTAATATCCCCAGTGCATCTAGTTTTGTTATTTACCAATACCAATACAGTCAATAAAGTTACTTAAAATAATAATAATAATTATGGTAATTAACGGGCCTAGTAATTAAATAAAAAAAAATTAAAAAAAGCAAAAAAGAACACAGACTTAAATGAAAAAGGAAGATTGATAAGAATAGGGAAAGGTATTAAGTTTAAAATTTAACATTTTGTAGCATAGGCAATCAATTAAATTTCGTTTAAAGTAGTAGTAGTTTGGTTTTTCTCTTGAAAACTTTTTCTGAGACCAGTAAACTCATTTATGTTAAATTTGTTTCTTAAATGTGTAATTAAATAAGGAAAAGACCTTTTAAATAATTCTTTGTTGTGTGACGGAATAGTTAATAGATTTTTGTGTCTCATATTAAGATTGTGCACATCAATACGATAAGTTATTTTTTTGTAAATATGGCGGAGTCTTAAACTTAAGGATTTTATAAAAAAAGAAAAAGAGCATGTAAGACTCGTCTATTGTGCATATTTAACCAATTTGCTTTTTTAACTTATGAGAAATGTGTTCACGACTTTTATACCAAAAATAAGCCTTAGACAGGAAGTTTGTGTTCTATTAGCGTCGACATTGTCAAGACAACGTCCATTGATAGTGTCAGAGACATTTGATGGTGATAACACTAGTGCATTACAAAACATTTTCTTAATGCTCAAGCTCAAAAAGGGCCTTTGCGAAAATATTGTTTTTAAGGCGGAATATCCACTTCTTAGTTTAAGAGTAACATGTTCTTTAAATCTAAGTTTATGATCCCAAATTTTTGGCAGAGAAATTAAAAGCTATGAGATCGTTATTTGGGTGTAGATTTAAGCTATCTAAAATATTTGCCCAATTGTTATCACTACAAAAAAGAATAGCTACTGATTTGGTTGGGTTAATCTTTAAGAGAAACTTTTGAATTCAGTATATAAGGCGTCTAAATCCGCGTTAATGCGCCGATTGGCCTCAACTACTTCATTATTTATTCCGACGTATAGAGAGTGTATAGAGTAGTGAATCCAGAATGCTACCCTGGGTTTGATAAAAAAGAAGACACCAGTGCCAACGCAGAATCGTTAATCCCAAACACTGCAACAAATTTAATAATATTTCGTGGTTGACCATATTAAAAGCTTGAGTAAAATCCAAAAGAACCAAAACAATAGCTAGATTATTTTCAAGGGCTTTAAATATATTATCCGTAAACTGATATAACGCTGTTGCACAACCATAACCTTTACGGAAGCCTGACTGATATTCAAGGATCAAATTACTAATATTTAAACACTTAGTTATTTGCTGTTCCAAAAATGTTTCTAATTTGATAAGATTATTTCCAGAGTTCAACGAAGAATAATATTATGACAATATTTTTATTAAAAACAACAGTAAGAAGAACTAATTACTAAACTAAAACATAATATAATTACGTCATACTTATTTTAACTTATCAAACTTGAACGATATTTTTCCGATTTTTATATCAAGCCATTTTTCCACAAATAATAAAAAGGCAAAACAGCGGAAGAAAAACGAATTTTATTGAGTGCAGTGACGTGCCGAGTTTTCAAGTGGAGAGACTTCTTGAGGGCACCCTGCATAATTTCTCCAAAAAAAAATGTAGACAAAAAATGTCATAAATTTTTTAACAACGATATACATTTTAAGAATTATAGATATTAGTAAACCAATAAACACAAAACAAAATTTAACTAATATTAAGAAATAATAACTATACTCTGGTTCAAGCAAAACTAAAAATAATAAAAAACAAAGAGTACATGATCATCAAAAATGTCATAAATTTTTTAACAACGATATACATTTTAAGAATTATAGATATAGGTAAACTAATAAACACAAAACAAAAATTAACTAATATTAAGAAATAATAACTATACTCTGGTTCAAGCTGAACTAAAAAATAATAAAAAACAAAGAGTCCATGAATAGTTTTCTTTGGCGGTAGACTTTCAAAATTTCTGAGTCATTTAATTTAACCAATATCTGAGGACTTAGAATTGAAAATGTCGAATAAACTGTTTTAAACGCAGTAAATCTTTTATCTAGCTAACTTACTATTACATCTAAATATACATTAAGTACTGTCACTTCCATAGGGTTTATATATTACGTTATCTTATTATTATTATCATTTCCAATGTACAAAAAAATATTTTATTTGAAAACCCTGTTTAACTTGGAAGCCCCCATTAGCCGTGGCCCCCCCGCTTCGCGACCCTTTAGTCGCGCCAATGAATGAGTGAGATGTCGAAAGATTTTTAATATGTATATGTATGTGAGTATGACAGGCTAAGTAGATTTAGCAGTTAATATGGAGGAACTCAAGGCCTATTTTGTACTGCATAATTTTTTCCAACTCCTTCATCACCGATACCAAATTAAAGGGATCGTTAAGACTATTATATACATGAATATAAAACTTATTTGTTTTTTAATAATCCATATCTATACATTTACGAAAGTACCTATTTATTAGTTGTATTAAAGATTTAGAGGTATCAAGGTTAGGGGAGTGTTGAAGGGGGAGGTGGCAGTTAATTTGAAAATATAGGGGTTTCAAAAATGTTTTTATAAAAGTTGTAGTGTATATTAATTGAGACGTCCTATATCTTAACACATTTTTACGATGTATGAAAAAAAAATGCAATTTTTACCCTGTGTACACCTAAATTTTAATAGACGGTAATCCAAAACGGACCAATATGGTTTGCACATTTGATCGAAGTAAGTTACGAAATTTATCAGTTAGTTTTTATTTTAAACAAACTCAGATTGTGATAGTAGAATCCTTTTCCAGAGATATTATTTATTTTTTTTATAATGACCAAAATTATGTAAATTTAAAATGTTTTATAATAACTAAGTCGACTGTGAAACATACGCTGACTAGCTGACTAAACAGAAGAGTACAAAAAATAAATAAAAACCTTTTTATAAACCCTAAATGTTGTTCTAAAATATTTTTATTTACAGATCTTTTAATATTTTAGCAGCCTAATAACAAAAATTAGTATGGCTTCGAAAGCGAGCTATCTCTCAACGACGTATATCTGCTTTTATCAAAAGTGTAATAAATAATGTTGTCTTTAAATATTATATACATGAGGTCTGAAAGTTATATAAATCGTAATTTAAATTAAATTCACGTGCCTAAAATAATCACACATATTTGCGAAAAATTTTTACTCACTTTCTGGATCCCATCGGCGTCTTTTCATATTGTGGAACAGCTTCATACCGATAATCACGACCCGAACTTCGCGAATCCATATCGAACGATTTTTTTTCACACGAAAATTTTTCTTCGCAACCCTTTTTTTCGCACGTTCTCTAGGAGGAAGTTTGTAGCCGAACAAAAGATGGGTGACTGAGTTTCATAGTCTTAAATCATTATAACATTTGCAAAGAGTTGTAAATTATCCAACAGATAAGATTCATTGGCAAATTGCGAAAGGTGCTAAAATATCTGTGATTAGGTTCCTATGAGTAAGGAAAAATTCGTTGTAAAAACGTTTTAAGTTTGCCTGACCTTAAGTGTAATAATTGATTGCGCAATGGAAGTTTTCGCTAATAGTACTTAGTACTTCATTATGTGGCGCCCACAAACTGGAATATATAAGTATATGTTAAATAATGTTTCTTTTGTTAAAAGTACTTTTGCTATTCTTTTATTTATATGATGTATTCGTAATATAAACCTTAAAATATTCAGATTTCAAGAAAAGAGATATTCAGTCCCTGCTTTTATTAATTAAATATAGAAAATTAAAAATACTAAAAATAGTTATATTCATTTCTATACACGTATTTCGAAGCTTTCCTTCTCGCGTCCGAATAGCATTTTCCTTTTTTTTAAATATTAATTTATTGATAACATTTGAAGTTGTTTATGTGGGGTTAGAAACATTCGCACATTTTTCTAGACTTCCGTCATTCGAATCCAATGCGCTGTCACTCATATGTTTAATAGCAGTAGCAAGATTTAACATCATTTTGAGATTGTATTTAAGAATTTTAATTTCTTCAATTTCTTCGTCGCCCTTTTTAAAGTATAGAATTATTTTGATTTAAAGGCTTTAATATTATTGGCGTTTCGAATGTGTATCCCAAACAAGTATTAATTCTAAAACTAATTAAAATCTAGTATGCCTTGGAAACAATTCCAGAAGATTTTTATGTCACTGTCAGAGTTATGTGATTTTCATATTATGGCGTTATTCAAACATTTAAATTCACTTTCTATCTAAGAATTTCAAGAAAAATGTTAAATTTAGAACAAAATTCAACATTTTGCAAAATTACGATAATGGAAATAGTGTACCATTAAAGTACATTTTACACTTTTTTGTGAAAAATATCATCAAGTAGAGGTAACAATGCCCACTGTAAGGCGACTAATTAATCTATTTGAGACCACAGGCAAAAAAGCAAAAGAAATGCTACGACAAAAGGATGCTGTTACATTTGTTGCTTCGGAGTCAATTGCTGAAAACCCTCAGATGTCATTAAGAACTAGGTGGATGATGCTAAACATAAGTAAATCTAAATTACAACGACTTTATAATGCCAATAACATTAAAGCATACTCTAAAAGAGGGGGATGAAGCGCGATGTTTATTTTTTTGTTCTTGTTTACGCGAGAAAAAAAATATTCATAAGCAAATAATTTTCTCAGGCGAATCTACCTTTACTACAAATGGTACACGTGAATGTCTTTTACAGGGTGTATAAAAAATAATGCTAAAAAATACAAAACAGTTTCCGTTATCGGAATTGACTGAGATTTGGTATACATACATAAACCCGAAGAAAATATTTGTGTCTAAATTTTTCCTCTATCTTTTATGGTTTTCAAGATTTGGGGATAGGTCGTCTTTTTTTAAACACCCTGTATAATAATATCCAAATTATGTTATCTTCCCTTCCCCTTATAAATGTAATGATTCATTACGAGGCAAGTTGCGGTTAAAGTGCTTTATGGATCGGATTTACCCAATTACCCGGAATTTCCATTCCAATAAATGTTTCCATTTATTAGGAGAATTAAAGTTAATATTCTTTTCTATATGTACTGTACATATATGCTAAATTTAAAACCAGTGAATAAATAGTTTTTGATATTGATTTTTTAAACTTTTTATTAGGCCCCCATTTAGTTCCGCCATCTTGAATCCGTGGCAAAATTTTACTAATTCGCCCCTTTACAACCCTATGATCAAAATGTTTCAGTTTCATTTTCATATGACCCTTAGTTTTTGGCCAAAGCTTTAAGTCAACTGAGTAAGTTGCTTTATAGTTATGCCGCGAACAGACTGACCGACGGAAATGGGAAAATATGTTTTCCTATGAGCGTCTGAAAAGTAAGTACTTTCCGCACGCATGTTAGTATGGAAAATTAGTTTTTGCCGTACTAGTGCGGAAAGTAATGCGAAAAATAATTTCCGCACTAGTGCTTTAAAGAGACAAATTATTTTTTTTGCTGTGTCAAAAGTATTGGATATTCTTTCTTAACAGAAAGAAGCAATTTCTCATCTAGATTTGTTATTCCTCAATATCCTAAAAAAATCATACCATTATTTATATTATAATTTTGACTTACATCGTATTATAATCTCATATCATTCCAGTTAGCTTAATGCTAAGTAACCTTAGTTACAATTGTTTCAACAATAGTGTTAATTGATAAGTCTGGGTTGTCATCACCAAAAAGCAATAACAACAATTTATGCGTCTGTGCGTGATTTAGTCTGCGTAGTTATTTGTAATTTTGTGCTATTAAAAGACGGTTTCGCCACTCAACATGCAAGATGTAATTCCTGAAAGAATTTTGGAAGCAGATACAGCAGCCAGCTTACAGTTATTGCCCCAAAAATCGCGCCATAGGTATGGAAAAGAATACAAAGTTTTTACACAATAGTGCGAGAAGAAACAGGTAAACTCTCTTAAAGTATTTCTAGCCTATTTTGGCGAAAAATCTGAAACCTGCAAATCTTCTGCGCTATGGTCAATTTTTCCAATGCTCAGTTTGATCATCAAATACAAACAAAGATGAAGATGTAGGTAAATATTCAAGATTAGCAGCATTCTTGAAACAGAAAACGTAGGACACCGTCCAAAAAATCCAATTTTCAAAAGCCGAAATCGCAAAATTTTTCTCGAGGCACATGATGATGTCTATTTATTTGTTGATTAAAGTTGCGACCATTATTGAATAGGCAGATGCATATCGTCACGAATATCTTACTAAATTAACCATTAATAACATTGAAGACAAAGAGACCCTACTAATCATCAAAATTCTTGAAACAAAAACTCATATTTCCAGGACATTTCTAATTGGTGGGGATGCAGTTCACCTTCAGCTTTATAGGAAATATGTAGTATGTAGGGAAAATGCACAATACAATATGTTGGAATTAATACATTTGGGAAGATGCCATCCAATATTGCCGAATACCTGATATTACCAGATCCAGAAATGTACACGGGTCACAGTTTTCGCCGATCTTCCGCCACAATGTTAGCTGATTCAATACAAAATATAACTAATATCAAGAGGCATGGCGGATGGAAATCTACTACCGTGGCAGAACGCTATTTAGAAGACTCAATAAAGAACAAAAAACAAATTGCGAGTAACATTTTTACCGAAAAGAAAGTTGAAAGTGATGCTGTTTCATTTCCATTAACAAGTAGTACAACTTATAATAAACAGTGTTTAGAATTGACATTTTTTTACCCAAGTATGATTCTGTCATATTTGAGGACGATTTTAATGTAGACCTCTCAAAAACCAATAACACTAGTCCATTGTACTTAAATAACTTTTTTTCTAAGTATGGACTATATCAATTAATGGACGCGCCAACGCGTGTTACGGATAACACTTCGTCGTTACTTGACATACTAGTGACATCGCGTGAAAATATTCTCTATGATATTTCTACTACTCCTATGGATGATATTTCAGATCATTACTTAGTTCAATGTAAATTAAAAATTCAAAAAACAAAACCTCCAATCTCATTTCGAACTTATCGGGATTATTCAAATTTTAATAACGATTTTTTTGTTGCGGATTTATTGCAGTTAGATTGGCATGGTTTTTACCAGTGTGACTATATTGATGTAAAGGTTGAGATTTTTAATGACAACGTCCGTCGGGTTTTTGATGTCCATGCACCCCTTAAAACTGCGCGCATATCAAAGGCTCCTGCCCCTTGGCTGACGGATAACTTAAAGCTTCTTATAAAACTGCGTAATAGAGCACGTGCGAAGTATAAAAAACAAAAGACCGGTACTTTATGGAAAGAATATAAATCTTTAAGGAATTTTGTTGCAACCGCTGTAAGAAATGAGAAACGCGCTTATTTACAATATAAATTTCAATCGGATCCTAAAGCTTTTTGGCGTACAATTAAATATTTAAATATAAATACCACTCTTAGAACAGCTCCTGGGGATATAGGTACTGCTAGTCCTTTTAATACTTATTTCATCAATAGCATCCCCATTCCCGATTTAAGCAACAATGAATTTATCTCAGCCCATTATATTAATAAAACTCATCCTAGTATTCAAAACAAACTAAATTTTACACAGGTTAGTAATGATCAGGTTGAAAAAATTTTACGTAGCATTAAAACTAATGCCAGGGGCAGTGACAACATTGACCTTAAAATGCTGTCTTATGTTATCCCTCACCTAACGGATCAAGTTGTCCATATTATTAATTTTTCTCTTCTCAGCTCTAAGTATCCCTCGGCCTAGAAGTGTGCAAATGTTTTGCCTATCCCTAAAATTGCTAATCCGGGGCATGTCAGTCAGTTTCGGCCTATAAGCATACTACCTGCTGTGTCGAAAATACTTGAGAGGGTAATTCATGAACAACTCAGTAAGTTTCTCGCTAGTAATAAAATAATTTCTTCCACTCAATCAGGATTTCGTTTCTTACACAGTACTACTACTGCTCATTTAAAAGTTACTGATGATATTTTTTATGCTTGTGATCAGGGAAAAAATACCTCTCTTGTACTTTTGGATTACAGTACGGCATTTGACACCTTGGACCATAGGATCATGTGTGCTAAATTAGGATACTTTGGCCTGGATGCTTCTTCTCTTCTCTTTATCGAAAGTTATTTAACTGGTCGGAAACAGAGAGTGGTGATTGGCGATTCGTCATCGGAACTCTTACCATTATCTAGCCCCAGGGAAGCATCTTGGGCCCATTGTTATTTTCTGCTTATACTTCTGACTTTTCTTGCTTTATGAAAAACTGTAGTTCCCATCAATATGCAGATGATATGCAAATATACTATTCATTTTTTGCATGTAACTCCAAGCTTGCAGAAGAACATATAAATGGGGATCTAGAAATAATATATGAAATTTCTAAACATCATGGGTTGATTCTGAATGGTTCTAAATCTCAGTTTCTTTTGTTTGGTAAAAACCGTGATTTATTGTCTTTGCGTGATAACTTTGTTATCAAAATCAACGGTCAACAATTACCACCATCATCCACTTGTAAAAATCTCGGACTAATTTTTGATCCTCAATTGAGCTTTGAGGCGCATGTTTCCAGTCTTTTACAGAGGGGATTTGCCAAGCTCCATACCCTGCATCTGCATCGGAATTATTTATCTTCCGATGTGAAATTGGGATTGTGTGATGCCTTGATCCTGTCAGGTTTGGGATATTGCGACGTAGTATATTGGCCAACTTTATTTGAAAAAGATAAATATAGTTTACAAAAACTACAGAATGCCTGTCTCAAGTTTGCGTATGGACATCGAAAATTTGACCATGTTACTCCTCTCTTTGTGAAATCCAGATGGTTCACCTGACAGGAAAGATTTCTGTTACATTTGGCAACAATGATTTTTAAAATTATTCAAACTAAACAACCAGAATATCTGTTTGAGAAGCTTATCCCTAGATCGAATATTCACAGTAGGTTGACCCGACACTGTGGCCTGCTTAATGTCCCCAGACACAGTACTGCGCTCTTTCAGCGTTCATTTGGCTACAATTCCGCGAAAATCTTTAATTCTTTGCCAACAGGAATTACTGCTTGCTCCAGCGTCGAAACTTTTAAGAAACACATTAAAGCATTTGTTCAAACTAATAATTATATCAATTGATGGTTATTATAATGATCATGGTTAATTTGTTACCTAGTTGTTGGAATTCTATATTTATAGGTACTTCTGATAATATTATATATATATATATATATATATATATATATTTTTTTGTTAAAGAGGCGGTTAGATGTGTGTAGCACTTAGCTAGATCTCGCCGCCATTTTACAAGTGTGTTATTTAAAATGTTTGCTATGAAATAAAGACATTATTTATTATTTATTTATTTATTTATTTATTTCCTTTAAATGTAACAAAAGTTATAACCAACAATAAATAATTGTTTAATACAATAATAATTTAAAAATATATTGTTTTTTTTGTTATTTGTGACTAAATGTAAAATGTAGGTGCATTTTTTAACTATTTGAAAGTCGGTAAAGGTAAATGAAGCTTAGAAATTCTGAAAATCACATTTGAGTTATTTTGAACTTCTGAAAATCATAATCTGAAGTAATCAATTCTAATAAATACAATTTTAACATACTTTATTTCACCTTCCTCACTAAAGTGCATTAACTAATACATAAGTGCGTAGTTATGCACGTTCATAGGAAAAATGATGTACCTAACTAGAGCGTTCCGCACTCGACTTACCGAACTTCGCTACGTGTCGTTTGGTAAACTGTAGTCGCGGAAAGGTATCACTTTCCGTACTAATAGACCCTAAATTCTAAAGATCTGTAAAATTCTAGGATGGTGATTTTTTGGCATTTACAATACTTCGAGGGAAGTAAAGGAATAAGAGGGGAGTAAAGGAATTCATCTAAATTCTTGGGGGCTTTATTTAAAATATTTCCTGGACGAAAGTGTCATCAATGCCACGTAAATATTGGTTGTGTCACTTATAAAGGAGCTTCACGATTAAAATATTGGTACAGTTTTCAAAGAAATCCCTGTTGATCTTTATGCATTAGAGTTTATAAGTACTAGAAACATTTACTATATACTTATAAAATAATTAATATATACTATATTAATTATTTTATTATTATTTTTTATTCTTTCCAACGTTCTATTTCTCGATTTGCTGTGGAAACTTCGAAAAAATCACGGATTCAACTTATAATTCCATTGATTTTTTGGCTGTAGCCCGGCTCTTGCTTCGTGGCAAGTATAAGTATTCCTTGACACTTTCCAAAATACTGAGTGTCGTTTGCCGTGGCTAATCCTACAATACCTATTATATCTATTAATTATTCATATATTTCTTTATAATCAATAAGTTAATCTAAATTAAACATATTACTGAAAACAGGATTCTAATAGCAGTAAACGCCGAACTGAATGACACTTGGACACGCAGACATGTTTTTTGACACCAGAACGATGGCAGCGGTCCTCTGATAGAAAATACAACGTTTCCATAAATTGAACTGAACTAGCCGTTACTTGATGGAAATCTATTTTAACTCAATAAACAAAAAACGATTGTTTCAAATTTCCACTTAATTTATTTTACAAAAATATTGTTAATTATAATATTGTTTGTGTTGCATTGTCATTTAAGATCAAACATCTGATAAGGATACAGTGTTGGTGAAACAATTGTCATGTTTTTTATTTTTGTAAAATAAATTAAGTAGAAATTTTAAACAAGCATTTTTTGTTTATTGAATCAGCGTTTCCATGTCACCTATTAATTATTTTATTATTTTTTTTATTCTTTCCAAATTTCGGTTTCTCGATTTGCTGAATAGCTTGATAATAGGGAGGTGTCACACTCCCCATTGAATCCGGCTCAGGCTGTAGAAAAGAACTCCGACTAATCTAATAAATATTATTAAACCTAGGGAGATTTGCATACGGCGCGGCGCTGTTTCTAAATGCATGATCTCTTTTTAAGGCTTAATTAGTTCGATTAACGCAACATTTAATCTGAAATTCAGCTTACTTACTTATCTAACAGTTGTCTTGATTTTAACAGTTCAAGGTAAATCGTGATGCAAGTAGTCTGTCAATAAATAAACATTTGCCATTATGGTAATGAGCATCAATAAATTGAAACATTTGTACTATTTATGGTTATTTCACTTTTGCGCTCATGAAATTTTGTAGTTTAAACCTAGTTAAATTACGAAATTTCTGTATGATTGAAATTAACAGTGACTGGCTTGCATAATAAAAACGATATTCGGCCTGAAAGATCTTATAATTGAGCGAGATTTATTTTGTATAACAAGTACTGTTTTTCAAGTCTTGCAATATAGTTAATACAGAAATTATGATTATTGTGTTTAGAATCTGTCAAATTAAATCTACTCGTGCTTCATAATATATTGTTAAAACTGGGAGATATGACGGGGAGGTCTGGCGAGAACAAAACCAATTGGTTACTATAGAAACGTAATATTTGTTGTCGTTTGACAATAACCTACTAAAATATTATTTATTAATTATAGTAATTATAATAATTATTAAACTAATAATCGTGCCGGGGCGATTCAATTAGACACACGAGGATTATTTGAATTTGTTTATTATCTATGGGGAATCTAACAGAGTTTTAACAAGAACATGAGTGAAGACAAAAATTAATCAAAGAAAGCCTATTCCCATGATAGTCTAGTCTACACAAGTGCACAACTTATTTTTCAATAAATGTTGAAAATGTCCACCTTGTACTTCCAAATATTTTTCGCATCTCCGAATAAATCTCTTGTCGGTGGCCGCTCTAATTGAAGCTGGAGATAAACTTTCGAACGCGTCCCTTACCCTTGCCAAACAGTCCTCTTTCGTTGTTACTGGTTTGAAATAAACGATTCCTTTTATCGTTCCCCATATAAAATACTCTAAGACTGTCAGATCGGGGGAACGAGGAGGCAACAGGAAAAGTCCAATGTTGGCAATCCACTTGTCGTAAAACGTAGCTTGTAAAAAGTTAGTAACTGCAACGGTTCATGTGGTGGGGTGCTATCGTGTTGGTAGAAAATTTGACTATGTTCTGCCAAAGGTAAATTACTTAAATATTCTCTTCAAGAATATGCAGATATCTTTCTCCTACAAAAGTTTATAGACATAATTTTACGGAAAGAAATGCTTTGATAATATTCATCGATTTATTGATTTAAGAAGAAACAAAATACATCAAAATTCAATTAATTTAATCTCAAGAGTGCTCAATAAAAAAAAGGAGGTTTAGTATTTTATGACTTTCTAAAGTACCCTGTATAAATAGCTTGTAAATATCTAACTAAAAATAACTTTCCTATAAAACTTGGGACGATATATTTTTTTAGATATGATGTATTACGGTATGTGGACCAGTATTAGTATGAAGTAGTGTAGTGTGACCTGTATAAATAATTTAATTTAATTTATTTATATAATAATATTTACTAAATGATTTATCTAATTTTGGATTGATCCTAAATTAATGAAAAAATTATTGTAATATTACCTAAATAGATTATTTTTCATTAAAAAAGTCCTTGTGTTTAGGCAATGTATAACTTACCATTCAAGTTTTCTTCGTAAAAATTCAGTTTTATTATTCCATCGTTCCTTACCGCACAAAATACATTAAATTGCCAGGATTCTTGAAAGTTCCGCGATCTTACTGCATAACGATTCGAATCACTCCAAAAATGGGAATTGTATCTATTGAAAAGGCCATTTTTAGTAAATTTTGCTTCATCGGTCCAAATTATATTGTCCAAAAATCTAGGGTTATCTTGTACCATTGTTAAAATAAACTCGCAAAACTGTACTCTTTTTGGCAAATCAGTGTCTTTTAGATGTTGAACCAATAATATTAAATAAGGTTTGAAGTTATGTTTTAACAGAATCCTATGCACTGAGTTCCTCGAGATTCCTGATTGTCTTGCCATGTTTCTTAAAGATGTCATTGTATATGCTGCAAAATATCCCAGAATTGCAATCTCAACATTTTCGTTATCAACAATGGGCTTCCTCTTATTAATTTTTGCCTTGACGTTTCCAAAATTTTTATAGTTTTCCAACATTTGTTTATCGCCGTTCGGTGACGGTTTCTGTTTATCTGGATATCTATCAGCAAATATCTGGCATGTTCTTGTTAAAACTCTATAAATATCTGCTCCACATAGATAATAAACAAATTCAAATAATCCTCCTGTGTGTAATTTAATCGCCCCGGCATGATTATTGGTTTAATAATTATTATAATTACTATAATAAATAAATAATATTTTAGTAGGTAATTGTCAAACGACAATAAATATTACGTTTCTATAGTAACCAATTGGTTTTGTTCTCGCCAGGCCTCCCTATCATGGAAAACTAATAAAAATTGGGGGTTTCCATTTGAAAAAAGTAACTTTTAACGATTTTTTAAAGTATATTTATAATGTCAGTTTTTGATCACCCTATATTTATTTATTATAAATATATCAGCACAGGCCACTAAAGATAACTATAGCACGATTAGTCTTCTCCTTGAGTTCTACACTGTGGGAGTCCTTTGTGATCAAAAAATAAAATTTATATGGAATCAGATATAATACCTTAAACTGGTTTAAGTTATCTCTGACAAACACACTACAAAAGTTAGTAATTATCAAGGTTAGTATAATTGCCAATTTTAAGTCGAGAACATGTTTGAATTTTCCACCTTATTCTAATTCCCTCAAACTATGTTCGGCAGCGGTGTTATCATTCCGTTCTGAAAAGAACAGTTTTGCTGACGTTTCGCCAAAATCACATTTGGCATTTTCGAAGCTTTCTTTCTCGCGTCTGAATAGAGACTGAAGTGTTAGTGACTGCGACGCGTTCTTTTATACCCCCAACCGGGGCCGAAGGTTTATATTTCATCGGCCGTTGGTCGTTATTTATTTCCGGATGGTACTGTTATTTTGCGCTAATTGCGCTTGATTTTTTGTGATTTGAGATTTGTCGATTGTTGTCTTCCATACTGTTGGTAGTTTTAATAATTCGTCCCTTATATTCAAATCACCTTGTTTTTCAATTTCGGTGGCTTCTTGGATTATTCTGGTCTTATAATGTTCTATATTGGCAATCTCCCTACACCCATCGAAATTTATTTTGTGGCCGGTTTCCTGATGATGTAGGAATAGAGCTGAGGCCGTTTGTTTGTTTCTGATGCTGAGTTTACGCTCTTCCATTCTTGCTGATATTCACCTGTTAGTTGGCCCCATGTACATCTTTTTACAGTCCTGGCACGGAATGCTGTATACTCCGTGGTTTTCCAATTTGATTTTATATTTTGGGTTTCCAAGTAGCTTACCTTAAGTTCTTTGTGGTTTGTGTATTATTTGTATGTTGTCTTTCCTAAGAATTCTTCCGATTCTGTCTGTTGTGCCTTTTATGTATGGTAAGACTACTTGTTGTTTTCTCGGTTCATAAGTTTGTTGTTCGAGAACCCTGTGCGTTAATAGATTTCTCTATGGTGCGATTTGTGTAGTCATTTTTCTTTAAAGCATTAGATATTATATTAAGTTCGGTTTGTCTCGTCTGTGTTTCAGTTAATCGCACGGATCTGGATATTAGGGTATTGTCCACAGCTTGAATTTATGCTGGGTGATGATGTGACCTTGCATTTAAATATCTGTTTGTATGTGTTGGTTTTCTATAAACGGTGTATTCGAAATGTCCGTTATGCAATTTTGTGACCAGAACATCTAAAAATGAAAGTATGTTGTTTTCCTCTAACTCTCGAGTAAATTGTATTCTGGGGTGGATTGAATTTACGTGAATTTTTCGAGCTCTGTATGACCATGTTGCCATATAATAAATATATCATCCACATAACGAATCCATAATTTGGGCTTTAAACTTGCTTTTTCAAGAGCTTCTTTCTTAAAGTATATCATAAATAAGTTCGCGACTACTGGTGATAGCGAGAACCCCATTGGAGCACCATCTATTTGTATATACATTTGCCCGCTGAATATAGTATTGAAATAAGTATTTTTAAGGCGATGCTTCGAGAGTGGAAATCCTCGTTCATAGCAATCCTGTCCAATGTTTCGTCGATGGGAATACTGGGATACAACGATTTGACATCTAGGCTTGCTATGATATCGTCTTTTTCAAGAACGATGTCTCGTATAATTCGATAGAAATGCTCCGAGAAAAGCCGATTCATTTGTAAGATTTTAAATATATTATATATATATATATATATATATATATATATATATATATATATATATATATATATATATATATATATATATATATATATATATATATATATATATATATATATATATATATATATATATATATATATATATATATATATATATATATATATATATATATATATATATATATATATATATATATATATATATATATATATATATATATATATATATATATATATATATATATATATATATATATATATATATATATATATATATATATATATATATATATATATATATATATATATATATATATATATATATATATATATATATATATATATATATATATATATATATATATATATATATATATATATATATATATATATATATATATATATATATATATATATATATATATATATATATATATATATATATATATATATATATATATATATATATTTATATATATATAAAACTTATAGCAAACATTAACTCTAGACTTCCAAGTTGTTTACAAACTGGGAAGTTTGTGAGTAAGAAAATGGTGACCTATTGAATGAGGTTTATAAAATCAGTTTTAAAAGACTACTTCTCTAAACAATCAAATCCGTTTTAATATACCCTTTATTCTACTCAATGCAAAACCTAAGGGAGATCAATTGATAAAATGTTAATGCAAAAAAACTGAGTTCTAATAAAATGTTTAAAAAACTGTTAAGACCGTTTCGTGAAATGAAACTTTTTTATCTAGGAAAACTATAAATGACATTGATTTAATATTAGATTAAAAACAGAATTATTAAAAAAATCTATTGGCAGCAGCACCTACTATTAATATGTTTCTTGATAGGGATGCACACGATGTATCGAAAACATCGATGTTTTCTTACTCAAGGTCGATGTGTCGCTCTTCGCAAATCGGTTGTGGCGACCTGAGTACACCTCCGAAAGACTTTTTTTGAAGCAGGGCGAACGTTAACCCAAGCAAAAAATTGCCTAAAAGAAAAAAAGCTTGATAAATTATTATTTTTATATAGTGCCAATAAGAAGTTTTGGGACCCAATTATTAAAAAAATATTTTTTTTACGTTATGCTAGAGCCTAGAGCGCCTAGAGGTGCTAGACTAATTTATCAGTTTGTATTTTGTGTCTGTTTTTTTTTATTTTTATAAGTTAATTAAAGTAAAAATTCAGTTTTATTATTCCATCGTTCCTTACCGCACAAAATACATTAAATTGCCAGGATTCTGGATAGTTCCGCGATCGCATCGCATAAGGATTCGAATCACTCCAAAAATGGGAATTGTGTCTATCGAAAAGGCCATTTTTAGTAAATTTTCCTTCATTGGTCCAAATTATATTGTCCAAAAATCTAGGGTTATCTTGTACCATTGTTAAAATAAACTCGCAAAACTTATTTTTTTAAATAGTGTCTTTTAGATGTTGAACCATCATAAAGCATAACGTAAAAAAAATATTTTTTTTACGTTATGCTAGAGCCTAGAGCGCCTAGAGGTGCTAGACTAATTTATCAGTTTGTATTTTGTGTCTGTTTTTTTTTATTTTTATAAGTTAATTAAAGTATGTTATCGATACCTTATCGATATTTTTTAAATCTCTATGTAAAAAAAGAGAAGAAGTACATTACAATTCAGTTATAATTATTTTTGTTATTATTATTCTAAAATAAGTCTTGTTTTCAAATGATGTATCAACAAAGATCAAAATATCGATGTATTAAAAGCAACGATAACAGTATCGATGTTTTTTAATTTTTGTGTATCCTTATTTTTTGAACTATTATAGTTAATTCACTGTTCTTCTCCAGCTTTCAGTTCCTTATCCCCAAAAGGTTTTGATCAGTGATATATCCGTGATAAATGTCATGTAATTAATAATAGATTCATAATTTAACAAAGACTAAGTTTTTATATCTTAGATAGTTTTATAAATAACAATCAACACATTAATATGCACCCTACTGCTTCTAAAGAATATAGTTAAGGCATTTATACTCAACTTAAAAGAATCCATGCAAGGACATACTAGAATTAATCCAGCAATCAGTGAGATAGATATTTCTTGTAGTAAAAAGACTCTATAAGAGTCGTAGACTTTCTAATAATCTTAGTTCCAGTGGTAAATCCAGGAATCGAATCGACCCTCGTCAGTCTTTTTAAGTAATTAAGCATTAGATGATCGAAATCAAAAGGTATACATTTCCCTCGTAAGAGGGATTAGAATAGATTTAACTCGATCTTTTTTCAGCTACATCTGACTAATTCAGTATAGTATAGAATCAAACTGGTCAGCTTCTAATGCAATTGCAAATCCAACATGAAGAAACAAAAATATGGCCTGAAAAATCAAATCAGTTTTAATAAACCCTTAATTCTATTCAATGCAAGATTTGAAAGCACAAAAACTAAGTGGGATGAATTGATAAAATATTAGTACAAAACTTAAAAAATCGTTAAGACCGTTTCGTGGAATGAAAATTTCTTTTTATCGAGAAAAACTATAAATGATATTTATTTAATTTCAGATTAAAAAATCGAATTATTAAAAAATCTATTGCCAGCAGCTCCCATTGGGACAGTGTGGGTGATTTTTCTTTTAAGTTTCTACCCACAGACATGTTATCACTACTTATTATTTATTTTTATTATAATCTTCACATCAAAAACTTTTAAATAAACGCTAACATTTTACTTTTTATTAATGTGTTTCTTGAAGTATTGGTTAATTTACTGTTCTTCTCTAGCTTTCAGTCCCTTTTTATTCCCAAAAGGTTTTGATCACTGATATATTCGTGATGAATGTCATGTAATTAATAATATATTCGTAAATAATATAATAAAGTAATTATTTCTTAGATAGTTTTATAAATAACAATCAACAAAAAAGGATTTTTCTCAACTTTGAATAATCCATGCAAATACGTTAATCTATAAGATACATACTGGAATTAATCCAACGATGAGATATTTCTCGTGCTAAAAAGATCCTATTGTAGGTCGTAGATTTTCTAATACTCTTAGTACGGTAAATTTCTGAATTAAATAATCCTCGTCTAATTTTTTAAATAATTAAGCATTGTATGGTGGAATTTAAAAAGTATTTATTTCCCTCGTAAGACAGATTAGAATAAATTAACCCGATATTTTATATATAATGTATTTTTCGGATTTAAACCTAAGTTTTTTTTTCAGTTTAAAACTATGCAAGCAATTAATAACTCTAAAGTTTCAAGTTGTTGATAAACTGGGAAGCCTGTTGGTGCAAATGCAAATCTAAGAGTGAGTAAGAAAATGGTGACCTATTAAATGATGTTTATAAAATCAGTTTTAAAAATCTATTTTTCCGCTTGGCTTTAAATATTGTACGAAAAATGAGTATAGTATAAAAATATATCAGTAAGCTTCTAATTCAAATCCAATATGTCCTAAAAAATGAAATCAGTTTCATTAAACCCTTAATTCTATTCAATGCAAGATTTGGAAGCGCAAAACCTAAGTGGAATGAATTGATAAAATGTTGATGCAAAACTTACAAAATGATGTCCTAATAAAATGTTTAAAAAAATCATCCGTTTCGTAAAATGAAGTTTTCTTTTTATCGAGCAAAGCCTTAAATGACGTTTATTTAATATTAGATTAAAAAACAGAATTATTAAAAAACATCTATCGCCAGCAGCTCCCAGCTCCCACTGGATGCATTTGGGTGATTTTTCTTTAAAGTTTCTACTCGCAGACTTACTATCACTACTTCCTATTAATTTTTATTAATAATCTTCACATGAAAAGACAAAGTTGCCGCCTACATGATAGAGAATCCATAGATTTAATTTGTAATTCAACTTACTTACTTGTCTAACAGTTATCTTGATTTTAAAAGTTCAAGGTAAATCATGATGCAAGTAATCTGTCAATAAATAAACCTTTGCGTTTATGATAACGATCATCAATAAATTGAGACATTTGTACTGTTTTTATAATTATTTCAATTTTGCAATCATAAAATGTTGTCCTTTCAGTCAAACCAAATTACAAAATTGCGTGATTGAAGTTAGCAGTGATTGACTTGAATATTAAAAAATATCCCTTGTGAAAGATTTTAAAGATGATTATACTTATTTACGTATACTATATATACGCAAATTTATTTATGTAACGATTTTTTACAACAAAGCGCTAAGCGATGGGACATTTCCTTCTTTATGGAAAACTGCACAAGTCACACCTATTTAAAAGAGCGGTGCCAGAACTAACGTATGCAATTATCATTCTATCTCTATTTTATCAGTACCAGGAAAAATGTTTGAATCTATTAATAAGAATTATTTTTTAATGTTAAACAAAGAATTGGCGTTGACCAGCATGGCTTCTCTCATAAACGATATGTGGTTACTAACTTAGTGCCTTTTGTGTAATACCTAGCTGAGTGCATGCACGATAGAAACCAGGTGGATGCCGTGTACACCGACTTTCCAAAAGCATTTGATAAGGTTCATCATCCAACTTAAGTAAAAGCAGAATGTCGGTTTACGTGGTACTCTTCTTAATTTATCGCGCTCATATTTATCTGATAGTCAAGATAAGTTAAACAGTTTTTCATCAAATAGCGTTACTGTGTCATCGGATATTCCACAAGGGTCTCATTTAGGTCCACTTTTATTTTCCTTGTTTATATCGGACATTCATACCTGTTTTAGCTTTGTGAATTATTCTTTATACGCGGATGACTTAAAGCTTTACAAAACGGTTAGTTCGATGGAATACTGTGTAAAGTTTCATTCTGATATTGACAACCTCTCCAAATATTGTGAACATAATAGACTTGTCCTAAATATAAGTAAATTCTTTTTTATTAGAAAACCCCTCACGGGAACCCATAAATTCTGGTTCTTGTTGGAATTTCTTCGGTCTTTTATATGTGTTAGTATTCTTTATAAATAACAAAATGTGAAAGTTTTAAACAATTTCTGTCTCTAGTTTTGATTGTATAAATTTTTGAAATATTGATGAACAACTTAATATAAATAAAATGTTTTTACGAATTTTTAAATGTGTTATAATTATTCAGCAATGAATCTTTAATTATATCTTTAAAATGATTTTTGACTATTAATACCTATAGGGTGGCCCAAAAATAGTTTTACACCTAAAATGTTATCGATTAATTTTCATATTTGAACAAATATTGAAATTGCAAATAATTATTCATTTAATTATATTTTTACACAAACACAACAAACTTTTAAAAAGTAAGTATATACAGGCATACATATATACACACATACATACATACATATACATACATACACATACATGGGATAGCTACAAATACACCTATCTACATGTTCATTTGAGTATGAAAACAGAGAAAAGCATATAAAAAGGTAAAATGGTACATCAAAAAAGTGTTGGAAAACAATTTATTAATTATAGTGGCCTATTTCCTGCATCTAAGATGGTTTCTGAAAAAAGGCGACTGGGATACTTAATACTATTTTGGTGGCGTGCGTAACCCAAATTCCACAAAACACTACAAATATGCGAACAGCATCCTATCGTTCTCCAGCCACTTTTACAAGTGAAATAGTAGCCTAAAATAATATCGTTATGGTCTCTTTCTTCATCTATAATCTCTAAGTTAATGCTGTTATATTTAATCTATAATTGGTATTTCACAGCATTCCTGAACCTAGAGGATAAACGACATCTCAGAAGCCCTGGTTCTACAGTTCTTTAAACAATTTCAAAGACCTGCTTCTTCCTGAAAACTGTCCTGAATATATAATGGAGCCAGCCTGATTTGGTATACACCAAACATAGTTCGTTCAGGCGTTCCAAATCCAAATACGGAAAATCCAGGAAATGAGTATTATTCAAACGTGTCCAATTTACAGGAACCTGGGCCAAGTTATTTTCCAAAACTAAGCCAAATTTAGACCGCGATTTACCGTATTAGATTTCTCTCGCATTCTTCTTGCCAAACCAACATCTGCATTTCGCATATTTATAGATATCCTGAATTTATCGATTAAGACTGCAGCTATACGGTAAAATTCTCCTTGCTTAACTTAAAAATGGATTTAATATGTCCATTCCGACTTTCAATTACCCATCTTGTTTTTGTGATACGACGGGATTTGGTTTTGCCCGGGTTGCAAAAAAGCTAGAAGTAGACATGACACACTGAAGTCTTCTAGCAGCGGTACTGAATTGGCATCTCTTTAAAATTCTGCTCGTGATAACGACGCATCATTGTTTCTGCCATCTGCAAGATATGGCGCGTGAAGTCTGGAGCTTCTGAATTTCTTACTGGCTTTTATATGGCTGTAAGTACCATCAATATAACAGATTGATCGGGGCGTCCCTGATTCTGGATTGTACAATTCGTTGGCAAATTCTGTAATATGATTAGCTACGTACTCCTCTCTAATAATTGCTTGAAGACCAAGATTTTCCGGAACTATATATATATATCTCTTAAAATTTACGTTCATTTATTCACCTAACTGGCAAAAAATAAACTGTACATCTCGATTAAATATTTTACTTGACCGTTTGCCTTTTTTAAAACTTTCAATCGAACTTAAACGAAATAACAACTATAACAGTGGCGCTAACCGCTTCGACTTTGCTGGAGGTGCTAAGTTTAGTTTACGATTTTCCTACTACGTTGCCATGACAACGCGTTCGCGATGACGTCGAGCACATGGAAGAATAATGTTAACCAGCGCCATACAACGCTCTCAGTGAATTGCTAACGCAGTACACTACACCCAGTTTACTTGACTGTTTTGTGTTATATTTATTTACGGTGTTGTTACAACTTTATTTAGTATCGGGTTTATTAATTTACAATATTGATGAATCCGATCACGGATGTGGTTTGCATTTTGTTGGAAACTCCATTTAATCGATGGAAGGAACAAGATCAGAGTTTTAATCGTCATCCTGGTTTTCGGCGTACAAATGGTTATGTAGTAGTCAAATATTACAAAAATTGTTTTGTTGGCCTTATTTACTAGTTTCCAATAAATATTCACTGTGGAATAAGGAAGGATTTGCAGGTATGTTAAATATACGAAGGTCTTTACATAAATATGAAAACAGTTGTAAAAACATGTACATAAATATGAAAACATTTGTAAAAAATCATCACTACAGCTGACACTTTAAAAGAAAATGCTAAACTATATAAAATACATTTTAACGAAAACGTCCGATTAAATAGACTATTTATGTGCTTGGTAATTGACGCAGTTTTGTATCTTGCAAAACAAGAGTTAGTCTTTCGCGGCGAGTCAATAAATAGGGGGAATTTTAAAAAGCTTTTAGGTTTATTAATATCGAGAAGTTCCCAAGAATTAAAACATCATAACAAAAAAAATTAAAAAAGTTTTTACTGGTGACTCGAAAACTATTCAAAACGAAATAATTGAATGCATTTCTGATTATTTAAATGATCATGTAAAAAATGAAATAATTATCACAGTTTTTTTCTGTGCTAGTGGATGACACCTCTAATATTACGCAAACCTCCCAGTGCTCGATAATTTTAAGATACGTTAATTCAGAAGATTCAGTAGTCGAGAGATTCTTAGGATTTTATAATGTCAGCTCCGACAGATCGTCGGAGAATTTATATTTTCTATTGGATCAAATTTTGGACCAATTTGACTATAAACATAAATTAAAGTTTAAAAAAATATAAATTGTTAAAGCTAAGTTCGCGTAGATTAGTTAGTGGAGCGGTCTTCTTGTTTAAAATTGTTAACAATTTGGTGGATTGTACTGATATTACGAGTGCTCTTTGTTTGAGCTGTCGTAATACTAACACCCGATCCTCGGCTCCCTTTTATTATCACACTTAACACACAGATTCGGCCTATAAATTTGTTGCAAAAAAATTATAATTGTTATTTCTCCCGCATAGATTTATATCTCATAGAAAATAGTATTATAATTTCTTTTAATATTATAATTTTTAAACTTAACCATAGTATTAAGATAAGTTTTTTTGTGTATATTTACGGAATTATAATTGTTAAATTTTTGGTGCACCTTTGGAAATAGTAGTGTCAATAATTATGTTAAGGTAATAAACATATACACAAATGTCAAATTAAAATAAAATTGTTTTGGACTGTGTACTGCATTGACCAATTTTTCTGTTTCTTTATTGGCTATGGACTGCGACTATCCTTTAACCAAACAAATTGAAACTGAATGTGCTTCGTAACATTTTCTTGTTAGAGGACTACATTTTGCAGTCTATCAACCAAGATCCTAGTACCATCAATTGTAGAAATTTGATTTTACAGCTAAAATTATCCTGTTAAAACATTTTGATGACTCACTTTTTGCTCCAAATTGACTGGTTTTTGTCACAGCATTTTAGCGCTTCCCCTTAAATGGCCAAAACGATTTCGCGTGGCCTTTTACACCCAAAAACTTCAAAAGTGACAAATTTCTGTTTATTTGGACAAAAAGATGACTTTATAGCAATACTTGCAAATAAAAAACATATGGTTTTAACTTCAAGCTGGATAATAATATTTCTGACTAAATAAAATCCTGATTAATAGGTTAAGCCATTTTAGACTCAATGTTTAGTAATAACATCACGCTTATAGCGTAGAATAGGAACCAGATTACAGCGAAAGTAATAAATCCAAACCTTAACAAATGAAAAATAGATCAAATGCAGGTTATTTTTTGAACCAATAGGACAAATATCATTTAAAAAAGAAGTTTGACTTTCAAAAAATCAAAAAATTGTCTTTAAATAAAAATTCAGAACCAAAAAACTTTGTTAGTCATTATCTCAAAAACGGGAAATCGGATCAACATTTTTGATAGAACATAAAAAGTTGCCTATTTCTTCCGTTTTCGAGCAGCTGGGGCGCAAAATTTTATAACATTACAATATTTTAGATGCGTAATTTGGGCACTTTCCAATCACAAATTCTTCCTGATATCTGCGTTTTATGGTCAAATACATATATGAGTTTTGCTGGTCAAATACATAATTATACAATATACTGCGGTATTAAAATGTCGCTTTTATTGGACAATAAACAAAAATGTCTCTATTAATGTTTTAAATAATTAAACCGTCGCCTTCGCCAAATGCAAAAATCACAGTCACTCACTTTTATATAGATAGGAAAGCAAAAACCAGTGACTTGCCGCAGGTTATCTCTTTTGATACCAGTGTTGAATTCAAGAGAATATTCTTTTGAGGGGGGGATGAAAAAAATATATACCAAAATACGTTTTACAAAAAAATACGTATTTTTGGACAACCGCTTAACAAACTATACCGATATCTGAAAGAGTTCGGGTAACACTAATTTTATTAAAACAGCTCCGATCTAAAGGATAAAGTTATGATCAAAATTTTGAGGTATTTTACGTCAATTTTTTGGAAAAAAATATAGCCACTTTTTTCCAAAATTGCAAATATTTAATTGTATAGGACATATATTAACGTAGAACAGCATTTAAATTAATAAAATTTTTAAAAAATGTTCTGTGCAAATTCATATAAAATCCATATTTTAATATACACTGATCAACACCTTCCCCAAATGCAAAAATAATAATATTTATACATATAGGAAAGCAAATAAACACGAGTGACTCGCCGCAGTTGATCTCTTTTGGTACCAGTGTTGAATTCGGAAAGTTACCTCCGAGGGCGGGGGAGGGAGAAATATTATTTTGAGGGGATAGAAGAAAATTATATCAAAATACGTTCAATAAAAAAAATCCATATTTAGGCAAAAAAAAGTACCTATCAATTTTTTAAAGATCTGGAAAAGTTCGATATAAAATTGCTTAACAAACTGTACCGATTAGTACATATCCGCCTTCGAGTGAGATTCGAACCCACAACCTTCGTCTTATCGGAACATTGCCCTACCAACTAAGCTATGAAGGAAGTTATAAAAGATATCGAATAGTGAAATAAGAATTCAAGGTCCGTATTTAAATTAAAAAAGTTGTTGATGGTCGCCCGAATTGTAGAGAAGAAAAAGCGATAATGATGAAGTGAAAATTATTTTCATCCGTCAGTTCAACTAAGCGCAAAATTACAGAAAACTCATAAAAGTTATTTTTTGTTTTTTTTTTTTAATTTTGACTCTCCGCTGTTCATCTCTTTTGGTACCAGTGATGGATTCAGAGGGGAGGAACATATTCTTTTAGGGGGATGGAAAAAAGTTATTTCAAAACACATTTTCCTTTGGACAAAAAAATACCTATCAATTTTATAAAGTTTTGGAAAAATTTATTACAAAATTGCTTAACAAACTTTATCGATATCAAGAAGAGTTCGGATAACACTAGTTTTGTTAAAACATCTTAATGGTAAAGAATAACATTTAATTTACTGTTAGAAATTAGATGAGCTTAAGATAAAGAAGAATGCATTTTAAATGAGGTAATTCAAGAGGGTTGAACAAAATAGCTGCCAAATATTTTTTTAAAAAATTAACGCAAAAAAAAACTTATTCAGTTGACTTTAAATTTTGCAGAAAAATTGAATGTGATATAGGGATAAACTGGTACGAATTCAGCATGACGTAAACAAAATGGCGGTGTATATCAATGTAAAAACTACTATTGAATTTGTTTTAAATTATGCCCAAAAATCAAGTGTGGCACAGGTAGAAACTGTAAAATATTGGTAGGAATCTAATATGATAGAACAAAATAACGTCCAATAAAAATATCTGACAATATAGTATATAGAGGAAAGTGGCCTAATATCGGATTGGAATTTGGATTTTAATCAACACTAGATTTTTACCAATTTCGGAAATGCCGTTATACAACTATATAGTATCCTTTCACATAATTGATTAGACTCCAAAAACATTTTGTTTCGCAATAAAAAATAGTATAAGAAAAAACCCAATCTAGCCAATTCAGAAAAGTTTCACCTAATATTGGATAGGGTATCCAATATTAGGTCATACAAACAAACCACTAATAATAAAAACTCAAAACATTTTATTGTAGTAAGTACAGACAAAACTGTTTAAAAAACTTACGTTGAACAATCCTAATTAATTTTACACTATTAGTAATTATTAAAATCTTTTTTTGAACTTAAGGTTAGTAAAAAATGCGCGAATTATCCATCGACACAAAAGTCACAGATATAATTTTTTTTACCGCAAACGCCAGCACATGCCTCATGACACCATCTATAACATTTAGCACACTGTATCCATTGTTCCCCAGCTTTGTCGGAAGAAAACGATTCCAAACAGAACACGCAATCCACATCTTCATCGTCTGGGTCCATATCGTCTCCAGAATCAATATATGGCACCTCTTCTTGACTCTGATGAACTCGAAGAAATCGTTTTTTTTTTGCTTGCTTTCTTGAACGACATTTTTTTCTGGGCAGTCGTGTTTGAAGTGGAACCAATGTTCAAATTCTTTTTAACTACTTTTCCCTTTTTAGGACTCTGAGCTTCTTCAAGGGCTAATTTGAAAGGTGAACCACTTACTAAAGCTGCCGAACCCGAGTTTTTGCGTTTCACTCCCGACGGGCCAGGTAAAACTGGCAATGGGGTAATTTCACTTGGTTTTATAAAGGCGTTCGGATTTTTTTCAGCAACGGGAACTGCACGAGGTTTAATCGAAATATTTTGTAAAATTACAATTTTTGATTTAGATTTGTTGCAAACAGTCTCACTGCACGTTTCTGCTTCAATAATATTTTCAGAAGTTTCTTCATTATCAAGAGAGGTCTCTAATTTTTCATGGATAGCAAAATCATGATCGCGGAATACATCGCGATTTAAAGGCATAATGCCGCATTTTCGAAAACCGTTTATAGAAATTTCCATTGACGCAGTCCTTGCATAAGCCTTACCCAACAAACTTGCGATCTGATATGGAGAAACGGTTCGCCCGGGGTTGGACCTTAACCAGTTTTCAATTTCCTGACAGTAATAAGTTTTTAAAGGTGACATCAATGCAACATCCAGGGGTTGCAGCTTGTGGGTTGAATGAGGGGGTAAACATATTAAGCTAATGTGATTTTCACGAGCTTTATTAATTACTTCCAGATTTGTTGTATGTGTATAATGTCCATCTAGAATTAGAACTAGTGGATCTTCAGACGACGGCTTGGCGTGTTTAATAAAATGATCCAGCCATTGGGTAAAGAGATGAGACTGAATCCAGCCGGATGGGTGACATTTCCCTATAGAACCGGGAGGCGCTCCATCCATAAGTTCCGCTTTAAAATTTTTTCTTGGGAAGATCAGCATTGGAGGTATATAGTGTCCGTTAGCGTTCATACATAATACGACAGTGACAAGCGAACCCCTCTCTGCCGTTGTCAAAGCTCCGACTTGTTTCTTCCCTTTGAGCCCTATAACTTTAGTGTGCTTGTGCTGAACTGCAGTTATCCCTGTTTCGTCGACGTTATAAACTCTGCAGGGATTAAACTTTATTTTTTCTAATTCGGGTTCCAAAATATCAAAAAATTGCCTCACATTTTCTTTTGTGAACCCCTTGATTCTAGCGGCCGAAACACCTTGAGGAGTTCGGAATGAAATATTTTTGTTTCTTCTTAAAAAATTTCGTAGCCATTTTCTCCCTGCAGTTCCTTTTACCTTCGAAAACGGATGCGGCAAGTTATTGGCTAAAGCTAATTGATAAGCCAAGCGGCGAATATCCGGTGAAGTTAAGCCATAAAACCTTTTTTCGAGTTTCAGACAATGTATTGCCAAATCTTTTTCCAAGGACTGTGGAAAAACCGGCTTACGACCCAGGGTGGATTTTTCCACGTATTCAAGTGGTTTTTTTGACTTGCAATAGTATTCCAATGTAGCTTTTGGAACGTTGAACGCTTTTGCAGCTTTCAGATAGCCCATCTCTTTGTTTAATACTGCATTAATTGCGCTGGTCATATTTTCTTTAGCCCATTGTTTTCTCTTTTTGGGTGCCATTCTGGAACCAAAATTTAGTGTGCATTAGGCTTTAATCCCTATATTGGATATCCAATATTAGGAACACCCCCACTATCCAATATTGGGAACTCAGTCATGTTTCTAGGTTAGGTTTTTTTTTTCAAAGAAAAAAACAACAATTTATTACGAACTCATAAAAATAATTTACCTAGAACATGCACCACATTGATAAAAGTAGAATATTTAGTGAACTTACCTTATTTTGAATTATTTCCCACTTAAAATTAGCCGTTTAAAAACTTTTCATTCAGCGAAATTTGAACAAATGTCCATTATTAGAATACGGGAGTGTCTAAAGTTCCACAAACGTAAATATTGTGTTTTAAGCTTTAACTGAACTACCTGTTAATAGATGGAGCTTCATGTATGTTTTAATGTATGAAATACGTAGGTATCCAATATTTGGTGCTATCCTAATATTAGGGCACTTTCCTCTATGTGTTACTAACTGACTATGTACTAAACTAAATTAGGTCACACTTCTCTATTCCTCATAAAAGGAAATATTCATAACGAGGGAAGTTCCGGTCAAAGGACATTTACCGATATTTTTATCTGTCCGCGAATAGATAACCAGTAGGCTATTATGGTCAAAATACTTTTAAAGAATTTAATAGAAGGTTTAATTTTTTGAGATATATTTGCCCTTAACCTAATATGCATAAATAAATAAAGAGGCTATTCAACTTTTAGCGTAACTTTAATAAACTTTTCAAATGTTGAATCACATATAGTGATCAAAACTATGAGCGCTGATACCATAAATTGTAAATAAATATCCTTATTTTGGTAGAGAATTATTAAATAATCATCTATGGGCTCGTGAAAAGTGTATACCTTCCGCATGCATCACCGTGCGGTGGCACTTTTCCGTACTAGTGTGGAAAGTGCGAAAAAGTAATTCCTTCCGAAATATTGACATGTTGAATAAAAGTTATTTATTCTTTTGCAATTTTTATGCTTCCATATATAAGAAATCTAATTTTTCTAAATTATCTTTTAATAAACATTAGATCCACTTATTTACCTTGTATACATTTCAAATATGAAATTGCAGAATAATACTTGGAAAATTCAACAATCCAGAAAAGGTGATATCCAGTGAAGTATTGTCTTCTTCTACAGACCTCAGTAATACTCTACCCTCTCTTTTTTGCATCAACTATCTACGAGCGAGTTTCCTGAGAAATTTTCAGCTGAAAAAAGTCGCTTAACTTCGGCCGTTACTTTGCGTACGGCAAAAAATTGCGATTTTGCAAATAATAAGCTATAATATGTTCTCGAGTTGAAATTTAATGGATATAATTTTCTTTTGTTAGCTGTCTGTGTGAGTTTAAATATATTAAACAGCTATAATTTTCGTTTGTTATTAGATATTATATATCTTTCATAATAATAATTAATTATTAAGTAGATACAGTTTTATTTCCTACGTTTGTAGAAAAATACTGCTCTTAAAGCTTGCCGAAAGTAGATGCGCTCGACCGCATGCCGCAACTGCAGTCTCATGGGGAAAAGTACTACTTTCCCCATTTGTTAGCAAAATAACTATTTTGGGGTACGTGAAAATATCAATTTTCTTTACTTATTGGGAAATTCTTTTAACTTACAAGGAAAATTACCAGTCTAATAAAATAAACTTATTTATTCAGAATGATAGGTAGGTAATTACCAACACAATTGCAAGTGATCAATATTGTTTGTTTTTAACAACTTTTATTGGAATTTTTGCGTAACGAAGATGAATATTACCATGAAGTAAGCTACAATTAGCATTTAGATTTAATTAAAATGTAAATAACAATATGGTTTATGTTGGTATATAAGTTTTATTTGTCATGATTTTAACACAAACATTCGAGTTACTGGGCTCATTGTAAAAAATGTATTACCATTATACCATAGCACGTGAAGTTTTTCAAAAGCAAACAATGTTTAAGATAAATAATCACTTTCCCCACAAAATTGAGTTGCCCACGAATAATAATGACAAAACACTACCAAGACAAAAGCAGCTCTTATCTACAAACGTGATATGGAACACTATCCAACTATCCAACGTCCCAGCTGACCCATTCTTAAAACGAAATGTTGCACCGGAACCCTCACGTTTTCTGTAAGTCTTGTATTTGGGTTTAATTTTATTAACCTAAAGTAACGGAGTCCTTATTAGTTTACGAGATTTAACACAGTTCAATCAACGATACTACTGTTAGTATAAAAAAAGAGTCAAAATTTTGTGCAGTTTCTTATAGTTTTTATTTAATCCTCCTTAATTAATGTGTACTTTAGAATTGACCAATCTTATTAGTAGCTTACCTTACTCATTTTTAATCGAATTATCGGGCATTTGAAACATTAACAGGATTTGCCACACATGCATCACTATCGTGCATATGCAAGTGGCAAACCAATTAATTGCTGTCTCGTTTTCAGGTAAATTATGTCTGATCATATACTGATACACTACGAGTATTCAAAACTATTTTTGAGGACACTCGTCAACTATGTATCAAGAGTGATAACTATTAAAAACAAAATAATTTTTTTGTTTTTACTCATACTTTTTTAAAAATATTTCCAAAATGTGTTTTTTCCTGACTCTGACTTAAGACTCATAACTCCATTCTTATTTTTCTCATGTTTTACTGCATATTAGTTTTATTTCTTACCAATTTTGAGAAAAAAAAAGGTATTGAAGTTGTAATTTGCATTATTTATTTTTAAGCACATCATTAATATTTTTATTTATTTTACTATTTAAAACAATGAATTATATCCTTTTTAACAAAATTCCTATAGTTTTTTTCTAACACCCGGTATACGATATCTTCACACAAAAATATAGTAATACAACTTTAGTGCGAACTTAAAATACCATATTATCAAAGGCACAAATACCCCTGCATTCTAGGTTGATAAGATTTTAGTCGCAGAAAGTTTTTAAAAACTATTTTTAAGTGAATCACTTCATAGTCGCATACTAATTAGTACAGTACTCATAAATGCTAATTTTAGCATATTTTTTATATGTTGAAGATTGTTTGTTGGCTTTAATATATAATTCGCTACTCATATCGCACACTAGTGCTAATCACACGGCTAGTTGCTAAAAACATTTACCAACTAAATTCTATATAGATGATTAATCTTGTAAATGATCTTTCCATAAAACAGAAACTAATAATTAGTAGATATAAATTATTTACAAATAATTTGTGATTAAAATTCGAATTATATTAAATTTCGAAAACTAAAATGTGGAAATAGAAACAAGTCAAATAGGTAAGTTTTAGTATAAGAATAAAAATAAAAACTGTTAAGCAAATAGAGAGAAATGTTTATGAAAACACAAACAATTTTAAAAAACCGGTAAATTTCCTTTACCCCGAACTTCCCTCGCTATGAATATTTACTTTTAAGGAATAATGAAGTGTGACTCAATTTAGTTCGATATATAGTCATTTAGAACACATATATACTGCCTCTTCAAACATGTATATTGGTGCTCCATTTTGTTCCACCATACTGGATTCCAAAATTTTACTAGTTTTTACCTATGCCACACTTGATTTTTGAGCATTTTGTTTCGCCATCGTGAATTCGTACAGACAGACAGACAAACAGACCGACGGAAGTGAGAAAACATGTTTTTCGGTATATAGGAACCCTGAAACGAAGATCTGAAAAAATCCTCCTCCGAGATTTTTTAATTAATTAATTACAATACTTATTAAATCATTACAATATAAATAAAATAATTGCGTAATTAATTACAATGCTTTCCTTTTATGAGGGACGTAAAAAATCATGTTTTTTTTGCGCAGATATATATAGAAGGATCAAAATATATTTACTATATTATTTTATTATATTAACATTAGACACATACAAAATAAGAGTGAATGTTTATGAAGAGATTCCTTAAATTTTTGTTTATGGAAACAGGAGACCGAGGCAAGAACTTTGGCTTCTATTACATTTATAACTGTAAAATGCTGGTATTTACATACAGCAGATTGTTAAAGGGTGGGCATTTTATTAAGGGCCAATACCTTTTCTCAGAAACTATTGACTACTATTTGAGTTTTATTAATACAGGGTGTCCGAAAAGTGCTGCATCACTTTCAAAACAACAATTTTAAATGGGAGACCCTGTATATGTTTACATTTTAAGATTCCTTGCGAGAAATAAAGGTAATTTTTAGAATAACCCTCTATGCGAATTGTGTGTCATTTAGACAGAAATTAAGGTTATGTATTTTTTTTAACAAATGTATGCCCTCAACAAACATCGTTTTGTGTAGCTTTTATAGTTCAGATTTTTTAATAAAATTTTAACAAGTTACGAAGACTTTTTAACGATCTACGATGGCGAGGAGTTTTAACTTTATACAGTGTGTTTCAGACCATTGGACATTTTTTTGTTAAAGAGGCGAAACATACTATATATATATATATATATATATATATATATATATATATATATATATATATATATATATATATATATATATATATATATATATAGCTAACGAAATATTTAGAAATATACGGAAGGTTACAACTAATTAATGTTGTCTATAAAGTAAAGCCTTAAATCTATAAAGGAATTTAAAAGAACGCTTCAAGGATATAATTTTAATAAAATTTTAAAGAATAATTGCGAAAAAATACAGCAGAACCTAAATTAAGTCTAAGTAATAGACCAAAGAAAGTTTTTAATATGTCCTTCATTTTGATTAAGACATGTGGTATAATTAGCCTCTAAATGTTGTATAGCATTGGACAGAAAATTGATTTCATTTAAGTAAGTTATAGATACATCTTTGCATTTCGTTTAACGTAGTAGGCTTGTGTTTATATACAATATCTTTTAATGTTCCCCAAAAGAAAAAATCTAGCAGGATAAGGTCTGGACTTCGAGCTGGCCACGAGATCGCTCCATTTTCCCCTATCCAATGATTGTAATCTTGGTTTATAAAGCCACTAATATTGTTCCCTCTGTGGTACGGAGCGCCATCTTGTTGCTATATTAATTGATCACGTTCACAAGCCGGTATTTCTTTTTGTATTAGCGGCTGTATTTCATTTTTTGCATATCTAAATACTTTCTTGAGTTCAAGATTTCATTGAAGAAAATTGGTATATCTATAACCCTTGATCGGTAAATTCCGCGCCACACCTGCACCTTTTAAAGATTGGCGCCTATGTTTGGAAAATAGACTCATCAGTCCAATGAATTTCTAACTGCTTCTCTTCTGTTAGCACTTGTTGTGGCCTGTTCTTAAATTTCGGAATTAAATTACCATCTTGCCTGAATTTTGCATACATTTTGTCAAATAATTTCTTTTCGGGAATTAAAGGAAATTTTCTTCTATACTCTCTAAGTACCCGAGCTGGGCTTTTCGAATTTGCTAAAAAGCATTTAAGCATATCTATTTTTCTTCCACCGTATACATTGTTAAGAGAACTTAGAATTTTGGATATAATTAATACAACTATTAAGTTAGACTGAAAATGTAAAATATATATATATATATATATATATATATATATATATATATATATATATATATATATATATATATATATATATATATATATATATATATATATATATATATATATATATATATAGGAATGTTTAGCCTCTTTAACAAAAAAATATCGAATTCAGGGTTTTCAACACCAATTTAAAAAAATTTCCAGTAATCTGAGACGCCTTGTATAAAATTAAAACTCCTACCCTTCGTAGATCGGTAGGAGGTAGTCTTCTTAAGCTGTGGTTAAAATTTTATTAAATAATCTGAACAGCTGCACAAGACGCTGTTTGCAGAGGGCATAAATTTGCTAAAAATAATACATAACCTTAATTTCTGTCTAAACGACACAAAATTCGAATAGGGAGTTCTTGTAAAAGTTACCTTTATTTTCCCAAGAAATCTAAAAATGTAAAAATATGGTTTTTGGAAGTAGTTGTAGCACTTTTCCGATATCCTGTATTAATAAAACTGAAATTATTAAAACATTTGTTTAAAACCATGAGACGTTTGTGCTAACCTTTTTTTTCTAAAGTCTGAGAAAAGGTATAGTCCCCTAATAAAATGCCCACCCTGTACACTTTGTTTCTTTCTAGTAGATCGTTAATGTTCCTTAAGTCTAGTTAATACAGATCGTCTAGTTTCACTTATATAGACAAAAACTAGAAATTGCTAGTCATGCCGCTAGACGAGACGAGATCAGGGACTTGTCTCGTCTCGACTTTAAATTTATTAACCTATCAGGTTAAAGGAAATTTACCAATTTTTTTCTTTAGAGGCTGACCATTCATCGATCTTCCACAAAATAAACCCAGGATTTTCACAAGTTTCTGTGTTGTCATCTACCCTCTTCCTCATCCATATCATTAATCCGTTTCTACTCTTGAGGCCATCTCTGTGCGCTGGGCGTATAGTTCTAGATAAGATGTGATGAGAAATTCGGATTTAGAAAAATAGATATAGTAGTATATTGTCCCATCACCATTAGAAAAAGGGTGTTATTTTGGGGTATTCACGTAAATATTATATGATTTGGGCCTCAGTATGACTTGACAGTATAAATGGAGGTTTTCCCCAAGGTGCTTTTTTCTGAGAAAGTACTTCGCAGAAACTCTGCAGAAAGGTGGGAATTAAGAGATTAATGGCTGGTTGCAGAAAGCTCTATTTAAGTTTAAGCCTGGGTTATCGATTGAAAAAGTTTGCATCTTAGGTCGTCCGTTTGAGCTAAGTGTTAACGCTGGTTTTTAGCCCGAGTTGTAGATTGTGGAACTGTGGAACTAGCCTTACTTTTACGTTATCAAAATCATAGTAATGATGCTTAGTAAAGACTTGGCATTGTGGATATAACAATGTGTGCCTAAGCTGTAAAGTTGTTGAAGAGAAGGCTGCAAAGAAGGTGACTTAATTGGGATAGAAATACTAAAAAACTCTTACCAATATTTTCTTAAAATTAAAGACAATGACTCCAAGCAGTTTTTTTAAATGGACGAGGATGTTATGTGTATATATTAATGTCAAATGTATTACGAAGGACGAACGTTTTGAAAGGCCTTCTAAAAACCAGCAATTTCATTGGTTGCAGCTTAATACAAACGCCGATTTACGCTTTCGTCAAAGTTAAAGATCGACATCTTTTCGACAGCTGGAGAAAACTCAAATGGATGGCGGCAAAAATACAAACTTCCTCATTGCTTTACGTTAAATAAACTTCAAGGGCAGCGCAAACGACGACGCAAGACGCAAACTTTTTCAATCTATAACCCAGGCTTATGTCAAATTTGACAGCGGGTTCCTAGATTTAGTAGAAGTAGCTTGTCAAATCCGAAAGCACGGTTAAATATTCTAAACAGCAATTAAGTGTTGTGCAACCGGGGGTAAGTTAATTATCCAAAATGCGTTTTACTGAGAAGGTACTTTGCGGAACTTTAGGATTAATTTAGAGTTGGAACTGAGACACAAGTCTAGCCTGAAGCTATCGTATTTCGGGTTGCCTTAATAATACAAATTCTGCTTACTGTCAGCACAGTTAGATCATCCGTAACCAAGTTAGTTAATTCATTAATAGCCTGAGTAAAACGAATTTAGGAAAAGCTTAATATGGGGAGTATTTCACAATAACTGCAACTTCCCATAAAAGAGCACAAACAGTCTTCCCCAACATACAATTTCAAAGCCAGTCCAACGTAATATAGACATAGATACAGCGATATTAATTATCGTCCAACATTCAAATTATTTCACACCCAGATTAAATTCTTGAAAATAAAGATTGCTTTAACCTAGTTGACATTAATCCCCAAGAGGATCTCAGAGGGCATAATCAAATCGAGTTACTTGCAAATGAGTTCGAACTTTAAAAAAGGTTCTCATGTATGGAAAGCACCTTCTTCTTTAACTTAACATTCTTAATTCCATCAAAAAAAGCTTATTTCTCTAACTGATGATCCAAGATTGATCAGAAAGATTCTTCTACTTAGTATCTGGTGTATAGTAAGATTATTTAACAATCTGGCCTTTTTCTACAAGCCACTCAGGACAGAGTATACTAATTATAATACCAGCGAAGGTTTTTCGTTAATCAATTATTTTAAGTGGCTTATTCTATACATGGAAAAAACACAGTTTACTTGTTGGTTACTCGACTATAACATGTTATTATCTATCACAGGTCACAGGTTTACTTAATTTTAATAATAAGGAAAAGGTATCTTGGTTTTTCAATATATTTAAATCACTTCGCAGAACATAGGTGTTTTTATTTTTTTGGCCACAGTTCGTGCAATGACTTAATAAATTCTCAATAAAATAGCACACGCGATTTTTTTAACCACAACAGAGTAATATTCTGATTTCGTACAGAAATGTAATTACAAAAATACCGTTGTAAACAATGAAAAACGAGGTAATAATTTTAAACAGGTAAATCAATGTAAATATAATTATTTGACAGGAAATAAACTGCTCGTCAAAAAGAACAGCAATAGTTATTTATAATATTATCAGAACAGTACAGTGTGTATCAAATTGGTTGTCCCTAATGGAAAAATTGGAAACCATAAGAGATATTAAAATTCTGATACCTCATCTTCGAGTTCTTTTTTCCAGAAGGTTATAATGGGACATACAGATCATGAGTATCGCAATCCGTCACGGAGCTACTGAGTGGTTTTCAAATTTTGCTACTTTTAAAATAGTCCTTTAGTTTATTTACTATCGGAGATACATAAAATATGAAAACCCGTTTCGAAGGCACTTTTTGATGTGTGGCGCAACATTTTTTTTAGACTACTGTTTTTGACATATGGCCCTAACATGTAGTTTTTTAATAGGACACCCTGTATCATAGCTCATTAAATCCGGTATTTTTTGCAGTTAAAACAGTGTAACACACTTTATATTATTTTTTTTAATACGAAAAAATAGGAAAAAACCGTTTATTGTAAAAATAAAGATATTAGGTGGCCATGGAATAGTAAATGTAACTTGAATTAAATATTGTTGTAAAGGAACGACCTAAACATCTCTTTTTTCTTAATGGGACACCCTGTATTTTACCGGGTTACCAAATTTATTTATTTTTTCTGATGAAAATGATTTCGGACCGAAATTTGATTCTTATGTCAAATTTTACAAAAAATTCATTTTACATTACTGATTTTTAACTATTGTTCTTATATATCCTATTATTAAGTATTTTTGACTTTAAAAAATGTTTAATATTGAGCTAATTATATAATTTAACAAACAAACTTACAGCAAAAGTCAACAGTAATTAAAAAGGTAAAGTGAAACCAACAAAGAGAAACAAAGTATCAAAATTATGATCAAAAAATAAATAAGGTGTTCAAACTGGTGTCCATTTTTAGTTAAGTATATTTGGCATCGTTTTTGAACGCCCGTAATTGTGTTGTGAATGTGGATGTTGGTTACATGCATACAAGTTCCTCTAATGTATTGCTTCTATTTATATACATGTTATTCTTTCAAAATCCACAAAAGAAAAAGTCGAGGGGGGTGATATCAAGTGACCTAGCTAGCCATCTGATAAGCCCTATATTGCCGATCCATTGCTGCCCAAAATTTATATTTAGGTGCCCTATTACATTAGCATTGTGGGCTAGGGCTCCGTCAAGTTAAAAATAAAGTTTTTCACGTCCTAGCAGGGGTATATTATCTATAAATGTTGTGATATTTCTTTCCAAAATATTAAAGTAACGTTGAGCATTTAAACTTTCTTGATACATTTCATATCCAATAACTCTATTACCTAATAACGCGACCCAAACATTGAAGCCAAATCTACCATTGGCAATTAATATATCTATTAAAAATTCCCGAAATTGTGATTCGTGGTTCATCGGTCCATATAATATTATTGTCAAAAAAATTATCCTTATGGAGTTTATCTAGGTAGCAATGGCAGAGTTGTATCCTCCTTTCTGCATCTCCCGGGTATAGTAGCAGAGGTTTTCTTGCCCTGTAGCACTTAAACTTATTTTTTTCTAGAATTTTTGAAGATGTTCCACGAGAAACACCAATGCCAGCTTCGATTTTTCTGCATGATGTGCTCGGATTTGCAGTGACACATCCAATTACATTTATTGTGTTATTTTCATTATTCTTTTTGATATTTTCTTACCCTGATTCTTTCGAAATTTCCGAAATTTATCAGATTGTCCTCAAGGCGTTAAAAAATCTTGGCTGAGGCTGTTTTGGATATTTCTCAAAATATAAATTTGACGCAGCGCGACGATTTTTATGTCATTCAATATAGCATTCTAACATATTGTATTTTTCAAAATGTTCATAGCTCTACATTTTATATGAGAAAGAAGAGACTTTTTTGAAAACTAATTATTGTAATTTGACTTTTGCAGTGACAAATGATTTCACAAATCTGAATGTATCTCACAGATAAAAATCGTTATTTTTTTGTCGTCCATAGCACACTACATTTTTTAAATAAATTCTATTCCTAGATTGAAATACGATGAGACATTTATTATTATGATGAAAATGTATGCCAGTGTACTTGTACAGGGTGTTTCACCATATTTAAATACAAAAGTTCTAGGGATTGTCCTAAACCGACAGCAAATTTTTATTGAAACAAATGAACATCGCAAAGCTACTAAATACTTATACTACTTATATTTCGATAGAGAATGTGTTTGGTTCAGTAAGTAGTTTTTGAAATATTTACGTTTGAAAATCGCGATATCAGATTTGGGTTTACGAAATCACAGTTGCCATGGATAAAAAACAAAACAAAGCAAATTAATATTAAGGACGTTTGAATCTTCCTTGTTTTGTTTTTTGCAGTTTAGTGATTAGAACTGATTACTTTAGATTACATTTGATAACAAATTAGAAGTTTATACGTCAAATGTGATTTTCAGAATTCCTAAGCTGCATTTACGTTTAGCGACTTTCAAAAATATATTTTTGAATCATTATTTTATTTAACAATTATTTATTGTTGGTCATAACGTTTATATTGAATGTACAGTTTGTCGTATTGTTTACATTTAGAGTAGATGTCAATGCTAAACACTGTTATTAGAAGTTCTACTACTTGTTAATGGAAATGAAATAGCTTCATCTTCTACTCTGTTTTCGATAAAAATTGTGTTTTCAATTTGTTTTTTGTTCTCTATTGAGTCTTCCAAACAGCCTTCTGCCACGGTAGTGGATTTCCATCCGCCATACCTCTTGATATTAGTTATATTTTCTCCTTAATCAGCTAACATTGTGGCGGAAGGTTGGCGAAAACTGTGACCCATGTACATTTCTGGATCTGGCAATCCCAGGTATCCCGCAATATTGGATAGCAACTTCCCAAATGTATTAATCCCCACACATTGTATTGTTCATTTTCCCTGTTTATAGTTTGCAAAAAAACGGCAATGAGGTGTGTTCGAAGGACGTAGAGCTACATATTTCCTATAAAGCTGAATCCACCAATTACAAATTCTGGAAATATGAGTTTTTGAATCAGGAATGTTGATGATTAGTAGGCTCTCTTTCTATTCAATGTTACCAATGGTTAATTTAGTAACATCTTCCCGGCGACATGCACCTACCAATCCAATAATGGGCGCAACTTTAATCGACAAGTAGACATCATCAGGTGCCTCGGAAAAAAATTTTGCAATTTTCACTTTTGAAAAAACTTTGGGCTTTTTACGTTTTTCTGTTTAATAAATTCTGTTAATTTTGACTATTTACCTATATCCACATCTTTGTTTGTTTTGGTGATCAATTTGACCATTGAAAATATTGCCATAGCGTAGAAGATTTGCAGGTTTCAGATTTTTTGCTAAAATAGGCTAGAAACACTTCTTCTTTCAGAGATTTTACCTCTGTCTTCTCGCATTCTGTAAGAACTTTGTATTCTTTTTGATACCTATGTCGGGATTTGGGAAGAAGCTGACTACTGGAAACTATATCACGCACAGACGCATAAATTGTTGTTTGCTCTTTGGTGTCATCGTAACCGAGACTTGTCTTTTAACACTATTGTTGAAACAATTGTAACTAAGGTCACTTAGCATTAAGCTAACTGAAATGATATGATATTATAATACGATGTAAGTCAAAATTATAATATAAATAATGTCATAAATTTTTGAATATATTGAATAAGAATCACAAATCTAGATGAGAAATTGCTTCTTTCTGTTCAGCGGGTTTTTAATAATTTTTGGAAAAAAATAATATCTAATAATTTTGATACAGCTGAAAAAAATGTCTTTTTCAAAATTTTGGCCAAAAGATCGACACGAAGCGGAGTTCGGGCATGAAGTACTTTCCCGCAAGTGTTAGGGACAATATGTTTTCTACGAGCCTATAGCAACTTAATAATAATGGTTATTATTATGGTTGTTTATTAAATTTTATTATTTATTTATTATTATTTTTTAACATTGAATATTTAGACCATACGGTGCCTAGCTTACATGTATGTGTTCTATATACCTGAAAGGTATACTAAGAAGTTTATGTTGTTTTATGAACACCATTTTGTGAAACTAGAGTATTATTTTTGGTAACGATCTTTGACTTTTCTTGGTGGAAAATAATAAATCAGCGTATATTGATTTTGCAGCATCTAAAACTGCCTGAGGTAATTCTTCATCTTGCTCGACACTTTACAGATATTAATTGATTTTAAGAATGCAAGCAAATTAATATACCTAATACCGGTGGTAACGATTATTAAGTTTGATTTATACATCACCTAGCACATCTTGTTACTATGTCAACTAGCAAGATATGCTGGTATTCATATTTGAAATGTATACAAGATATATATAGATGGATCTAACATTGATTGGCAGAGATAACTTAGAAAAATAAAATGTCAGTTAACTTATTTGAATTAGCTTTTTGGATTCAAAACGTTTGTTTCATGTAGAATCAGCGGCAGGATATGCTTTTCTTTAGTTATTTTTGGCAAAAAAAGGTAATATAAAAAAATTAAAATATCAACAAGTATTTTTTTAAAGAGGTTTTCCTCATTTTTATGTATTAGTATTTTGATATCTAAGTCAAAATCTCAGAACATTTTTAACAATTTTGTTTTAAAAATAATGCAAAATGACAATTAATTTATCTTATTTTTACACTTTTTTAAAATAATGTTAATGCATTTCTGATCAAAATTTTGAAAAATCCTAAAAAAGAAATTAGTTTTCTCTAACTGGTTGACTTAAAAATCTTTTTTTTTTTGAGTTAATGCTTTTTCCTTTTGTGAATCCTGTCGTGATCTTGAGGGTAGCGCAAACAGCACTTGTAGAATAAAATTCGCATTAGTAAAGCATTAATAGAGCTGTATATTCGCTTAGCTTTTGTTTTTACACTTCGCTATAGAGATTTAACCTCAGCATCATCTTCATTGGGTTATTTAGATAATTAATAATTTACTGGGGCTTATGAGAATAATTACTACTTACAGAACTTTAAGGATAATAACCACTTAAGTATTAACTTTTGGATATAGGCTTTAGACTAAGAAATATAAAGATATATAGTTATCTGAAATGCGTTTCCCATCGTTGGTACTTTGCGGAAGTTCCAGTACAACTTAAGATAATAGACTCAAGTCAAGTCTGGCGCTGCTATAGAAAAAATGCTTACTGTTTGCAGTTTTCTTCTCAAGTTCAATGTTAATGAGTTTATATTACGTAAATAATTAATTCACTTAATAGTCTGAGCAAAAAGTAGTTGATTAATTGAGGATTAATTGACACTACCACTGCACTTTTATTAATAAAATCGTTGAACAAATAATGTATTCAATTGTTTCTATATGCTACTTTGTAACTTAAGCTTAATCTGGTTATTTCATCTACCTATCCTATCACTTAGGCTTACTCTGGTTGTTTTAGTATCAGCTATCACTGGTAAAAGAGCTTGCCTTTCGATCCGGAGACGTGGGTTCGTGACTTTGCTTATATAGGGGGCACTTTTTCAATGCTCGGTATACCTGATTCGGTACCTTTCCGAGATGCTTTTAGTCGTTGGGATAATAAAATAACGGATCTGTAAGTAGACTTGGGGTTGAGTGCAAACAGTAAGAAGACGACTTCTTACTCAACACATACACTACATGACACACCTGCCTAGAAGGCAAAGGGTAACAAATACGTAGAACACATTTTTTTAAAGATTTTTCAAATTTTTATCCAAACATTTTCTTTTAACTCAAATTTTACTAAGGCCAATTAATAAAAAAAATGTCGTGGAATGCACACTTTACTGGTCAAATCGAATCTTATCCGATACTCTATACAATCCTTAGAATATAATTTATAACACTTTGTACCTTATAGCTTATAGTAAAAGTTTTATGTATTTCAAAGAAAAACCTTTAATGGAATTAATTAAATGTTTGATTGTTTTACACTTATATATGACCTTACTTAGATCGAGCCCTCGAAATGAGTTAAAACTTCCCGTTTAAATACGTTACCCATTAACAATAAAAACGCGGTATTAGGCAATTATAAATTTGAACATTTTATACACACTTTCTCCCGCTACAAAAATATATTTGTTTAAGCTCTTATTATACATATTTAAAAATAAACATAGCTTTATTACAAATATATGATATACTGCCTGATAATATAAAGTTGACTGTTAATTACGGTAAACTTAGAAGAATTTTTGTATACAGAATTGTTTCTACACCTTAAATAAATATGTTGTATCCTGTATGGTATTCGATATTAGAGATAACGTCATTGTGCCTGGATATTTGCAGTTTGTTGACAACATTATTGTATATTGTATTTTCTTAATAACCCCGTAAAAGGGAAATACTGTAATCGTGGAAAAATCGCCCTCCGAAATATTTCAGATCTTTACATTTCAGGGTACCTAGATGCAGAAAAACATGTTTTCTGAATTTCGTTTGTCTGTCTGTTCGGGGCATAACTAAAAAAACTACTTACGCTACAAATTTCGGCCAAAAATTAAAAGTCATATGGGGATCATATAAGGAAAAATTAAAAATCTAATATGGCAAAACGAAATGGCGGCCCAGTGAAATGTTAAAAAAAATATTACTAAAAAACTGCTTATCCAATTTATTTAAAATTTTGTACAAAAATCAAGTGTTATGTGGGAATCAATTGGTAAAACTTTGGTACGAATCTTAAGCTGACGGAACAAAATGGCGGCTTAATGAAATATTTAAAGTTCCGCCCGAAATGAATATTTAATGAACAGATTTCAAATTGTCAAATTGTGGGACATAATTAATTGTAGTATATAGATGAACTAATAAAACTGTGGTACTAATTCAAGACGGCGGAATAAAATGACGGCCAAATAAAATTTTTTAATCATGAAAAGATCACCCTCTCAGGTTTTACATATCTTCACGTTTTAGCGCTCAATAAAAATGTTTGGAAAGCGAATAATGACTATATACTGAACTAAATTGGGCCACTCTTCACTATTCCTAATATAAGGAAAGATTCATAATGGGGAAAGTTCCGGATAAAGGAAATTTACCGATTTTTTTTATTGCCATTTTTTCTGGTTTTGGTTTATTATTTTTCGGTATTTTATTTTTACTTTCGTATAATTGAAAGATACAATAGTTACTTAAACTTCAATACACCCTTCAGAAGGTAAACAGTTATAACAACAGAATCTGCTGCTAAAAATGAGGTGAACTTTTATCAAATAAACAGGATTAAATTTCCTTCAACATATTTTTCAAATATATTCTTTTCTGACTCATTAAAAGAAAATTAACTACATTTAAACAATTTATTGCTATTGCCGATTTAATTATATAGTGAGATAGTTCGTTCATAGAAGTCCTTGTTTAGTGATTTCCCAAAATGTAATTAAAATTCTTGAGGCGTTTCATTCATACACACATTTAACATACGTAAGCTGTTGACTAGAAAAATAATATGTTGATAGAGGTCATGAATTTTTGCATTTAATGATACTTTTCAATATTCCAACAGAAATTTAGATATCAAAGGAAAGAGGTTTATATGTGGTTCATCGATTACAAGGAGATCTTAGATCGAGAGAAACACGGTGAGCTACTGCAAATACTTTAACGTAAAGGCCTACGCTAAAGACATACATTTAGTAAACAACCTGTATTGGAAACAACAGGCACCGATAAGAGTAAATGATAAAACGTCTAGAACTGTTCCAACAGCACGTGAGATACTTCAAGAACCAGAAAGCATGACATAGAGTAACGGATGGCATTAAAGTTAATGTTAAGGTAGTCAACAACATTTGCATAAGATATTGATTATACAGCCATTCTAGCAGACAACGCAGGGGAACTGCGACGGTTAATGAACGAGAAATGCAGACAATAGATAATATAATCTCCAGATTTACCATCAAACCATAGAAAAAGTCGACAAATTCAAATATTTGGGAAGATGGAGTAAAGAGGTACAAAATTCCAGCAAATAAAATGAGAGTGCACATAGAAATGCTAGAAATGCATTTAATAATATGGAGAATCTACTTGCAGATTCCACTTTACATGAAATACGTCATGTTTTGTTGAAACTTATGTGTACTTAATATTGCTCTATAGCGTTGACACGAGGGGCGGATGACTCCCGTAAGTTTGTGTACAAGCTAGTAAAGTCTTTAAAAAAGTCCTTCAGATGATTTAAATGTCACTTAAAATTCCTCAAGACTTAAAAGTCACCCAAAAGACATAAGAGTCCCCCAAAGTTAATTAAAACCGTTCAAAAGAATTCAAATTCACTTAAATTCCTATAGAGGATTAAAAATCACCTAAATTCAGTAAAAGTCACCAAAGCCTTTCAAGTTTTATAATAGGAAATAAATATCTTTAACTACCGCGTTTTAGGTAACATAAAATTTTCGAAATACGTTATCTCAAGACTCATATATAAAACTCCGCGGTAACTACAATTTATTACAACTTCAGGCTTCAGAAAATCCAATTCTTTAAACATTTTTTTGGTCCTTTTGACGAAGGATATGACATATCAAATACTAAATAATCCAATATAATACTAAGATATTACATTATTCAGTGAATGGAAAGAATTTCAATGAAAGCGTATGATCTTATCAGTAAAGGTGTCCTACTGTTTTTAACGACTTTAGCGAGTTGTACTGTATTGCTTTAGAATAACCATAAAATTAATATTAATAGTGACCGTGGACTTTATTATAGCTTTGTTAGTTTGAAATTATTGAGTAGCCATTTATGAATTCGGGACGACATAGTGCGACTTAAATTACGACTTCAGCGATGGGATTTAAAACACAGTAGTATAGTGCGTCACATATACTTTTTACTATCCTCGTAAAGGAAAAAATCGCCCTCACAGATTTTTTTCAGATCTTACGTTTCATGGTCCCCGGATGTTTTTTCAATTCCGTCGGTCTGTTTGTCAATCGGCCTGTCTGTCTGTTCGCGGCATAGAAAAAAACTACTTATACATTTGGCTTAAAATTTTTGTCAAATATGGGAGTGGGATGGTAACATTACGGTAAAAATTCAATATAGCTGAACGAAATAACAATCTAACAAAATGTTATATAAAAAAGATTACTAAAAAATTGCTTATCCAATTTAGCTCTAAATGTGTACAGAAATTAGTTATATGGGGATGAACTGATAAAATTTTGGTACAAATCCAAGATGGTGGAAGAAAATGGCGGTCCAATATAACATATATCATATATATATATATATATATATATATATATATATATATATATATATATATATATATATATATATATATATATATATATATATATATATATATATATATATATATATATATATATATATATACATATATATACATATATATATGTTATATCCGTATCCCATGACCTTCCACGTGCCTCCAGAATGTCGCCACATATTATCACACAGTTGCGTCATTCACAGAAACCAACATCAGCAGTTTCCAAGAATTGCGACAGTACGCTCAAACACCGTCAGCAGTCTCCACGGAAGCCAGCGGATGCTTGCCGGTTTCCCACGTACCTCAGCAAGATTTTTAATATAAATAGACTATGTAGATTTTATTAAAAACAGTATAATATTATTCTTTTAAGTTGTAACAATAATTAATGTCCATTTGATTTCCAAAGTTGTGAACATATTGTTTTATTTTATTTTAATAAAAAGTGTTTTTTTAAAAAGTGAATTTTTCAAATAGTGAGATAACAAATTGGCGCAGTCGGTAGGATTCGTTTAAACGCTATTAGAACAAGAAAAAGGTCTAACTGGTAGCGGCGGACTCCAATCCCTTAACGGAACAAAAGAACCTGAGAAGTCCTCACTCGTAAAGCTTGGAGCCACATCGAGAACAAGACAACCCTGATGCAGATTACGATTACGTAAGAATCGTCTCGTATTTGATTTTATTTTTCTATACTGTTCGATTTTTCAAATAGGATTTAAACATATTATTATTTCCCTTACCATTTGTTTTCTTAAATTACAAAAAGGAAAACTATTTATTATTTTTGTTAAGATATTCTTAATAACTTAACGTTTTCATTTTACTCGTTTTTGATAAAACCTTTTTATTTTTAACGCATCTACATTTAAAATTCAAAATGTCTCTCGATAATACCCAAACAACCATTGAAATTGAACCTTATAAACTTTCTGAAATTTTTTCCATTGTACCCGAATTTGAAGGTGATCAAATTTCTTTAAGCAATTTTATAACCGCATGCGATTGTGCATACGACATGGCAACAACGCAACAAAAAGTGTTTTTAGTTATTCACATAAAAAACAAGCTCCGTGGTAGAGCAGCTCAATTAATTAGTTCAAGGAATCCAAGTTCATACCTTGAAATTAAACAATTGTTAAATTTACACTTCGGTGATTCAAGGGATCTCACTTCCCTTATACACGATCTGCAGCGATTAAGACAACTTCCTAATGAGTCGCCCCTTACATTCTTTAATCGACTTCAGGTCCTGAACGCTAAAATGCATGCCAGCATACAAAAGTCCCCACTCCTACATTCAAAAGAACAAAAAGATGCTCAGACCATGTTAATTGAAACTATGACTCTTAATACACTTCTTACCGGTCTAGAGCCACGCCTAGGACAACTTATCCGTGCTAGTAATCCAGCGTCACTTTTAGAAGCACAATCAAGAATTCGGAGAGAACTTCAGCTTTCGTATTTCGAAAATCAAAAAGTTAATAAACCAACTATTCCGAAACCCAGTCCTCAGTTACCTAGACCACACCAGCCACAACAATTAAAGTGTTCCAATTGTAACAGAATTGGTCATACAATATCTCAGTGCAGGCAACTTTCTTCTAATTTTCCCCAAAATAATAATTTCCAACGACCCATAACAAATTCTAATTTTCAAAGACCCGCAATAAACTCGAATTCTCAAAGATCACAATATCAACCAAATTTTTCGCAACAAAATAGACCAAATAATCCTAGCCAAAATACAAACCAAGCACAATTTAGGCCATCAATAATTCAAAGAAATCCCAATTTTCAACCAGCTAAGACGCATCATGTTAATACAAGACAAGAATGCTCCTCAGAGAATTATTTGCCCGAATACGATCAGTACACCGCCGAAAACGGCAATCCCGGTTTTTACGATTTTTTCCAACCAGAGGAAGAATCTTATCAAGATATAAACTATTCAAATGACACTAGTAATTACCAGGATTTTCTTACACCCCTTACGAATACCGACCCTCCAGACAATTCACCCCAGAACCCAATGACCGAGATCCAATCGAGAATAGAAACACTAAATCTAGAGAATATGGATCCAAATCTCAATTTCCCGGAACAAGCGTTTCTTTAAGTCCTCTTCTTACTGTAAATTCCAAGAATCTATATTATATCGATGACGCATCAAAACAATTCAAACTTCTCATTGATACCGGTGCAGGCATTTCTATATTTAAGGAAAACACCGTACAAAAATTTCCTACACGATTTCCCGAAAATGTCACTATTCAGGGAATTACCGATGAAAAACTTTCAATATCCCAATCTACACTCATACCTTTTACTATTGGTGACCCACACAAAGTGTATATTTGCAATTTAGATATAGATTTCGACGGTATATTAGGATTGGATTTCTTGGAACATTATGAATGTATTGTAGATCTGAAATCAAAACAACTTATTACAAATTTTAAAACTATGCCCCTTCACAAAGTAACCACAACTACAGCCATATCAGATGTACAAGAATGCATTAAAAACCGTAATAAAATTTCTATAGAGGCTAGAACTGAAAAAATTTTCAAACTCAAGTGCGAACTATTTAATACGGATGCTATACTTCACGCATATGTCAAAGAAAATGTGAGATTGCCAAATGCCCTGGTTAAGGTTAATGAACGCGGTGAATTTTTTACATCTATAATTAACTCAAATGCTATAGAAAAAACAATCGACTTTTCAAATTTAAATATCGAACCTTTTGACCCTGGAATTGATACTGAAACAATTTTTAACTTAAATACCTACCTTATACAAAACGCAGTTTTAGATAGGCGCTCAATTATTAAAGACCAGTTACGCACCGAACATTTAAACAACGAAGAAAACGATTTAATAACTAACCTATGTCTCGAATTTTCCGATATCTTTTATTTAGAAGGCGATAATTTATCTTTTACCAACGAGATCAAACATTCTATAGATACTAATAATTCAAGGCCCGTATTTACCAAATCATATAGATATCCTCACATTCATAAAGAAGAGGTAAAAAGCTAGGTAAATAAAATGTTAGAGCAAGGAATTATTTGCCAGTCCATCTCTCCATGGTCCTCCCCGGTTTGGGTTGTTCCCAAAAAATTGGATGCCTCCGGAAAACCCAAATGGCGTGTAGTTATAGACTACCGCAAGCTGAACGAGCTTTCTATAGCTGATAAATATCCTCTTCCGAACATTTCCGACCTTCTCGATCAATTAGGGAAATGTCAATATTTCACAACCCTCGACTTGGCTTCTGGTTTCCACCAGATCGAGATCAATCCAAAAGACATCGAGAAAACTGCCTTCTCTGTTGAAAATGGCCATTACGAATTCGTCCGTATGCCATTCGGTTTAAAGAATGCCCCGTCCACATTCCAAAGAGTCATGGACAACATCCTTCTCGGTATTCAAAATGAACGTTGCTTAGTGTATATGGATGACATCATCGTGTACTCTCCAACAATACATGAACATATTTCAAGACTAACAGAAGTCTTCAAGCGTCTCCGCAAAGCCAACTTAAAGATCCAACCTGATAAATGCGAATTCCTTCGAAAGGAAGTTGCTTATCTAGGACACCTTATTACCCAAAGTGGAGTAAAACCTAATCCAAGCAAAGTTGAATGCATTCAGAAATTTCCTATGCCAACAAATCCTAAAGAAATAAAGTCATTCTTAGGTCTTGCTGGATATTACAGACGCTTCATCCCAAATTTTGCCAAAATATCAAAACCCCTGACCAAGTTATTACAAAAGGACGTCCCATTCACATTCGACGCGGAATGCAAAACCTCATTTTCTGACCTGAAAAAGGCACTTACATCGGACCCAATCTTAATTTACCCCAATTTCGAAGAAACTTTCTTGCTAACCACAGACGCTAGCGCATTCGCTATTGGAGCCGTCTTATCTCAAGGTCCCATCGGAAAAGATCTTCCGATAGCATATGCATCTCGAACTCTGTGTAGTGCTGAAACAAAGTATTCTACCATAGAAAGAGAATTATTAGCCATTGTATGGGCTGTCAAACACTTCAGACCATATCTTTTTGGTCGAAAATTTGTTTTGGTAACAGATCATCGCCCTTTGACTTGGCTATTTTCAATTAAGGACCCCGGCAGTCGCCTAGCTCGCTGGCGCCTTAAACTCGAGGAATATGATTACAAGATTGAATATAAACCCGGCCGAATAAACAAAAACGCAGACGCCTTATCACGTATTAAAATTAACCATTTTAAAAATTGCTCAGATTTTCAATCAACCATCGCTATTTACGCCTCAAATGAAGACGACTTTAATAACAGACCCTCGACCAGCAAACAAAATTCATTTTCAGAAATAATAACCGAAAACGATCTAGACGATAATGAAATAACCGACGAATACAATAGATTTGTTAATTTATACAAGACAAAATCAATCATCGATTATTCCAAAATCGAAATTTCCAATGATCAATTTTTGGACAAATCAAACAAAAATATTGTCACTTTCTTTTGGCAAACTAAAATGGAAGATTTTCATTTTAAAATTATAGAGGACCTATTTGAGGAAAACTATGATTTTGCCCCGCTTACGGTAAACACCCTGTCTAGTAAGAGTGTAAAGGACCGCAAATATTTCATAATACCCTTGTCGTATAATACTGATACCGTAGTCCAGCAGCTTTTCTATATTATCTATAAATGTCAAGATAAATTCGATCTTTCTAAAACCTATTGTATCGAAAATAATTTACAACTTCCCATCCTCGAAATATTTTCATTCATTTTCTCTGATAAAGATATTAACTTAAAAATATGCCATAACCTCGTAAGAACCCCAGACCCGGATGAAATACCCACAATTTTAGATCAACACCATACTGGCAAAAAGAATCTTCATCGCGGTATTAATGAAACTGTCAAACGCATTCGACAAAAATACAATTGGACCGGACTAACTAAAGATGTCGAAAAACTCATTCGAAGCTGTGAAATCTGCCAAAAAGTTAAAATCTGTAGGAAAAATCTTAGTACGCCCCTAGTCATAACAGAAACTCCAAAAACTGCATTCGAAAGAATCAATATTGACATCTTCGAGTATCCAACTCGTAACTATGCCCTTACGATCCGAGATGAGCTAACCAAGTTCACACAGGCGTACCCAACATCGGATAAAAAAGCCTCAACGATTGTCAATACACTCCTGCTATTCTTTCAACATTATGGAACTCCCCTACGGATCCACTGTGACCATGGCCGTGAGTTTGATAACACATTAATGAAAGACCTGTGCACACTCTATGACGTCAAGTTAACCTTTTCAAGTGTTAGCCATCCGCAATCAAATGGATCGCTCGAAAGATTCCACGCCACTTTAACCGAAATGATTAGGGTTCACACAGCAGAACATCCCGAGGAACACCCATTCAATATCCTCCCCTATTCAGTCATCTGTTATAATAACACAAAAAACAAAACTCATGGATTCACCCCTTATGAGCTGATATTCGGCCATACGTCTAGCCGACCCCCAGAAACCTTATATAATCAAGAACAACTTATCTCCAAATACATCCGAAATCTAAATAATAAAATGGAAACATATTACAAAATCGCACGAGCTAGAACAAACGCCCAAAAGGAAAAATCAAAAATCAGATTCGACAAATCAGTCTCCGATAAACAACCCGATTATAAAGTTGGTGACAAAGTATATGTCAAAGAATCGCAAATTAAAGACAAAAGTGAAAATAAATTCAATGGCCCCTTTCAAATTATCGAACTTTACCAAACTTCAGCTAAACTTAAAAACCTTTCTACAAACCAAATTTCCAAAATAAATTTTGATAGGCTAAAGACATACTATGACTAGTCTATTTTTTTTTTCCAGACTCCTTTGGCTTATTCCAGCCGTCTTCTCCCAATACTTTTTCACACCAATCAACAATACCGTTGGACTATTTTACCATGAGGAAAATTTTGTCAAAATTACTAACGATAAGTGGACGTTACTCGTATACAAAGATTTACAACCCCTTAAAGAAACTATACAAAACAACGACAAATTACTTACTACACTCAGTGACGTGTTGAATGACCCATCCCCTAGAACTGTATCTTTTAAAATAGAAATTAAAACACATTTGAGCTTATTAACCCAAATTTCAAACGCAGTTAATCAAAAATATAGAGAAATCATGGCAGATACAAAAAAGTTATCTTATAGGAACAAACGCGGATTAATAAACGGCATTGGTAGTATTTTTAAATCTATCACAGGCAATTTAGATTCAGCCGATGGCGAATATTACAATGCATGTATAAACAAAATCACGCGAGATGAACGCGAACTTGAAAGCTTACTTAGAAATCAAATATCGGTAACTTCATCTGTAATTAAAAACTTCAATTCCACCATTCAAAAGATTCAAATTGATGAAGAAACCTTCAACCAAGACATAGATATTATACAGAGCGCTATCATGAACATATCTGATGACTTAGCGTTTTACGAAGGGCAAATTAAAACTCTAAATCTTTGCGAAGCTTTAATGGAAAGTTATGTTTTTCTAGAAGATTCTTTAAACGATATTATTCTATAATAACTCCAGGAGATTTGATCACTTCTCTCCAAGGGATATCGCGTTCTCTATCAAAAAATAATCTTCCTCTCCCTATATATTCATCAAATATTGCCAATTATATTGACTTAATTGAATTAGAATCATACCAGTCCGATAATAGGATTGTGTTCGTTCTTAAAATTCCTCTAACTGAACCAGAATCATACACTTTGTATCGAATTTTTCCTATTCCTATTATGGACAATCGAACAGGTCTTTTTCACATAATACCAACAACAAAAAAATACATTGCGCGAGATGACGACGCCTTACTATATGTACTACCACAAGACATCTCCAGCTGCAAGCCACTCGAGACGCACACTAAGATCTGTTCAGACCTTCTGCAATATCCAATCGACAGTGATGCTATCTGCGAAGCACAGCTACTCAGGCAGCAGAACATACTACCGAAAACCTGTCAAACATCGATATTGCTAGTCACCGATTACCACGTCCAAGAGATCTCCACGAACTACTGGCTTATCTCAGTTTCCGAGCCACTTCCTGTAACCGTAAAATGTGGAACCAGGAATATAGAAACCCAGATCCTGAAGACGAACTCCCTTCTTAAGTTACAACCAAACTGTAACGCTTTTATTGGAAGCACAAGAATTCATTCCAAGTACCTGGTGGAGGAATATAAAAATGTAACCTATAAAAGCCATCCTGTTCAGATTCCTTTCGAATGCTGCAAACAGTTCCCAGAACAGTCTCAAATCCCAAAGCTCAAACCCTTGAAGCTCAGCAACATCAATGCCGATGACCTGAACGTTGCTCAACACCGCCTAGACCAATACTTAGAAGAGCTAGACAAGTTAATGAAAGAACCCTTCATAACCAAACATATCCATTGGTTTACGATACTCACAATATCAATGGTCGTTGGAATGGCAATCCTCTACATCCTCTGTAAGTGTAGACGTAAGAAGCCACTGAAACTGTCCATAACTGGTAGTCAGGATCCTCCATCACCTCCCAGGCCTAGTCCGAAGCGCTTTGCCCCATACCAGTTGAGAAGACTAATACCAAAAAGGCGAACTAGCATCCATCCAGAAAATACACAAGAAGAGGAAGAAGCATTTGAACTTCAATCCTAAAAGTAGCTGCAAAGCACCAACTTTTCACTAAAAGGGGAAGCTGTTATATCCGTTTCCCATGACCTTCCACGTGCCTCCAGAATGTCGCCACATATTATCACACAGTTGCGTCATTCACAGAAACCAACATCAGCAGTTTCCAAGAATTGCGACAGTACGCTCAAACACCGTCAGCAGTCTCCACGGAAGCCAGCGGATGCTTGCCGGTTTCCCACGTACCTCAGCAAGATTTTTAATATAAATAGACTATGTAGATTTTATTAAAAACAGTATAATATTATTCTTTTAAGTTGTAACAATAATTAATGTCCATTTGATTTCCAAAGTTGTGAACATATTGTTTTATTTTATTTTAATAAAAAGTGTTTTTTTAAAAAGTGAATTTTTCAAATAGTGAGATAACATATATATATATCAAAACAAATAGGCGACTTAATTAAATGCTTTGAACTTGAAATTTTCCATAAAAATCAAGTTTTGAATAAATTGAGGTGATGAAAATAATAGATATTGTAATTTATTTTTTTATAGATTATGTAATTAGACTTACAAAAAATAAAAAAATTAATATAAGCATTAAAATAATAATAAATTAAAAACAAATTAAAACAAAATTAAAAATGGTATACTGGAGTATAGAAGCAGTGGTTTTATTTAAAAGTTGTTCCGGATTGGCCAGGACACAAACATGTAGATTCTGAATTCACTCCTTTTATTCAAAACACAGGTTACAGGTATCAAAGGTAGACACTGGTTTTTTTCCCACCATGGTTATACCTAACAATCGTAACTACGGTAACTTTAAACTTGTCAATGTTAGGTTGTTAACACTTCTAAATCTCAATTACCACTGAATCAAAATGTGTTCGGGGTCCTCTTCGATTCTTATGTCAGCCGAATAGCTATTACATCTTTTCATTCCTCGGGAAAACAATCAAATTGTAAGGATAGGGGAAAAAGTCATAGGAGGGGGATCCCAGTTGGGGAGGGGGGATAGTTTAAATTCTAGGTAAAAGACAGTCTTTAGGGAGCTTGCTTGAATTTGTTACGTTGGTTGTTGGGAGAAGTCATGAGTTTTGGTAATGAGGTCATTATTAGCAAGATCGACCCTTATGAAATAATTTGAATTAAGTTTGTTAATGAAGTCGCCCAAGCTCTTAAGGTTTGTATCCCTGTGGAGAATTGAGTTTCTGATGAATCTGTCCGCGTTTAGAATGATCCTGATTATTTTATTTTGGAGCGATTGAAGTCTTTTTGACTGGTTTTTATGATGAGTACTCCACGTGGGTCAAGCGTAGATTAGAATTGGTCTAATATAGAGTTTAAAAAGTGTGATCTTGTTTTTATTATTAAGACTACTTTTTTAGTGCAATAATGAATATAATTGAGCTAGAACACCTCTAGCTTTCTTAATACTATAGTCAGTACTTGCAGACCACCTAAGGCCTCTATCAAATATTACTCCCAAATATTTAATTTGCTTAGACCAATTAATCTCCTGTCCTTGAATTTTGACTTTTTTAGCAGTAGGGATTCTACTATTTTGTTGTGAAAATAATAGCTTGAGTTTTTGAGGGCTTAAGATCCAACTTCCAGTGATTGATCCAGACTTGAATGGCACCAATGTGCCTTTGAAGCCTGGATGATAATATGTTTAAGCTTTTATTTGTAGACATTAGAGCTGTATCATCTGCAAAAAGATAGAGATTGGTGTAATTGTTGGTTGGAATGTTAGAAATAAACACGTTAAATAATAGGGAGAGAGGGGAGAACCTTGTGGGACTCCCGCCCTTATTGGCCTAGGAGTGCTTTTTTTATGTCAAGGAAAATAGCGCCAGAGCTTTTTTTCCTGTTAAAACCATTAATAATGTCAGCTGCTAGTCTAGTTGTTTGATTAATGGTGCTAATCGAGTTTCTAAAGCCGAACTGAAAGTCTGGAAGAAGGCCTTTGTTTGCGACTTCTTCCTGAAGTTTAATTAAAATATTTTTTCCGTGATTTTACCTAATACAGAGAGGAGACTAATTCGTCTATAGCTGTTAGTTAGATATGCGCTTTCACCTTTTTTCTTAATGACTATTATTTTTGCTTGTTTCCACAAGAGTGGAAAATAGCCTAATTTAAGAATAGCATTAATAATTAAAGTTAAGTGTTTAAAAAGGGCCAATGGGGATTTTATGGCCATATTTGTAATGTTGTCTAGGCCTGGGGCTTTCTTAATATTTAGATTTTTAATAACAGATTGAATCAAAGCAACAGGAATTGATTCTGACCGTGTGAACTACGTTATTTTCGTGAGCTAAATTGATTGGCTGACTTTCACTAAACTGTTCATACAGGGCATCAGCAAAATATTCTACCTTGTCTTCAGGGTTAGAGATTATTGAGTTGTTGAGAGTATTCCTGATATGGGGCATGGGTAGTTTAGGTCCTTTGATGAGATTTTTCGAGAGTCTAAAGTAATGAGTACCTTGATCATTTAGGGCGGAGAGTTTATCTTCCCACTGCTGATTATATAAGTATTTAAGTAAACCCTTAATTTCTTTAGTGGCTTTGTTAGCAAGGCTTTTGAAGTGAGGGTCTCCAGTTCTGTAGGCCAGATTTTTGAGTCTGTTTTTTTTTCTTTTATTTTTTCCCTGATGTCCGAGGGAATCGAGCCGTATTTGGTAATTTTTGCTGATTTAAAGATTGTAAAAGAATTTATGGCAGAGATAATATTTGAGGTTAGATTGATAACAGCCATATCCAGTTCAGCAGGGGTAGAAATATTTTCTACTACTATTTTTTCCTGGTATAAGTTCCAATTGTTTAATTTTTTAATATATGAGTCATTATGGGAAGTGATTATGTCGCCATAAATGATCAGAGGAAAGTTCATGGATAACCGCTGCTGGTTGGGTTATAGCTTGGGTGTTTTTAGTTAGAAAGAAGTCTAGAAGCTCTGGTCTACTTTGTTGACTGATATGAGTGGGTTCAGACGGGATTAGAATATTATATCTGCAGACGTCCTGCGAGTTGATCAATGTCAGTCCGCGAGTATTTGTCATGTTACACCCCCAATCCCTGTATTTAGCATTGAGATCTCCTATTAAAATAGCCTCGTTTTGATTAAAAATATTAACTAGATTGTTAGTATTAAAGTTTTTTAAGGGAGAAGGCCCGCAGGAGACAGACCCAACCATAATAAAGCTGTCTTTTAGGGCTATTTTGGCATAAGTGCCTTCAATACAGTTATCAGGGTTGGGGATTTCGTATGAAATTAAAGTTTTTTTAACCAACAGTAAGGTACCGCCTCTTTGGGCCCCCCCTCAGTCCGTTCGGTAAACATTAAAATTCGGGAATGAAAATCTCTGCTTGTTTTTAAACCAGGTTTCCTGGATTAGAAAAACATCAATTTGAAATTTTTCGGTAAAGTGAATAATTTGCAAATTTTTATCTTTTATTGCATTTATATTACACGAGGCTATTCTAATAGAAGAAGGGCGCAATTTGTTTTAATTCATTTGCTGATATATGTTAAGTTAGGTGACATCTGAGGTAGAATTTGCTGGAATTGTGATTGTAAAGTAGTCATAAATTGGTTCATAAATATTTGTAGTTGATCATTCATATTAGCGAAGAATTGGATCAGTTGAAGCATTGCGCTAACGTCATTAGTGCTGGGATAAACTGTCTTTTTAATACTTATTAAGTTATCTTTCCCCCATAGGAATGTGGGGGGTGGGATTCTAGGGGGTTGTTTTGAGTTTTTAGGGTGTTTGACACAGCCTTGAAAATTTGCGGGGTGGTCACCCCCGCAGTTTGCACATGTACATTTTATATTTTTGTCGAGTTGACAGAGATAGGTAAAATGATTTTCGTCGCATTTTAAACATTTGGGTTCGGCGGAGCACTTTGCTTGTGAGCAACCATAAAGTTGGCATCTATGTCATTGGGTAGCATTCGATTTATTTGTGATTCTACCTTTATGGCCATATCATCAAGCACGTACAAATCAAAAATATTGTTCTCAGTTTTAGGAAGAATTACCAGCACTAATGGCATTAGCCTGCCATCTTTGGAGGATTTGGAGGATTAAATCTAATTCCTTCTGATAAATTTGTGGAGTCACCAAAATTAATATTATTTCATTTAAAATAAGCAACACTATTACTATATTTAGCCTTATCTCTTCAAATAATCGTCTGAGAGGAGGGAGAAGGGTTAGGTTGGGAGGTTCGAGGTTGGGTACTGCTGGAATCGTTGTTAGAATTATTGATGTTAGTTGTCTTAAAAGTACTGGATAATTGGGGATACTCATTGGGATCGTCAGTATTTAGAGTGTTGGAGTTATTTGATTTCTTAGCAGATGGGTTTTGAGCGGGGGACTGAGAAAGGTTTTGTCTCTTTTTTTTTTTTTTTGTTACTAACCTCTTGAGTCAAAGTCGTCAGACATGTGTTCGTCCGAAATATCACTGTATGCGTTATGATTGGAGGATTGGGAAGAAGGAATACAATTTGAGTGCTCATTTTTGTACCTTTTAAGTTCAAAGACGAGCTTGTTCACTGTGCTGGTCAATTTTTCTAGTTAAGCATCTTTTTCTTGGATTTTCTTAAGGAAATTTTCTTGCATCTGTTTCTGCATTGTCTCGTTGGATAAAATTAAATTTTCGGTATAAATTTTCAATTCGTTATAGTCTTTGAGTGTTGGGGGAGGCTCCCTATTATCACCCATCACCGCTCTATGCACTAGGCGTAAGTAATTTTAACTAATATAAGGACGCTCTTGTTCACACGGAGTCACAAACTAGTTAACAACTCAAGGGCAACGTCTGTTCCGTACTGTAGCAGACAATATATGCTTTTTTATAACTTTTTATAGATTTGTCGTAAATAATTGAATCAAAATGTGGAAGGATGGAATGATCTAGAAAATTCTAGAATAATCTAAATACTACAGGGTGAGAAGAATTAAACCTAACAGAACATTCGAGAACGATTTTTGACACTATCATAGCCGTTACATGGATAAAAATTAAGGTAAGTCTACTTCAATAAAATACCAAATAGTAAATAAATTCATCTAAATCTTAACAAATCTATAACTAGGACTAAATTTGTAACAATATGTATGGTAGGTGAATGAATATGTATATCAGATCTGGACAATAAAAGTTGTGAAGATGAAAAACGTATATTTGCTTCCACCTGAATGATTGTTAGAAGAACGATAGAAAATAATATAGACAAAATAAATATGAAGAAAAATAAATTTTAAAAAATCGGTAATTTGGCCTTCACCAGAACATCTCTCTTAATGAATTCCACCAGACACACATAACACAGTTTATATAAACATATATTTATTTTGCAACTTTATAGATATTGTATAAATTGTTCTATAACTTGAGAATAATGAAAATTTGCATTCAGGAGCCGATTCGTATGTGTTGATTTTCTATGTATCGAATGTACTCTTTCCGTTGTATAGGGACATCTAGAAAGGGAATCTTACCTCCTGATTTTATATTTATACTAGCTGACCCTGTTCCTTCGTTGCACGTACGAATCGAAATAAGAAAAGGAACAATTTGTCTGTAACATAAACTAATAACTAAAAATGATAATGGAGACAGGCATAACCATATAAAGTATTACTTTTTTTAACTACAATTTAGTCTGCTCTTTTGGAGACTAAAGATAAACATTATTTCTTTCGGTAACTCTGGAAAACGCAACATAAAATTGGCCACGCGGTTAACTCAAAAATACAGACAAATATTGTATTAAATAATCTAGATATCCATTTTTAAATAAATATTTTTAAAAGCCTTTCACAACACAGAGTCATTTTATAATATTATTTATTTAGATATTTTAAAAGAGTAAAATGACTTTTCACCCGTTTCCAACTTTATGTTATTATTTTTAGAACCCGTTGATAAAATAATCATTTCAAAAATTTCATTTTGTCTAACATTGTGTAAGAAATTAAAAACACATAAGTTTTTAGACAAATATTTTTGAAAACTATTGATGAAAGAATTGTTTTAAACATTTGTTTAGTTAAAAGGGTATTGTAAAAAAGTTCAAACATATTGCAACCCTTTAAGGGTGGAATTTCGAAAAATCCAGAAACTAATTTTTATATTTTTTTTGGTTGAACAAATGTTTTATTAAGTAATATATACAAAATATATACTAAAAATAAAACTGAATTTAAAAAATTTCATCCTAACCTATTCCATTTTCGATAGTCCCTAACACAGAAGCCGCATTACCTCTTTGAATAGCGAGGCTGATCCTTTGGGTAATGAAGCTTTTTGCTTGCTTGAACTATATTTTTATGCTTACTTTATTAAGAAGCTTTTTGCCTCATTACCCCAAGGACCAAACGTGTCAACTGCGAAAGCTACAAATTCAAATAGGTCTTCCAGCTCATCATATATGTCATGTTTTTGTAATTCTCTGCTACGTGCAGTACGCCTGCAGCTTAGCTCATGTAGGATATAGAGATCTAGTGTTTCACCACAAGTGCAGATATATTGTTCACACAGTCTCACATAGGCAAAACAATGGAAATACGAAAAGATGAATCATCCAATTCGATATAAAGTTAGTGAGGAGATAATTATTTTTGGTAGCCTCTGACCAAAGAATTGTTCTTAACAACTCATTTAGTTTCAATTCACCCCTTTTTATCCCCTTATTGGTAGCTTTCAAAAAATCCAGAAATTTATTTTTATTTTAAAAAGTTATTGACGGAAGAATTTTGAAAGCTGCTAAAGAAAATATTGTTTTAAAAAATCATGTAGTTAAAGTCATATTTCAAAAAAGGGAAAACATAACTAACCCCATTTCACCACCTTAAAGAACAACATTCAAAAATTGATTTTTAGATAAATATGTCTGAAAGTCATTGACGAAGGAATTATTTTTAAAACTCATTTAGTTCAAGAAATGTGAAAAATTTAAAAATAAAATTTCTCTAATGACCCCCTTAACGACCGATTTTCAAATCCAGAAATCGATTTTTAGACAATTATTTTTAAAAGCCATGAATGAATTGTCTTAAAAACTCTTAAGTTTAAGGGATACTGTAAAAATAGAATCACATGTTTTCCCCTTTTCTCCCCCATAGGGGCGAATCTGAAAAAATCCTTTCTTATCTCAGACTTCCTACAGCACATAGACAAGATCCAGATATGGTGATCAGTCAGAGAGTGGATTTGGCTTTTGTGTTATATGTTATAAATGTGTTATAGGAGTATAGATTTGCGGTTACTTATTTAAATGATCAAGAAACACTTTCATATATTCGATAAGAGTATTATTTATATATCTGAACGACGCTTTTGGCTTTACTGGAGACAACTCGAAAATTTCCTCCTCAAGAGCTTTCATGAGGTAACGAAATAGATGAAGCAGATTCAATCAGATCTAAAAGGTGCTGTCAAGATTACCATGATTGGTGAGGTATTATTGAAACTGAATAGCAGCATTCGAACCTAGTAATTCCGAGTCGAAACTGAATAACATATCTTTTGGAACTAACTGGATTGTTTCAATTTGAAGATGTGTAGAGTTGTTTATACATGACTGTGTTTTTTCCTGTAAAACTATTATAAATACCGGTTTTTTAAGTGGGCGATCATATTGCACTGATTATTGGTTAAAGTGATATATATTTGTTGTGTACTCAAAATTCTAGGCAGTCAGAGGAACCAAAGGATTCTGGAGCTGCTTGGTCTTAACGACTTCTTTTCCTCTGTTGGTAGACTGGATATTTTATCGTATTTTGAATATATTTGTTGAGTCTGGTTTAGTTATTCTGTATGTGTCGTCGGCCAATATTATTCGCATTTTCTCCAAGTAAGCTGATAATGGCATGTTTCTTGTCAGCCAGGTCGGGCAAAATGTCTGTCTGCATTGTCATTTAAACTTTTGATGACAGTTTTTTCGGCAACCGAAAAATTTGATTTGGATAGTCTAAAATCTACCCTTTTGGAGTATAAATACATAAATTATTTCTTTCGGTAACTCTGGAAGAGGCAGACCGCTCTATTAACTCGTTTTTAAATCTCTTATACAAGTCTTTTTTTAACAAATATACTGACAAATACTGTATTAAAGGAAAAATATATGTTACCCCTTTAAGAAGAATTTCGAATCTAGAAATACGTTTTGAAATAATTGTTTTTAAAAACCTTTGACAAGTGAATCAATTTGTAATATTATTTACTTAAAGACATATTTTAAAAAAAGTTCACCCGTTTCTACCCCTTAAGAAAGAAATATCTAGAAAACCAAAAATTGAGGGTTATTGTTTTTAAAACCCATTGATGCAAGAAAGGAAATATCCAGAAGTTGGTTTTTAGATAAATATTTTTGAAAACTATTAACGAAATAACTGTTTTAGAAACTGATTTAGTTGCAAAGATATTGTTAAAAAGTAACACAATTGACCCTTTCAAAAAAAAATCTAGAAATATTTTAATTATTTTTGAAAATCATTGCCGAAAGAATTGTTTAAAAAATTCATTTAGTTAAAAAGATATTGTAATAATGTACAAAAATATTTCAGCTCTTTAAGGGTGGAACCTTTAAAAATTCAGAAACTAATTTTTAGGTAATTATTTTTGGAAGCCATTGACGACAGAATTATTTTTAAAAATTCATTTAGTTTCAATTCAACCCCTTAAAGGTGGCATTTCAAAAAATCCAGAAATTGCTTTTTAGATAATTATTTTAAAAAGTTATTGACGAAAAAATTCTTTTAAATGTTCATTCAGTTGAATGTAAAAACCGTTTCACCCCTTTTCCCCTTCTAAAAGTGGAAATTTGGAATTTTTTTTTGGCTTTGTACTTAGTGCATACAGCCACTACCTAAAATCAAATAATGATAATATCACTCTCACTATTTATACATAAACCAAACAAAATAGACCTAACCCAATCCATATATAAAGAAACGTGTAAAGATGTGGACACTCGCTTTACGCTAGAGGGGTCCATCTGAGCGACTTTTTAAGTTACACAACACATGGTAAGGCCACGGATTATTAGGTTATTATTGGGATACAATAGGATAATCAAAGCCTTACAACTTACGCTCACATAATCTTACAAAAGTAATAAAAATTGTCGATATATATCTATCTTTCCTTGCTAGTGATAAAATCACCTCAGCGTTAATAGGAATACTGTTTAGTCTCCCAAATTCCTGGATAATATATTCAGATGCTACCCGGTTATGTGGTTATGTTGGCAATTCAAAAGCCAGTGATTTATGTCATCAATACTTGAATTGTCACATGTACATAGAGGACTATCAGCAAGATTCATTTTATTAAGCAGGTACCTTAGATTGCCATGCCCAAACATGGCTCTTGCAAAAGTAATATAGCAAGGTCGATTTAAGGTATTCTCTTGAATAGTTGGTTTGCTTACTAAGGATTTGTTGACTCTGGTGTATTGGAGTTATTGACTGCGTAGCTTGCATATTGTTCTTTTCAAAATTCTTTGACTCTATCCTTTGTTTTGGGGAAGATATCGTAGTATTGCTGACCTAACATAGGAGTGAATTGCCTTTTTGGCAAATGAATCAACCTTGTCGTTGCCAGAAATACTTGCATGACCTTTTACATATACAAAAGAAATGCTAATATTATTTTGTTTTAAGGCCAAAATGTGGGAAAATATGTCAGCAACTAGAAGAGATTTTTCAACCTATTATTTAGAGATGACATAGAATCTGATAAAATTATAGTCATTTGTATTATGTTGCTCATGATTATAGCAAACATGATTCAAAGCTTGTTTCAAAGCATATAGCTCTGCTGTGAATATCAAATAATTTGTATTTAACTGAAAACTTCCAACAAAATTATTTGAAGGTCTATAAGAAGCACATCCAACACCATCTGCTATTCTAGAACCATCAGTATAAATAGCTACGTCACCTGGACGGTTGACCATTATGTCAATAACAATTTCCTCATTAATCCCACCAAATTCAGTAAACGTGGGGAAAATGACATAAACGTCACATAACAGTGACTTGAAATCAGCTGCAAAGAAGGGAAGTCCATCACTGGTATTAATGTTTTGAAAATGAACTATGGTATCAGTAAATGCATCAGCCAATGGAGGTGAATTTTTGTGAATCCAATAGCCGGAAGGCAAATTTTCCGTCGCCAATCTGGCAATCTTATTTAACAGAAAGTCGTTACCTAGGAACTTGTTTTTAATAAGAAATTTACCAGACAAATATTGTCTTCTTAAATATAGGGGTAATTCGCCAGACTTGGGTTTTAGTTGAACAGAAGACTCCCATTACAATTCGAAGACACGGACTTAAAACTGAACCTTGTGGTAAACCCATGCTTGTGTTTCTTGGACCAATCAGTGCTTTATTGACTCTTACAAAAACTGTCCTATTAATAGAACATCGAACTATATTTTCTGCAAGCGGCCTAGGTATATCAAACAAAATAATTTTTTCCACCAAGATAGTCAAATCGACATTATTATATCTAAAAAAAGGGCCGCTAAATAATGATTGTCCGTAAAACACTTCTGAATATCCAAGGTCAAATATGCAACACAATCAATGACACCTTTCCCCCTCCGAAAACCGAACTGAGTTTTTAGTATTAACTTTAACTTTTCAACCCACCATTCCAATCCAGTCTTTACAACTCGTTCTAGGGTTTTAAATATACAAGACATAAGAGAAATTGGTCGAAATTCATTAAGTTTACCATGTTAACAACATTTTTTAGATAGTCGCAATTTTCACCATTCAGAATTATTTTATTTATTGCTGAACAAAGAAGAATTTTAGCATTAACTGGTAAAAATCGAAGTTAAGTTAATTAAGTTCTTGAGGTGTTATTGGTTTACATAAAAGATGGTAATTAGAAACCTGCTGTTGTTTCAAAATTTGAAATGTGGAATCCGGTGTAATATTATTTAGGAAAGACTGAGCATTTTCTTCGGACATAGTATTAATCAGCTCATTAGATAACCCTTTTGAGATTTAATTAACTCTTTGCCATATAACTGTTGGATTAGTCTGGGAATTCAGATTTTGACAAAAGTTAAGCCAGCTATTTTTTGCTTTTAATTTAAATAATAGCTTAGATTTGGCAGTAGTATTTTTGTATTTAAGAAAATTATCTACACTTTTATGCCTTTTATAATTTTTCAACGCTTCGGAACGTTTCGAAACTATTTTGGAACAGTCATTGTCCCACCATGGAGGGGAGTATTTACTATTTTTCGATATTCTTAGGTTTCTAAAAATGCTATTAGCTACCTCAGTTATTACTTCTACTATCTGGGATAATATGTCATTTGCGTTTTGTTTGAGAGATTTAGATATCAATTACTTTTAGACCTATTTGGAAAATTTAGAAATAGATTTTTAGATAATTAATTTTGTAAACTACTGCCGAAAATATTGTTTCAAAAACTCATTTAGTTGGTATTGTGGTAAAAGGGAAAAACACAAGTAACCCCATTTTTAGCAGAGGAACCAGATGGTTCTGGAGCTGCCTGGTATTAAAGGCTTCTTTTCCTCTGTTGGCAGACTGGATAGTTTGTCGTAATGTAGATTTGTTTGCTGAGTCTATCTGTACACTGTGGTCTAAATTAAATCGGAACCTTTTTTAAACTTTATTATTTTTCTTATTTTTTGACCGATTTTATATATTTTTGGATATGGAAAATCTCGACTTATTTTTTTGAACAGGGTGCACAAAAAAATCGAATTTTTCTAAAACGTTGATTTTAAAGTCGTTGCAAAAATCAGGTGATTCCAATATTTCTACGATTCCATATTAAAATGGTTGATTGGTTTTCGGATACTGACCCAGCAACTTAAAGATTTTGATTGAATTCAATTTTTAATAGTTAATTTTTTAATTTAAATCCGATGCGAGATTTATTTAATCGGCTAAAAAACCTATACGTTTGTATTTTGCTGAAGTATACTAAACTATTTAAAATCAAGATTGGCGTGTTCTCAAATTTCAAAAATGTAGAAAGAAACGATCAAAAAACAGGAAATATAAAATTATAATACATTTATTTATTAGACTCGAGAAAAATTAACTTTAAATTATTTTATAATAAACAGCAGATAACATCAACAATTTATAAAAACTGATGGTGGATATGACCACCTTGATTTTCTACAACAGCTTGTAGATTTCGGCGCCATAATCCGATAGAATTTGTTAATATTTCTTGGTTAAGATTTAGCCAGCACATTATTATTCTTTCTTTTAATTCCTGAAAAGTGTTAACCACCACATCTTCGTAAACCATTCTTTCCAGAAAGCTCCATACTGTATAATCCACTGGATTAAGATCCGGACTGTTTGGGGGCCAAGACTGAGATTTTATAAAATCTGGGCAGTTCTCTCGTAAATGTCTAATAGTACTGTTGCAGGTATATGCGGGTGCACCGTCTTGTTGGACTGTATAGTTATCACAAACATATTCGATTTCCGGTAACATATGAGATAAAATTTCTCGTTGGTAAACTTTAGAGGTTACGTTCTCATCTACAAAAATGATGCTGCTTTTTCCCTAAATGGAAACTCCCACGGAAACCATCACCGATTCCGAAAAATGCACCACTTCAACTAGCAACCGATTTAAAAAAATATCTCTCTTTTTTTTCGATTTAAAAAAATATCTCTCATATCAGCGGCAAAATATACTCCGTTAGTTTGAGGGTTTTTTAGATGTCGAAGAGTGAATATTTTTTCATCGGTAAACTATATTTTTTCGATATCTCGCCGGCACCTGAATCTTTGTAATAAAAGTTCATATCTTTCAACACGTTTTTGCTTTACGTCTGCCGTTAACTTTTGACAATAAATCTTTTTAAAAGGTTTTAATTTTAAGTCATTCTTTATTATCCTTCATACTGAACTTCTACTAATTCTCGTTGTTTTAGTATTTTTCGACAACTTACCGAAACATAAGCTGGGGCATTTTGAATAATGTTTCTCACTTGTTCAGTGTTGGCAAGGCTTCTGATGGATCTTTTCCTGCCACGTCCAGGCTTTACCTGCACAGAATCATTAGTTTTTAGCTTCATAATTAAATGTTTCTCTAAGGGACTTTATCAACAATTTATCTTCTAAACTAAGAACGGGCATTATTACAACTTACAAAGATCACAAGAATAATATTTCAAAATCTCAAAGAAACTGTCAACATTCACTATCAATCTGTTTTCTTTTGTTTGAAATTTAATCAAGGCTTTCTTGATTTTTATTTGGACTTTTTTCCACACAGTTCAATATGTTAATGTTTAAAAAGACATCACGCAATATCTAGAACAACGAGAATTAGTAGAAATTCAGTAAGAAGAATAATAAATAATAAAGAATGATTTAAAAAAATTAATAAAGAATGATTTAAAACGAAAACCTTTTAAAAAGGTTGTCGTTGATGTTATTTACTTTTCATAATTAAATAATTTAAAGTTCAATTTTCTCGACTGTAATATATAAAAAATGTATTATTATTTTATAATTCCTGTTTTTTGCTCTTCTTTTTGACATTTTTGAAATTTCAGACCACCTACCTAATTCAGCAAATACGAACTTATAGATTTTTTTAGCCCATTAAATAACTCTCGCATGCGACTTAAATTAGAAAATTAACTATTAAAAATTTAATTCAATCAAAATCTTCAAGTTGCTGGTCATGATCCGGAAACCAATAAACCATTTTAACATGAAATCGTAGAAATATTGGTATCACCTGATTTTTGCAACGACTTTAAAATCATCGTTTTAGAAAAACTCGATTTTTTTTCGCATCCTGTACAAAGAAATAAGTGGAGAAATCAGAGTTAACTCAGAAATGATTCAACTAAACATATAAAAAATCTTTAAAATCGGTCAAAAAATAAGAAAAATAATAAAGCCTAAAAAAGGTTCCAACTTAATTTGGACCACAGTGTATGGGTTGTTAGCCAATATTAGTTGCATTTTATACAAGTAAGACGATAGTGGTACGTTCTTTGTCGTCCAGATCGGGCAAAATATCTGTCTGCATTGTCATTTAAACATTTGATGGCAATTTTTTCGGCCACTGAAAAATTTGATTTGGATATCCTAAAGTGTTATTGATATTTGACGACATATAGCTTATTATGTCAACTTACTACGCTCTCTGCTGATTGTTGCTTCGACAGAAGACCATATCTCCTCTATGGGTATGCTTCTCGAACTAATGGTCAAGTTTTTGACCTTTGGAAATGTCGAATTGTTCCGCTTCAGTAAGGGTTTTAGAAGACTGCTGCTTGATTTTAGCAATATATGTTTTACGGTTCCTCGGCTACAGCCCGTTTGTATTGTACTTTTCAATGTTAAGGTGACAACAATATTTGTATGTTTATGCCGCCAAAAGTTAACTTTGATATGCAAAAAAATGAGACTAACAGGGTTGGCCCCAAAAGTATAATCTATAACATGTTTGAAAATCACTTTTCACAGACAAATGTCATTCATTTAAAATGTGATATTTTCCAAACTAATTAGTGTAAAACATAAGAACAATTGAAAGCGGGTGTTTTCTTCTTTTTTACGCTATTTTTCCAAAAAACACAAACATCTTCAGCAGGATTTTTTATTTTTATTTTTATTTTTATTAACATATCAATACAATCACACTCGTGTTGAAAATATTTGTTTCAACGCTAGCGTTGAAAACCTGAGTAATTGATTTGATTAATTTATTGTAAATAAAATAAGTTAAAAGTATTAAGGATAGGCTATGCTTTAACAATTTTCTTTTGACTCACCATCTTTGAAATACTGTCGTTTTATTTTATTTTAACACATGTGTGATATACGGAACTTTCTAGCCAAGTTATCAGTTCCTTTTGTATCAGTTTTATATGTGGTCGTTTCGTTCGGTTACTCTGAGAAACTAATGATGAAAATGTAAACCGTACAGCCTAACAGTGTAGACAACGTTCCAAGCAAAATGGACAATATAAATAATCCAACGCACGGATCTTGGGCTGCGACATCTGAAGGGTCCGGGCAGTAAAACGCATAAAACCAAAAACACATCGCTCTGTGTGTTATTGAACTCGAATATATTTCTCGGATCATTCGACTTGTTTAATATTTGCAATGAATATTTTTTATTCGCATAGTTTCTCTTGTGCATCAGTATCCCTGTTTTATAACTCCTGCGTTATAGAAATGGCTATTGATTTTTCAGTGTATATTCTCAAATATTAATATCATGAATTTTTTGCACAGATCCAACAAAAACTCACCGTCCAACAAGAGCTCTGGGAGCGGAAGAAGAAAGTATTTAAAATAAAACAGATCTGGGGTCTGAATGATATTTTACCTAATTGATGAACAGTGAACACGCTTGGCATCATTTAACTATTGCGGGAAAATGTTGAACATTCTTTTTATATGACTCATGTTCAATATATGTGTTTGTTTATACATAAAATTATATTATATCAATTATTGTTGAATGTGTTTTTATATAATATTAGCAGCATGCGAAGAAAAACCCGTTCTGTCTCTAATAATTGTTCTGCAAAACATTGCAAAAAGTTTACACTTCCAGTTGGTACTGTCCTCGCATAGAACAATACTAGTACATCATAACTATATTCAAGTATAAAAACGACGAAACCTTCTTTAAATCTTGATAGTCCACAATAAAACCTTGCATAGTGTTGTTGCAACATTGATTTTTTCCGGTTAACTTGGCAATTAAGTAAATCAGTTATTAGTTGAGACATTTGAAGGCAGGTACAGACAGAGAGATTTTCATTCGGACAGGTTTACTTGTTTAATTCGATTTCACCGAACGGTATTAGGAAAATCAATAGACCTTAGGACCGGATATCAGGCTGTGCTATTCACGCATATCGTTAGATTTTTAATCAAAAGGAAAAAGGAACGCTGTCTTTTTATTCTTCACAATTAAACCGTGCGGTGGGTTTTGTGCTGATGTGATATTTATCCCCAAGTTTATTTAGAATATTGGTAAGTAGCTTGTTTTTTTTTAATTAGCAAAATGTACGTCTGACAATTGTGTATATTATCTAGGTATTCCTTGGTTCTGCAAATTTATATATAGTCTCACTTGTTTTTGTTTGTGAGAAAAACAACGCAGTTGAACTAATTATCACTTGAACGTGTAAATTTCATATAATCCGTTGAAACTTAAATCACCGATTAACGCCAAATTTGCCTAAAACTGTTTTGAATTAAATCTAAGCAATAATATGTTTTAGTGAACCCATATAGGTTTCATTTAAAGAAATTATATATATATATATATATATATATATATATATATATATATATATATTTCGTTGGTCACTACATCTAGAACCCCTTGATTATTTTTATAAATTTTCGAAATGCTAGACTAAATCGCATTGTTATTAATATTCCTACAACACCTAGGCAACATAGAAAACAATTCAAGTAATTTAGGGCACTGTCAGGTTTTTAAATTCCATGATCCCAGCCCGTTACAAACTTTTAGAGATATTTTTAAAAATGGAAAAATTGTTTTTACTCAGAAAAAGTATTTACGACCAGTGTCGCCAGGTAGCACACATTTTAGGGTAGCATATGACCAAAAAATACGGTAGAAAACGGTAGAACTAGGGGCGCTGTAAAAAAATTGTTTATGTTAAGGGATAGGAGGAGGGGGGGACTTCTAAAAAAGGTGTATTGAATTCAAATCGAATGCAAAGCTATACAAATTTAATAATTTAACTTTAACAAAAACAAATATTACCTGCGATAATCTATAATTTTCTTCGGCAAACGCTTTTTGCATGTATGGCAAAATATTGGACTTCTTTAATTATTTAGAATTAAAGACATAAAATGTACATTTTAACTTATTTAATGTGTTATTATTGTCATGACTACAAATTTGGAACACTTATTAGTATAAATGAGATAAAATGATGGTTTTCTAAATGATACATTATTTTAAACTTATCTAATTATATATTACCAAATAAATGTATAAACATACGAAACAAGAAGTAAACGACTACTACAACATATTAAATAAAACATATTCATATAAATAACAAGCTAGTTCGATCTTTTTCTGAGCAATCTATAATTTGAATCGTTTTTTGCGGGGTAACCACTAGTAACTAAGATTAGCGTCTATGGTGACGTCATGGTATGTTTTGACTTTTGATATGTCGTTCCATTCCATTAACAACTGACAGATTTAAATGTTTTTTGGATTTTTTTATATTAAATTCTTTTTAATTGATTTTTCTAGTTTGCTAGAAGTTTTCAGTAGTTAAATTAATGATTTATTATGTATTAATGCACACCATTATGCTTCCTGATGATAAAGATAGATCTACCGCAATTACGGTAGTCCTGGTAACACTGTTTACGACTCATACCTCCATAAACTATAGACTGTGGGATTTATACGTTTAGAAATTCTAAATACTTTATTGTAGAACAGTTATCGTGTGATTTAAATTAAAACAGTCAATAAAAATTAGATTCTCTAGCAGTATCCTGCAAGCCCAACATAACAAAAATAAACATTTTCGTTAGGTGTTATTTAATGTATTAGAGAATTTTCTTAAAAATGTCTTTATGATTTCTAAATATTTGTAATAATTTGAGGTTCTGCTGAAGATCTCATTTTTCTCAATATAATTTTTCCAGGAAATTTTCAGAAGACGTTTATTTACTTTGGTTGTAATCAGTTTCTTTTTTTTTACATCAGGGTTGTTCCATGGATTCTCAGTTTTGTATCAAACGGTTATGTCGAATTGTATCAAATTTCGTAGAAGTGTACCAAATTAAAATTGTATGTAGTATTAGCAATTAGCCCATTAGTTCCAGCGCATATTTTTCTCCCTCTAAATTAAATCGTGTAATTTCAAAATTTTAGAAAAAACAAAACAGCAAAAAATTTTTAGAACAATTGACAATGAACAGCATATTTATAAATAGGCCAAAGGCACAGGCTACTCTCAGCATCAGATGATTACAATTAATACTTTTTGTAAACACTACACTCGCAGAATCTGAAGGAAGTTGCATAAATACATTATTTGCTACAAGATGTTTTTATAATTATTTATTTTTCATGAATATTATGAATATGCCAAAAACTCAAAAGAGGGTAGCAACTATTTTCTAAGTGTATCAAATTTGGTACAAAAGTACTCATTGGAACAATCCTGGTTAAAGTTAAAATTATTTCACTTTTGAATAAAAATTGCGTAATAATTGTGATGTTATTCAACTATGTCCGCTACCAGGTGCTACCTCGCAATAAAAACTTATTTATAATTCTTAAATAAATGTCCATAATTTAGTGATGCCAGAAGCACTTTTAGATATTAAAACATCAGGTGTTGTTGCGCCATCTATTTCTGAAGCCAGGAACTTTATAAAACAAAAATAAGTAATCCTATATTTTCGCAGAAAATTCAACAGCAGGTTAAGTAAGTAACCTTCTTAAACAACTGTTGCCAAAAGTTCGTTGCAAAAGTAATATTAGTTCTGAGTGATAGATGGCGCACAATGAAAGTAGTTTATACAGTGACTTTATACTAGAAATAAAGTCCACTGTAGTAGTTTAAAGAAGTCAAATCATTACGCTAGAAACACAATGAAACTACCGTAACCTTTTAACGTAAAAACTAACCAACACGAAACTTCAAAAGGAAGTACACATTTGTGGCACAAAAATCAGTGATAATTTTGACAATAAAACTAAATATAATCGTAAATCACCTAGATTTCAAAAATGTACCCAAACACCTAAAAACGCATAAAGTAAAATAAAATTTGAGGTAATTTGGATTGTGTATATACAATATAATATATTATTAATAATATAAGGATGTAGGATATTATAATCAAATAATAATATCCCACCATGATTATAAGACAAGTCACGGATTGGTTTGAAAGTTAATCATCCCTGTTTGTAGTGGTTTATAAATAACGTTAATTTCCTAATATAAGATATGCTAATAGTGGAAATGCCGGATGTAGTGCCTGCCAGAGATTTTATCCGAAACTAATTGCAATTGCTAAGAAAATATTTTTAGAATATGTTTATCAAATAAGAATTTTAAAATAGCCTAATGAAAACATATTGGAAAATTTAATTTTTTCATACCGGATACTGCTTTACATGTTATACATCGTACCAAGCATTTGTTTTAATACTTTCTTCATATCTATCTCTAATTTCATTTTTGTAATAAAATGGGTATGTATAAAATTAAGAAGCACTTTTAAATTGTCTATATTTTTTGGGTATTTCGAGAATCTAATTTTTATTTCCCAGAGTATGTATACTGCCTTATTTTACAGGCCCTTCTAGTTTGCCATTTAATCCTTTATCGCGATTTTTATAATCTGGTTATTTATATTTAATTAAATTTAATGTAATGTGTTTTGTTCTTATACATTTTATCTTATCAAATAAACGTGCAAACTGCGAATAAACCTTACAAACTACAACGGTCTCGTATAAGGTCGCTGTGTAAAAACAGGCATGTTGTGACATCTATACTCTATACATTAAACTGAAGACTCCAATATATCGACTTAAGGCAATATAATATTCGTTGTTGGAATTTCAACAGCAGGTGAATAGGTAACCTGTTCTTGTGCCGGTTGCGGTATGTCTATCGTTCCTTAAGTTGCATTCCCATCGAATAGATGGCGCGCATTAGAGCCTTTTCTGAAAGTTTATAATTTTTTTCTATATATTTAAAACACTAGAAAGAGTTGTACTGCAGCGATTTATATTATTTTTTTAAACCTTTTAAGAGACCTGAAACCTTTTAACACAATTTTTTGTATTGTAAATGTATACAGTGTTTAAAAAAATCGGGTTACTGATTACTGTCGATTCTGCTTAAACCTCTTGACGTAAAACGCTGCATTTTGGCACACAGGTTGGTAGGATGTAGAGGTTTGATAAGAAGGGATTTTTCAAAACTCAAATTTCAAGGGGGTTAAATATTTCAACAACTTTTATTTAAAGACGGTTGGTTTTTTGGAAAAACGAATAAATTCGTGTATTTTATTTGATTTTTTCCATGTTTTAAAATTTCTTAAAAATTTATACTGGGTGTTTCAAAAAATCGAGCTACTGATTGATCACGATTGTGCTCAAACCGCTTGATATAAAAAGCTGAATTATGCCTTACAGGTTGATTATAGGATATGGAGGTTCGACAAGTAGGAATTTTTCAAAACTCTAATTTCAAGGGGATGAAACCGCCCCTTAAATATTATAATATTTTTTATTTAAAAAACGGTTAGTTTTTCAAAAAATCGCTTGAACAGGTATATTTTATTTAATTTTTTACATATTTTTTAAAAATGTATACAGAGTGTTCCAAAAAATCGGAAATAATTTATAAACAAAAATCTCCCAAGCCCCTTTTGACAAAAATTGAAAGAAAATGCAACAAAAAACTTGGTTTATAAAAAGGTATTTAAATAAGGCGGTTTAAGTACCTCTTTAAATCCCTTTAGTTATCGCCATACGCGACCGAAGTCGCGGGTACTCGCTAGTAATTATTTATATATTATAATTATAAACTCAATATATTTCTAATAGTACATATATAGTTGCCAAACTATATCGCAATTGTAGTGCAATTGCTTTATCTCAGAGAATTTTTGAGGAAAATAATATACAAAGCAGCGTACAATGGCGTACATATTTGCTTTAAATAAGCATTGTGCTCAAAATAAAGAGAGCGATTAATTCTTAAACCAATTCGTGAATGTGGCGCCACTTGCTGTAATTTGATTTTCTTAAATACCCTATACTTCTTACATCAACCCTAAAAAGCTGTCCAAAATAGCTAGTTTTAGTTCGTTTCTAATTAGAGAGCGTATAGCTTAGCATCAAACGCCAATAATTACTTCTAAAAGTAGTTATTCAATTACATACCATACAACATAAAATAAATTAAATTATTGGGTAAATTGTAATATTAAATACATGTATTCTTAATTTACTTCAGCTGTACAAGCCTTCCTACTATGCTAGCACCCTCCTCTTTGAGCTGGTCTCTAAGACCAAAGGAAATAATTAAGGAAAAATCGAGGGGAAAAATTGTCTCTGTCTCTTAAAAGATTCTTAGAATGACATGCAAGGAATCTTGACCTGTTCAGATAAAATTAGAAGCAATCATGTTCACTAACTATTCCATACTTCACATATTATCTTCCAGCTGTCCATCCATACTATAGAGACAGTATTGAAAATTCACTTTTAAGATTTTTCAGGTCTTCAATTCTGAATGAAAAAAATAAGTTTTTTTATTCAAAGGAAAAACATATTAAGCTGAGTCCCAAATGTCAAAATGTAACCCATTATTTCGCAGACATCCTGATATTGTTCCTAACCTAAAAACCGAAAATTTCAAAGACTGATTATACTTAGAATAGACTCTCCATCAGGCAGTTTTATAAGTTGGCCACATCAGTCAGTCGTCTTGCCGTTTATTCGTAATCCTAATATTATGCACGCAACAGTTTGACTCGGTGTTGCTTGAAACGTAAATTAGGTCCATTTGTTAAGAAATACAATATGATAATTATGCTTCAAAGAAACAAATAGGATTTTCGGGTAATAACATTAAACAGATCTATGAATGAATTTAAACAACTTATCGGATGCTATGCTTCGCTTACTGGCAACGCTGGGCGTTAAGCTAGGCGAGAATCTCTCATTGGATCCAAACAAGATACAATAGAAAATTAGAAACGGAAAACCATTCAAAGAGTCTTTTGTATTATATTGTGTGAATCGTTTATTGTCAATAATCTGTCTTTGGTAAGACGAACTTTCCAGGGTTTCTAATAAATTGGTACGATTTTTATTAATAAGTTTATATTTAGTTTTCTTCGACCTTATGGAATATACTTGGTGGGTGTTTAAAGGCTTTTTAAGTAAGAAAATACAAACTGGGGAAAGAATTGTTGGAAAATTAGCCATGGTTTTAATAGACAAGGCAGTAAAATATGGGAAGAAGAAATGGGTCTGAATTTAAAGCAGCCACTCTTTAAACGATGGGGAATATTACAAGTAAAGTCTTTAAAAAAATACTATGATGATGTTATATAAACTGTAACATGTTTAATTAATTATTATACAGTAATAAATAATAATAAATATGGTTAGCAAATCGCATTGAATATGACACACAAGCAATTTGTTTAAATATTAAAGACAACAAAAATCAAATAACTCAAAGAGGTCAACTGTTGAAAGCGAACTGGCAAAGAATGGGGTATAAGAACAAAAATAAATTAAAAGTATTAGCTATACTAAACACATATCAATAAAATCGTACCTGGTTTTAGATCAAAAACCCTATAATAAAAAAATGTGTTTTAACAAACACAAATATATATATATATATATATATATATATATATATATATATATATATATATATATATATAAGGAGAAAGTTAGTCGTGACTGACTAGTTAGAAAAAAGCACTTTGAACCAACAGAATATGATTTTCACAAAAAACGAAAGATTCTATCCTCCTATCTATCCTATCTTGGTTAGGTGGGGATGCAGTCAAAGAAAAAAATTTTTGAACGGCCTAGTGTGGAATACTCTTTATTGCATGGTCGAGCTTTCGAGAATGTTTATTCTCTTCTTCAGGACCCTTCTATAGAAAAATACATTTGTAGATAAGAAAAGAAAGGATTACAAAGTAAAAGAAACATCTTACCAAAGTGAGTTAAAAATAAAACAGTCCCATTGCAACAGGCTTAATGTTAAATCTTGTACGTAACTAGAATATAGACGGTAACTAACACATATCAACAGTAAAATAAAATTTTTGGTTACATTTTCAAATTTTAAAAAAAAATTTACAAACATGCAGCGAAACCACTTTCAATGCTGGCACGCCGCCATTACTGCAAAACGAAAAAATGCGTCGTAGTAGGTAAAATAATAAAGGAGACAAAGGAAAGTACAATTCCCGCCTAATTCTATGTATATCGATTACTACGTACAAACTACGGCTTCTACCCCGGAGGGGGGAGTTGACAAAGACAAAGCAACGTCATTGTTAACGCCAGCCATATATATATATATATATATATATATATATATATATATATATATATATATATATATATATATATATATATATATATATATATATATATATATATATATATATATATATATATATATATATATATATATATATATATATATATATATATATATATATATATATATATATATATATATATATATATATATATATATATATATATATATATATATATATATATATATATATATATATATATATATATATATATATATATATAGGTATATATATATATATATATATATAAGTTGAGGTTTCTACTCAAAAAAGTCAATATGTAACGTGTTGCTTAAAAATAATAATAGCTTTTGAACAAAGAAAATATATTCGGTTTTAGAACGCTGTTTTTAGTTTCCCCTAGGATCATTCCGTTTACCTGAAAAAAAATTGTACGCACAAAATAGCAACCAAAGTTTTTCGTTGTTTAAAAAAAAATAAATTTTAATTCTGTTTCTAGGGATCTGTTTCGTCCTGTCGTAAAATATTTTAATTTTTAAGGGGATAAGAGAAATTTGACCGTTTTTTTTAACTAACCGCTTTAAAATAAAATAATATTTTCGTTTTTTGAAGACTACTTCATATCCCTTGTGCTACCCTGTATAATGAGAAAAATCTATTTATAAACAATAAAATCGGTAAATTTCCTTTACCGATTTTTTACCTTTACCCAATTTAGTTCCGCACTTCAAACCTTTTCGTTGGGAGCCAATTTGTTCCACCATATTAATTCGTACCAATATTTTACCAGTTTCTACGTATGCACACTCGATTTTTGGGCAAAATTTAAAATAATGCAATTTATTAGTAGCTTTTACACTGATTTTTTTAAGACCGTGATTTTGTTCCGTAATGTTGTATTTTTACCAGTTTACCTTTATATTACATTACTATATCACACTAATTTTCAAGTCAATCGAATAAAAAGGTGTTTTACGTTGATTTTTTAAATATCAATTTTTTAAACATTTTATTTGGCCGCCATTTTGTTCCATCATCTTGAATTCGTAACACGATTTTGCAAGTTTGTCTCTAAATCACACTTAATGTTTGCATTAATTGCAGTAGTTTTTGATAATGATTTTTCAAATATTTTATTGGACCGCCATCTTGGAATCGTACCAAAATATTACCAGTTCATTTTTATGTAAAACTGCGCAAAATTTGAGTTGTAATTATTTTGTTAGTAATAATTTGTTTAAGATTTCAAGAGTCCACCATTTGATGTCGATCAGGTAAGAAGTTACGCCGCGAACTGACAGAGAGACCGACAGACCGAACAACGGAATTGGGAAAATATATTTTCGACATCTAGTGACGCTACAATACAAAGATTTGTAAAACCTGGGAGAAATTTTTTTCACGATTACAAACATTTTATGGCCAGCACCTTGAAATCGTACTACAATTTTACCAGCTTATTTCTGTATCATACTTAATTCTTGCACAAAATTTGAAATCAATCTGATAAGCAGTTTTTCAGGATTTTTTTTTAAATATTTTATTAAGCAGCCATTTTGTTTTGCCTTCTTGCCTTGTTCTGGATGCGTACCAAGCTTTCATCAGTTAACATAATACCTGATTTTTCTGTATAATTTCTTTTTTAGAATTATTTTAGGCGTTTGAGCGGTTTCGATAAAAGTAAGTACCCAAATTTTAAACGAATTTGGACTCACTGTATATCAGTGCAATAGAGGATTAGTCCTTAATTAATAACAGTAGCTGCTTAGTTACGTAATGATAAACAATTTTCAAAAGTGTCATAAGGCATTTCTTAAAATAATATCAAGGTCAGTTTTAGATCTTCTGATAATCAAAATACAATAAATAAATTCCAGTTATAGTTTTGCTAAACTAGTTTTTATTACGATAAGTAGCATATCGAGGAAGAAATTAATAGCAATATATTTTTTATCAAGAGTAATATGCATCTTGTATTCAGTTAAAACTGGTTTTGAATCGAAGATTCAAAGTTTTCATTTAAACAATAAAATAATTACTGGCGACATGGTTTATTAATCCGTTATGTAAATATAAATAATCGACGTATTCTAAATCAATGTTAATAATAATTTAGCAATATGTCCCTGATGTACAGGGCAGCACAGCTCACAAAGTTAGAATAGTAATAAAGAAATTATGATTCTTTTAGATTGTCATATTGGCATTCATTACTTCCCAATCTTTCGTCCTTTCTTGTTTCATATACTGGCCAACACCAACAATATATTGACCAAAATAGCTGAATTTTATTTATTTTATTATGCTAATTAACAACATGGGGCTTATGAAAAGTCTTGACTTCGGTTTTATACCTAGATAGATATAAAAGGTATGTTACCTTCCTAAAATTTCGAGAATTTCATCATAGTTTATTTTAAAGCAATGTCGCGAGTTTTTGCAAATAAGCCGGATCATTTGATGTTATGTATTTGAGGTCAGCATTGAGAAAAAAACAAAAATGTACTATAAGCCCTTTTGTAAGGAAAGCTTACCATTTTTATTTTGGCTGTAAAATTGAAGACCTCTTCGAAGCTGGCTAAGTGTACAAGGGCGGTCAATGGCCTTCGCTGTTCTTATGATCTAGCGAGATTCTAAAGACCATGTTGGTGATTGTTACTTTTGTTTGACGCCTCCTATTAAAAAAGGTATTAGCGTCAAGAAAAGATTTGCAATACAGTCTCGAAATCTACAATTCTAACTACTAAGTTGTCTATTCCCAACCCACCTCAAGAATACATGCTCGATTCTGACGATGAAAAGATAGATCCAAATGATAGTGTAGAAGATCATTTCGCCCGCTCATCAGCTTCATACTATTTCAATGATGTCTAAATCCGGAGAGTTTGATGGCAATACCATTTGCTTCCAAAATTGCATTAACAATAACTATTGCAGTTCTATGGCAATGCGCATTATTGTCAAATAAAATAAAATCATTGGCGAAATTTGGGGGAAATGAAAACACGAAAATGATATAAGACATATAAGTGCTTAATGTAATTATTGTGACTCGTGAGGCGAACAGTTTTTAGCTATTGTTCAAATTGTTAGAGCAATTAGAGATGAATGGGATCGATTACCTCAACAATTCATCAATACAATTATTTTATATGTTCCACGACGTTGCCAAATTGTACTAGAAACTATATAACGGCGTAATAAATATTAAGACTGCTTTTGATTATCATTGCTTGTATTTGTTATGATGACTTTTTTAATTTACTATAATGAATAAAAATATTTTCCAGTTTGTATTGATGAATTGAGGCACCCGGTACAAACTAACTACTGATGCCCTTAACAAGCATGCTTTTACTGGTATACATGTAATATTGGAAAATGTATCATAATACGAAAAACACAACCCAAGATTCGAACCACAAACTGTTGATTATTTGCGGATTTCTTTAAAAAGCACATCTTGCGTTAAAACCCCCTTGAAAATGTCAGGCATACGTTTTGCAATTAGACTCATGCTATAAAATAAGGATAACATTCACTCCCGCAAATTTGGGATAAGAATGATTTTTTTGAAACTTGCATGTTGCGTTAAATACAGTGCTGGAACTTTGATACGCATAATGGAAATTTTTGGCTATTTTTAACTTTAATTATATCAAAAGAATTAGAAGATAATTAAGTGCGGTTTTCAACAATTATACAGGAAGTAAACAAGAGATTTTTTTTTCTAAATTTGATATTTCTAAAATGCAAAGAAAGTTCTTGAAACCTTACACCTTAAACCTTAAACCGCACATAAATGTCTTTTAAATTATTCGAAATATTGAAGTTTAAAACTTGTCCAAAATTTTTCATTGTGCGTTTTAAACCAGCACTTTATTCCTGAATATTTGGGAATGATTTTGTCCTACGCCGCATTCAGTTTTGTTAAGTGATAACAGAAATATTAAATATTTAATTTTGACTGAAAAATTACATAAGCAGATAATTATGTACAGCAGTTTATAACCTAAACTACCCTCATTAATTAAAGAGTCGCAAAGTATATACTATGTGACTGTTCAAACAATTAGGATAGTTACATTTAAATTATAAATTATTTCTAGTTATAAATTATTATCCAGAGCATTGGCTTTATATAGTCAAAGTCCAGAGTAACAAAGGAATTTTCTATGGTAATTACCTGACGGACTAAATTTTTTCAACTACCTGGAATTGACATTCTGACAGAGATTAGCCATTCTGGTTATATTTTTGAATCTAAACATAAGAAATATTCTGCTTTTAGTTTTTTATTTTTAGATTTGCTGAAAGACCCAAAAAATAGTTTTAAACTACAACTTAAAGTCGCAAAACCATTTTGGGACCTTAGTTTGCTTTTAATTGGTGGTGCGTGCGTGGTCTATGGGATTAAAAACAGATAAGTAGGATGAGAGCTGTAGCACTGTATGCAGTGGCGCAACTAGGGGGGGGGGCTAGGGGAAGCTTAGCCCTCCCCAACCTCGAAATTAGCCCCCCCGCCAAACGATTAGGGATCAAATTGAAAACTGATATAGGTAGGGTAAATGTTGTAACATTGAAAAATTATGGAAGTCATTGACATAGATAATTATTTTTTTTCGACTACATATATTTAAAATAAAAATAATATTCCAAAAACTGGCGAAAATTCTCAAAGTTACTTAATTGTTTGTATCAAAATAATGTTTGTCCAGTATATGTACAGAGTAAGCCTGGCAAGCGAGACCCCCCCTTGATATCTGTGATAGCTAAAAATAGAAAAAAAAACTTTATATAAAATATTTTTAATGTTCAGCGGACTTTATTCTATGACGAGCTTTCTCTATACACAGTGGTTCAAAAAAGTTGGGCGTGTCTAAATTTGCATTTTTAAATGTAACCCTGTATTTTTTATTTCAGTTCAATTCGGTATGTTTTTTGTCTAACATACTATCATCGTAAATTTAATGGTTTTCGTCAAAATGATATTTGAAAAAAAAATTGTAGTTTCCCTCTACGATTGTGAAGCAACTACCAGCTGCAGCCAATACCAGTAGCAAGCATTGTTATTAAAATTGCACCAGTTAATATCTATTTGTAAACAACAATATTTCGATTTTAACTTTTTATTTATTAATAACTAAACAAATAATGAAGGAAGTAACAATTAATTAACGGTAGAAAACGTAAAAACTATAAAAACAATTAAACGTGATAAAACCAGTGGATGAAGTTTGGGATATTACAAAATGTTAAACTTTCAAATGCTCGAACATGTTTCCGTTTTGTTCGATACACAATTGTCTTTGATTATTTTTCATCACATCCAAAAGTGTTACAGGAGTAATTTTGGAAAACACATTTCTAATATTCGTTTTCATATCTTCTATGGTAGTTGGTGGAATTACATATACTTATTCTTTGATATATCCCCAAAGGAAAAAATCACATGGAGTAAGATCAGGTGATCTTGCCGGCCAGTTTATACTCCCTTTTCTTTCTATCCATTTGTTTGGATAAGTTTGATCCAAATAACTGCAAAGAATGTGGGAATAATGAGGAGGTGCCCCGTCGTGATGGTACCACATAACTTATAGAGGGACCTCTTCCAAGTAAGTAAGCAAATCGTTTCTTAAAAAATTTAAGTAAATTTCGCCCGTTAAAGCGCCGTCAAAAAAATGTGGTCCAATAACCTGCGATCCTAAAATTCCGCCCAATACATTTAAAGACCAAACTCTCATCCAATAAGGATTTGAAGTACTGTAATAGTGCATGTTGTGTCTATTAACAGCTCCATTACTTTTAAAAGAAGATTCGTCGGTGTATAAAATATTTCTCAAAAATAGTTTATTTTCAATAACTCTCGTTTGAAGATCTCTTCTCGATCTCATTCGCCCCCATGTAGTTCTGGATTTCCAAGGAATGTTTAGTAAAAGACAATTTTTGGATCATTCTTCAAAAAGTGCTGCCGTTGTATCTTTATGGTAGTCCACGCAGGAGTTTTTAATATCAAAAGTAGTTCGTTTCAAGGAGATAAAGTAGTTGTAAATACTTTGAAACTTTCTCGAAGTTGCCTTTTCCGATATTATTCAAAATACCTCAGCCATAACCAAAATATTTAATTTTCTGACTGATAATCAGCTGATGATTCAATGAGAACTAGTGAGAGATTTGCTGCTTTATTATTTTTTTCTTTTGAAATCTGTTATTGTTTTCGGTAACTGAGGATGAACGGTGAAGTGAAACATGCAGATCGATGTTCCTGTCTTTCTAACGAATACGGATAAAAAAGGCGTAATCTACATTTACAACACAAAACGATTTTTCTCTGATTTGACTTGAAATTTTGTATAAAAATCAAATATTAAACAGGCATAAACTGGTAAATTTTTAGTGCGAATCCTATATTGCGAAAGAAAATGGTGACCTAATAAAATGTATAAATATTCGGTAAAATTTCATTTCCTGAAATAGAACTTTCCTTTTATGGAGGAAAGTAATAAAGGATATAATTTATTTTTTGTAGACTACGTAAATAATGTTATGAAACATATTTTTTATAGAAAATCATCACAGATTGTGGTTATATTTGAGGTATCTACAGGGAGTTCCTAAATGTCGAGTAAATATCAAAGGGAATGATTCCTTGTATTATATTAAGAACAAAATTGTATACTAAATGTGTGTCTGCAAATGCTTTATTTTCGTGGTATAGGGTGTACAAGTTAAGTTTTAATAATTTTAATATAATAATAGTAAAATCTATTTGACAGGGATTAGGCAGAACCTCAAAGGTATTTCCAATACTAGGCATTCTTGTAGTGCATTTTAGTTTTGAAGGCAAATAGTTTTTGCTGATTTTTTTCGACAAATAAAATTAGTTCCGAAAAATTCGTTCGTTAGTTGGGAAAGCCTACCTTGATGTAAAAAATGAAAAACGTAAAAGAAGATCCATTGCAGAATGGTTACTCTGAAAGGTTGATAAGTAAAACAATATGAACATTATAAAATAACCATCACACTAGGACACATTCCGAACCAAAAGAAACATCAGTGTTTCGCACAATATATTATATATTAAGAGAACATCTGAAATGTTTAGAAGAATATTCAGGCATGTAAACTGGGAAATACATTAAGAAACCAAAGCATGTCGAGAAGAAAAAAGAACCCATTTGTCAAATCCAGTGAATGTGGTGAATAAGAGTCAGTACGCTTTTTAATCATGCACAAATGGAAGAGGCGTAAAAATAAAGCACCGAATGGAGTGATCGGAAGCAAACATTTTACAGGGGGGGAGGGGGATTTGCGAAAACGAAAATGTAAAGAAGCTTTCATAAAAAAGAATCTACATATGGATTGAGGTGAAAATGTGTCCGACACTTATACCCACATACGACTACTTTATAAAATTATAAAACCGAAAAAAAAGTCAATGCAAGTCTGACAGATCCAGATTCGTAAACATTCTACATGGTAGACAACCACCTTCAAATAAATATATTTGTAGTACGAAGCTAAGATATTTTTTCCGTTTGCTCTATTACTGCTTTACTTATACACCACTTAGGAAATCTGTTGACCTAAGTTACGCGATATTCTCAAAGACCATGTAGAAGTCCATGTAATTTAAAATACAAAAACCATTAGTCATTGTTTTTGACCTACCCTGTACACATGCTGATTCAAAATTCCGATTATTTTCGTTTCGCCGTGGAGCTTGTTCAATGACTGACATAACATATTTGATTGACTGTTTAAGTGGCAATTATGTATTTTTAGCTCGTACAAATGAACGGAACCAGATCCAACCGGTTATTGAGATTTCATCTGATCGAATCGCCGACGGTAAATTTAATTCTTTAGCCACAGCTTGAAAAGAAAAAGCTGACCATGTACGTTTAGTAATATGTTATTGTCTTAGAAGGAAAATATTTGTAATTCTCCATGAAATCAAGACAGAAAAAAGGTGACTAACTCTCTAAACTTAGGTTGGTATTGGGACGTCATATTTAAGTCACAACTAGAGCCTAGTAAGTTTTACAATATGTATTTTGTAATCCTGTTTTATGAAGTATTCAACGGTGGATTTAGATAAGCTCCAGAAATTACAGCATGATATAAGTATTACACAGGCCAACACAAATTTTGGTGCCTGCGATTTTTTAACTATTCCTGGGTAATTTTTGGATGCAGAATGTAAAAAAGTTCTCAGATTTTGTCTATCAGATCTAGTTTTAAAAAAATAAAAAATTGTGTATATATTTTACGTTATAACTGTTATAATATATAATATTACTATTGCCAGTTAAAAAAACAAAGACACATGGATTTAAGTATTTATTGCAAAAAATTAATTTACATAATTACATTAGTCACTAATCATATGAAAATTTTCTTTTATACGACTTTCTAGAATGGAGTTTACTAGGGCAGTCTCGCTGAAGGCTCCAGCAGTAGTCCGCCATCATGTGGCTATCCCATCGTCCTTGATAACGATCTTCCATACTTTTAATATCGTGATGGAATCTTTCCCCCTGTTCTTCACTACAATCACCTAAGTTTTCTGGAAAACGATCTAGGTGGCTGTGGGGGTAGTGAACTTTTATACTCATGTTACAGCCGAGAATATTAAAATTTGAAAGCATAGTTTCCACTAATTCTACGTAATTCTCTGCTTTATGATTGCCAAGAAAATTTTGTACTATTTAAATAAATGAACACCAAGCGTTAGATTCAGTCTCGTTCATTGATATGGTGAATTGTGGATATTTAACAAGTTGCCTTATTTGAGGACCGTCAAATATACCAGCTTTTAGTTTTTCTGTGCTAATGCCAGGAAATTTACGTGACAAATACCCAAAACAATTTCCATCTCGATTTAAAGCTTTCAGAAATTGCTTTATTAGGCCTAGCTTGATATGCAAGGGTGGAAGTAAGATTTTTTCTCTTGAAACCAAAGATCACGTTTTGTTTTCCTTGAATCATGACATCTCTTGAATTCCAATTTTTGTTAACCCAGTGCTCATTTTTAGCTCTGCTGTCCCAAAGGCACAAAAAACAAGGATATTTTGTATAACCACTCTGCTTTCCAAGGAGGAAGTTAACCATTTTTAAATCAATACAAATTGCCCACTGATGTTCTTCGTATTTAATTTTTCTCAAAACTAATGCAATTGTTTCATATTCTTCCTTCATAGTAGTAGAATGACCAATAGGAATTGAGCCATATTTGTTACCGTTATGTAAAAGAACACATTTTAAACTACGTTTTGAACTGTCAATAAAAAGGCGCCAATCATCTGGAGTGTATTCAGGCAAACCCATTTTTTCTAAGAGCCATTTTATATTGTTACAGAACACCAAGTCATTTTCCTGAGCGAAAAAAGGCAGCAGATCCTTATCTCTATTACGATAAAATGTAATATTAGTACCTGGACAAAGTAGATTTTTTTCTTTTAATCTGGATGCAAGTAATTCAGCGGATTCCTTTGAGAGATCCAGGTCTCTTATAAGATCGTTAATTTCTTTTGATTGAAACCCTGCGGAGTTGCTAAATCTGCTTCAAATTCGCTGTCGTTTTCTGACTGAATTCTTTGAACTTCGTCAGACGTTGATGTTTTTGTATCATCTTCTGTCAGTTCGGGTAGACTGCTGAATGATGGAACGGGTATTTATTCCAAATGCGCTACAGGCCTTCTTGCAGAATCTAGATCAAGATATGTCCATGTGTGTCTATTGTTTCTATTTATGCCTTTAATACTAACGAGACAAAAATAGCAGTCGTCATGACGGCTTTGCGGTTCTCTCCAAACCATTGGTACACCAAACTTTAGGCACTTCCTCTTTCCAGTTGTCCACTGTCGCAAAGTTCAACACATGTTTTACATATGAAATGTGGGGCCAAAGATTTATCTTGATCTCCTAAATGAACGCCAAAATAGGCAAGATAAGCTCTTTTCACAAAGTCAGAAATCGTTTTTCTGCTATCTTTCAAAGTGTATTCACCACACACATAACAAAAAACATCGGGATGATTTACACAGGTACGTCTGCTTGTGGATGCCATTGTTTCAGTTTAGTGTCTTGACACTACAAAACGACCAAAATTTACACAAAATGATAGCACAACTTTACTTGGGAAAACTTAGTAATATACTAAATCAAGTACAGCCAAGCAGGTATAGAAGGATCGGGTCATAGGCAATTACAGGTATAAAAGTAATTTTGGAATCAGCACATTAAAAACATCTAAAATCAGATGTTAGATTTCCGGCACCAAATTTTTGTTTTCATTTTGTACCCTGGGTTATCAGCAAAAAAAATTAGTTGAAAGAGGTAATTGAATTAAATGCGATACACTCAGTTTAATTAGCACACAGTTTATAAAACTGAGAAGCCTGACTGAAAGTAACTGTATGAAACACTTGAAAACATTTTAAAAATGAATTATAATGTCGCATTAAAGGAATAACAATAATTATAATCAATAGTAAAAAATGACTAAAATAAAACCAACTCTGATAATTATAATTAATGAATTTTTACGCTTTAAAACTGCTAAAGATAAAACCGAATAAGTAAAAAATGCGCAAGTCCCTTCCTTGATTAATAAATTACAAGAATATTTACAAAACAAACATTATTTTGGGCAGTACCTACTATTTGAAACGCAATAATGTTTTACATAACTAACCAAATAACTATATATGTAACTACATAAAAAGGTATATAAGGGGCCAGGGGGAGGAGGATTATCCATTAGACACATAAGTCATTATGCCTAGAGCCTACGACACATTAAGGAAAAAATTAAATTTGTAAATTTTAGCGAAGAAAATTAAATTTAATTTAAATGTTACAGATAAATGCAATAAGTTATTTATTATAAAAATAAGTACCGTAACAACCAATTGCAATTACAGTTATTACCTATAAATACCGTAAAACATAAAAAATGCATTTTAGCGCATTTTAACAGGGTATTTATGTTTCTGAGTATACCATTTCTATCACTTCATTAATTTTTATATGTAATATTTTATTATGAGATAAACAATATTTTATCCTATTTTCGCTAGGTAAATTAAAATATATATCGCTTGTAACACACACAACTTAAAACAAAGATAGGTTAAATTCGTAAAGTTTTTGATAAGAATAAGTTTAGAAAATGATCTTTCTGTTTGGCCTTTAATCCCATAACTAAATGCTATATCTGAAACGCTGTACGAACATTTGCTATAAGTGTAACTATTTTTACAATTTTCGTAGATTTTGATTGATTTGTTAACACAAAATTTGTAATACAATACTTTGCGAAAACCAATTACCAAAAACTGTACTAAGTGCACATCAAGAAAATCGCCATATTCTCTAACTTCTAGAATTTTATCATAATTTAAGTATGATAATCCTACAACATTACATAATTACAACGCTTGCAGTTTACTAAACATTTCAGTACAGCATTTCTACAATTACAAATCCACGCTACGCAACCTTTCCCTCAGTAGGTTATAACTAATTTCCTACCAACTTCTACAGGGTGTTTCAGAAACATAGACCATCGTCTAATGTGAAATTTCTTGGCATAAATTGAGACAAAAATGTTGTATAAACATAGATTCAGAACGGTTTCGTTTTTAAGATACAGAGTGTTAATTTTTTTCCCTCTATGTTTAAAACAAACAATTAGCTGGAAGTAAAACTAGGTATAGTAAGAATATATGCAAAAATACATTTTCTTTGTGATACATTATTGTCGGTATCACCAACCAGTGGCGTACAAAGGAGTAAGATTATGCATTTATTTACAATTATTCGGCGGCAACTTTTTGGAATTTGCATTTTTGACAATTTGATATATGGCACTTGTTCTCTAATTAATTTTACACAAATAAGGGACTCTTCGTTTAAATGATTAAATCCACCGTGTCTGAGATAATGCAGTTTCAAAAAATGCTGAACATAATGGAAATCAAGTCAAAATTAAAATATTAAAGAGTGCGTTGGAATGTTAAAAGAATGATAAAAGCTTAATTTCCGTAGTTAATTATGTCAAGTGATTATTATTTTTGACATTTGTAATAATTACGGTTGCCTTTATAATATAATTTAAAATTATAAATGTCCTTTGAGAGCAAAATAAATTATTTCGAATTAAAATAGTATGTACAAAGCATTTATCTACTTGAACTAAGAGTAACTTTTTTGTACACAATTCATAAGAAAATAAATACCAAACTTTAATTTGACAAAAATGCTAACGCAAAAAAGTTATGGCCGAATAATGCTGAAAACTTGCTTAATTTTACTCGTTCGTGCGCCACTGGTCGGTGATGCCGACGAGACTGTATCATAAAAACATTATTTCTTTACATGTTTCTACTATAATAAGTTTAATTCCAGTCTAATAAACCGGCTTGAATATGAGGAAAGAAACCAAATTAGAAAAAAATTATGTATCTTGAAAATAAGGCCGTTGTGTTGTGGACTTGCGTATATATAATATTTTTATGCCAAGAAATCTCCCATTAAGCAATGACTAACAGATAACCCTGTATACTTCACGCTAGTGTTCTAGTGTATAATTCACGCTAGTTTCGAAAACAATTCAAGACCAGCTTGAAAATAAGCGGAAATAAATAAATCAGACTGAAATTGCTTGTTTTCAGTGATTGTACAAACAACTGGTACCTCACTTGTTAAGTGGATTGCGTGTTCTTCCATGATAAAGTCCATTTACAGTTTCTTCCCAGCCTCCGCAATCTCATCAGGTTTAACACCAGATTATTTTAAAGTTCTTGCAGTAATATACTTTTATCAATAAACTTAAAGAATTTCAATTTTTTATCTTTGAAACTTGGCCTTAAAGTATTGCACCCGTATTCACTAAAAAGGTTTAAATTTAGACCGGGTCTAACTTCAGGTTTAAAATGACATTCTCAACAATTGAATAAATATTTTTTTCTAAATGTCACAATTACAAAATGACAGTGACATAAGCAAGACATAACTGGCGAACTAAGAGTTTTAAGTACCATGGCAACTAGACCTAGACTAACTCTTAAACCTTTTTAGAGAATACGTGGGTTAGTGTTTTAGCTACGGAAAATTTCAACTTGTCTTGCTGGAAAAAAAACTTTAACTTTGAATCCTTCATTGCTGCATCGATTTTTCAACAATGTGATGTCCTTCTCCACCAACTTGTTTTGACTTGTCATTAAAGCCATAATTTCATCAAATCTAATCTCTGTTAAGTTGTTTATTAGCTGACTAGCACATTCAGCTGCTTTTGTACTATTTGTGCCACGCAGTGTTGCCAGGTTTGGTGAAATTTCACCAGATTTGGTGATTTTATGCAAAACCTGGTGATTGGTGAAAACTTTTCCAAAAAAGTACATTTCTGGTGATTTTTTTAAAAGCCGATCGCTGGTAATTTTTTCTTTAACTAAAACCGGAAAATGTAGGTTTTTATTGAATGCACGTACATTTAATTAGTCCAGTTAATATTCCCCTTACTTAATGCCAGCATTGGCACTTTGGCCGCTGTGTTTTTAAATGTGGATATTGATATCAAAGAATTATCAAAAATTTATTAGCTTTCCCACATAGCAGTTCATGTACAGAAAGGGTTTTCAGCACTATAAATTTTAATAAAACCAAATTGCTTATTCCACTGTGGAAACAACCTTGTTCTCTGCCGTTTGGTATGTTACATAACAAGAACGTTAATATCCGCCGATTTTAACTGTTAAATTGTTTGATTTTCATATAACTGATGTCTTTGTTAAGTAAATACACCAACGATATTTTATAATAGTTAAAATATCTTACATTTTTTTGGTAAACATTGTCTTGGTACTTGATCATTTGAAAGTTTTGATTTTACCAACAGTGTTTACTGTGTGTGTATATGTTTTGTTCTGTTTTGTGCCATTTTATAATAAAAAATATATATTTCAACAAGATGTGTGGTAATTTTTTAATTCGAAATTTATTTATTATCTACATACCCCCCATTACTACATCTGGTGATTTTTTGGTAACTGGTAACTTTTTTAGGCAAATCTGGTGACTTATATTTTTTCGGCCTGGCAACACTGGTGCCATGTCTATTTATTATATTTGCGGCGAAGGTTTCTCCGTGTTGCTAGACGATTCTGTGCATTGGAAAACTTCCATCAATAATGTAAACAGGATCCTCCGGCATCTTACTCGTTAACGTTAACAATGGCTTAAAGGGAAATCACTCAGGCCAAAGCATATGTTTTAAGTACACCTGAGAAGATTTTGCATAAAAAAATTGTCCAAATTGCCTTGATAATCAATACACGGTAAGTAGATTTACTAGACAGTATGAAATAGACGCATATTTTATTGCTGCGCGCCAACTGTTCAAGGGTTTATTAATTAAATTCACTACGATAGCCTCTTAAATGATACCTATAAAATCGGCGCGTGTAGGCTCGCTTTAGCGACTTGGTACTAAATAAACGGGCCAAGGGAGGCGCTGTGCAAAAATAAACTTAAGTAACCCACTGCGTAGTTTTCTAATATTTGTTATATGAACGAAAAACAAAGTACCGCATAGTTTAACTCCACAAAAAGGGGTCATATTAGTAGTTTAGTAGTTATTGCAGCGCGGCTAAGGTTAAAAAAACAGATAAGAACAAATAATGTTCAAACGTCTCTGAAACAGATAAAAGATGGAAAGAAGTTTAAACTAGGACAAATTTGCGCAATGGAAGCCGATTTAGGTAGCAACAATTTTGGTCTAAGATTTTCGCAAAAAGTTAAATTTTGCAAATTGGATTTTATTTTTTCTTTGCCTTATTTTCTAAAACAAATTCACACTCATTGGTTTAATTTAAAGGTATTAAAAATGTCCATTTGGTGTAATCATTTTACGAAAATTAAGTAAAAAAACTTTCACAAGAAAGAAATTTGGTGTATGTCTGGGTCTTGACTCTTGACCACCCAATTATTATGCTAAAAAATCATCAGAAAGTAAAGCCTCAGTCACCATTTTGGACAAAGGCGACCCTAAAATTAGTTTTCCAAGTTAATCACAGATGCTAAGCATTAATATATCCAAAAATATTCCAAGCAAAAAATGTTTTACCTACATTTTTTGCTATTAACATGTTTTATATAACCCCCAGTTTAGCCATAAAAATAGTTTTTAATTTTCGAAAAATATGCCAACATTATACTTGCCCCCTTTTAAATAACAAAATATCATAAATGAGTGCTTAAATTAAAAATAAGGCCAATGAAATACTATACAACTTGAAATAAGCTTTAAGTGTTTATTTAAATTTTAAACAACAAACAGCATATTGTCGAAATCGTCAGTATTTTTACATTGTAGTGGGTTTTATTTTTTTATATTAACCGAAGCGTGCCATCAAAAGATTCGGGGGTGCATAATTTGATGCTCAAAAAATAAAACATGCTGCCACCGCTAATTTTTATTCAAACTTATTAAAACTTCATATCTGGTACTGGTTTTAGGATTACTTTATGCTGTTACAAATGAATTATCTCTGTAAGGCCCCTAGGATACAGTTTACTCTTGTCGTTTAAGGAAAAAGCATGCTGCCACCGCTAATTTTTATTTAAATTTATTAAAACTTCATATTTGGAGCTGGTTTTAGGATTACTTTATGCTGTGTATGTGCAAACGAATATCCTTTGTGAGGCCCCTAAATCAACCTTTGGTTTTGTATGTTTAAGGACAGATTTTGCTGTCACCGCTATTTTTTTCATATTTGCTAAAACTTCATATTTGGAGCTGGTTTTAGGATTACTTTATACTGTCATAAACGGATTTCCTCTGTTAGGCCCCTAAATCACCCTTTACTCTTGTACGTTTAAGGAGAAAACATGCTGTCACCGCTTATTTTTATTCAAATTTATTAAAACTTCATGTCGATTTAACACATTCTTGCGATTCTCGTTGACATGAATTTTAAGTAATCCTAAAACCAACTCCAAGTAGCAGCATGTTTTTCCCTTAAATGTACAAGAGTAAAGGGTGTCCTAGGGGCCTCGCAGAGAAAATTCGTTTATGAAAGCATATAATAATCCTAAAACCAGTGCCAAATATAAAGTTTTAATAAATTGGAATAAAAAATTAGCTGTGAAAGGTGTGATTTAGAGGCCTCACAGAAGAAATTCATTTATTACAGCATAAAGTAGCTTCAAATATGAAGTTTTAATAAAGTTGAATAAAAATTAGCGGTGGCAGAATGTAATTCCCTTAAACGTACAGGGTAAAGGGTTTCCTAGGAGTCTCACAGAGGAAAGTCATTTATGACAACATAAAGTAATCTGAAAATTAGTTCTAAATATATAAAGTTTTAATAAATTTGAATTAAAATTAGCGGTGGCAGCATGTTTTTTCCTTAAACGTACAACTGTAAAATGAGAACTAGGGGCCTCACAGAGAAACTGTATGAAGTTTTAGTAAATTTGAATAAAAATTAGCGATGGCAGCGTGTTTTATATTCTGACCATCAAATTATTTCCTCCCAAAGGTTCGCCTGCATCCCACAGTGGCGTATTTAAAATGGCTTTCTGGGGAAGCAAACAAGTACATCATTTAGCGACTACTAAAAAAAAAGTTGCTTCTTTTGCCACCCCCCCCCCCCCTCTAAATACGCTATTGGCACCCCAATACTGTTCTTACCTAGGTTTGCATAAAAACACTCAAAATGGCGGAAGTAATATGCTAACTTAAAAAGTAAATATTTTTATATTTTATCCCGACGGATATCAAAAGAGTTCGCTAAGGCGATTCCAAATACATATACATATGCTAGTGGGCTACTGGGTGTCCCAAATATAAGCAATCAGAACTCAAATGGCTAATCGGATCTCAAGGAGTGAAAAGTTAACATTAATTATAAAGATTTAATAGAAGTGTAATATGGCGGAACTGAGGAGCCATTTTGTGCACCATGAAAAAAATATTGATGGGTATCCAATTAACGAGTTCGTTAAGACGATTTAATTGTGCTATACAGTATGTGCTAAATACATACAATGAGGTAATAAAATATACCTGAGTGAGAAGCAAGGCAGGGAAATATTTTTTTACATATATATCTTATTCGTTTTAAGCAGCCCGGTTTCCTTTTAATTTATTCTTTTCTTTTCCAGAAATCGTCGCTCATTATTTTAATACAAACACCACTGAACAAAACAAATTAAGTATCGAATTAGCAAGGCATAAGAATTATTTTTGTGTTCAGTAATCGATTTGTTTCTAATTATATAGATTCCGCGGTCTATATTTGCTCATTCGTGCAAATTGTACTGCGTAGTTTGTTATTGCAAAAAGTAGGTGTGTGGAATTCGTTGATCCGTCTAGCACATTTCAATATCAAACGTTTCCCCTTACATAAAACTTGCTGATAGGTTCAATTCGTTCTACTACAAAAAGCCACTCGTTGTACAGTCTTGTCTTGTATTTTTCCACAGCGTGCATTTTTTTATTGTTTACCGGCGCTATTAACCTATCGATATGTTTAATTTGGTTTAACTTAGTCTAGCCAAACGTTATAAATTTGCTTACTATTTGTTAGTAAAACAATATACAAGATGGTTTTAGTTTTGGTAAATTAATGATGTTACACCAAATTTTTAAAACTAATTTTTTATAGTCCAAGAAGAGGCACAATATTTCTTCGTTGGATATACAGGGTGTCCAAATAGTGTGTCAAAGCTCTATATCTCCTTTATTTTTAGAGGTGGAAAAAATAGATGCAAAAGTGGTAGAGAGTGACGAGGGACACAATTAGAAAATATATTTGAATATTCAGGGAGGCACCCACATTTGTGGTGAACCAAACTAGTATTTTCTAAATGGAAAACCCTATATATTATTTTATTTTTAAATTCTCTTCATGTTTTCTATTATTTTGATATATGGTTATATGAGTCTATACCGAGTCTTCTAAGAAATGTGGTTACATTTTGGTTAAAATCGCCATGTTTTTGACGTCCTGTATCTTTGACATTACCTTGCCTTACTCTACTTGGCCAGAAGTAACCGGAAGACTACCTTGGAAAGGATAGTTTTGAGGTGAATCACTTACCTCGTCAAAAATGTTATAGCTCCTCTGCTTCATATTCCCTACGCATCGCATACCTGTAAGAAGGTGCATCTAGCTTAGGGTTGCCACCTGTCCTTTTTTGAAAACGATATTCCTTTTTTTCAACCAAAATGTCCTTGTGACTTTTTGTCCTAAAATGTCCTTTTTATTTACGTATTTTGCCCTAATTACATTATCTGCAGCAGCCGACAGCACGGCACTGCACTGATTATCCGTGATTTCGTCCGAAAACATTGTTTTGTATTTTGAAAGAAAAGTTAAGTTGAAATATCTTGACGCGACCAGCAAGAATAAACTACAAGGTAATTTTGATGCATTTTATTGAATCCAATACATAGAAAAATGGTTGACTTTTCTGAAGACAGCTGGCACGGTGTGGTCGGCAAATTAAATTTAAAAATAAAATTTTCAATATTTTCAGATTTTGAGGAGATTATCGAAATAATTAACAATCCAAATTTGCAAATCAATGTGAACCAGGTGTTTAATGAATATTTCTGAAAATTACCAAGAAATTGAAAACGATCTTTTAAATTTAAACATACCAAAGAATTGCAAATTCTTTTTATCGTGACAATGCTGCTAACGTTTTTTCGTTAATTTAATTTTTGCTAAGTGTATCTGCCAGTTCGGCATTTTCCGAACGGTTTTTTTCTGTAATGGCCACCAAATGGCGAGACGAAAGAAATCGTTGTGCTAGCAAAATGTAATAAAAAATATTCCTTTATTCCTGTTATAAATAACGCCGCGCCGTTTAATCTCAAATAATAGTTTAGGCTTATTTTAAACCATTTTGATCTTACAAGATCTTTTGAAAGCAGCAATTTGTTATCGGTGGGCCGCACGCGGCGGCACAATCAACCCCCCCCCCGGTTTCAAATTTTTGTAAACTCCAGTGTCCTTTCACTTTGCAAAAAGGTGGCAACCCTAAACTAGCTATACAGTTCTGTCTGTAGTCTATGGCCTATAGCATAAGCGCTGTTCTTTGGCAAATGTCGATACAAAAAATCGGTAAATTTCCGTTAGCCGAAACTTCCCTCGTTATGATTCTTCCTTTTATTAGGAATAGTGAAGTGTGACCCAATTTACTTCAATAGATAGTCAACATATATACTGTCTTTCCAAACAATTTTATATGGCGCCATTTTGTTCCATCATATTGAATTATAAGTAGATTTTACATTGACGCCATTTTGTAACGTCAAGTTGAATTCGTAGCCCCTTATCACATTTAATTTTTCTACAAAATTTAAAATCAATTAATTTTTTTTAAATGTTATAATACTGAAAATTAATTTAATAAGTAGTTTTTCATGCTGATTTTTTAACATGTTTTATTACGAATATATTTTTTCTTGATTTGTCTTGGATTCATACCAAAATGTTTTCAGTTAATTTCTAGGTAACACTTGATTTTCGTCCAAAATTTGAGGTAAATTGGATAATTAGTTTTTTAGTAATAAGTTTTTTAACATAGAACAAAAGCTTTCTCGTTCGTTCTTGAGATTAGACCGTGGAATTACTTTCCGACGTTTCACCTTCGATTACACGAGATCAGAGCTTTGTTTACCGAACTGTGACTCGGTGTAACAATCGGTTTCCACGTATGATGTAGACTGAACCCCGTATTCTCTCTAATTTTCCGTTTGTATTCATGAAGACGTAGTACCAAAATCCCTACAGGTGAAACACCTTATAACATCAAAAAGTGCAAGGAACATCTACAAACGAGCCAGTATGTCATTGGTAAGAGAAAGGATAAAAGCTACTCGACCTGATTTGGGTATAAACGCTCGTAAGATATTAAACATTCATTTAAAATTAGCTTTTATACTGGAATATCAAAGCGGAATGGACACATCAAGCAGTTACCATTAAGGAACAGAAAAAGTTGGAAAGATTGTTGGACAACCAAAGACCAATAAAACCGCCACCGGACACCGTAATAAATTTATCTTCCAAAATCCTAACTGAAGCGTCTTCTCTAAAGGCCGAAACTTAGCCATTACATTAAAGGACATACCCATAGAAGACATAGTGTCATCCGTTGAAGCGGCAATTAGAAGACTTCCAGCAGAAGAAGCTGACGTAATAAGGTATGAAACAGCGAAGATAATCAAAAAAAATTCTAATCCGCCTAACCCTAATCTATCAGCTGCGGAAAGAACGGCAATAAAAACATTAAACAATACAGACATTTTGGTCCTTCCAGCTGACAAGTGAAATGCCACTGTCGTCATGGACAAAACAGATTGCGTGAAGAAAATATAACTACTTTTGGACGACAACACATACAGAGTCATTCAAGGAGACCCGACCAGCAAAATTGAGTGACGGATTACCAACATTATAAACGCATCCAACCTACCAGCAGATGAGAAGAAGATGTTAAGGCCAAGCAGCTCAAGGATCCCGCGGTTCTACGGACTACCTAAGATACACAAGGTTAATGTACCACTTCGATCTATCGTCAGTGCAATAGGATCTCCTACTTACAAAATTAGTAAATCTCTTTCAAATATTTTTAATAATTTTACAGGGAAAACACATTCATATATTAGAAATTCTGCGCATTTTGTAGAAAAACTATAATCAATCCAATGAGATCCCAAAGATATCAGTTTCGATGTAGAGTCGCTAGATACGAATATGCCTATAAATGATTCAATTTCCATAATATCAGCCTTATTTCACCATAATAATATTGACCACTCACTTTTAGATCTGGTTGATCTGATTGAAGCATGTCTCACGTCAACATATTTTATGTTTCAAGGAACTTTTTATGAATAAACCTCAGGAGCAACCATGGGATCTCCGCTATCACCAGTGGTAGCCAATATCTTCATGGAAATTTTGGGAGTCGTGTTCATTAAAGCCAAAATCATGGTTCAGATTTGTAGACGACACTTTTGTAATACCTCCCTGGGTTTCTTGATCATCTGAATCAATAATATACTAATATAAATTTTACAAAGGAAATTGAATCAGAAGGTCAATTCTCTTTCTAGATGTTCTTGTACAAAGGAAATGGGATGGTTCCTTACTACACTCTATATATAGAAAACAAACGCATACGAACGGGTACCTAAATGCTAATTGCCATCATCATCCAGTACAAAAACAATCGGTTATTAATTCATTGGTTTACAGAGCCCTCGCAATTTGTGACCAAGATCCTTTACAATCGGAAACAGAGAAACTGACTCAAGCTTTAAGGGGGAATAGATATTGCACTGAGGATATTAGACGGTTAATTAGGAAATATAACAATCCTACTCCACGAAATGATACTAATAAGGAATTGCCGATAGGAAGTGTAGTTCTTCCATTTATACACGGAACCACAAAGAAGATTGCTTCTTGCATCGGTTTCCAGATTCTATAAACGGAAAATTAGAGAATCTATTGAAATTTATAAGTATCCTAACAATTTCTTCTTCAGTCTACATCATAGGTGGAAACCGATCGTTACACCGAGTCACGGATCGATAAACACAGGTCGACTATAAATAGCCGACCTGGATCTCTCCGTGCTCATTTAGATCTCGTAAAGTAAAGATCCCCGAAGATGCCTCATGCAATCGAAGGAAAACGTCGGAAAGTAATTCCATTTTGACACGGTCTAATCCCAAGAACCATGATTTTGTTTTTTTTTACGCTTTACCAGGCCTCTATCTTGTTCCAGCATATTGGATTTTTACCAAAATATTACCAGGTCATCCCCCATATGATTCTTAATTTTTGCTATCCCCCGAACGGACACAGAAACAGACTGACAGACGGACTGACGGGATTGATAAAACATTTGATTTGAGAGGGTGATTTTTTTTCACTATACAAAGATTTTATTGTTCCGCTATCTTGAATTAGTACCACAATTTTACTAATTGATTCCTATACCACAATTAGTTATGGCACAAAATTTGAAATTAATCCATTAAGTAGTTTTTCAGGCTGTATTTTTAAATATTTTATCAAGCCGCCATTTTGTTCCGCCATCTTGGATTCATACCAAAATCTGATTCCAATATAATACTTGATTTTTGTGCAAACTTTGAGACAAACAGGATAAATAGTTTTTTAATAATATTTTTTTAACATTTTACTAGGCCGCCATTAGTGTTACGAGGTCATTTCTACATGACCTTTAATTTTTGACCAAAAATTTGAAGTCGATCAGGTGAGAAGTTGTTCAACTATGCCGCGAACAGACAGACGGACAGACGGATAGACAGACCAACGGAATTAAGAAAATATGTTTTATTGCATCTACGGACACAGAGCTAGCGAGCCCCGTGTAGGGCAAATGCAAAAAATGGAATCAAGAGGAACAACTACTCTGCTGGCTAATACCACGACCGGCATTGGATTGCACTGTTGAGTCCTGAATCCTGTTTTACCAACACAACGAAACTTGCAATCATTTGGAATTTACAAAAGTACATACCAATGCTTAAATGAAATAGTGTCAGTAAAGACTTACAGTGGTGTGTGCATCCAAATAATCTCTCCCAAGACTATATGTCTCTAGATTGACTAACAACTTTCTTAATTTCATTTTAAAACAACTTAAATTACCTAACATCTTTACATTATCGACTAATTTAAGTGTAGTTGTAAGTGTAGTTCAATGAATTGAAAAATGAATGTTTAAAGTGCGCGTGTTATAATGTGTGTTTAAATTATTTCTGAATGTTGCTCTATTTTTATGTAAAAATACCAAGTATTAAAGTAAATATACTCCATAAGAATGTTTTTAGTTTGAATTGTGACCTGCACGATTCTCTAAATTTTACCTAAAAATATTAAATGAAAAATTTGCGCTAAAAATAGATATTCTAGGTTTTGATTATTGGCCCAGAAAATTTTACCATAGTTAAATACTGCTTTGTAATTTGCAAAATATAGAATTCTTAATGATCTTTCATTCATGTACCTTGCTGTATCTTTGCAAAACAAAATCTATTTAGTTTTTTTGACAGATATACGTTATGTTCCTGAAAGTTTAAGAATACTATCAGATATATTAAATTCGTGAAACTGTAAACTTATAACACCAAGTTTCTCTTTCCTCGACCTATATGAATTAAGCAGAACTCTTTGTTTTTATTATAATAAGGATAAGTTTGTTTTGGTCAAACCATTCTTTTGATTTTGTGTATATTTAACTTGCTTGGCTTGTTAACTTTCACCTATTACTAACTTAGTATTATCTACAAAATTACCATTCATATTACTTTATTACATAGGTTATTTCGAAACAGAATAAAGAATATAGTTCAATATAGGACCAATGACACTATCTTGAGCAAATGCCAAGGTATCTGCTAGAATGCTAGATTTGTAACTGGTATTTTCCTTTAAAATTATTACTGTTTTCTTTCTATGTGGCATATATGTCTCTAGCCAGTGGTTCACGTTTCCCCTTATTCCACACAATTCCAATTTGTGTAAAGATATTTTGGTTTAAGGAGTCGTAAGCTTTTGACGGGTCGAAGGAATACACCCAAAGACATCATGTTCTTCTCAACAAAAGCTAAGATGTCGTGAGTTAACTAAAATGTTGCAGTTTGAGTTGAGCAATCTTCTAGATAACCATATTCTGTACTGTTGAATATGTAGTTTTCGTGAAAACGCTAATAATATTGAACTAGAATTATTTGCCTTATTTTAGGAGTAAAAGTAGTAGTAAAAACATATGAGCGCAAGGCCTTCGTTTTTGTTGAACCTCGTACATTTCTTTGAATCATTTAAAGTTTGACACACATTATACTGTAAGCACTGTCTACGAAATGGCTACAATATATTTTACATTTTTTGTTCAGAAAATCAGATTCCTCCTTTTGTTTTCTTACTTTAATTAGATATTTTAAACCGTTTAGACGTTAGTATGGCAAACTTTTAGTCTTTAAAATAAACCAAAAAACTTAAAACAGAAAAATAATATAAAATTTTAAATGTGTAGAGCTTTAACATTTTGCTAACTAACGTTTAAACGGCAGCACATCGGAATAAAGTAAAAAAAATCGCGATCTGAAAAAAGTAACAACTATTAGATTTTTAAAAAATGTATTATAGCCATTGTTTTAGAGTATAGTAAGTGTAAATTTAATGATTTATCTCTTAAAAAAAATAAAATTTCGACACCTGTATAGGAACTTTTAGTCCTAAAATAAGACAAAAAATTACGGTCTTCCTTTAGCCATCAATTAAACAACACCCTGTATACATAAAACTTCAATAATAGTTAAAAATAAAAAATATAACATATAGATATAAAAATAATTACCTCTCAATACTTACGTAAAACTTTTCATTGTTTTTTTAATAATTAAGGCATACTCGTTTTAACGTTGGTAAAATGTAGGTCACACAAATAATTTAATAAATATTATTTGTCCATTGGATAATTCGTCTGACAACTTATTCTCATAACATAGTTACGTACAGAAAGATATATGACTTCAATTTATCATTTTAAACGGTCTTATATAATTCAGATCTATCGCGTATATGCAGCCAACACCATTTTGGCAAACCAGTATTCCTGTTTCGAGGAAAAGTTCAAAGTCTCAAATGAAAAAAAGTTCGGTCAGGTAATGAAATCTCAAAATTACCCTCCTGGAAGAAGGGTGAATCAAATCAAATTATGATTAACTTAACAAATATTTCTCTACATCTGATATAAATTTCATTCATTCGTTTTAGGTGACAGAGTTTAGTTTTTTTAATTAATTCCACTGAATATACATGCGGCCAGATAAAGTTTGTCAAATCAGCGGTTTTATTTATGTTTGTATATTTATTCTATGCGACCCAAAAAGTCTCTTAAAAGAAGGAACTACATATTTGTTTCGAAAAAAATTAACCAGTTTTGACAAAAATCTAGTTATTTATTTTACAGTTAAACAACTTAATAAAATTCGATTGAATTGGCTGTTACTTGATGGAAATCCATATTACAAATTACAGCAGAAAATGTTTAGACTTACGCTATTTATTTAACAACTACACCATAACAATTGTTTCGGTAACAGTACCTTCATCTTTTTTTAAATTTTCTTTGTTACGCCAAATTTTTGAAAATATTTTTTTAAATACTTTGGACATTTAAGAAAAATTTAATTCTTAACTGTACATTTTAACAACATTATTAATAGGGTTATATCAACAGGCTAACAAAAGAAATGTAAAAACACTATTTTTATGATTTACTTGGCTAGATGTTTCAACTTCATTATATTTTCATGTCCTACGGATTTTTTCGGTACCCAAATAACATTCCAGATCTTCTGTAATTTAATTGCAGTACCTAATGAGTTATCCTTTGAACTCTTTCCTGATGTTTAATAGCATTAAATAAATGAAGTTGTGTGTATGGATTTGAGTCAAGAGACCTTGGTAGCAACAAGACAGATTAATTTCGTTTTGCTATTACAATCCATCCATTGTATTGTATTGTATTGTGTATATTTCCCTTAACGCGCATTTTTTATTGTTGCTGGCGCTATTAATCTTAATATAATGCTTAATTTGGTTTAACTTAGTCTAGCCAAACATGTTATGAATTTGTAAATTGTTTGTTAGTAATTATATATCAGACGATACAATTAAAGATGAACAATAAACATTAAACGTTATGTTCTACTTTAGAGAAAAGAGACTTTTAGTTTTGGTAAATTGACTTTGTTACACCAAAGTTCTGAAAGTGGATTTTTCATTGTAGATCCTCGCAGGTTAAAAATGAAGATTCGAACATTTTATTTTTGTAAATATATTTAGTAGAGGTTTTTAATTTATGAGTAAAGTAGAGGAAACGATCAAGCAAGAGAGGGGGTTTGTTCAACTTACACACAGTGTGAGATGGAAAGTCTTTTAAGAAAGAAGTGAATTACAGTTATGTTTATAAGACATTCAATTTCTAAGGGTAATACGTATTATAACTTGTTCCTTAACATTTTTTCAGACCTGTGGGTAAACGGTAACTAAACCTAAATGCCTAATTTATATTAGCCGATTCGTTGAATTATGTGCCAATTAATTAATGTATAGGAATTAACAAATCGCACTGCATCACGCGTAGCGAGTAACGGGCTTAATATAAATTATTATTACTATTAGTTTTAGCAATAGAATTGCCATCAATTACAAAAATAACTAGCTCGGTTGATATTTATTGTGACAAAAATATTAAACATATATGTAAGGTAAATCATACATGACACATGATCCTACAAAAAAGAACTCATTTTTCTTTAAATTCCACAGCTTACTCAAATAAGTTTACAAAACAAGGGCCTATATGTCGCGCCAAGACTATTTATGTTGTGTGTAGTTGGGCAAATTGTGTTTCACACGTGCATAAGTAGAATAATCTTATATAGTGATAGGGACAACGATGTCAAAAGTGAGTAATGAGTAAACTGTAATAAATAAAACTATTTATATTTTGGTTTCATTTCACAAGATAATTATTTAAATACAAATTGAAATATTTCCACAACCTCCCAAAATGGTACTTAATTATATTATTATACTAGTGGGAGTGAGGTTGTCACTTTTTTATTTATATGAATGTACTATACCCATGTCACTTCTCGGACATGAAATCCAATACAGGTTAGCCGATATCTCTTATTCTCAGACATATATTTTCTAATTTGTTAATTTCTATGGCTTCTTTTCTATTTCACACAAAGATTGCAACAACAAACTAATTTCTAGAATTTATTTCTTTGGAACCAGACATACTCCCACAGTTATCAATACGGAGTGCCAAATGAAATATAAATGTTTCAAATTATCCTATTGAAGCCAATATTAATTTAAGCACCACACTGCCAAAAACAAAAATAGATCCAGTTACGTGACTTGAAGCGCTTAAATGGAGCTATATTATACGCGAGTCTAAAACAATTTGTTTTAATTTACATCAATCAGTGATTCCACTTAACACGATTGGAAGTGAAGTGCGAATTTCGACAGTGGTATTATCTGTTTAAAAACGCATTTGTTAAATTACCGAAGACAACAGTAAAGATACTGTTATATTGATTAGCGTACTTAGAAATAGCATCAAGAATGAGATGTAAAGAGGATGAAAGAGATTTTGTTTGGCTAAATGGAGAATGACATTTTAGAAGGAACCAATTTATACTTTCGCCAGAGGATGTAGGCAGAAGATAAAATAAAATAAACTTTTGCGAATTAAAATAAAAATTAATTTATTTACAAATAGATACTCACTGTTTTTTCTTAGGATGTTGTGTTTTAATTAGACGTATCCACGAAGTACGAAGCCTTTCTTGTGATGTTTTTCCATCAGTCTTGTCTTGCATGATGAGTAGAATATTTAAGTTCATGTTGCAGGGAATGCTTTTCATGAGACCGAATGATGATCTTGCTTTTTACAAACTGTTATTTAACTGGCTTTCTTCGTATGTCTGTCTTTCCGGTTAATGTCTGTTTTTCCGGTTTAAAATGTGTAATCAATTTATCAAGCACTTGCTGGCATCCGATAGTATGGTACCATGGAGTTAAAAAATCGGTAAACTTCTTTTACCCAGAGCTTCCCTCATTGTGAATATTTCCTTTTATTAGGAATAGAGAAGTGTGAATCAATTTAGTTCAGTAGTTTTATAAAAACGCATATATACTGTCTTTTCAAACATTTTTATTGGACGCCATTTTGTTCCACGATATGGGATCCCTACCAATATTTTACTTTCTACCTATGCCATACTTGATTTTGGGCATAATTGAAAATGAATTCAATAAGTAGTTTTTGCAATGACCCACACCGCGATTTTGTTACGTCATGTCCAATTCTCACCAGTTTATCCTTATATTTAATTTTTCTCTAAAATTTACAGTCAACTGAATAAGAAGATTTTTTTTCGTTCATTTTTTTAACATGTTATTTGCCCGCCATTTCGTTGCACTATCTTGAATTCGTAACACAACTTTACCAGCTTATCTCTATATCACAATTAATGCTTGCACAAATTTTGAAATTAATCCAATAATTAGTTTTTCTTCAGACCTATTAAATTAGTATTTTATTAGGCTGCCATTTTGCTTTGCTATCTTATATTCATACCAAAATGTTAACAGTTCATTCTTATGTATCACTTGATTTTTTTGCTAAATTTGAGATGAATTTGATAATTCGTTTTTTTAGTAATAATGTTTTAACATTTCACTAGCCCGCCATTTTGTTCCGGCATATTGGATTTTTACCAAAATATTACCAGGTCATCCCCATATAAGCCTTAAGTTTTGTCCAAAATTTGAAGTCAATCTGATGAGCAGTTTTTTAGCTATGACGCGAACTGACAGAGAGACAAACCGACGGACGGACCGACGGAATTGATAAAACATATTTTTTGGCATCTAAGGACGCTAAAACGCACAAATATGTAAAACCTGCTAGAGTGATTTTTCCAAATTACAAACATTTTATTTGGCCGCCATTTTGTTCAACCATCTTGAATTAGTACCATAGTTTTACTAGTTCATCTCTATACTACAATTAGTTATGGCATACAATTTGAAATCAGTTCATTAAGTAGTTTTTTCAGGCTGAATTTCTAATACTTGATTGTTGTGCAAACTGGATAATAAGTTTTTTAAGTAATAATTTTTTAACGTTTCGTTAGGCCGCCACCTTGTTGCGGCATATTGGATTTTTATCAAAATATTACCAGGCCATCCCCATATAAGCCTTAATTTTTGACTAAAATTTGAAGTCAATCTGACGAATAGTTTTAAAGCTATACTGCGAACTGACAGGCAGACAAAACGACGGACGGACCTATGGAATTTATAAAACATTTTTTTTGGCATCTAGGGACACTAAAACGCGAAGATATCTAAACCTGAAAAGGTTATTTTTTCAGATTACAAAAATTTTATTTGGACGCCATTTTGTTCCGCCATCTTTAATTAATACTACAATTTTACTAGTTCAATTCTATACTGCAATTAGTTATGGCACACAATTTGATTCCAGTTAATTTAGTAGCTTTTTCAGGCTGAATGTTTAAATATTTTATTAAACCGCCATTTTATTCCGCCATCTTGGATTCGTATCAAAATTTTACTAGTTGGTTCCTACAAAATACTTGATTTTTGTATAAAATTTGAGATAAATTGTATAATTAGGTTTTTAGCAATAATTTCTTTAACGTTTCACTAGACCGCCATTTTATACTACTGGATTGTAACCAAAATATTACCAGACCATCTCTACAAACCTAATTTTTGACTAAAATTTGAAGTCAATCTGGTGAGTAGTTTTTAAGCTATGCCGTGAATTGACACACAGATAGACAGACGTTTTGGCGTCTAGAAAGGCGAAGATTTGTAAAACCTGAGAGATTACTAAAATTTTATTTGGCCACCATTTTGTTCCACCATCTTGAATTAGTACCACACTTTTACTAGTTCATCTCTATACTACAATTAGTTATGGCACACAATTTAAAATCAGTTCATTAAGTAGTTTTTTCCGGCTGAATTTTTAAATAATTTATTGAGCCGCCATTTTGGTACCAAAATTTTATCATTCCTACATAATAATTGAGTTTTGTACCAAATTTGAAATAAATTGTACAAGCGCGTTTTTAGTAATAATTTTTTTAACATTTCACTAGGCCGCCATTTTGTTTTGCCCAAATGGATTTTTACCAACATGTTACCAGGTCATCCCCATATGACCCTTAATTTTTGACCAAGATTGTCAATTGGGTAAGTAGTTTTCTAGCTATACCTAGAACAGACAGACCGACGGAATCGAGAAAACATATTTTTCGTCATTTAGGGGCCCTGAAACGTAAAGATATGAAAAGAGGAAGGTGATTTTTAAACGATTACGACACTTCCCACTTCCATGAGGGAAGTAAAAATCTTATACAGGGTGCGTAAAAAATTTGAAAGGCTTGGACATTTTTATTATTGAGCAGAAAAAGTTACTATTCATAAAAAGTTATGCTTGCTCCAAAACAAAAATATCCGTAAAAATCGTCAATGCCTTATACATGGTAGGTAAAAGAATTGAAATATGACATGGTGTTAATTAAAACTGACATTCGATTGAGCTAAAATTTAGCATACAAACTTAAAGATGATACCGCCACGTGCTCGCATATACAAGGGGGTGTGGTGTATCGTTCAATGGCACAGCGACTTGCTAAATTAAATAATATAAAAATGCAATACCAAATATTTTATTAAACATTTATTTATAACATTTTGTATACTGCATCTTAAAGTATATCGTTTATGATGGCAATAAACTACCCACGGCAGTTTCTAGTAATAATTTTATTATTGATACTTGACTGGGTGGAAGTGTGTTACCGTAAAGCGGTGGCGGATTTAAATAAATTTAACTGTAATTTAGTACCAACAGTAAGCATAGAAAATTTATAAACGGTTTATTTATTATTATTATTATTAAAAGAAGTAAGCTAGAGAAGCATACCACATAAACTTGATAATTCAGACCTAAACCTCTTAGCTATTACACATCTAACCTAGATTTATTAAAAAAATATATTTTAAGACACCAGAAAATTAATCTGAGCCGGACGATTCCAAGGGCTGTACATCTAAGCCACTCTTGCGGCCTAGATCTGACCAGCTTTGTTTAGATGTGTTCCAGTTCTAATTAAGGCTTTAACGTTAGCTACCACAAATGTAGTATTATGTAGTATTCTCTATATATTTCAGTTCTGAATGATATTGGTGACAATGCAATAATATTGTAACATGAAGTAAAAAAATCGTGAAAGATATTTTTAAGAAGTAGCTTGTATTTATAAACTATTGGACTAAAAAATAAAAAATAATACTTTAGTGTATGAAGTTAAGTAGTAAAACTACAGAAAAACCCCACCCTGACTGAGAACTCTTACACAATTGAATATTTTCTTAGAAGTTTAAGACGTGAGACGTCATCATACTTGAAATAAAGCCTCAAACTATTAAGAAAATATTCATAGTTTTAAAAGTTCTCAGTAGGGTTGGGGTTTTTCTGTAGCTTTACTATTTACCTTCATACATTAAATATTATTTTTTAATTTTTAGTTAGTTCAATAAATTATAAATAAAGCTCCTTTTTAAAAAGATTTTTTTACGTGTATTTTATTCACTTGTTGTTTTCAATGCATGCGAATGCGATGTAATTACATTTTTCATTTAAGTTAGCTTATTAAGTACGTTATTGTTTGTATTAGTCATGTTTTTTCCATTGATTGAGATGCCAGCTTGTTGGTCATCTAATGTATCCATAAGCAGTATCTCCAAATAAGCGTTAAAAAACATCGGTGAGAGTACACATCCCTGTCTGACTTCCTACTTTCCTTGAAATTCCGTCGACGATTTTACACACGTAGTCCGTGGCCAGTTCAATTTAGATATAATACACACATCTCTATCACCGAATCCTAATTTGTGAAGTTTACCACTCTGGCCCTTTGAATTAAGATATTTGGGTTAAACAGGCCTCTCTCTGTATTCTCTGTGTTGGGAAATGAAACAACACATATTATCCCTAAAATAACGGACCTAAAATCCCCAGATTTCCCTAAACGTTCCCTGTTTAAAAGTATTTTAAGATACTTTTAGGGCCGGGGGCACATTTTGCGTGGTCGACCAAAAAAAAGTCCCTCTGTTTTGTATTTATTTTTACATGCAAAAAATCTGTTCCTTTTCTCCTTTTCCTAATTCATTCTTTGAAATCGGAGTCTTCCACTGTTTTTTATATTTTTGGGCAAACGTATGCTTTTTTGTAGGTTTGGTGGACCCAGTTGGTGGTAGTTAACTACCACCTGCGCCATTTCTGTTCTGCTACATTGATGTTGTGTTCTTGACTGATAATGGCCGTTATTATAGGCGATTTTCTAAAGAAAATACGTTATTGTTACTAATTTCGCAAACAATTCAGCAAATGTTTCACGCGTACCTCGAATTCATTCAACCATCTAAAATTGCATAATATTTGTTCTCAAACAAATAAACAACAAACAAGTTTCAATTTCTTTTTAGTTTGTAAGTATTTTATTCTTCTTTTATTATTTTACTGACTTTTTTATCAAGACTTTTTGGCTAAAATAAAGTAGGATCACCTGTTGGAGTCTTGGTCAAGATAATCTAATTGTGCACTTATACCAAATTCGAAAAGTAGGTTGTTTAAGCGAGATTTATAAAATATATTAAAAATATGATTTTTCCAAAGATATCGCATGTTTCGAAGAAAAAAATTTCCTAATACCTAAGTACTTTTCAATATCCATCGATTTAAGGAAATTTTCCAGCTATCTGACAATCCCGTGTAGTTCGAGCGCAAGCTTTTAGGGAATAGGTATAAATTTCGGTATTAGCCAGTCCCTGGGTATATGAAATAAGTCGGTGACAACATCTATGTTTCTCTTCAATAGGAGGTCTTGTTATTGCTGAGATTTCCCCTTCTCCTCCCCTCATAATAGTAACTGTTTATTTTATCAGTTATATGTAATTCTGTAGCTGTACTCGGTCGTTATCATCAATCACAACATCAGTTTGTCGCGACCTGTTCAGTCTTTTATCTCTTGTGCATGTTAAATGCATCGTTTTTCTTATCTATTTCCTCTATTTCGTTAGATTGAAGTTCTAACCAGGTTATCCTTAATTTCTGTTTTGATAATGCGGTGAATTTGTTTATATTGTACCTCGTCTTTAATTTTTATTTTCTACGTTGGTCCATAAGTTCTAGAATGTCATCAGTCATTAGTTAGTCTTTCAACTTGTCGCAGAAGAAACATTTTTGTCTGTAATACATCTTATTTTTTGCCCAACATTGGTTTCGGTCAGTCGCGTATATAGACATTGATCTTGAGGGGTGGGATTCTAAACTTTCCCTTGAAAAATACACATTAAATTATGAAAAGTCATTACTTTATACTACTTATTTCATTTTAGTTTAAGTAAAACTGGCTCTGAGGGGGTTTTAACCCTCAACCCCCCCTTTCTTAAATAAACCACTAGTTTCAGTGTTTTAAGTAGGCTACTCTTTCATTAATCTGCTTTTTAACTTATTATGTTACATTTGAATCTTTCAGTTGTTGTGTATCGCGTTCGTTTGCTTTTTGTTTTCTTAAGTCGCAACCTGAGTGTTGTTGCTAGTAGCTTATGGTCGGAGTAAATATCCGCTCAAGGATATAATCGAATTTGTGTCTAAATTGTGATTATGTGTAGGTCACTATCGCTAAACATACAATCGTCTGGGATATTCTAACGAACTAAGTAAAAAAAAGATAGCAAATTTATCACTTTATGAAATACCTTGTAAATTTAAGGATTTTAAAGATATTTTCTTGAATATCAAATGTCTATAAAATTTGGTTTTATCTGTTGGGGAGCTAATAAACGAAAATCCACTTATAGATATCAGGTTTATTCACTAACAAAGTCTCATTTAAGTAGACCTTATTGCATCTCATGCTCTCTTTGAATATAGATTTGTTGATACTCACTCTCTAATGGGAAGATATTTTCTTGAATATCAAATGTCTATAAAATTTGGTTTTATCTGTTGGGGAGCTAATAAATGAAAATCCATTTATAGATATTAGGTTTATCATTCACTAACAAAGTCGTTATCTCATTTAAGTAGACCTTATTGGATCTCATGCTCTCTTTGACTACAGATTTGTTGATACTCACTCTCTAATGGGAAGATAATATTAATAAATGCGTATTAGTTGTAGCCAATAATTAATAAATTATTGAACCTCGGCCTAGCTAGAGCAACTCGCTGGAAACCTTCAATAAACTGACAGCGCGATTTAAATGTTCCACAGCTTCCAAAATTTTAATTAGCTGGTAGAAGGTTTGAGTAATTTTATTCAATACCGTTAAAACCAGAGAACATGTTCCTGAAAAGTTTACAAAAGCAGACCTAAGAGAGCTTTTATTCACAATGCGAAGTTACGCTTTGTACTATTTTGATTTTTATTTTACCATCAAATGTAATTATTTTTGTATTGGTACAAAGAACTGTATTACATGTTTCTTTTTTGCTTATTGTTATGTTTATACAAGATGATCATACAGAATACCATATATTAAATAAAATTAAATCCTTATGAAAATTCAATGATTGAATTCTTATTGCTTATTATATATACATATATACATACATATACATACAACGATATGTATTGATTCCTCTAAAATCTTGAACTACTTACAACCCCCCACCACCGGTAAGCACGTGCCGGAGTCCCCATCTAGAAACTAAAGAAATAAAAATCGGTAAATTTCCTTTACCCGGAACTTCCCTCGTTATGATTTTTTTCCGTTTGTTAGGAATAGAGAAGTGACCCAATTTAGTTCAGTACACAGTCACAGAATATATGCATATATGCATATATATACTGCCTTTTCAAACGTTTTTATTCGGCGCCATTTTGCTCCATCATATCAGATTCCTACCAATATTTTACCAGTTTTTTTCTACCTATGCCACACATGACTTTTGGGCCTAATTTAAAATAAATTAAATAAATAGTTTTTACATTGTACATTGACACATACCGTCATTTTGTTACATCATGTTGAATTCGTACCAGTTTATCCCATTTTCACATTTAATTTTTCTGCAAAATTTAAAATTAAATGAACAAGATTTTTTTACGTTGATTTTTGTGCAAAATTTGAAGTAAATTGAATAACTAGTTTTTTTAGTAATAATTTTTTTATCACTGTTCCGCCATATTACTAGGTCATCCCCATATGACCCTTAATTATTGACTAAAATTTGAAGTCAATCTGGTTAATAGATATTAAAATATGCCGCGAAATGATATACAGATCGACAGGCGGACCTACGGAGTTGATAAAACATATACCTGTATTGTAAGCAACCTATTTTGACACTGCTTTGACAGACGTAAGTGAAAGTTACTCAACAAGGTATTGGTTGCCGTTAACGACAGGATGTAAGACAACTTATATCCCTAGGGAAATAATAATCTAAAATTATTATAAGTAGCTTTAATTTTTGATTTCATCAACATATTACAAAAATCCAGTGATATTAATTGAAATGAATATTAATGGTACAATTATTACAATTATTCACATTATTAACAAAATTTGGAAACACTTTTTCTCGTTTCTTCTCGATGTGTATTACATTTTCTGACTCCCCAGATCCTTCTTTTCTAACCAATGTTTCTGTCACAGTTAAAGCACTGCAAGAGACTTCTGGCTGGGTCTTATTGTATACAATTTTATTCGCTACTTCCTTTTTGTTATTGAGGCTCTCAGCTAGGTAACTTTCCGCAATAGTAGCGGCCACCATGTCGCTTGATAGCTAATACATCAACTCCATTATTTGCTAATAATGTTGCCGACGTTCTTCTACACTCTTTTAGTATACATTTTGAAGTTCTCAAATTTTAGAAATTTCGCAATTTTACTTGGAATTGACAAAAACGTATTTTTCCCGACAGGCTGGTTTAAGCACTTTCCATTTTGGTATCACATAACGAAGCGCGGATTAATAGTCGTCGTGTGGGATCTTGTATCAATATACTTTTGAATTATTTTGAAATGACAAACCTGAGTGTCGTAACTTTTTGTCACTGTAAATGTACGTGACATTCCATTTTTGGAGTCAGGAATGGTCACAATTATGACTTCTTGACTTAATTTAACATTGTCCATTTTCATTTCACAGAGTTAGCCTCCCGTTACCATTACGACCTTCATCAATAAGTATATATCATCGTGGGCGTCAAGCATGAACTTATTCACATCTTCCCTGTTAAACATATTCGATTTTTTGGGTCTATAACCCATCATTTTTTCTTTTCAAAAATGCTCGAAGTTTTGGATACTTAGAAATATCTATATTTACCTCTATAAAATGGGTGGACTTCAACATCGAATACTCACACCATAAACTTGATGGGGACTTCAATATAGCCCTTTTTTTCGTGAAAATATGCCAAAAACAAGGTTTCTGAGACTGCAGTAGCCGTCTTGCTTTGGCACCAATTCTTAAAGGATTTATATGCTGCTTCATATCTTTTTTTCGACTTTTCCGGTAGTAGAGATAAACAAGCAATATTCGCTGATTCTTCTATGGCTGAAACATCCATTTTGTCCACACAGAATCAAACAATTTGACTTTTTCAAACTTTTCGCGATGAATTGTCAACTTGACGTTGTTGATAAAATAAAAACTGCTTATGTTGCTCTGGCAACGGATCACGGTTGCCTTCATAATTTAATGAGAATGCTATCGAATGTCATGATAATGAAAATCCAAAAATATATCCAGCATTTTCTTGTAAACATACAATACAGGGAGGAGAAAAAATGTTATATGCTATATGAGATGTAAGCACATTAACCAGTCTCGAACTTTTTTGCTATCGCTAGGGCGCAAACTCGTCCTCGACTGGTGAATGTTACTTACATCCCTTATAGTATAAATAAGTATTTTGGCATCTAGAGACGCTAAAACGTGAAGATATGTAAAACCTGAGAGGGTGATTTTTTCATGATTACAATCATTTTATTTCGCCGCCATATTTAATTAGTAACAGAGTTTTACTCCTATATACCACAATTAGTTATGGCACACAATTTGAAATCAATCCATTAAGAAGTTTTTTCAGGCTGAATTTTTAAATCTTTCATTAAGCCTCCATTTTGTTACAGTTGATTCCAACATAATACTTGTTCTTTGTGCAAAATTTGACAAAAATTGGATAAGTAGTTTCTTTATATTTTTTGCGTTTTGTTCCGCCATATTGGATTTTTACCAAAATGTTACCACGTCATCCCCATATGACCTTTAGGGTAAGTAGTTTTTTAGCTATGCAGCGAACAGACAGACAGACCGACGGAATTGAAAAAACATGTTTTTCGCCATTTAGGGTCCCTGAAACGTGAAGATCTGAAAAATTGTCGAAGGGTGATTTTTTCACGATTACGATATTTCCCTTTTACGAAGGAAGTCAAAAACTGGTAGTAAGCCAGGATAATAGCAAGTACTTTTATGACCAACAAGGTAAGTAACAGAAATTTCCATAGTCTACCTGCAGTTTTTTATTTAATTAGTTTAAAGTGTGCAAAAGTATTATTATATATGCCAAATTTCAGTATTTTCTGGTAAATCATCGATGCCTATTTGTTCAAACTCACCGAAATAGACACATGTTTGAGCATTAATATTCTTAAAAAATACTATTTGCCAATTATCTTTCCTCATTTTCATATACTCGTATGTTGTTATATTTTTTAACTTGTTTTTATATACTAAATATGCTTCAATAAACTTAATGGCTATTATTAAAATAGTAGAAAAAATATTCCAAATTATTTAAAAAATATGTCGAATCAATTAAATGTAGGTAAGGAAAGTTTCCATAAAATAACCTACGTTAACATTTTTTTACTAATTACAATCAGCAGCCAGTGAAGTGTACAAACAAGTAATTATCGCTGTATTCGCTATGTTTGTCAAGTTATATATGTATTTACCAACCGTTATTTCTAAAAGTACCTCTAGTGCAATAGAAAATAGTATTTAACTTTACATGAAACAACTGCAACAATATATTGGTTGTTGTCGGTACCTCCCCCTTAAGAGATAACAAATATTTTACAAATGCTCCTAAATCATAATTCGCTTTTTCCCTGTCAAACATCTACGTCATTTTCTTCCTCTTCTTCTTCCTTTACAATTTTATAAATTTGTTTTAATGCTACTAGGATGCTCTGCTACCTGAAAAAATCAATAACTTTATATTTTTGCAGTAGCTCTATTTTTGTATACATGTGTTGAGCTAAT